>BSUD01000006.1:69567428-69669749 GCA_033239045.1 Fagopyrum esculentum | reverse complement strand
CCCCCCCCCCCCCCCCGCTCTTCTAGAGTATTATCTAAATTATTTATATCACCTAACGGTTCTTCAATTGGTATCAGAGCTAGACTCACATTTATTGATTTAACCATCAGTGAGACTAATCATGAATCTTGTAGGTGATGGTGGATTTGCTCAAGGAAGATCCTCATCTCGACCACCACTCTTTTGTGGCAACAACTTTGCTCATTGGAGATCACTAATGCGTATGTTCTTGATTGACCAGGATATGGAGCTTTGGAGCATTATTCAAGATGGACCAAAAGTTCCAATGACAACGGTTGAAGGCGTCCAAGTCCCGAAGCAGGAATCAGGCTTCACTAAGGCTGACCTAGACAGTGTGTCAAAGAATTACAAAGCAATGAATCTACTTTACTGTGGATTATATGCTAATGAATTCAACTGCATCTCATCATGAAAAAGCGCAAAAGAAATATGGGACAAACTCGTTGTCACTTACGAAGGAATAAGTCAAGTCAAGGAAACAAAGATTAGCATCTTTCTCAGACAATACGAGCTATTCAAGATGAATCCAAATGAACCAGTCAAAGAAATGTTCACCAGATTCACTGGGATAGTGAACAATCTAGACTCACTTGGAAAGACCTTCACAAATGAAGAAAAAGTGAGAAAGGTTCTAAGAAGTTGACCTAAAGCCAAGTGGGGACCAAAGATGACTGCTATTGAAGAAGCTCAAAATCTTACTACTCTTCCTCTTGATGATTTACTTGGAAAACTCATCACACATGAAATGATTCTTGGCGAAGAAGATGGTGAGCTTCCATCCAACTCCAAGAATTTGGCATTAAAATCCAGAAGACATGAGTTACCTTCTGATGAAGAAAATAGTGAGGATGATAATAAAGAAGATGTTCTCGCCATGATCTCTAAAGGTTTAGCAAGAATTCTCAAGATAAAGAAACAATCTGCAAACCGAGAATTTCAACGAGCATCAAAACCCCGAGGTAAGTTTTCTAACTCTAATAAGAAAACGAAAGTAATGACTTGTTTTGAATGTGGTGAAACAGATCATTTGGTGAAGGATTGTCTACAAAAGAAGAGGACAAACTTCAAGAGGAATGATCGAAAGAAGAAAGCCATGGTTGCTTCATGGAGTGATTCAGATTCAACTAATGAATAAGAAGATGAACAAGAACAAGCAAACTTGTGTCTTATGGCCGATCATGAAGATAACTCAAATCTTTACATCGACAATATGGTAAGTACAATCTTGTCTCAATGTCTGATTGCCCTTATAGAATTTCTCAAGGATATTATCTTAAGTGATAAGGAACATAGAATAAGGACAAATTTTTTCAAAGAAAAACTTCATGAACCAGATAAACAATTGAGTGAAATGTCTCTGGAGATTGAAAATCTTAACATATAAAAGGAAGAACTTGATGACAATATCAAGGCCTTAGAATCAGAAAATCTGATTCTCAAGAACAACCTCTCTTCTCTACATCGAAGCTATATCGATCTAGAGAAAGAGAAAGTTGATCTGACTTTAATGTGTCAAGACCAGAAGGCATCACTCATTAAGTTTACTCGTTCAAAAGCTAATCTAGAAAGAATGATGGGTGAATAACAATCTTCACTTAACAAAAATGGTATAGGGTATCATAGAAGTTTTCCTAGAAAATCTACTACCACTTTTGTTATAACAAAAGGAAGCATTCACATGCCTACCTGCTTCTATTGTTGTAAAAAGGGTCATGTTAAATCTACATTTCCTTATAGAAGAAATGATCCTTATATCATCAGAAACACCTATCCTCTATGTTTAAGGAAACAGGTCAAATAAATCTGGGTTTCTAAAGGTACTAGACCACCAAACATGATCGAACCTGAGTATGAACCAAAATATGCCATTTGGTTGACCCGGAAAGGTTGATGTTTGCTGTTTTGCAGGATATCACCAAGGTAAAGGAGCAAATGGATTTTAGATAGTGGTTGCTCAAGACACATGAATGGAAAGAGTTCTTTATTCTCAGATTTAAAGAAGCAAACATTTGGAACTATTACTCTTGGTGATAAAGGAAAGTGTGACATAATTGACATTGGTAAAATTTGCTATGATTCATCCAACTTTATCGATGATGTTTATTTAGTTGATGGCTTGAAATATAATCTGCTAAGTATTTCTCAAATTTGTGATAAAGGCAATAAAGTCATGTTTGATTCAGAAAAATGTGAAGTTCAAGACATAAAGACGGGAGAAGTATTGCTTACTGCTCCTAGGTGTAATAATGTTTATTCTTTGAGTACTAACCAAGTTGCAGGAACTAAGCTAAAATCTCTAAAGGTCTTGACTGATGATCCAAGGCTTTGGCATAGAAGACTTGGCCACGTAAGCATGCACACCATGTAGAAGCTACTTACAAAAGATTTGGTACGTTGTTTGCCAAACCTAAACTTCAAGGTTGATGACCTATGTAAAGCTTGAACACAAGGTACACAAACAAGAGGTTCATTCAAACCTAAGAAAGTTGTAAGTTCTTCTCGACCTATTGAAATTTTACATATGGATCTTTGTGGACCTATGCGTGTCAAATCTCCCGAAGGAAAACAATACATCCTTGTTATAGTAGACGATTTCTCTCGGTTTAAATGGATATCCTTTTTACGAGAAAAATCAGAAGCCTTATTTGAGTTTTCAAAATTGTGTAAGGAGTTACAAAGTTTGAAAAACCTACCAATCGTTTCTATAAGAAGCGATCATGGTAGAGAATTTGATCAACTAAAGTTCGATTTATTTTGTGCAAAATATGGTATTTCTCATAACTTTTCAGCTCCTAGAACTCCTCAACAAAATGGAGTTGTGGAGCGCAAGAACCGCACACTTGAGGATATGTCTAGAACAATGCTTTTAGAAAATCATTTGCCAAAAAGTTTTTGGGCTGAAGCAGTAAACACCGCAAATTATATTTTAAATCGATGATTAATTCGCCTTATTTTGAAAAAGACTCCTTATGAACTCTTCAAAGGAAGAAAACCAAACATTTCATAGTTCAAACCTTTTGGATGTACTTGTTTTGTTCACAACAATGGAAAAAATAATCTCGGGAAATTTGATGCACGTAGTGATGAAGCTATATTCATTGAATATGCTTCAAATAGCAAAGCTTATCGAGTATATAACAAACGTACCAAAGTTGTTGAAGAAAGCATTCATATTATTTTTGATGAAAGCAATGATGGTACTTTGAGTGAGAGTTTTGCAGATTTAAATCTGAATCAAAGAGAAGATCACATTACGGATGAAGAGGAAGATCCTAAAGGTCAAGACAAGAATATGCAAGAAAAGATTCAAGATACCAAAGAAAATCCTCAAGACCTTGAAACACACCTTCAAGACCTTGAAACTAGAAACTGTGACAACAAATCTCCACTTCAAGGGCTTGAAACCCAACTTCAAGGCCTTGGGATTGGAACAACAGGTAATGCACAAACGGTACCTGAATCAAGTCAGACATATTCAGCTCAACCTTCTGGATCTACATCATCTTTCAAAAGAAGAAAAGTTCAACACTCCTCGTATCATCCACAAGAAAATGTGATCACAGATCCAAATGCTGGAGTTCAAACTCGATCTAAAGTGAATAATCCTTGTGCCTTCTCCGCTTTTGTATCACTTGTCGAGCCAAAGAACTACATTCAAGCTATTCAAGAACCAGAATGGATCATTGCCATGCAAAATGAATTAAATGAATTTGAGAGGAACAAGGTATGGACTCTTACTTCAAGACCAAAGCATCAATCAGTTATTGGCATGAAGTGGGTTTTTCGAAACAAATTGGATGAAAGTGGCAAAGTCATATGAAACAAAGCACGACTTGTAGCTCAAGGCTATATCCAAGAAGAAGGTATTGATTATGAGGAGACTTTTGCTCCTGTTGCCAAGTTAGAAGCCATACGTATGTTACTTGCATTTTCATCCTATATGAGCATAAAACTTTTTCAAATGGATGTAAAATGTGCTTTTCTAAATGGCTTCTTAGAAGAAGAAGTCTACGTTGCTCAACCTCCTGGTTTTGAAAATGATGAATTTCCGGATCATGTTTTTAAATTAGATAAAGCTCTTTACGGTCTTAAGCAAACTCCTCGAGCTTGGTATGAAAGATTGTCTAAATATCTTCTTGAACACAATTTCAAAAGAGGTTTGATTGATAAAACATTGTTTATCAAGACTAGAGGCAACGGCATTTTAGTAGTACAAATCTATGTTGATGATATATTACTCGGTGTTACTAATGATTCCCTTTGCAAGGAATTTTCAGATATTATGTGCAGGGAATTTGAGATGAGGTTAATGGGAGAGTTAAATTTCTTTCTTGGACTTCAAGTTAAATTTCTTTCTTGGACTTCAAGTTATACTAAAGACTTGCTTAAAAAGTACAAAATGGATCAATCTAAGGTTGCAAAGACTCCTATGAGTTCAACACTTTCGCTAGATCATGACAAGAATGGAAAAAGTGTAGTACAAAAGGAGTATCGAGGTATGATCGGTTCATTGTTGTATCTAACTGCTAGTCGTCCTGACATTATGTTTAGTGTGTGCACTTGTGCAAGATTTCAAGCTGATCCTAAAGAGTCACACTTGATAGCTGTGAAAAGAATTTTTCGGTATCTCAATGGCACTAAGGATCTAGGGTTATGGTACCCACGTCGAAGCTCGTTTCATCTTGTTGGCTATTCAGATGCAGACTTTGCAGGTTATAAGGTCGATAGAAAAAAGTACTTTTGGATGTTGTCAATTCTTGGGGTCATCCCTAATTAGTTGGCACTCCAAGAAGCAAAATTATGTTGCCCTATCCACAGCTGAGTCCGAGTATATAGTTGTTGGAGCCTATTGTGCTCAAATTCTTTGGGTTGCTTAACAACTTCGTGACCTTGACTTTGACTTGAGAGGTATTCCTATAAAATGTGATAATACTAGTGCTATTTCTATAACCAAAAATCATGTGCAGCATTCAAGGACTAAACATATTGATGTGAGGCATCACTTCATATGTGATCATGTTGAGAAAGGTGATGTTTCGATTTCTTTTATCTCAACTAACTTGCAGCTTGCAGATATCTTTACCAAGCCTCTGCCTGAGGAACAATTTAATTTTATTAGATTGGAACTTGGTATGTTGAACAAGGAAGCATTAACGTAGGGGGAGTAAACGAGTTTTAATCATCCTACGCATGCAAGCCCAATTGATGTTTTCAAGAGCCTTGAAATAAAATTCAAGGGGCCTTGAAACATTTTTCAAAGGGTACACATATAAAACGGATAAACTAGAAATTCATATCTTTTAGATATTGAATTATCTAATTTTTAAAAGGGATTTCAAAGGTTTTGCTTTCAGATTCAAAGGATTTTTAAAAGAGGTTACATAAATTTATGGAAGGAATTTTTATCACTCAAGATCTTTAAAATCTTTTGATCTTATGTTGATTGGACTTCTTTTCTTAAATACCTCCTCTCTTCCCTCTTTCTTTCTTCCGCTTCCCTTTGCTTTCGAAAGAACGGTGCTTTACTTTTCAAAATTTCCAAAACCCTCTTCATCGCTTTCTCAAAATTTCTCAATGGCTCCCAAGAGATCTTCAGCCAAGGACGCATCTTCATCAGCTCCAAAAAGGCTAAGGGTCGTACAAGTTTCATCCGACTCTGACTTCAGTTCTGAATCTGGGTCAAGTTCAAGCTCGAGTTCGTCAGGGTTCTCAAATGACGCTGAAATTTTGCTAGAATAGGGCTACCATCAAGTTGGTTCATCAACCCAACAGGTGCCACAAAGTGGGTTAAGGAATATGATGACCGTCTTTAGTGCATGTGTGAGGAAGTATACTGCGAACTTTTCACCTGCTCGTCTCTGCCAAGGCTTGAAGCACTTAAAGCGAGCTCAATATGGATCATGTTGAATCCAGGGGAATCATCTTATCCTCGACTGACAAGGCTTTTCTACGCCAACTTGTCGGCAAGACGTGAAAGAGGGGAATGGATTCTAAACACGGTTATAAAAGTACTGTGTAGGTATTAATGGATCAGCCTGATTGGAATTTTACTACTCAGCAGCGACTGAATTTTTTGGAAGACTCGATGAAATCATTAACTTGTGACTTTATATAGTTTAGAGCGTCAATAACTGATCAGATGGATAAACTCAAGATTTGCTGGGAATTCTGAATCAGAAGATTAACCAGTTATTTCATGTGAGTGCTATGACCTTAACAGCTGCAAGTAGTATCAAACCATTATCGGAGGAAGATGGCAAGAAACCCATTAGGACACTGAGAAAGTTATGGATCAGTGTCATAAGGTTGTCAAGGATAAGCCCATTCGACAGCCAATGCCAGAGGATCCAGATATTTTGACAATTGAAGAGTTTGGGGTCGTAAAGAAGTATGCCAAGGATTCTACTCAACGAGGAACGGACTTGTCTCTCAAGGAACGTAATCTTGCTAATGCAAAAGATCGATGGAGGGATACGTGCCTTCGAGACTACTATGGAAAAGGAAGTTCCTCTAAGTGGTACAAGGAGGATTGAAGATCTTGGCATATCATGAGTTTTTGAGAAATTTTTATGATTTTGAAATACATTTGTTCTGGGTTTGTAATCATTTTTAACACTTCCTGGTTTGACTGCTTTTTCTCCATAGTTGAAAGACAAAGGGGAGAAATATGATTCGACATTTCCGATATACTGCATTCTACATTTTTAGTTGAATCTGATTGTTATATGCATTGCTAAACTAAAATGCAGGAATAAAACTTTGTGTTGTCTTCCATCAAGGGGGAGATTGAAACTCCACCTTGATTGAAATGGTTTACAGGTGTTGATGATGGAAGACTTCACACAAACATAGCAGTTGGATCTCTACCAATGTACTTGATTATATATCTAGATGTTTGGTTGATTTGAATTCAGTGCAGGTTATATCTACATGTCAAGGGCCTTGAAGTTGGATTCAAGAACAAGTTCAAAAGGACGAAGATCAAGGGCCTTGGAAACTAAAGTGCACGGAACAAGGATTCAAATAAATTGAAGATCTTCGTTGAAGATTCTGTAACAACAAGATCTTATCAACCAAAGACTTTGGCAACCGAAGGAAGATCTCAACCGAAGGATAGAAAATCATTTCGAGAAGATTTTCTAAAACAACAACAAACGGAAAAAATATCTTCTCTCTCTTATCCAACAGAAGACGAGAAGATCAAGGAGTAAAAGACTCAACGTGTTCTTAGGGATCGAAGACGTACAACGTCTACCTTACGATCTTCATGGAAAAGAAGGTTGATCTTCAAACGGTCATCTCTACAACGGCTAGAAGATCTTTCCATAGAAGATATAAATGAAGATGATGGTCGAAGAAGAAGATACACAAGCTACACCGGAAAAAATCTTTGCATCCTCAAGCAACCTAGTCATCTTCATTCATTATTTTTCTTTCTCACAATCACGTAAAAGTTTTATCCCCTTAGAGAGAGAGAAAACACAAGAGCTCCATTGGTAGATCTAAAAAATGTTATACTAGAGTGTGTTACTCTGCGAAGTAACTAGGCTATTATAGCTAGATTAAGAGTTGGAGCTAGATCGTAGCATTGGCTATAAGTGAGAGAAGAAAGGGATTTCTTCTAGTTTGTATCTAGGACTCTTTGAAGCTGATAATATATAGTTAGATCCTACGGATATACCCTGAGACGGAGAGTAGGCTATTTAGAGCCGAACTTCGTAAACATATCCTCGTGTCAATCTTTTCAATTCCGCACCATATAAGCTTTACTGTCACTAACTTTGTTTTGCATGAGCAAGAAGTCAAGGCCCTTGAAATTGAGTTTCAAAGCCCTTGAAATTGAAGTTTCACTAGTAACAAAGATTGACATCAAGGCCCTTGAAAGGAGTTTCAAGGCCTTGAGATTTGGTTTGCGAAAAGTTCCCATAGTCTATTCAACCCCCCTTCTAGAGTATTATCTATATTATTTATATCACCTAACGGTTCTTCACCCCGTATACGTGGTTGTGATAACCTTTCCCTTTCATCCCACCATGGAGTCTGGGAGGTTCTCTAATGTCAGGCCATCTGGTATACAGGAAGGGCCCAATCCACTCCTATAGGGTACACGGGTTGTGTGACCGACACTACTTTCAGATGACTAGGAGGCTCAGAGGCGAGGATGTATCGGTCCTCGTGTCACATAGTTTCATCTATTTATATATATGCGATTTGAGTGAATGACTATAATATATAAAGACGATAAAATGGGTAAATGTGTGATAGCATGCCGAGGTTTTTATCTTTCATGATTGTGCTTGTGCTTATGCATTACCTTATATATGTATCGTTAGCTAATGGTTTTATACCATGTTGTAGATGTCCTATAGGATAGGGGTGCTGCTGAGTGATTTGGAAGGATGGCAGGCCGAGGACCTCTCGTACATAGGATGGTTGTGGCTATTGGGGTTGTCTATGTTTCCCTCCCGTGTGAGGATGATCTTTTGTTTATCTCCTGTGTGAGGATGTTGTTTTATACTCGGCTATGATGTTGTTCACCTTTTGGTTGTACAGTTTATACAATTTTATGCATTTGTTTTATATTTGTTAGTGCCATGTTGTAAGGTCGAGTGAACGTGTTGTCAGGCTAGAGTCAGGATCCAATGTGAGATCCTAACCCAATGTCACACTACGAGTCCCGCGGATTCAGGGTGTTACACATCTGATGGACTCTAAAGCGGATTCCACATGTCCAATCCAGACCTCTGTCTCCAACCCCACCTTCCTAGAGAAAGGTTGTACGCCCAGCTGATGGAACGCTTGTAACCAGATATCTGGTCAAGGCCCTCTATATTCCTTTGGAACTCGAATAGTCTCAACAGCACGTGTCAGCATAGCTGGCACCTGAGTTGCTCCTTGGGACATCTCAGAAGATCCCTCATGCACTTGTAGATCTGGGGCCCGTCTTCCCGCTCTGGAAGCCTCCTAAACATGTCGGATGTAATCATGAAACATTGGCCCCCTCATGGAGACACGATCCGAGTCATCTGACTAGACTCGGTGTGAACGATGTCTCCCAAATTGACCACTCCTCGTCTCTGGGACGACACTCTCAGCAATCTTCTCATGAACCTCCTCAACCACTGGTGGATCAACAGCGGGAACTGGTCCCTGTCCTATCACGGCCAGAGGAAGAGGTGGTCTACCTCTACCCCGACCTACAGGAGAAGCAACTCTAGTCCGAGTCATCTACGGAGTATCACACTTAAGTTATAAGGCTCTATATACGCCATATGTATAGATATACATACATATATATACATATATATATAACACATACACATAGTCCATAATACATATATAGACATATCTATACTGCAGAGATCCATGATAGAGGTGACGACTTCTCGTACATTCTATCCCAAAACAACAACTTTTAAAACCAAAATCTTTTGAAAACGTCATACCCCTTTCGGGTTTTGTTTATTTTATCTATCTAACCTCATTGCACGTAGCAAGTGCCATTGTTGTCAAACTAAGGCTCTAATACAAACTCTGAAACACCCCAAATCTGCGGGACTCGGGATGCCACATTGGGCTAGGATCTCACATTGGATCCTGACCCTAGCCTGACAACAAGTTCACTAGACCTTACAACATGGCACTGACAGATATAAAACAAATACATAAAACTGTATAAACTGTATAACCAAAAGGTAAACAAGATCATAGCTGAGTATAAAGCAACATCCTCATACAGGAGGTATACAAGAAATCATCCTTACGCAGGAGGGAAACAAAAACATCCCCAAAACCGTAACCCCCTAATGTATGAGAGTGCTCGGCCTATCACCCTGCCACATCACTCAGCAGCTCGCCTATCCTGCAAGGCATGTAGAACATCTTATGAAACCATTACCTAAACATACGTATATAAGGTACTGCATAAGCACAAACTCAATTCATGAAAGATAAACACATCATCATGTTGTCACACATTTACCCATTTTATCATATTTATATAATAGTCATTCACTCAAATCGTTTATATATAGATAGATGAAACTTTGTGTTACGAGGACCGTATCATCCTCTCCTCTAGGCCTTGCGTCCATCTGGAAGTAGTGTCGGTCACACAACCAATGTACCCTTTGGGAGTGGATTGCGCCCTTCCTGTATACAATATGTCATGAGCACTGAGAACCCCCCAACTCCTTACAAGATTAAGGGAAGGGTTATCACTGCCACACATAGGGGGCTATCAATAAAGCATAGATCGGTAATACTCGACATCACATGCTATCATATCAAGCATATAATACACACCACTCATGCAAACACCCAATATAAGGATGGTAGCTAAGTAAGTCCTACGGACTTACCTTAACCTCGTATAACCACAACCACAATCAACCTCCAATCCTGAGAGGGACACTGCCTAACAACAAGGCTTAGAGATATATCAATCTGCTATCAATCAAAGGGGTCACACCTTGACCCAAGGGATCCATAGGATCGTCCTTAACCTAAGCCTTACAACCTACTAATCCTCAAAAGCCATAAAATGCATAACATGATCATACATCATCAACACACTCTTAACTATACCTAGCATGATACTACACACTCATACTAGGAAAGGAAGAGGCAATGCCATCCATAGTCAAGCCCAGAAGCAAGATACACCTGCAAACCATGAGCAAAGCGAAGATGGTGTAGGGAGGCGCAGGGGCGGCCTTGAGGTGGCGCAGAGACGGTGACTGGCCGTCGTTGGGGCGGCTCCAAGGTGGCGCAAGGGCGGATGGTGTGCAAAATGCACACCTTAAGCTCCTCTTGCCTTTTTCACCCGAACCTTTTCACTCCTTCTTCAGCCATCAACCCCATACACACATATACATACATATATACATCAAACAAAGCCTATGAAGGCTGCCACAAGATCAATCGTGTGGAACCTAAGCTAGGATGATGAAAAGAGGAAAGAAGGAAGAAAGAAGAAAGATAGGAAGCAAAGGATGAAGAACTCACCAAGCTGTAACCTAACAAAGGAGGAAACCTCACCACAACTTCAAGGCTGGCTCAACACAAGCACATCAACGTCCTCAATCATCAACCACAATCAAAGCCACACAAAACTCTTTAAAACTCTCACAAGATCAAAGAAATCAAGATGAAGATTAAAAGAAGGAAGAAGAAGAGAAGAAGAGCGTAAGGTAGGAGATGAAGCTGTAGAAAGGTAACCCTCATCAGAAAAGAGATAGAAGAAACTTATAGAGGAAGGAAGAGGTAAAGCATGGGTCAAGAGTCAACAAATCCGGCTGCAACACACCATAAACCGCAGGGGCAGATCATGGTGGCCGTAAGGGTGGACTAGGCAAGCCACAGGGGAGGCCTCTACCACACGCAGGGGCGGTCTAGGCTCACTTCAACACACTCAGTAACCTCTCTCAGCTCCTCATAATTAAGGCTCTTACATTAGATGTGCATATAGATAGTTTTTCCCTATCTTTTGAGTACATGGACATGCATTTGTAGCATTTATCGAGTCTATACACCTATTATCTTAGAATCGAGATCTACACAGGCTTTGTTGTGATTTTAGGTTATTTGGAGCTGAAATAGAGTGGAAAAGAGCCATTCACTGAGTGTTGGTCAATGAGGATTACATTAGGAAGCATTGGTACGTCATTGGAAGAAGCATGGAGTGAAACCAAGATGAAAAGCGTTGAAAAGTAAGAACCACGGTCAAGAAAGAAGTTCGACGGCCGGGGTTTTGATAATTAATTGAACTTCACATGTGGAAATGAAGGTCGAGAGTCGCCACGGGAGGAACCACGGCCGTGGTTTTGTGACGTCACCCATGGTTTTCTTCGGAAAAGTCCGTTACCCTTAATTGCCACGTCAGCATGAAAGAAAGGAGCCTTTTAACCTAATATTATTTTATAAAAGGAGGTTGACGGCTTCATTTCGGATATCTCGCTTTGGACGAAGATCACGCTTTAGACCGGAAGGACGGCGCTCTTGGATTCCATTTTCCGTACATCGGAAAGGATTGCTTTAGATTGGAAAAGATTGAAGAAGTCATTGGTTTTACCTTAGAGATTTGTGAGATTATTCTACTCTTTGATTATTGTCTTTGAGAATACATTCTGAGATTATATTGTTTGATTGTTTGAGTTATTGATTATGTGAAGAATGGTTTTATTTCTCTTTGTGTTCTTCGTTGCATATGTTTCTTGATTTCCATTATTAATCTTGTATTGATTATGATGATGATTGTTGGCTAAACCCCCCTGCGATTCTAGGGTGAAGGGTTGATGGTTGTGGTACAGATGATGATAGATTGAGCCTTTACAGATCGGACCTTGAGAGTTGTGAGACGAAACCCTCGAACGAGGATTTCCACGGGCTGTTCTTAAGGAACCACGACCGTATTTTCCCAAGACCTGGCCTTGGTTTCCTTTAAATATACACGTTTCACTTTTGCCTTTATCCAAAGTTCAAGATTGCATAAATCCTACCTTTATTAACCTTTTTTGGCCTTTGCTTTGGTGATTGTGAGTGTTTACAAGCTCTAGGTGATAGATGATTCAAACCCCTCTATTAGATGAAGAGGAGTGTCATGCCCTTTATCCTTTATCTTTCTTTTCCTTGGGTTTTTGTTGGTGTGAGAGTTTAATCCTATCCTTGTGACCTTTTCTTGATGAGACTTAACATCCGTTAAGCAGAATCCTTTGGTTGGGATATAAAGGGAAGTCGGATCTTAAACCGGACGACAACCTACCGAAGATATACATACCTTGCTATCCAGCTCTGTCCGAACGTATCCTTAGACATCTTGAGTCGAATAACGGAACCGGATACTTGGATCTTTAGAATTTGCATTTCCATTATTCTTGCTTCTATATTCTTTATTATGATCATTGTATTGCTTGCTACCTAAGTTGGATTACCTTTATTGGTTTGTTCTCAACGATTCCCTGAGATCGACTCCGGAATATCAGCCCATAGTACGATTGACCCATACACTGCGGGTTCACTATCGTTAGGCTTAGTTCTTGGATATAAATTAAAGCTTATTTGCGCACACACCTTTTGGAGCGAACAAGTATTTGCCGCCATTGCCGGGGAATTGGTCAAGAACAATCCACTGCACGGTTGTCTAGCTTGGTAACTTCTTCCTTTGCTACTAATTACTCTTGTTGAGTGTTCTTGCAGATCTTTCATAGGTTTATGCAAAGAATGAGAGCTGGTAAAGAAATCATTCCCTACAATCCTGAACCAAAAAAGACCTATAAAAAGAAGTTGAGAGAGGCTAAGAAAATGGCCGCTAAAAACGATCAAAAGATGGAAGATCTTAGAGCTGAATTAGCTGCAGCTTGAGATTAGATAAGGAAACAAGAAGAAGCCTTGAGGAAAGAGAGAGCTGATCAAGCTACTCTAGAAGATCGACTTCGGGCCAATATGGCTGACATGATAGCACAAGCACAAATGTGACACCACGAGAGAAACGATAATGCTAGAGTTGTGATCAATCCACCTCCACCGGCTCAAATCTTACCACCACCAGTTTATGTGCCACCACCACCTCCATCAAGGGTGGAACCAACTGATCCGTTTGTGGGCATTCCACAAACACTTGGGCAACGTATGGATCCAGTCAACGAAACCACCCTCCGGGAGTGCATTTGGATGACCCAACTAATCGTGACTACGAGTTTAGACCTCCGTGATTACTATGATCCAACAGAATCGCTTCGGAGGAATAGAAAGGGAGTCACCACACCAACATCTCCAGAACTATGAGATCTTGATGGAGACATTGAGACCTTCAAGGTGCGAAAATAATAACTATAAGTTGCATGCTTTCTTTTTCTCTTTGAAGGACAAGGCGCTAGCTTGGTATCAATCACTTCCCGCCAAAAGATTAAACACGTGGGAGGAGATGACCTCGGAGTTCCTAACCAAGTTCTTTTCACCATCGAAGACGGCGGAGTTTAGAGCTAACTTCAACACGTTTGTGATAAGGAATGGCAAAAGTCTTTTCACCTCATGGGAAAGGTTCATGGACCACTTATTGGATTTCCCACATCATGGGATTCCAAGGATTGATTTGTTTGTGATCTACTTTAAGGGGTTGGATGCGGAATAACAATTCAAGCTACAATCACTTTCAAGTGGAACTTTTATGGACAAGCCGGTAGATGAGGCATGGGAATTTTTTAAGAAGCGAACTCTCACCATGGAGAAGTATTCACATAGAGGTGAAGAAGCGGGGAGCCAAAGCTCAAGAGCTCTGGTGCTGAACCTTACCGCCTCTAGTGTAAAGGAGCTGAACACTTTGAATAGGGTAATGAAGGCCTTGAAAGACCATTTGATAGCTCATGTGAAGCAACCCAAGGAGAAAGATGTAGGATATGTTGAAAGAGGAAAACAACAAGGGTATAGGAACAACAATTAGAACAACAACAACCAGAACTCTAACAACCATTGGAGATCCAATCAACAAAATTTCGGTAATCCTTATTCCCATGCTGAAAATTCACTAACTCCTCCTTCTTCCACTTCTTCTATTCCTTTGAAAAGTCAGGGACAAGCTTCATCAAGTTCAAGCCAGCCGGCGAAGGACAAGTTTGAAGCAATGATGGAAACATTGATGGGGAAGTTGCAAGGGTTAGAGAACCACGTCACTTCAATTTCTAAGCACAAAAAGCCTTGGAAAATCAAGTGTTTAGGAAGGTCGAAGAAGCTCCTAGAGATCAAGGGAGACTTCCCGGAAAAAATGAAGACAACCCGAAAGGGCGAGTGATGTCGATCACTACGAGGAGCAGCGCAAAAACCACTGATCTTGCGGCAAAAGAGAAAGAAAAGGGCGAGCTGCTCGTAGAAGTTGAGGTTCCGGCTGAGAAAGAAGAGGAGAAGGTTCCCGTTTAAGTTCCTCCTCTGGCCTACAAAGCTACCCTCCCGTTTCTACAAAAAAAGCTAGAGCATATCTTGATAAACACTTTGGTAAGTTCATTGACTAATGAGAAAACTGCATATTAACATACCTTTTATCGATGAAATTTTAGGTATGCCATCCTATGGGAAGTTCTTGAAGGAAATCCTCTCCAACAAGAGGAAGCTAGAGGATTTTGGTGAAGTAAAGATGACTTCCGAGTAATCTGAACTCATCAAAATCATGACGGAGAGAATGCCACCCAAGATGAGAAATCCGGGTTCGTTTTGCGTTCCCCTTGGGAATGGAGAAAGAGTGTACAACACACTTTGCGATCTTGGAGCAAGCGTGAGCGTCATCCTGCTTGATCTATGCGAGAAAATGGGTTTGGGAGAACTAGGCCGGTGAAGATAAGACTCCACATGGATGACCGATCCACGACCGTACCCCTTGGCATACTAGAGGACATTCCCGTAAAGCTTGGTAACTTCTACCTTCCTATAGATTTCGTTACGATGGATTTCCGGATGTGTAATATTAGTGGTAATATGGACATAGGACTTATATAGTCTTATATAGGTTCCTTATATATAGTAGCATATGGAGTTATGGGACCTTTGAGCTAAGATGATGATATGATATCATCACCTTTAAGACGATGATGTGGCTTGGGATAACGTTCATATGTGGAGGAGAACACCATGGCGTTTTCGAATTCCTTTTAAAGGATGTCAAAGAGGAGGATTGGAGATGACATAAACGAAGGACAACCAAGCAAAAGAACAACACAAAACAACTTAAGAGAAATCGAAACGGAGACCATACAAGAAAAAGGAGTAACATGACGATGTGGAAGTGGTTACTAAGAAGTCACGAATGGAAAGACAACGAGACCAATACAGATAACATATATAAGTTCTTCAAGAAGACGCGGGACAACTAAAGATGCGAATCGAGGAGGAGATGGGTGCAATCCAACAAGGTTAGAGACGGTGTTCCATTACGAGAAGTAAAGCTTCTCTTAGACGCTCCTAAGCTTTGGAGTCAAGATGTGAAGAGTGGTCGAACCCGGTGTGAAAGATGTAAGATACCATAAGTTAAGCTTACGAAGTACCAATAAGGGAAGAGTCGACATTACAAGATATATGAGCAGAATGGTATGGTGGGATTCATGTGGAGTTAACCGATTTCTGTTATGATGATAAGACTAAGAAATGCCAAGAAGAATGGAGTGTGAGTAGACAGTATCCCGAGAAGAGGAGTGACGCAACAAGGAGATTTAGTTATGAAAAGTCTCAAGACGACGACAAGATATACGCGAGCAATTGCTGAATAATGTTGGAGCTTTTTTAGAAGCCACGATTACAAGATGTTATGAAGTGCGGTTAAGCCTATGAAGGCGAGTTATACGAAACGTGAGGCCTAGAAGAGTATGGTTACATTATGGAAAAGGAAGAAAGCACGGAACGTGGAAGGAGCTAACGGAGTTGAGGTAGAGTACCCCAAGGAGGGTAGCCTTCATGAGAATAGTGACATAAAGTATCGAGGATTGGTAAGTCGTTGACCTTAGAGAAGGTCAACCACAAGCTTATCAGTGATGACCAAGAACGCATAAAGTGCAGGTTACCTATTGAGAAGTTGTAGACGGGAGGTATAACCTCAAGTGGAGACTATAAAGGAACGGTGACGAAAGCTTGAAGTTTTCCCTATGGTTAGATGTTAATAGGAAGAAGCACATCAGAAGAAGGGTGATTGTCTTGAGCAATATAACGTTGAATGGTTAAAGCAAGTGACGGCAATAGACCTCTCGGAGAGGGATGGTAATGCCCCTTTTTGGGACCTTTATAGGTCTCGAGTTTTGGCATATAAAGGAATGGAACGGTTTGGAACCTTAAGGGTTTAAGCATATAAGGACGTAGTGGATCAGGAGGAAAGTGAAGTTTCCCGAGTTGCTTTAAGCAAATGGGAAGATATGGAAAGGAGATGCATGATATTTCGTTCTTAAGGAACGAATGATAGGTGACGCAAACAAGAGATGAGTCAAAGTTGTTAGACTCATCCAAAGGAGCCATGAAGGCTACAGTGTGAAACGAAGGACCGAAGCTACAATAGTTTTGTAAGCTTTAAGCATAAGGTGGTGGTACCTAAGGGATCATGAGTCAGAAGTTGCGTGGTAGGAATGGAGAATTCTTCCTGTCTTTCCATCAGAGCATTCTGATATGAGTTTTGAGGAAAGATACGAGTCGGGAATTTTCACTTTGATTTCCAAGAGATGTGTATGGTGAATGACGAGTAAGGGTGTCTTCTTTGTATTGAATGGCTCGTTAAGCCTAGTTGCATGCGATTGTGATGTTTGATTAGATTGACTTGGAGCTGAGATGTCACCAAATTTGGATGTAGAGAAGAAATGACCCCCGTAAGGCGGCATTTTGGGCTGATATGATTACTACAAGTGTAGTGAAGTCATTTGAAATTACAAGTGCGATTGATGAGTTGGAGTTTACACAGACGAGTATCCATCGGTTTTCGGAATCGAGTTACGATGAAGTCGCGTAATTTGTGTTGTTTCAGGCGGTTCCGAAGTGGACCCTAACCTAAGAATTGTTATGACAGTTATGATACATGAGCTGCGCTAATGATTCTTATGATTGGATTTGACGATACCTTATTGTACTCTCAGAATTGAGAGGAACGAGCTTGACATGGGACGACAAGGATAACGGTTATGCAAGATAAGAGGATAACTAGAGTAATCTAGGCGGGTTGGGACGTCCAAGGTGACCTCCTAAGAGACATAGCAGATTGAGAATATCTAGTAGATTAGTTGAGAAAGAGGTGATAGTTTCGGTAATACCTTCAACGTATGTTGAGGAGATATGAAGCTTATGAGTTGGTGGGCCATAACCGCGGAGTTGCGGGATGGTTTTGACACTTTCATCCCTTCTAAAGAAGTCAGTTAGATCGTGGGATCCGAGACGTATCCGTGGAGTTTTAACAAGATCAGAGGAGGCGAGTGACCTACATTCCGTTTTTCTTTTACACAAACATTGATTTAAGGGGACTATAAGACATTATGGATACATCCAAGCGGGTCTTAGGATGCGTATCAAGTAAGAAGAGAGGTTTTGTGCGTATATGGACAATTGTGGGCATATAAAAAAGTGACCGTTGAACGGTCAAGAGTAAGGCGCTTTTATACACGCACTTATAATGAAGTCGGTATCCTGTTGTGGGAAACATGATAGTCTGGTACGGACCAAAAGAGTATGCCATGGAGAAATATTCGCTCTGCAAGAGCTGAATATCCACCAGAGGTGATGCTTAGAGTTGGTTAAGGACTTCGGTCTTATGATTTTGGTATCGTTCAAGGGAAGGGAAATGTGGTCACCAACACCCTTGGTAAGTGGACCCTTTGAGAGGAAGCAACAACGTAACTGACGGTTCAGCCTCATTTTATCAACGTAGATGGTAAGGGAAGGACCCGACAAAATCGCGGAATATGAATGGCTTGAGAAAGACCGGGGATAGAATGTCCCGAGAATTAGCCCATAGTTACCTTAATGGGTTGAAGGTTTGTTGAGATGCCAGGAGCGACCATGTGTACTAGTAACAGAGAGCTGAGATAGAGTCCCCAGGAGACTCACACCACCTTACTAGTGCACCGTAGTGCTGGTAAGAGATATTTGGATGGGTGATGTTCACATTAGTTTGGCGGGATTAAGGTTGAAGTGGCGAAGTGCATAGCTAGTAAGTGACCGTTGTCAGGTCAAGCTTGGGCACCCTAAGACGGGAGGAGGACTTCATCCACCAAAAATTACGTAGTGGGACTGGGAGGATACCTCCGTAGAGGTTATTACCGGTTTGAGACCAAGTGACAATTGTGACATGATTTGGTTTTTGAGGACCGACCGACGGAGACAACGCGTTTTCACCTTTTGGGGAAACAAGGCCGACGAGTCGGCTAGTGGCGGAGTCCATTAGTAATAGTGAGATTTACTAAGGATACTGACTACCATTATCTCCGATTGAGATGAACGATTCATCTCGGGATGGATGGGCAGTGGGATCGTGCCGCTTAGAGGACCCGTTGTCTTTCGTGGCAGTCTATCCTCGGATAGTTAGTCAACTGGAGAGGACTTTTGTGATCTTGGATGCTGCACAAAGAGTGTGTGTGCGAGATAAGGGATAAGGGTGGACATGTTACCCCCTTTGTGATCGAGCTTTCGTTTTAAGAAAGTCGAGATATGTCGTTTGTGATGGCCTTTGTGAGGCATTTTTTGGATAATATGTGTAATACCCCGTGGTGTTGGAATTTGGACAGTATATGGAAGGATAGCCCGAGGAGGTATGGAACGACCTCGCTCGAGTTACGTTGGTCCAAGGGCAAACGATTGCCGAGCTAGGTCGCTAGAAGGGTGGACATATAAGAGGTACATACCTCTTGGGTTCAGATCGGAGACAAGTCGAGTTAAGGGTATCAGAGGCGCGAGGCGTCAATTGTTGGGAAATTTAAGGGAAGTTGAGCTTCCGTTCTACGGACCATTTTGGAGATCTTGGCGCGAGTTGAGAAGCGGTTTACCGGTTGGCTGGCCACCGAGAGTGAAGGATGTTCACCAGGTTTCAACTGTGATGGTCGAGGGAATACATGTATGACTCGAGGCATGGCCGTTGGGTTAGATATTTTGTGCATGTGCGAGTTATGTGTTTTGTGTTGGAATTTCGGTGTCCGGTTTTAGACCAAAGGACCGTAGTCTCACTTATGTGAGTAGACGGTTCTCCCAATTGCCAATCGATTCAATATAATTATCTTGAACTAAAAACAAATTATTAACCAAGGGTTTGTAATCTCCACAAAGGAGTAGACAAAACCCAATCAAGAGTTTGTAGTCTACAAAGGAGTAGACAAAACTCAACCAAGCGTTTGTAGTCTCCAAAGGAGTAGACAAAATTCAACCAAAAAGAGTTTGTAATCTCCAAAGGAGTAGAAAAACTCAACCAAGAGTTTGTAATCTCCGAAAAGGAGTAGACAAAACTCTAATAGAAGTTAAGTTCAGTTGCAGGTCTTATAAACCGGTGGTTATATGTTAAGACCATTGACTTGGATAATGTAATGAGTCATTCATAAATGAATTTCTCTTCTAAGTATATTCTCCCCTACACCGGGAATATCCAAATACCTTAGTGGGATAAAATGTTACATGTTACAAAGACTAAGTAAGAGACTTAGGGCCCATTTGGTTTTAACTCCTGAATCGGAAACGGAATGGAAACAAATCTAGTCCATATGTATGCTCTTGTTCATGAAAGTGTTTGGAATCATTCCTTGTGGTTTGAAGTAATTGGAGTAGAGTTTGATTACTTTTGATACCCTATAGGGTAACAAAATGTGGGAAAGCAAGGGTACTTTGCACTAAACCACAAGGAATGATTCCATAAAATTTCATAAATAAGGATATACATATGGACTAAATTAGTTTCCATTCCGTTTCCGTTACCGGAGTTGGAACCAAACGGCCCTTTACTTGTCTTACTTTGTAGAAAGGGTTTTCCTAGGTTTTGTCAATACAAAACCAAACTAAGATGGATGCCTATCCTTTGTCAATACAAAGGAACTATACTGGTCTTTCGAGTTTTGCAAACAAGCTTATAAGAAGGCCTATCCAATGTCAATACAATGGAACTAAAAGCTTTATTGTTGCAAATACGAATGTTCAATCAAGTGAAAATGGCTCTCCTTTTTATAGGCATAGAGGGCCACGGTTTTGTGGAGTTAAAAGAGGTTAAAGTCGGTTATGGAAGTTACGTGGAAGTTGCTTGGAAGATGGGCCTTGAAGCCCTAGAAAGCCCGAGGCGCGAGGCCCACATAGGGAGCCTAAAACCGCTCCTCGGAGCTAGCTTAGAGCTAGCTTATTTTTCTTGGTCCAAACACTTCCAATGAGCTTCATTCACTTTAATATATCTAGGTTAAGCTCCAAGATCCTCAAACACTCAATATCTTAGCTCAAGCTAGTGTAGCTCCTTAAGAAGCTCACTAGCTGCTTCATTGACATTCACAAAGCATTTGAGCTTGGATTGCTCCCAATTTTTAACCACATATTCTGTAGCCAATATAAGGCCTAAGAACCAAAGGTGTGCCGATAAAATGTGGCTAAAAAGCCCCAAACGTCGGCCTTCTAAAAGCTAGTATAAGCTGACCTTGTCGTGAATCACCTTGCTTCGATTCGACTCCCCTTATAATACTAGTTGTTCTTAGTGCCGGTCACTTGTCTTGCCTCCCGCAACCCGGACCATAGTGACACACATGTGAACAACTCATTGCACCTTGTCTCAAGACAAGCTCAATGGTTATAATGAAGACTTAGCCCAAATCGCCAACATTCCTCCCCCATTTGAGCAAAGTCAAGAAACTTTTAATAGACATACACTTAAACAAAATATTTTCATAATCATAAATATCTTTCGATTGAATTTATTGAATTAGTATAATTACACATTCTGCACTAAAGAATTATGGTGTCCTAATGGATTGAACCACTTAACTTGTTTAAGTAAATGAAGGCAACATACACAAAAATTACATTTCCTTTACAAATAAGTGACACATTTAAAGGCTATTGTGTCCTAATCCTTTAATGAACATATAGGCGACTCGACCATCTACTCCCTTGAAGAAGCCTTGACCCTTCACGTTCACGTAGCCAATTCTCTTTTGATCTTGCACCTATAATTGCAATTTTTCAAAAGAGTTGTTAAGAAATTACATATTTCAAACTATACATATTATATAGGCATAAAGCATTACCTTGGATGGACATTTTATGCTCACAACTTCTTGGAATGAGCTTTCCTCATTGAATTCGGCTAAGGCATCAAGCCATAGGCGAATTGGGTGTCCCATGACAAGTCATTTTTAATTTAGGTCGTTAACCTCAACCCCTTGGCTGACTTTTGAACTAAGTCCCTAGCCAAGATCTTGGTTAAGTGATCGGCTAGATTATTGTGTGTTCTCACAAAATCGACCGATATTATACCGTGAGTTATGAGCTCTCTAACCGAGATATGTCTCACACCAAGATGTCTTGATTTTCCATTGTACGCTTGGCTATAAGCTTTAGCCAACGTAGCTGAACTATCACAATGAATTGTGATAGGAGAAACCGGTTTTGGCCATAGAGGAATTTCTAGAACCAAATTTCTTAGCCATTCAACTTCCTTACCGGCAGCGGCAAGTGCCACAAACTCGGACTCCATGGTCGAGGTTGTGATGCATGTTTGATTCTTTAAAGCCCACGAAATGGCACCACCACCTATCAACAAAACCCATCCTGTGGTGGATGAGTGATCATCTAGATTAGTAATCCATGACGCATCCGAGTAGCCTTCTATCACTGAAGGATACTTACTGTACAAGATGCCAAAACCCATGGTCCCCTTGAGGTACCTAAGCACATGCCTTAGTACCGTCCAATGTTGTGAGCTATGACAACTTGTGTACCTACTCAATTTACCAATAGCAAAAGCAAGATCTGACCTAGTGCTAGTCATTGCATACATGCAACATCCTATTACTTGTGCATAATCAAGTTGAGAGACAGTTGATCCTTGGTTGGGCATCAATTTTTCACTTGAGTCCATAGGAGTACTAACAGTTGAACTTTTATCACATTAGAAGCGTTTGACAATCTTCTCAATGTAGTGTGATTGTGTGAGGCTTAAGCCTTTAGCATCACGTTTGATTCTTATGCCTAGAATCACATCCGCCTCACCTAAGTCTTTCATAGAAAACTTAGTGGACAAGAAATCCTTAGTGAGATCTACTTGTCTTTGGTTTATTCCAAAGATCAACATGTCATCAACATATAAGCATATGGTCACACCTTGACCGGTATGATAAACTTACTATAGACACACTTGTCAGCTTGATTTATCTTAAATCCATTTGACAATACGACATCATCAAACTTTTGATGCCATTGTTTTGGAGCTTGCTTTAGTCCATACAAGGATTTGACCAAGCGACACACTTTGTGCTCTTGTCCTTTTAAAATAAACCCTTCAGGTTGTCTCATATACACTTCCTCATCTAGATTACCATTAAGGAATGCTGTCTTGAAATCCATCTGATGAATTACTAGATTATATTTAGCCGCCATAGCTATTAATAACCTAATGGTTGTAATCCTAGCCACCGGAGCATATGTGTCAAAGTAATCGACACCTTCCCTTTGTCTAAAGCCTTGGATAACCAAGCGTGCTTTAAACTTGTCAATGGAACCGTCAACTTTCATCTTCCTCTTGAAGATCCATTTGCATCCCAAAGGTTTTCAACCGGAAGGAAGGTTGGCTAACTCCCATGTATGGTTACCCATAATGGAGTCCATCTCCTCTTGGATTGCTTCCTTCCAGAAGGTACCTTGTTGCAACTCAGATTCATTCTTAAATACATAGAATTTGTCTAAGGCATCACTCTTTGCAAAGAGTAGATATACGTAACAATACCTAGAGTAATCATCTATGAATGTTACGTAATACTTCTTATTTCCTAATGAAGTAGTAGAGTGCAAGTCGCCTAGATCCGAGTGGACTAATCCGAGCATTGATTGTTCTCCTTCAACTCTAGGAAATGAAAGTCTTGGTATCTTGGTCAACATGCACGTTTTACACTTGTCTTTTGGCAAGTCAAGTATAGGTAAAATACCAGCCTTAGTCATGTCATTCATATGCTTAAAATGAACATGTCCAAGCCGTGCATGCCATTTGACAAAATCACAATTTGAAGAAGAAGAAGACAATATAAACAAATTATTCTTCTTTATATTAGTATTAAAAAGTTTATTACAAAAAGAGAGAAGAAACATATTATTGTTCCAATGGCCAAAGCCTACAAATGTTCCTCTCCTAGATAATATATAGATGTCGGCTTCTATGACTTGTTTGAAGCCAAGCATATTGAGTACACCACCAGAAACCACATTCTTTCTAATGGCCGGTGCATGTAGTATATTTGACAAGACTACAGTCTTACCACTTGTGAAGTATAGATCAACCCGTCCTCTTCCTAGAACGGGGGCGGTAGACTCGTTTCCCATATGTATGAGTGCTCCATCGTTAGCAACAACGTATGTCTTGAACCAACGCCGATCTTTGCAAACATGAGTTGTTGCACCCGAGTCAACCCACCATCCAAGGTCATCATCCTGCATGGACAAACATTTAAAAGTCAATGATACATAATTCAAATAAGAATTTATATAAAAGTTAGAATCAAGACTCATAAGTGAGTCACCTTGGTTTGAGGGGTTTTGGCCACTTTGGCCTCCACCCAATCCCGTTTGAAGTGGCCAGACTTGCCACACTTACAACAAGAACCTTTTAGTTTCTTGTCAATATTATCCTTCTTGGACTTCTTGAACTTATTTCCCTTGTCCTTGTCTTTGTCCTTTCCTTTGAACCTCTTCCTTTTGCCCTTGCCATCCATCATGTTGGCCTTTTGGGAAGTAGAAGTTTTATTCTCCTTCTTGAGTCTCCCTTCTTGTTCCCTAAGACCTTGTTCAATTTGAAGGTGAGAGCCAAGTTCCACCAACGTGAGTTCTTCTTTCTTGTGCTTTAGTACATGGTGGAAGTCCTTCCAAGAAGGGGGGAGCTTATCCATTATAGACGAAACTGCAATGGCCTCATACATATGCATGGCATGTTGAGTGAACCTCCCAAGAATCCGGAGAAATTCATTGTATTGTTCCATTACCGGCCTCGAGTCCACCATTTTATATGAGTTAAAATCCGAGACTAAGAATTTGCGAGATGAAGCATCCTCCGCCATGTACTTAGACTCCAGTTGATCCCACATTGATGTTGATGACTCTACACTTTGGTAGGCATCAAACATTGCATCACTCATGCCATTGAGAATATGACCACGACATATGTAATCATCATTATCCCATTTGCTCCTTCGTCGGACAACCTCTATCTCCTTCACCATATCATCAACCGGCTCGGGCGGTCTAGGTCTAGTGAGTACATAAGCGACTTTTAGTGTAGTCAAGAGGAAGTGCATTTTCTTTTGCCACCTCGCAATGTCTACACCCTCAAACTTATCCAACTTCCCAAAACGAGAAGTCATTTCTGTCATTAACGTCTTACTCATTATTGATCAATCCAATCTTAGAAAACAATTAACAATAAATACACTTAGAAGATTGTTGGAATTTCGGTGTCCGGTTTTAGAGCAAAGGGCCGTAGTCTCACTTATGTGAGTAGACAGTTCTCCCAATTTCCAATTAATTTAATATAATTATCTTGAAATAAAAACAAATTATTAACCAAGGGTTTGTAATCTCCACAAAGGAGTAGACAAAACTCAATCAAGATTTTGTAGTCTCAAAAGGACTAGACAAAACTCAACCAAGAGTTTGTAGTCTCCAAAGGAGTAGACAAAATTCAACCAAAAAGAGTTTGAAATCTCCAAAGGAGTAGACAAAACTCAACCAAGATTTTGTAATCTCCGAAAAGGAGTAGACAAAACTCTAATAGAAGTTAAGTTCAATTGCACGTCTTATAAACCGGTTGTTATATGTTACTTGTCTTACTTTGTAGAAAGGGTATTCCTAGGTTTTGTCAATACAGAACCAAACTAAGATGGATGCCTATCCTTTGTCAATAGAAAGGAACTATACTGGTCTTTCGAATTTTGCAAACAAACTTATAAGAAGGCCTATCCAATGTCAATACAATGCAACTAAAAGCTTTATTGTTGCAAAAACGAATGTTCAATCAAGTGTAAATGGCTCTCCCTTTCATAGGCATAGGGGCCACGGTTTTGGGGAGTTAAAAGAGGTTAAAGTCGGTTATGAAAGTTACGTGGAAGTTGCTTGGAAGATGGGCCTTGAAGCCCTAGAAAGCCCGAGGCGCGAGGCCCACATAGGGAGCCCAAAACCGCTCTTCGGAGCTAGCTTAGAGCTAGCTTATTTTTCTTGGTCCAAACACTTCCAATGAGCTTCATTCACTTTAACATATCTAGGTTAAGCTCCAAGATCCTCAAACACTCAATATCTTAGCTCAAGCTAGTGTAGCTCCTTAAGAAGCTCACTAGCTGCTTCATTGACATTCACTAAGCATTTGAGCTTGGATTGCTCCCAATTTTTAACCACATATTCTTTAGCCAATATAAGGCCTAAGAACCAAAGGTGTGCCGATAAAATGTGGCTAAAAGCCCCAAACATCGGCCTTCTAAAAGCTAGCACAAGTTGACCTTGTCGTGAATCACCTTGCTTTGATTCGACTCCCCTTATAATACTAGTTGTTCTTAGTGCTAGTCACTTGTCTTGCCTCCCACAACCCGGACCATAGTGACACACATGTGAACAACTCATTGCACCTTGTCTCAAGACAAGCTCAACGGTTACAATGAAGACTTAGCCCAATTCTCCAAAATTTTGTTCCCGAGCGGGAATGTGTTGTATGATTGGTTAGATTTTGAATTTTATGCAAGATGCGGTTAATGCGAGTATGTGTGTAGGCCTTGCGATGTCTTGACGCGGTTATATGAGTATGTTTGGTAATCTAGTAGAGAGTTGGCACGTTACGGTTTTGAGTGATTACCGAGTTAGTTATGGCGAGTGTTCTACGTTAGCAAGTTTCGGGACAAAACTTATTTTTAGGGGATTAGTTGTAACATCCGGAATTTGTATTCCAATCTTTGAGCGGTTTATCGACCTTCCGGTGTTAGCGGCTCGGTTTTCCCGCAGGCACGAGGTGTTGAGTAACGAGATTCTTCCCAAATCCTGTTCCGACCTTCCGTTTTCCGCCTTTTGCTTTTAGACCTTTCAGTTCTAGCACAAGGGACAAGTGGTCAGCTGACCCCTTGTTTCCCTCTCCCTTTGTGCAACCTTGTGACCATCCTCTCACTCCTCACTTTTCATTTCACGATCTTCACTCTCTTCACTCTTCCTCTTGTGCTCCTTCTTCACAAACCTTGTCATATGGAGCTCTTGGATTCTTGGGTTTTGACTACGGTTGAGGAGGTTTTGGATCCGAGTTGGTAAGCTTCCCCCTCCCTCTCTTCTTCTTCATTGTTGAACATCTTCCTCCTCTCCTTCTCCATTGTTATGGATGAAGCTTTGGAAGAGGCTTCTTCTTGATCCTTTGCATCCATGTGTTCTTAGATCGATTAGGTCATGAGGGAGAGCCTTGATACCATGGATGATGTTTGTAGAAGACCCAACAAGAGAAGGAGGTCATTGAAGCTCAAGATCCACAGTCGAAGACGAAGAAAACGCTGTTTCTATTGTTCTACCACGGGGGCGGGACCAGGCGCCGCAGGGGCAGAATCTAGCCAGCCACGGGGGCGGTGAGCAGCGCCGCGGGGGCCGTGACCTTCGCCACGCAGTCGCGCCTTTTGATTATGCGGATGCGTTTCTTTAACAGTAGGCTCCTCTTCTCTCTTTCTCTTCGTTCCTTCCTTAGCTTTGAGGTTATATCTTGTTAGTAGCATGCCTAGGATGGCCTAGAGTAGCTTGGAATGCCACCTAGTGATTGAGCACCTAGGTGCCCTTATGGCTCGATGTATTTGATGGATTTGTGTTTGATGAGCATGTTGGACCTCCTAGGCTAGGTTGATCCTTCTTGGCTATGGTTTATGTTCATGTGAGGTTATAAGCTGTTGTTAGTTGCTTTCATGTGTTGAGAGTGTGGTGAGTATCTTGGATCCTAGGATGCATTCCTAGCTTGAGGGTTAGGTTATCTTGCTTAGATCACTAGAGTGAAGTCTAAGACTTTATGAGCGTGAGCATATGTTGATACGTACCGTCTTATGAACAGGTTGTGGGATTCTTCCCAAGCGAAGCTAGAGTGTTGTGAGTTGAGTGTGGAGACGAGGTAAGTCTACGGACTTACTTAGCTCGTATTTTTTGTATTAGCGTTGATGTGTGTTTAGTGGTGTGCGTGTATGTTATTG
Organism: Fagopyrum esculentum; assembly: GCA_033239045.1. Classification (NCBI taxonomy): domain Eukaryota; kingdom Viridiplantae; phylum Streptophyta; class Magnoliopsida; order Caryophyllales; family Polygonaceae; genus Fagopyrum; species Fagopyrum esculentum. The sequence goes on along the minus strand of BSUD01000006.1, from coordinate 69,641,856 downwards.
TTTATGTTATAAACAACTAAACCGGTAATAGGACCACCGACCTTATATTATTTGGCCCAAGTGTATGATAATGGGCGGTGACGTCATCTGCCTAGCCCTTGCGAGAGTCTAGGAGCTTCTCGGCGACTAGCCCGTGCGGGTAGACAGTCGGATGCATCAGTACCACTCCTTGCCGGTAAGTAGGGACCGAGGCGGGACCACGGTGGTTTGGTGACAAAACCCTAAGTTGAATTAGAACGGGGTACAACCTAATATTTATAAAGATAATAAACCGGATTGGTATGCTTTTAAGTATGTTGAGTACTTATGATGATTTACTTGTGTATGCGCCTTTCCCACTGATTCTAATGCTTAGAATATGAGCTAACGGTTTTAAACCTTAGTGTAGATGCCTTGCAGGTTAGGGACGCCGCCGAGTGTGGTGGAGGAGTGGACAGCCGAGGATCGCCGTACATTATATGACGGGGACGTTTTTGGGTTACGTTGTAGTGTTTGGTTTATGGTTTATGTTGTACTTTTTGGATTTCTTTCTTTGTTTTTCGTGTCATTTTGAGGACTCGGCTGACTTTCCACCTTGTATCTTTACATTTCAGTTCTCGCATACATTATAAACGATTTTAGATTTGCCTTTATTTGTGCCTTGTTGGAAAGGTCCGGTGAAATTGTTGTCAAGCTAATGGTCGTGACCCATTGTGAGGTCTCGCTAGTAGCATCATGAGTCCTGCGGATTCGGGGTGTTACAAGAAAAGTTCAATGAACCTTCTATTTGATTGCGCTCACCATGACATTCCATAATTGAAGCTGCTGGAAATTTATTTCAAGGGTTTGGATGGAGAAACAAAATTCAAACTCAAATCCCTTTATGCTAAAAGTTCATGGATATGAAGGTTGATGTCGCTTGGGAGTTTGTTGAAAAACAAGCTCAAGTTGTTGAGAAATATTCCCAACGAGGACCCGACACTAGAAGTCAAAACTCAAGAGCTCAAGGACTAAATCTTACTATCGATAGTGTAAATCAAATCAACACTCTCAACAATGAGATAAAGGCCTTGAAGGATCTTTGAAGAACCAAACACAAGCATCAAAACAGAATGCTAGTTACGCTGGAAGAGGTAATAATCAAGGGAATCATCAAGGGAATAGGAAAAATAACGATAACAACAACAAAAACCGGAATTACAAAAACAATTGGAGATCCAACCAACATAATGCCGGTAACCCTTATTCTCATGCTGAAAAAGCTCTTACTTATACTCCTTTGAAAAGCCAAGAACCATCTTCGAGTTCGGCATCCAAGGATAGACTTGAAGGAATGATCGAAGCCTTGGCCGGAAAGAATAGTGGGATGGAATGTGCAATTACTTCTATTTCTAAGGCACAAAAACCTTGAAAAATCAAATGTTCAGCAAAGCCGGAGAAGTTCCAAGAGATCAAGGGAAGCTTCCGGGAAAGACGAAAAATAATCCCAAGGGCCAAATAAATGCTATCACTACAAGAAGCGGAATTACAACCAATGATCCACTACCAACAAATGCGGATAAATGAAAGCAACCAATGATTGAGGAGCCGAAATCGAGCTATAAGGAGAAAGCACCGGTCTATATTCCCCCTCAAGCATACAAACCACCGCTACCTTTTCCAAAGTCTCGTGCTAGAGAAAGGATCGACAAACAGTTTGGTAAGTTCGTTGACCTTATGAGCTAATTACATATTAATATCCCTTTTATGAATGCCATTGTAGGAATTCCGTTATATGGAAGGTTATTGAAAGAGATTGTTTCAAATAGAAAGAAGCTAGAGGATGTTGGAGAAGAAAGGATGATTAGAAGGTCTTCCGAACTTATCCAAAAGATGAAAAAAGAAATGCCAAAGAAATTAAGAGATCCCGTATCTTTCTACGCTCCTATTAGCATCGGAAATGTGACATACGAAGCTCTATGTGATCTTGGAGCAAGCGTTAGTATTATACCATTAGCTTTATGTGAGAGATCTGAACTTGGAACACCGCAAACCATCAAAATGACTCTTTATATGGCGGATAGGTCCATCACACACCCTGTGGGAATTCTAGAAGACATCCCCGTCCTGCTAGGTAAATTTTACATTCCCATAGATTTTGTTGTTCTTGACATTCCTGCAGGTCACCCCATTCCAATCATAGTTGGACGACCTTTCCTTGCAACTCCGGGTTGCATTATGGATGTAAAGAATGGAATACTCTCCTTCAACCTTGGAGAAAAGCATGTGCAGTGCCATCTTCCCTCAATGCTCAATGGGCTAGCTACGGGAGATGACATATACAACACTTACGATGATGAAGAAGCATCAAGAGATGAGGTAAGTTTGATTCTAATCAAAGATCCTCTTGAGAAAGTTATTAGTTTATGTATTGTAGATGAAGGGTAAGAGGAGGAATGCAACATCGATGTTAGGGCACTAAGAACCTTACTGGAAGATCCCACAATGGAATTTGAAGTACTAGAAGAATGCACGAAAAAAGCAGAAGAAATCGGTTCCTTACAGGATAATCGACCGATCTCAGGGGATAAAATAATTAATTCAGTTGATTTTGCAAAAGTCGTAGTTGGAGATCGAGTGAAAAATCAGATCACAGGGGCCAGATCGACAAATTTTCCTGTAGCTTTTGTGACTTCTACAAAATCGATTGAAAGTGTTTCTGCCTGCAACAACGGACCTTCTTCGACTCCAGATTCTTCTCCAACCTCCTCCATAGGTTCGAACACACCTTCTAAAGTCCTCCCATCTTAGAATTAAAACCCATTCCATCTCATCTAAGGTATGCTTTCTTACGACCGAATTCTACTTATCCGGTTAACGTAAGTTCTAAATTGATTGAAGATGAACTTGATAAATTAGTTGTTGAACTAATATAATACAAGAAGGCTATTGGTTGTACTATTGATGATCTTGTTGGCATTAAACCTTCTTTATGTATGCATAAAATATTGATGGAAGATAACCACAAGCCTTCACAAGAACCTCAACGACGGTTAAACTAGATCATGAAAGAGGTTGTGAAGAAGGAAATTCTTAAGCTTCTAGATGCAGAAATTATCTTCCCTATCTCCGATAGCAAGTGGGTTAGCCCCGTTCATGTGGTTCCGAAGAAAGGAGGAATGACCGTTATAACCAATGAAAACAACGAGCTCATTCCTACAAGGACAATTGCGGGATGGAGGATGTTCATTGAGTATCGAAAGCTCAACGTAGCAACAAGTAAGGATCATTTCCCTCTTTCCTTCATCGATCAAATCCTTGAAACGTTAGCACAACACTCCCAATTTTTCTATTTAGATGGTTATAGTAGTTTCTTTCAGATTCCCATTCATCTTGATGATCAAGAGAAGACCACATTTACATGCCCGTGGGGAACATTCGCTTGTAGACGAATGACATTCGTACTTTACAACGCTCCAGCCACCTTTCAAAGGTGTATGATGGCCATCTTTTCCGAATACATCGAGAATATCATGGAGGTTTTCATGGAAGATTTTTCTGTTTATGGTTCTTCCTTTGATGAATGTCTTGCTAACCTTTCTCTAGTTCTTCAAAGATGTGAAGAGACTAATCTTATCTTAAATTAGGAGAAGTGTCATTTTATGGTTAGTGAAGGCATTGCTCTAGAAAATATGGTATCCAGCCGTGTCATTGAAGTTGATAGAGCAAAGATCGAAACCATCGAAAGGCTACCTCCACCAACATCGGTGAAAGGAGTAAGAAGTTTCCTTGGTCACGCAGGTTTTTATAGACGCTTTATTAAAGACGTTTCTAAAATCTCTAAACCATTAACTAACCTACTAATGAAAGATGTGGTTTTTGAGTTTTCAAAGGATTGTCTAGATGCTTTCTACAGGATTAAAGAGGCGTTAATCTCAACTCCTATGGTTCAACCACCGGATTGGAATCCACCTTTTGAGATCATGTGCAACACTAGTGACGTAGCCGTATTAGCTGTTCTTGGGCAAAATAAAGATGGACGTACATATGCCATCTATTATGCTAGCAAGACGCTAGACGAAGCTCAAGTAAACTACGCTACAATGGAGAAGGAACTATTGGTTGTGGTTTATGCTTTCGAGAAGTTTCGTTCTTACCTTGTGGGAGCGAATGTAATCGTTTACACCGACAACGCAGCAGTCCGCTACTTTCTCACAAAGAAAGATGCGAAACCAAGGCTTATTAGATGGATTCTCCTTCTACAAGAGTTCGATCTAGAGATCCATGACAAAAAGGGATCCGACAACTCGGTGGCGGATCATTTGAGTCGAGTTTCGCATCTCACAAGCAAGGAGAACGAATTACCTATACATGACTCCTTTCTGGATGAGCAACTCCATGAAATCGAGGAATGTCTTCAACAAATACCTCTAGGATTATCATATGCTCAACGAAAGAAGTTCTTCAAAGAAGTCAAAGAATACTATTGGAATGAACCTCTTCTTTTCAAGAGAGGTCCGGACGGAATGATTAGAAGATGCATTCCGGAATATGAAGTTAAAAGCGGTATCCGCCATTGTCATTCACTCCCTTGTGGTGGACACGCTAGTTCACAAAACTAGCGCTAAGGTATTACAATCCGGATTCTTTTGGCAAACTCTATTCAAAAATGTAAAGAATTTTGTTGTTGCTTTTGATGCTTGTCAAAGAACAGGAAATATATCAAGAAGGAATGAAATGCCTCTCAACAACATTCAAGAGGTTGAAATCATTAATGTATGGGGAGTAGACTTCATGGGACCTTTTCGATCATCTTGTGGAAACAATTACATACATCTAGCTTTGGATTATGTTTTAGATGGGTCGAAGCAATCGCTTCTCCCACTAATGATGCTATGGTGGTAGTGAATTTCTTTAACATAATGATCTTCCCACCGTTTGGGGAACCCCGAACCATCATTAGTGACGGAAGAATGCACTTCACAACCCATAAGTTTGAAACTCTATTGTCTAAGTATGGGGTTACCCACAAGATCGCCACCCCTTACTATCCTCAAACAAGCGGACAAGTGGAGATCTCGAATAGAGAAATCAAGAACATTCTAGAGAAGAATGTTTCTAGAACAAGGAAGGATTGGTCACTCAAACTAGATGATGCAATTTGGGCATACAGTTTTCAAGACTCCCATAGGAATAACACCATACAATCTCGTCCATCGAAAGTCTTGCCATCTTCTGGTGGAGTTGGAACACAAAGCACATTGGGCAATCAAATGGCTCAATTTTGATTTGAAAGAGGCTGGAGAGAAACGCCTTCTGGACATCAATGAGCTTGAAGAGCTCCGTCTCAATACATACGAGAATGCGAGAATCTATAATGAAAGGACGAAGAGATGGCAAGATAAGCATATCATTCCAAAGGAGCTGAAAAACTGAGATCTCGTCCTTCTTTTCAACTCAAGACTTCGTCTATTTCCAGGTAAACTCAAATCCTGCTGGTCTGGACCGTTTCTAATCAAACATATCTATCCTCATGGTGTAGTTGACATATGGAGTGACAAAACGGGAAGTTTCAAAGTCAACAACCATCGTTTGAAGAAGTATACGCCGGAACTGCCGGTTGAGGACATTGCTCCTACCCTTCTTGAATGGTCATTAGAAGGAGATCGGTCCAGCTAGCGACCTTAAATAAAGCGCTTATTGGGAGGCAACCCAAGGTAATTCTATGTCCCTTTTTGTTTTTCTTAGAATAGAGTAAATTAGTTTTGTTTTCTTTTCTTTGGTACGCTCCGGGTTTTCTCGTATTGTGATGACAAAAAATAGGTAGAAACCACAAGGAACGAAGTTATGATCGGAATTTTGGAGGAAGCAATCAACAAAAGTTCATTAAAGAAGAAAATAGGAAAAATCGGGTGATTTTACAAGGAGATCGTCATATCTAGGGAAAATAAATTAAGTTATTGAGTCGATTTGGCAAAAGTCGTAACCAGGAATCGGATGAAAAATCGGACCATAGGGAAAATCGACCGATTTTTGCAAGTTCATGACGAAATACACTGAGATCGGACCGATAAAAAAATCGACCCCCTAAAAATCACTCAATTTTCTTCGGAAAACTCCGAAGGTATAAAAGCTCTTTTTTCTTCTTCTTACTCACAAACCCTCACTCAATTGTCTTTCCTCTAAGAACAAGAACAGCCGACTAAGCCTCCCACACCCTCAAATCTTCATTTCATAAGCGTTTTCGCTCGTTCTTGATCCAAAACCGTAGCTCTTGAGAAGATAAAGAAGATTTCAGCCACACCCAACTCGCAAAACAACAACGAAACACTTGGATTTCAGATTTTAAGTTCGGAAACCCTAGGTTTTCAATATTCTCTAATCCGTTCTTCTGAAGCATTTCTTTGCTGAATTTGTTGAGTTAGAAGGCTTAGAAACACTTTATGGAGTGTATTGGCACTGTTGATTTGAACAAACTGCTGCAGATTCGATCGATTGATCGATATAGAGAAAAATCGACTCATCCCCAGAAAAATCGGTCGATCTGACCTGAAGAACAACCTAATTTTTCTTCGTTTCAATGGAAAGACTGCGTAGATTGAGCCGAAATTTGTTCACTCGTAGGGGATCTTCATCCCAACATTCTCAGGCACCTCCACCACCTACTCCAAACCTTCCCGTCATCCAAGATAAGCACAAACGTAAGTATGAATGTCTTCTCTCTCCCTCAATTATTGCCCCTCATTATATTAAGTTAGATGAACTGAATGCGTTGCATATTAGGGAATACATTGATTGGATCATTGAAAAAACTGGATTGACGGAGTTTGTTCAGATTAGGGAGAATTCCTATATTGAAATCACTTTAGAACTCTTTAGTTCATTTTCACATGATCCGAACACAAGGAACGTGACCTTTAGGCTAATGAACAAAAAAAAAACAGGTTCGGTGTTGGTATGTTTGGAAATGTCTTTGGCTTTCCAGCCTCTTCTGCAGGAACTTTCCCTCACGGAGTTAAAGCTGATACGTTTTGGGAAAAAATTTCTATCGGACATGTTGAAGGTGATAGATGGTGACCCAGTAACTCTAAGGAAAAGAGTATATACAACCTCACCTTCAAGATAGCTCATCAGATCTTGAGCGAGTCGATGTTCGCAAGAACTGGGACTCCACGGGAAGGTACAAGCAAATGATCTCTTCATCCTATATTGTATGTCTCAAGGCATAGTTCCAGATTACACCACCATGTTGTCGGATTATTTGGCAAAGATTGCCAACAAATTCGGCGGCCACATGTGTGTTGGAGGTCTTGTGACATAGGTGGCCAAAGCCTTGGGAGTCGACATTTTGGCTTGCATTCTTACTACAGAGGCGCAGACATTTGGTATTCAGAGATTAGTGTCTAGAGGTGTTGTAGTTCCAAGAGGGAGGGGCGTGCCACATGTTACTATGCCTTGGGATAGACAACCCAAAGAAATTGTGTGGAAGCCGTGGTGCACATTTAAGGATGTTTACTACGTGAAGGAAGGATTTGAGCACTTCAGTGATGAGGAGTTCATTGAGGATGAGGCCATAGATGCTGAGACTGATCGAGCTGAGGATTTAAGAGGTGACACTGAGGGCTATCTGACCGATACACAGGCCCCAACTGGGGGCATGCTCGAGTTAGGCAATGGAGGAGATACCAAGGTTCTAGATACTGACCAGGAGGGAGGACAAAGTAGGCCAATTGATGATGAGGCCACGGTGGATGAGCACATGGTTGAGACCCATCACTTCTTTCCCCCATAGCAGGGGGTGCCAGCTAGACCGCCTCGAGGGTCATACTCACGTCGATGTCGGACTCAATGACGGGATGACAACGCCGACCTCAGTGCCCATATTACAACATTGACGAGAGAGTTTTGAGACTTCCGGACCGAGGTGCGGGGCCGCCATTCCTCCTTCGATGGTCAATGGAATGACCTCTACTATCATAACTTTGGTCACTTGTATGATCCTGCAGCACCGATGCATTCTTATCCTTATCCACCACCACCACCGCAGGATTGAGAGACTTGTTTTTTACATTGGAAGTATTTTTCTCCATTTTATACTTCAGTTTTCACATCGGGGACAATGTGAGATTTAAGTATGGGATGTGGGTACTTACAATCTTTTATCATCTTGTCACACGTCTATTTGTTCGATCTCAGACATGTGTACAATAACTGAAGCCTAGGAAATCAACAATCATTAATTTATCGACATGCCTCAAACCCTTGATGCACATACCATGACCCGTTAGGACTATCGATCAATCCGACTTTGGCAAGACACAAACACCCGGCTATGTGAATGGTACCGAGTTACTCATCATCAAAGATCAACGTCCCCAAACCTATTTTTTCTAACACTTTTAGCCACAATCTCAACTTCACTTCACATGCTTTTCATCAACTGCATCCAAATTCTCGGATAGGTAAAGGGAGGCAAATATGTATATGAGGGGCTAAAGCATGATCAAGAAGAAGAAGAAGAAGAAGAGAATGAAGTGCCTTAATCATCCCAAGAAGAATGTGAGAGAACTCATAATGTGGTGTCAACCTTCATATCCAACATAATTTTGATAAAAACAAGGTACTAAACATGCTACAATTTCAAACAAAACATTTAACAACTTAAACATATCATAAAACCTTTCGAGCATATAAAGATTTCAAAGATAATCTGCAAACAAATATCTTCATCAAGGTCATATCTTGAATGGAAGCACAAAACCTTTCAAAAATCTTTTCAGTTTAAAACCCATCTCGGTCGAGATGATTTGACGGTGCTCGAGGTGTTCAATTGAGATAAATATTAGTTATCACGACCTCATTTGGTCAAAAGCGTCTCGGTCGAGCAAAAAAAATTTTTTTCAAATCGATTTTTGACGTTTTTTTCAAACAGAAACCTGTATGCAATGCATGTAAATGACATATAAGCATATGTAAGACAAATAAAATAATATCCAAAATCAAGAGTCATACACCATAAGCAAGTAGGTCAAATAGACACAAACACCCCATACATAGGACACAATGTCCCAATGGGTCAAATAAGAAGTCATTAGAACAAAGTCCTCACCGGGCATAAGCAAAACTGGATAAAAATAAGAAAATAAAATCCATGAACGCTCAATCCTGATCAGCTGGCGGTGGTGGTGGTGGAATGTAAGGGTGCTGGGACGGATCGAATGGATAGCCCATAGTCTGCTTAAACTACAACTGCATCATTTGACGCTGATGTTGTTGGATCTCCTCTATGCGATGCATCCATCGCTCAATAGATCTACGTTGTGCATCAAAGTGCTGGGTGATGTCTATCGGCAAAGCCTGGTAAGAATCTGTCATCTAACTCTCTAGATCATCTATCCTGCGATGTGCCTCAGGATCACGACGCCGGCGGGCTCTCTGTTGGGGTGGCTATGGAATGTCTGCTGGAGGTGCAGACGCCTCTCTCTCATCCTCCGTGGCCTCATCATTAAGGTCAACGGTGGGAATGCTAGGTCTGCCGGTATCAGTATCGGTATCCATAGCAACAGCTCCTCCAATACCATCTCCGTCTGCGTATCCTCCCGCTGCGTCTCTAGCTGCATTATCCTACATAATCGGGAACCAGACAGCAAGAATGTTCTCGTAGTCATAGACCGAGAATTGGGATGACCGGACAATACCTCTCGGGAACTTCGTTTCCCACGACATTGCTACACAAGGTGTGTTGATAGCATGAATTATAGTCTATATTTTGGGGTTTGTTTGGACGTTTTATCTTCAATAATCTGCATGTTTGTATGTATAATATGTGATTATATTACCATTTCATCTACCTTTGCGGGAATCGAGGTCTACACCTAGTTTTGTTGTAATCGTAGGTAAAATGGAACGTTTTGCATCAAAAAGGAGCAAAAGGAGCTATGGAGTCATTGGAGCTACATTCAGGAACATAAGGAAACATCCAGGAAGCATAGCCATGGATTAGAGATTCACTTTGGACCAGATTTGAGAGATTTCACATTCAGTTGTGACTCACCTCGGTTGACCACAGAGTCACCTCGACCGAGGTGATCTAGAGAAGTCGACTCGACCGAGGCGAACACCTGGGACGCGGCGAGAATATTTTATTCTTGGCTGAGATCTTTTATCTTTGGAAAGAGATCTTATATTTTTGGGCTTGGCTCCTGGAAGGAAGAAGATATCCTAGATCATATATTTTACCTATTTTTATGGGAAGAGATATTTCTAAGATATTTTATCTTTGGAGAGTAATTTTCTTATAAAAAAGGTCGGATTTCCCACAAATCCGACACGCTGCATATATCATGCTATACCACCGATAAGGGTTTATACACCACTGCAACCATACTCCAGTTAGGAGATTTGAAGAACCTTTTTGAAGGTTGAAGAAGGAAGTTTATAGCTTTTATAGCTTTTGAAGGGTTTTTGTAAGATCATCTTAGATTCCCTTCTTGTTTGTTGTCTTGTTGGATTTCTATCCAAGGAACGCTTGTGTTTTATAATTGATTCAGTTATTGAAGCCTTTCTCTTAAGGTTTTCTTGTTCAATTATTCTCTTTCTTCCCATATATTTGATTATTACTTTCATGATGATGAGTGGCTAATCTCTTTGTGTGATTCTAGGGTGATTGGCTGAAGGTTGTGGGAAAAACAATGATAGAATAATCTTAATCACAATAGGACCCTGAAAGTTCGAGCCTTTAACCTTAACCCTAAGCATCTCGCTCAGTCGATGAACATCTCGGCCGGGGTGGAATTCTTTTGACCGAGGTGACTTATCTGATCCGAAACTGAGAGTTAAGTGTTAGAGTTTGCCAAATCATATTCTTATTACACCTTTCCTGGTTCAATGCAAGCCTAGGATGAGACTTACCCGGTAATTCCTTTGTTTGTTTACCTAAGATCATAAGTGTAGGTAATAAAGGTTTATCCTTTATTGGGGTTTGACTGTGCTTTCATCCCATCTTTGTGAGTTAGCCTGAGACTTACCCGGTAAAGGTTGATTCTATTCCCTTAGGTGGTGTGTTAGTTTGAGTTTATAGTTCTTTATCTTAATTCCTTGAGACTTACCCGGTAATAGGAGTTACGGTTTGGGATTAGTGAGTAGTGAGACTTACCCGGTGATCTATTCCACTTTAGAAACATCTTCCCCATGCAAAAACCTCAGCTTTGTCCTCTTATCTTGAGATCTTGAGTTGGAACCACAACTAGATGCTTTAATCCCTAGAATTGCATATTTCCTTTATTGACTTTTATCATCTTTGATTGTTTTAATTGCTATTGTGGTTAGTAATTGCTAAAGCTTACCATTATCGACTTTGTTTCACTAAGTCCCTGTGATCGACCCCTGGTATTCCTTGCTTTTTACTACGATTGACCCGTACACTGCGGGTTCGCATCCTTATTTTAAGCTTACATCTAGGGTTATAAATTTAAAGCTTGTACACACCGTTTGGAGCGAACAAGTTTTTGGCGCCGTTGCCGGGGACTTGGTCTAGACCGAGCCGGTTTCGGTTGTCTTTCGGGGCTATTGCCCTTGTTGCTATTAACCACTCTTTCTATGAGTTTTGTAGTTTTCAGGATTTCCGATGACTACATTTGATCCAGCCTGGATAGCAAGACAAAGTGCTAGGGCGGACCATTACGAATACTTGGAGGAGAAGTACTCCTTCTATTGGTTCAATAATGAATGGGAAAGAGAAGAGGCCATTCAGCGTGAACTTGCGATGTGGGATGAACTGAATGTCCCTAAAAAGATTTGTGAGCAACCTCTTGAAGATTCTCTTGAATGAAGATGGGAGAGGTTGATGAAGAAGGTGGAGGAGCTCAAGGAAAGCACCCTATCCTATGCTAAGCCGGAAGAGGAGCATAAGGAAGTGCTGCAAGTTCCAAGCACCCCTCCAATCGAACCAGAAGTCTCTCCTGAAGCTTTTGAGGGAGAAGAAGATCTGGCAGATTTCGATCTAACTGTTGAGACCTCGGCCGAGGTGAAAGAGAGATCGGCCGAGGTGGAGGAAAAATCTGTAGAACTGGAAGAGGAAGATGCGGAGAACCTTGGCCAAATTACTGAGACTGTGGTCAAGGTGGAAGAAAGACCAGCTGAGCTGAGAAGGATTTCGTGCATGGATTATCAACCCAACATGAAACTTGTCTCAAGCTTTGGAGAAATTTACAAGGTACATTCTCCTACTTCGTTTGAAATTCCTATTAAAATTTCTGAATTTCTCAGGAATGCACCGGAGAGTTGGAGGTCTCTTCCGAAAGAACCTCCTAAGATCAAGATGAAACCTCCCTTGAAATTATTGGAGAAAGATGCTCCTTGGATTATAAGTAGTGAAGTTAACAAGCGCTTCACCGCTAAGGCAACGAAGTGTTATTTGTTCAAGTATGGGGTCCCTCGCATGCTAAGGACCTTGTACCATCCCCAGGCTAAAGATGGGGAAGCTACTAGGATTCTCGAGAAGCTGTTTTCTCGATCAAGGAAAGGATGGGACGAAAGACTAAGTTATGTCCCGCGGAAAAGGAGGAAGACCGGTAGAATTCCGGTGAGGACCAAACCGTACAAGCTTGTACGTGGGAGATCCTACCATTTGCCAGTGAAGTTAGGAACCGGAACCTTTTTGGGAGAGTTTCATCATGGATCCAATGAGCACTTACACTTGTTGGAGCGTTTCATAGACTAACTTACTTCACCCCACGATGGAGGTGAAGTATGGGGTCAGGGCACCTCCCATCACGTTTGAGAGATGTCATTTGGTCCAGCTAGCGACCTTAAACCAAGCGCTTCTTGGGAGGCAACCCAAGGTATTGCTTTCTTTTCCCTTTTTCTAGTCTAGCTTAGATAGTTTGCTTTTGCTTTGCTTTGTTTTGTTTTTGGCATCCTAGACAGATAATAGGTGACATCTAAGGAAGGAGTACAAACTAGGAGCATAACTGGAAGGACAAAAGTTCGAGAATTTGAGAAGACGGAGTTTGACTGAGGCACATCTCGGTTGTTGTCAAAGCACCTCGACCGAGATGATTCTTGAGCAACCGAGGTGACTAGGGCTTCTGACAACTCACCTCGGTCCATACCACCTCGGTCCAGTCGAGACCACCTCGACCGAGGTGACAGCAGTTCCAGAAAAGGGTATAAAAGAGGGGCTGAATTTCTCTCTCCTCCTTTACCTTCTCCTCGACCGCGGCAGCCATTTCGCCTCGCTTCGCTGTTCTTCGCTCGATTTCGACGATTCTTGCTTCCACACTACAAAGAAAGAGTAGAGGATCGGACTTCAGACTATGTCCGGTGAGTACTTTATTTCTTTAGACTTATTTTGACCCACTGGGACAGTGTGTTCCAAGTATGGGGTATTTAGTATTATTTGACTTATGGTATGACTCGACTTTATATGATATTTATGCTTCATTTTGCTTCTATATGTTTATCTGAGATTGCATGCATACATACAGGTTATTTGATTGAGAAAAGCGTCGAAAAACAGGTTAAAGAAAAAAAATTTTTTGACCTCGACAGGGGCAGTTCTGGCCGAACGAGGTGTTTCACCTCGGTTGACCTAAGAACACCTCGACCGAGGTGGTTTAACTGAGAGTTTTCAAAACGATTTTTTGTGCTTCTTATCTGGATATGATCTCAGTGAAGATCTTGTTTGCTGACTGGTTTTGAAATCTTTATATGTTTGAAAGGTTTTATGATATGTTTAAGTTGCTAAATGCTTTGTTTGAAATTTTTGGCATGTTTAATACTTTGTTTTTATCCAAATTATGTTGAATTTGAAGGTTGACACCACGTTATGAGTTCTCTCACTTTCTTCCTGGAAAGACCAAGGCAATTCATTCTTCTCTCTTCTTCTTCTTGATCATGCTTAGCTCCTCATATACATTTTTGCCTCCCTTTACCTATCCGGGAATTTGGAAGCAAGCGACGTGGTGAAAGCAAGTGAAGTTAAAGTTGAGAAGTTGGCTGGAAGTGAAAGTGTTAGAAAGCAATAAATAGGTTTGGGGAAGTCAATCATGATGATGAGTAACTCGGCACCATTCACATAGCCGGGTGTTTGTGTCTTGCCAAAGTCGGATTGAGCGATATTCCTAACGGCTCATGGTATTTTCATCAAGGGTTTGATGCATCTCAATAAATTGATGATTGCTGATTTCCTAGGTTTCGGTTATTGTGCACCTCTGTCCATGCATCCCAAAAAGTAAAGTAAAAGAAAGAGTGTGAAATAAGCAAAGCTTATTGGTGGAAGATGTTGAAAGTCAAAGTGAAAGTGAAGTATACCCTTTTCCCGGATTCTAGCACCACATTACCTTACATACATCCCTACCCTACATGTTTCTTGACCTTTCTTTTGGGAAGCCCTTGAGACCTCGAGCTGGTTGATTGACTTGGTGGTTTAAACTGGATTATGCATGATTAATTTCGATAATTATGACTTATTATGCATTCTATGATTTTATGCAAAGATGAACAACTTTCTTATATTTATAAAATGTTTTGATCATATTTTGATTTTAAATTCCATGAAGTATTCTCTTAGAGTGATCTATGATTGTAGCACACCATAAAAATGTTTTTGAAAGACTTTTTCATGGATTTTCTTGACTTATAATCCATTCTATCTTGCCTTTTATATGCGGAACTTGCTTGGGGACAAGCAAGGGCTAAGTATGGGGTATTTTGATAGCATGAGTTATAGTCTATATTTTGGGGTTTGTTTGGACGTTTTATCTTCAATAATATGCATGTTTGTATGTATAATATGTGATTATATTACCATTTCATCTACCTTTGCGGGAATCGAGGTCTACACCTAGTTTTGTTGTAATCGTAGGTAAAATGGCACATTTTGCATCAAAAAGGAGCAAAAGGAGCTATGGAGTCATTGGAGCTACATTCAGGAACATAAGGAAACATCCAGGAAGCATAGCCATGGATTAGAGATTCACTTTGGACCAGATTTGAGAGATTTCACATTCAGTTGTGACTCACCTCGGTTGACCACAGAGTCACCTCGACCGAGGTGATCCAGAGAAGTCGACTCGACCGAGGCGAACACATGGGACGCGGCGAGAATATTTTATTCTTGGCTGAGATCTTTTATCTTTGGAAAGAGATCTTATATTTTTGGGCTTGGCTCCTGGAAGGAAGAAGATATCCTAGATCATATATTTTACCTATTTTTATGGGAAGAGATCTTTCTAAGATATTTTATCTTTGGAGAGTAATTTTCCTATAAAAAGGGTCGGATTTCCCACAAATCCGACACGCTGCATATATCATGCTATACCACCGATCAGGGTTTATACACCGCTGCAGTCATACTCCAGTTGGGAGATTTGAAGAACCTTTTTGAAGGTTGAAGAAGGAAGTTTATAGCTTTTATAGCTTTTGAAGGGCTTTTGTAAGATCATCTTAGATTCCCCTCTTGTTTGTTGTCTTGTTGGATTTCTATCCAAGGAACGCTTGTGTTTTATAATTGATTCAGTTATTGAAGTCTTTCTCTTAAGGTTTTCTTGTTCAATTATTCTCTTTCTTCCCATATATTTGATTATTACTTTCATGATGATGAGTGGCTAATCTCTTTGTGTGATTCTAGGGTGATTGGCTGAAGGTTGTGGGAAAAACAATGATAGAATAATCTTAATCACAGTAGGACCCTGAAAGTTCGAGCCTTTAACCTTAACCCTAAGCATCTCGCTCAGTCAATGAACATCTCGGCCGGGGTGGAATTCTTCTGACCGAGGTGACTTATCTGATCCGAAACTGAGAGTTAAGTGTTAGAGTTTGCCAAATCCTATTCTTATTACACCTTTCCTGGTTCAATGCAAGCCTAGGATGAGACTTACCCGGTAATTCCTTTGTTTGTTTACCTAAGATCATAAGTGTAGGTAATAAAGGTTTATCCTTTATTGGGGTTTGAGTGTGCTTTCATCCCATCTTTGTAAGTTAGCCTGAAACTTACCCGGTAAAGGTTGATTCTATTCCCTTAGGTGGTGTGTTAGTTTGAGTTTATAGTTCTTTATCTTAATTCCTTGAGACTTACCCGGTAATAGGAGTTACGGTTTGGGATTAGTGAGTAGTGAGACTTACCCGGTGATCTATTCCACTTTAGAAACATCTTCCCCATGCAAAAACCTCAGCTTTGTCCGCTTATCTTGAGATCTTGAGTTAGAACCACAACTAGATGCTTTAATCCCTAGAATTGCATATTTCCTTTATTGACTTTTATCATCTTTGATTGTTTTAATTGCTATTGTGGTTAGTAATTGCTAAAGCTTACCGTTATCGACTTTGTTTCACTAACTCCCTGTGATCGACCCCTGTAATTCCTTGCTTTTTACTACGATTGACCCGTACACTGCGGGTTCGCATCCTTGTTTTAAGCTTACATCTAGGGTTATAAATTTAAAGCTTGCACACACCGTTTGGACCGAACATGTGCCAAGACCGCGGGGAACGAGTATATGCCGTGTAATCATCTTCTCCAGACCAAGCGGCTTCGCCGCCGCAACCAAGGTGTATCCTGAGAGGTCCAACCCCATGTAAGTAGCAATGTGGGTCACCAGCCCACCATAGCAGATATCTCCCGCCGCAACCAAGGTGCATCCTTAGAGAACACCTGATTCCGGTCTAGGAGGACACATAAAACACAAAGCAAACTATCTAAACTAAACTAGATAAAATGGAAAAGAAAGCAATACCTAGGGTTGCCTCCCAAGAAGCGCTTGGTTTAAGGTCGCTAGTTGGGCCGTACATCACTCTCAAAGAACATGCAAGGGTGCAATCTCCTCAGCCGGAACTTCCGGTTGATATTTCTTCAACCTATAACCGTTGACTTTAAAGCTTCCGCTAGCTTCCCCCCATAATTCAACTGCACCATGGGGAAAGACATTTTTCACAACGTAAGGTCCCGTCCATCTAGATTTTAACTTACCTTGAAAGCGGCGGAGGCGAGAGTTGAAGAGTTGAACAAGATCTCCTTCTTTAAGCTCCTTAGAGACGATATTCTTGTCATGCCATCTCTTCGTTCTTTCTTTGTAGAATTTGGCATTCTCATAAGCGTTTAAGCACAGCTCTTCCAATTCATTGATGTCCAAAAGTCTCTTATCTCCAACTTCCTTGATGTCGAAATTTAGCCATTTGATCGCCCAATATGCCTTGTGTTCCATCTCAACGGGAAGATGACAAGACTTCCCATATACCAAATTGTAAGGTGTGGTATCAATGGGAGTCTTGATTGTGGCCATATATGGCCAAAGAGCATCGTCCAACTTCATGGACCAATCCATCCTTGTCTTTGAAACGGTCTTCTCCAAAATTGCTTTGATTTCTCTATTAGAGATCTCCATCTGCCCACTAGTTTGAGGATGATAAGGGGTTGCTACCTTGTGGGTGACCCCATACTTCGATAGAAGTGCCTTGAACTTCCGATTGATGAAATGTGTCATTCCATCGCCGATGATGATTCGTGGTGTGATTGGTGATGAAATCACTATCAATTAGGATAGTGTTTAGCATCTTTTTAGTGTCTTAGAGTCCGTTTGTATTACTAACATCTTAATCTAAAAGAAGAAGTCAAAAAGAAGAAAAAGAGATGCTAGACCCACTTGGGAGTTGAAGATCATTCACGAAGACAAGCTTTTGGTGCCACACCGCCCCCGCAGAGCAGTAAAACTGCCTCTGCGGGTGGCACTACACTCTGGAACACAGCATGCGCCTTCGCCAGCGCCCGAAACAAGCATGTCACCGCCCCTGCGGCCACCTCTGGGCGCCCCTGCGGTGACTTACCTTGAAGAAGCAAAGCCGGCGCCCCTGCGCCTCTACCTGCGGACCAACCTGCGGAGTTGTGAAGCCGAAGAGCAAGTGTCACCGCTCCTGCGGTGACATTGGGCCGCCCCTACGGCTAGACATCAGAAGCAACAAAAAGATGAAGAGTCAAACGTTTGGAGATCATTAAAGACCCGCCCTTGTGGGATTGACAGGCCTCCCCTGCGGCCAAGAAGAAGATAAAGCGTTTTGGCCAAAACCACCCTTGCGGCTCTACAAGCCCGCCCCTGCGGTTTAGCGCCAAAGGACTTTACTCCGGTTGTTTGGACCACCTTTATGGCATTAAAGGTGGCTGCTTAGGATGGCCATTTACTCCCATTTACTGTCAATTTTAGTATAGATAGGGGCATGACTGATTGCTAGAAGCATCCATCATGTTTCCCACTTAAGCTTTATTTTCCTTTACTTCCAAGTGTAATGAGTTTCTAAGTTCCTTCCTACATTGGGTTGTTTTGAAGCTGCATTTGTAACACCCCAAATTCTGAGAACTCGGGGAGCTACTGGTTAGGACCTCACAATGGGTCCCGACCTTAGTTTGACAACAATTTTACTTGGATCTTACAACAAGGCACAAATGTGTTTAAAACAATTTCAAAACATATTATTTTTAATGTATGAATGTACACCTGTGTCAGCCTTACAAAACATATATATAGATACATAACATGCATGTCGTATGGGAGACTCCCCTATCCCCATCTAATGAATACGTGGACCCGACTGACCATCCATTTCGGATCTCTCTGCAACTGTCTATATCTACATATCTACAACACGGATAAAACTGTTAGCTAACATTCTATGCATAAGTATAAAGGTAAAAGCACAAACACACAACATACACAATCAACATGCAACACTCAATCCTTTTTATTATCTTTTATTTAGGTGATATGTCATTACTAATGATACTTATTTTGCGACACGAGGGATTCCCAAACCTCGCCCCTGTCCCCGTTTACCAACAAGGAATGGTACTAATGCATATGACCGTCTACCTGATTGGGCTGGTCGAAGGGAACCTCCTAGACTCTCGCAAGAGCTAGGCAAATGATGTCACGACCCGTTATCATACACTTGGGTCAATTACGTAAATAATAAAGTCGGCCTAATCCGGTTTCGTTGTTTATCGTAACTAACAGACACCACTCATACACATTACACTCATACAAGAAGCCAGCTAAGTAAGTCCGTGGACTTACCAGAATCAAATCTCGACTCTCTTAATCACCACTCATCGGTAATTGTAGGAATTCAGTAGCCTGTCAAAGGAGGCAAGTGTGTCAGCACACTTTCTAGGTAATTAGAAGTCTAAGACTTCTAAGATAATAGGTCTTAATTGAACGGAATTGATTACAGTATTAATTTATGGTAAAATGACTATTTTACCCTTGGTCCCAAAACTTCTAAAAATTTCGTAATTTATGTTTAAACTCTTATGTGAGACTAACTAACCATATTCTACTCCCTAGGATGATTTTAGGTAACAACTAGAAAAACTACCCATTTTCTATTTCCCGAAAAGTCACTAAATTCCAACTACAGCTTCAAATATAAAATTCGAATAATCTTATAAAAATTCCGAAATAATTCCCAAGATCATCTATGATATCCCATCTACTCATAGGAGAGAATTTCTTAAAACTGTTAAAGCATCGCTTCTACAAAAATTTCTAAAGTTGGTTACAACACTTAACAAGCACCACACTGTCTTAACTTTGAAAAATCAAAACTCCTAAACTACTCGCTGGATTTATCTCAAATTTTGATATGTTCTACTATAAAATCTTATCTCCAATATATCCAAAATTCAGACGCAAAGGATATCAAAATCCTATTTAAAACTATCTCACAAAACCGAATTTCAGCACAACAGAAAAACTGCTTACGACTCAATCTTGGAAAAATCATAAATCCCAAACCACTCGCTGGATGCCTCTCAAATTTTAATATGTTCTACAACAATATGTCAACTATATCATATCAAAAATTCAATCCCAACAGAGATCAAAAGCCTATTCAAAACTATCTCAGAAAACAGCATCCCATGCTGTTTTTCTCAACTCAGCACATTTATAAAACTGCATGAGGAGCCAACTATGGGCAACCATATCTCCTAAACTATAACTCGGAATACTCTAAAATTTCAGTATGTTATACTATGCAAGGTCAACTGTAACATATCCAAAGTGCAGCAACAAATGAGGAGTTTAGCTTACCCAAATCGGAGTCCAAAATTGGCTGTTCGGCACAGTTGGAAAATTGAAAGATGTAACATCCCCTCTGCAGCTGTTCCTTTGGCTGGAGTATATGGATTCCTAGAGGGTTTGGCACCAGTTATAAGCGCATATATGGCTGAAGAGGAAGAAGGAGTATGTGAGTTCCTGTGATTAGTATAAACGCAGATGGAGGGAGGAAGAGAGCTGAAAGATATGAACGTATAGGGAAAAGAGAGAGCGAGAGAGAGCCAGCAGCCAACTTACTCAGGAATCTCGCGTGCAGAAGTGTTCGTCCCTGGAGTGGTGGCTGCGAGTCTCCGGTTTGTAGCTGAGCAACTTGGTCCGGAAGATGTTAGGGTCGATGGGTAGGGGCGCTTCTGGCTGGGCTTTTCAAGTGCACTCCGTTGGGTCCAAACGCAGCCAAGTGCTAGGCTCCTTGTTGCTGTCAAACGTTGCTTGAATGGTTGTTGAGTGACGATTGTTTTGTACGCAGGGGTAGGAGAGATAGCCGACTGAATGGATAAGAGAAGGGCCGACTGTTACTCCTCCCTGCTGTGCGTTTAATGGGCAGTTACAGCAGCTTCTTCAATTCAGCAGCCGTTACAAGGTGGAGAGAAGGAAATAGAAGGGCCGGTTGTTGCTCCTCCCTGCTAAACGCAAGTGCTGGCTGCTGTGGGCTACGCATGATGCTGGGCTGGAGGGGGCTGAACGTTGGGCTGGAGAGGGCTGTTAATGGGCTCGTAACCAGCCTCTCCTGGACTGCTGCAGGCTGGGCTCGAAGTCAAGTTGGGCTGAAATTAAGGTAAGAATAGTGGCTGAAACATGCAAGAAAGATGGGTTGAATTGCTTGTCAAAAATCTGTCAAAACTCGTCATGTCCTTGTCAGGCCAATGAATGAGTTTGTCACAGATTTGTCGGGCTTTGTCATGGCCTCGTCTCAGCTTAGTCATGGTCTCGTCGTAGCTTGTCATGATCTCTTCACAGCTTGTCATCGATAAGAATGAATTATAATAACTAGGGTTTGATATAAATCTATCATTTTCTGTGAATTAAATTCTACATAAAATAATAAGATTTGTGAAGAAAGAAGTACTAGATAGAATGGGAAACCGTCAACGGTTCGAAGTTCGATTTGATTCAGAATTAAACGGAATAAAAATTCCGGATATTACAGCATTGCTGCTTTGGTTGTAAGTCTTTATCAATATAAGTATTATTCAGTCATATGTATTGTATTTATTTGGCTTTAACTTATGTTTGCATGTTTCGTACCACTTAGATTGATCACCTTAAGTTTCTAATTGCATGCAAAGAACTAGGATTAATTGACTTCGGGTTCAGGTCCATAATCTAGTAGTAACCCTTTAGGTGAAAGTTGGTTGTAATCTCTTAAAGGAAAAAGGAATATAATTATAAAGAAATCTAACGGTGTTTATGCTTTCTTTGTATCTCTTTGTCTTTGTTAAAATACTAACTTGTGCTTTGATCATGTAGGTGTACGGGTCATTAATCTTGTTAAGTTTTGTTGATGCCGGTTGGCTCAACACATATTTAAGATCAAGACGAGAACTTGATGAATAACTTATAAAAAGAATCAACCAAAGTAGTGTGCATGCTAAGACTCAACCTAGTGTAGCTCTTTTCTCTATTCTATTATCACATCTTTACTTGTTTTTGTTGTGCTTTTGTCATGTTTTGTTACAATCCAACCCCCCCCCCCCCAAATTTGGTTACACATTTCGATAATTGAGCCTGAAAACTACACCTTGATTATAAAGGTTTTACAGGTGCTGCTGATGGAAGACTTAAACACAAATGAAGTAGTTTGATACACTAACCAATGAATTATTATATTTCGAGATGCTTGGTTGGTTTGGATTTAGTGCAGGTTTTGTCAAAGATCTCAAAAGCCTTGAAGTAGATTCCGAAGAAACAAGGAAGACAAGGCTGCACAACAAAAAGATTTCAAATCACAAAGAAGATCTTTCACGAGAGATTTGCTCAAACAAGAAGATTTGAGAAGATATGATCAGGTGAAGATCTCAACCGACCAACAAAGAAGATCTTACAAAGATCCTTAACCGAAAAGCACAAAGATTCTCCCATCTGGATTTGAAGATTGTTACAACAGTTAACGAGAAGATTAAGGAGCCGAGAGATCAACTTGTTCTCAGGAGATGAAGATCTACAACGTCTATCTCATCTGAACCGGGAAGCGATCTTCATGGAGAAGAAGAATTATCTTCGAACAGTCATCTCTCCAACGGCTAGAAGACCTCTCCATAGAAGATTATAAATGAAGATGGCGTTTGAAGAACATATAACAAGCCTGCACAGAAATATCTACAGTCTTCAAGCGATCCAAAGTTATCTTCATTTCGAAAAATAGTTTTTCTTTCTCTCCTTCTAAAAAGGTTTATCCCCTAGAGAAAGATAAAACTCGAGAGCTCCATTGGCATACCTAAAGAGTGTTATACTCGAGTGTGTGTTACTCTGCGTAGTAACTAGGCTATTATAGCAAAGTGAAGATTGGAGCTAGATCGTAGCATTGACTATAGTGAGAGAAGAAGGGATTTCTTCTAGTTTGAATCTAGGGGTCTTTGAAGTTGATAATAGATAGCTAGATCTTAAGGCTATATCCCGGGACGGAGAGTAGGCTATTTAGAGCTGAACTTCGTAAACATATCTTGTGTCGATCTTTTACATTCCGCACCATATCTTTTTTTTGTGACTAACTTTGTTTTGCATGAGTTCGAAGTCAAGGCCCTTGAAAGTTGTTTCAAAGCCGTTGGAATCAATGTTTCAAAACGAACTAAGATTGACATCAAGGCCCTTGAAATTGATTTCAAGGCCTTGATATTGGTTTTGCGAAAAGTTCCTTTAATCTATTCAACCCCCCTTCTAGATTATCTTTTAACCTTTTATTTCACCTACCGGTTCTTCAATTGGTATCAGAGCTAGACTCACATATATTGATTTAACCATCAGTGAGACTAATCATGAATCCTGTAGGTGATGGAGGATTTGCTCAAGGAAGATCCTCATCTCGACCACCACTCTTCTATGGCAACAACTTTGCTCATTGGAGATTACTCATGCGTATCTTCATTATGTATCAGGACATGGAACTATGGAGCATTGTTCAGAATGGCCCCAACGTCCCTACTACAACTGTTGAAGGTGTCCAAGTGCCGAAGAAAGAAGCTGACTTCACACAAGCTGACCTGGATAGTGTGTCAAAGAACTACAAAGCAATGAACCTACTCTATTGCGGATTAGATGCCAATGAATTCAACCGCATCTCATCATGCAAGAGTGCAAAGGAAATATGGGACAAACTCGTTGTCACATATGAAGGAACAAGTCAAGTCAAGGAAATAAAGATCAACATCTTCCTCAGACAATACGAGCTATTCAAGATGAATCTGAATGAAACAGTCAAGGAAATGTTCACAAGGTTCACTGAGATTGTGAACAACTTGGACTCACTAGGAAAAATCTTCACAAATGAAGAGAATGTTAGGAAGGTTCGAAGGAGCTTACCTAAAGCTAAGTGGGGACCAAAGATGACTGCTATCGTAGAAGCTCAGAATCTCTCAACTCATCCTCTTGATGACCTCCTTGGAAAACTCATCACACATGAAATGGTTCTTGGTAAAGAAGATGGAGAGCTACCATCCAACTCCAAGAAGTTGGCATTAAAATCAAGAAAGGATGAATTATCATCAGACGAGGAAGATAGTGATGATGATGATGATGATGAAGATGCAATTGCCATGATCTCTAAGGGTCTCGCGAGAATTCTCAAGTTAAACTTGTGTCTCATGGCCGATCATGAAGAAGATTCAAATCTATATGTTGACAATATGGTAAGTACAATTATGTCTCAACCTGAATCTGACATGAAACAATTCCTTAAAGATATTATCATATGTAACAAGGAACATAGAATAATGAGAAATTCTTTAAAAGAAAAGCTGCTTGAACAAGAAAACCAACTAAGTGAGATGTCTCTGGAGATTGAAAATCTTAACATAGAAAAAGTAGACCTTGATGACAATATTAAGGCCTTGGAATCAGAAAACATGATTCTCAAGAACAACCTCTCCTCTCTTTATCAAAACTATATCGATCTAGAGAAAGAGAAAGTTGATCTAACTTTGATGTGTCAAGACCAGAAAGCTGCACTTGTTAAGTTTACTCGTTCAAAAGCTAATCTTGATAGAATGATGGGTGAAAAACAGTCCTCCCTTAAAAAAATGGTATAGGTTATCATAGGAGCTTTCCTAGAAAACCTACCACCGCTTTTGTCAAAGCGAAAGGAAGTATTCATATGCCTACTTGCTTTTACTGTTGTAAAAAGGGTCATGTTAAATCTATATGTCCTTATAGAAGAAATAATCCTTATATTATTAGAAACACCTATCCTTTATGTTTAAGGAAACAGGTCAAACAAATCTGGGTTCCTAAAGGTACTAGACCACCAAACATGATCGAACCAGAATGTGGACCAAAATATGTCATTTGGTTGACCCGGAAAGGTTGATGTTTGCTATTTTGCAGGATATCACCAAGGTAAAGGAGCATAAATGGATATTAGATAGTGGTTGCTCAAGACACATGAGTGGAAAAAGCTCTTTATTCTCAAATTTAAAGAAGC
This sequence comes from Fagopyrum esculentum, assembly GCA_033239045.1. Taxonomy (NCBI): domain Eukaryota; kingdom Viridiplantae; phylum Streptophyta; class Magnoliopsida; order Caryophyllales; family Polygonaceae; genus Fagopyrum; species Fagopyrum esculentum. The sequence continues at coordinate 69,617,157 of BSUD01000006.1, read as the reverse complement.
AATCATCTAAACCATTATGCTTGGTGATAAAGGAAAGTGTGACATTATTGGCTTTGGTAAAATATGTTATAATTCATCTATCTTTTTTGATGATGTTTATTTGGTTGACGATTTAAAGTATAATCTGCTTAGTATTTCTCAAATATGTGATAGAGGCATCAAAGTTTTATTTGATTCAGAAAAATGTGAGGTTCAAGATAAAAAGACGGGTGAAGTTGTGCTTATGCCCCTATATGTAACAATGTTTATTCCATGAGTACTAACCAAGTTTTAGGAACTAAGCTAAAATGTCTAAAGGCCTTGACTGATGATCCAAGGCTTTGGCATAGAAGACTTGGTCACGTAAGCATGCAAAACAATGGAAAAGCTACTTACAAAGGATTTGGTACGTGGTTTGCCAAGCCTAAATTTCAAAGTAGATGAACTATGTAAGGCTTGTACACAAGGTAAACAAACAAGAGGTTCATTCAAACCTAAGAAAGTTGTAAGTTCTTCTCAACCCATCGAACTTTTACATATGGATCTTTGTGGACCTATGAGTGTCAAATTTCCAAAAAGCAAGCAATACATCCTTGTTATTGTTGATGATTTCTCTCGTTTCAGATGGATTTCTTTTCTATGAGAAAAATCTGAAGCATTATTTGAGTTTTCAAAACTATGTAAGGAGTTACAAATTTTGAAAAACCTATCAATTGTATCTATAAGAAGTAATCATGGTAGAGAATTTGATTAATTAAAGTTTTATTTATTTTGTGCAAAATATGGTATATCACATAACTTTTCAACTCCTACAACTCCTCAACAAAATGGAGTTGTGGAACGTAAGAACCGGACTCTTGAGGATATGTCTAGGACGATGGTTTTAGAAAATAATTTGCCAAAAAGTTTATGGGTTGAAGCAGTGAACACTGCAAATTATATTTTGCATAGATGTTTACTTCGCCCTATCTTGAAAAGACTCCTATGAACTCTTTAAAGTAAGGAAACCAAATATTTCATATTTCAAACCCTTTGGATGTACTTGTTTTGTTCATAACAATGGCAAAGATAACCTTGGGAAATTTGATGCACGTAGTGATGAAGCAATATTCATTGGATATGCTTCAAGTATCAAAGGTTATCGTGTCTATAACAAACGTACCAAAATTATTGAGGAAAGCATTCATATTATTTTTTATGAAAGCAATGATGGTACTTTGAGTGAGAGTTTTGCAGATCAAAATCTGAATCAACGAGAAGATCATAATTCGGATAAAGAGGAAGATCCTAAAGATCAAGAAAAAAATATGCAGGAAAAGATTCAAGATACCGAAGAAAACCCTCAAGACCTTGAAACACATCTTCAAGACCTTAAAACAAAAAATTGTGATGATAGAACTCCGTTTCAAGGGCTTGAAACTCAACTTCAAGGCCTTGAGATTGGATCCAAGGGTAATATATCAACGGTACCTGAATCTAGTCAAACATATGAGGCTCAACCTTCTGGATCTGTCCATCTGTCAAACGAAGAAAAGTTCAACACTCTTCATATCATCCACAAGAGAATGTGATCTCAAATCCAAACGCTGGAGTTCAAACTCGATCTAAAGTAAACAATCTATGTGCTTTCTCCGTCTTTGTGTCTCTTGTCGAGCCACAGAACTATGGCCAAGCTCTTCAAGAATCTGATTGGATCATTGCCATGCAAAATGAACAAAACAAATTTGAGAGAAATAAGGTTTGGAATTCATTTAGGTAGTTTTTCCCTTCATTCAAGCATAATTTGATGTTAGTTCGTGACGTTTATGCTTAATTGAGCCATATTGCTAGAAAAAACGTCTACACGAGCTTTTTTCGTTTTTGTAGGTATTTCGGGGATCTTTTGGACATTAATCGATACATTCGAGGGTCAAGCCTCATGGTGGTACATATCCAAGGCTTTGAAGGAACATAATTGGAGAAAAGAAGGACACAAGGACGCTTATTGGTGCAAGACTTGGAGCAACTCATGGCTATTTGATCATAACAAGCTCCTGTTGAAGAAAATCGACCTAACACTCAGGAAAATCGGAAAATTTTTCTGTCTGGGTCAATTTTTTGGCCCTTGACAGCTTTTGACACTTGTCTCATTTCTTCTATTTCCGACCTTTGCTTTTGCTCGGTTGAGTGTGCCTTTGGATGTGCAGCGTGAAACTTTTGCAGGAGAAAATTGTTCGCTCCAAACGGTGTGTGCAAGCTTTAAATTTATAACCCTAGACTTAAGCTTAAAACAAGGATGCGAACCCGCAGTGTACGGGTCAATCGTAGTAAAAGCAAGAAAATTCCAGGGGTCGATCACAGGGACTTGGTGAAACAAAGTCCAACACGGTGTGCTTATGTTAATGCTAACCACAAAAGCAAGTAATACAATCAAAGATGAATAAGATGTCAAATAAAGCAAACATGCAATTCTAGGGATTAAAGCATCTAGTTGTGGTTCCAACTCAAGATCTATAGATAAGCGGACAAAGCTAAGATTTTTGCGTGGGGAAGGCGTTTCTAAAGTGGAGTAGATCACCGGGTAAGTCTCACTACACACTAATCCTAAACCGTAACTCCTATTACCGGGTAAGTCTCAAGGAATTAAGATAAAGAACTATTACCTCAAACTAACACACCATCTAAGGGAATAGAATCAACCTTTACCGGGTAAGTCTCAGGCTAACTCACAAAGATGGGATGGAAGCACACTCAAACCCCAATAAAGGACAAGCCTTTATTACCTACACTTATGATCGTTGGTACACAAACTAAGAAATTACCGGGTAAGTCTCATCCTAGGCTTGCTTTGAACCAGGAAAGGTGTAATAAGAATAGGATTTGGCAAACTCTAACACTTAACTCTCAGTTTAGGGTCGGATAAGTCACCTCGGTCAGAAGAATTCCACCCCGGCCGAGATGTTCATCAACCGAACGAGATGCTTAGGGTTAAGGTTAAAGACTCGAACCTTCAGGATCCTACTGGAATCTAAGATTATTCTATCATTGTTTTTCCCACAACCTTCAGCCAATCACCCTAGAATCACACAAGGAAATTAGCCACTCATCATCATAATGAAAGTATTAAATATATGGGAAGAAGGTGAATATTTGAACAAAGAAGAATTTAATGAAAACACTTCAATAACTGAATCAAATAACACACAAAATCGTTCCTTGGATAATAATCCAACAAGACAAGACAACAAGGAAAGGAATTGAAGACAATCTTACAAAACCCTCCAAAAAGCTATAAAGCTATAGTCTTCAAATCTTCCTTCAACCTTCAAAAAGGTTCTTCAAATCTCTCCCAACTTGGAGTATGATGCGGCTGCTGCGTATTCTTAGCTGTAATCGAGATTGTATGCGGTGTATGCAGCCTTCTCAAATTGTAGAAAATCAACCCTTTTTATAGGAAAAATAAACCTCCAAAGATAATAAATCTTAAGAAGATATCATCCCATAAATATAGGTAAAATATATATTCTGCATATCTCCTTCCTTCTAGAAGCTCAGGCCAAGAATAAAATATTCTCGCCGCGTCCTAGGTGTTCGCCTCGGTCGAGTCGGCGTCTCTGGATCGCCTCGGTCGAGATGAATCTCTGGTCAACCGAGGTGACTCATAACTGAATGTAGAATCTTTCAAAACTGGTTCAAAGTAAATCTTTAATCCATGGCTGTGCTTCCTAAATGTAGCTCCAAATGACTCTTGACTCCTTTTGCTCCTTTTTGATGCAAAACGTACCATATTACCTGCAATTACAACGAAACTAGGTGTAGACCTCGATTCTCGCAAAGGTAGATGAAATGGTAGTAAAATCACATAATGTACATACAAACATGCAGATTATGAAAGATAAAACGTCCAAACAAACCCCAAAATATAGATTATAATTCATGCTATCAAAATACCCCATACTTAGCCCTTGCTTGTCCCTAAGCAAGTTCCTCATATAGAAATCAAGATAGAATGGATTATTAGTCAAGAAAATCAATGAAAAGTCTTTCAAAAACATTTTATGGTGTGCAACTATCATAGATCACTCTAAGAGAGTACTTCCTGGAAATTAAAAACTCAATATGATCAAAACATTTTATAAATATAGGAAAGTTGTTCATCTTTGCATAAAATCATAGAATGCATAATAATTCATAATTATCAAAATTAATCATGTATAATCCGATTTAAACCGCTAAGTCAATCAACAAGCTCAAGGTCTCAAGGGCTTCCCAAAAGAAAAGGTCAAGAAACGTGTAGGGTAGGGATGTATGTAAGGTAATGTGGTGCTAGAATCCGGGAAAAGGATGAACTTCACTTTCACTTTGACTTGCAACATCTTCCACCAATAAGCTTTGCTTATCTCATACTTTTTCTTTTACTTTACTTTTTGGGATGCATGGATAGAGGTGCACAATAACCGAAGCCTAGGAGATCCGCAATCATCAATTTCTTGAGATGCATCAAACCCTTGATGCACATACCATGACCCGTTAGGAATATCGCTCAATCCGACTTTGGCAAGACACAAACACCCGGCTATGTGAATGGTGCCGAGTTACTCATCTTCATGATTGACTTCCCCAAACCTAGAATTGCTTTCTAACACTTTCACTTTCAGCCATCTTCAACTTTAACTTGCTTTCACCACTTTGCTTGCTTCCAAATTCCCGGATAGGTAAAGGGAGGCAAAATGTATATGAGGGGCTAAGCATGATCAAGAAGAAGAAGAAGAAGAAGAATGAATTGCCTTGGTCTTTCCAAGAAGAACGTGAGAGAACTTATGCTGCGGTGTCAACCTTCAAATTCAACATAATTTGGATAAAAATAAAGTATTAAACATGCCAATAATTTCAAACAAAGCATTTAGCAACTTAATCATATTATAAAACATTTCAAACACATAAAGGATTTAAAACCAGTCAGTAAACAAGATCTTCACTGAGATCATATCCAGATAAGTAACACAAAAATCGTTTTCAAAAACTCTCAGTTAACACACCTCGGTCGAGATGTTCTTGGTTCAACCGAGGTGAAGCACCTCGTTTTGCCAGAACTGTCCCGGTCGAGGTCGAAAATTTTTTTTTTTAAAACCATTTTTTTTCGGTTTCGACGTTTTTCTCAATCAAATAACCTGTAAGTATGCATGAAATCTCAGATATGGATGCAAAAGTGAAGCATAAATATCCGGTCAAATAGAGTCATGCATCACATAAGTGTCAAATACCTCAATAAACACCCCATACTTAGGACACACTGTCCCAGTGGGTCAAAATAGGTCTAAGGACAGGATACTCACCGAACATAGCTAAACTGCATGAAGAAGTAAGAAACAGCTCCCAGATAAGACCATCTCGGTTGGCGAAGCACATCTCGGTCGAGGTGTTCTGACAGTACCCGAGATGTATTTCAGTAAAGCTCGTTTCCTCAACTTCTCGAAATTTTGTTCTTTCAGTGTAGCTCCTGAACTGTGATCCTTCCTTTTGGAATACCTGGTTGTTGTCTAGAGGAAAGCAAAAACAAAGAAACTATCTAAACTAGACTTAGAAAACGGGAAAGAAAGCAATACCTTGGGTTGCCTCCCAAGAAGCGCTTGATTTAAGGTCGCTAGCTGGACCCTTCTCCATAGATTTACTCAATGTACCTTGAACACTTTGGAGTGCTCATCACATCCATCATAAAACTCTTCCAAAAAGGTTCCGGTTCCTAATTTCACCGGCAAATGGTAGGATTTCCTACGTACAAGCTTGTACGATTTGGTTCTCACCGGAATCCTACCGGTCTTCCTCTTTGTCCATGGGACATAACTCAGTCTTTCATCCCATCCTTTCCTTGATCGAGAAAACAGCTTCTCGAGAATTCTAGTAGCTTCCCCTTCTATAGCTTGGGGATGGTACAAGGTCCTTAGCATGCGAGGGACCCCATACTTGAACAAAAGACACTTCATCGCCTTAACGGTGAAGTGCTTGCAAACTCCACTCCTTATAATCCAAGGAGTATCTTCTTCCAACGGTTTCAAGGGAGGTTTCATCTTGATCTTAGGAGGTTCTTTCGGAAGAGACCTCCAACTCTCCGGTGCCTTCCTGAAAAATTCAGAAATATTAATAGGGAATTCAAATGAAGTAGGAGAATGTACCTTGCAAAGCTCTCCAAGGTTTGAGACAAATTTCATGTTGGGTCGATGATCCACACACGAAATCTCTCTTAGTTCAGCTGGTCTTTCTTCCACCTTGACCACAATCTCAGTAATTTGGCCAAAGTCTTCTGCATCTGCCTCTTCCGGTTCTGCAGGTTCTTCTTTCATCTCGACCGAGGTCACTTCCACCTCGACCGAGGTCTCAACAGTCAGATCGAGATCTTCCACATCTTCTTCCTCAAAAGCTTCAGGGGAAACTTCTGGTTTGACTGGAGGTATGCTCGAAACGTGCAACACTTCCTTATGCTCCTCTTCTGGCTTAGCATAGGATAGGGTGCTTTCCTTGAGCTCCGTCACCTTCTTCATCAACTTCTCCAACCTAGATTCGAGAGAGTCTTCAAGAGGTTGCTCATGAGTCTTTCTAGGGACATTCTTCTCATCCCATATCACAAGTTCACGCTGAATGGCTTCTTCTCTTTCCCATTCATTGTTGAACCAATAGAAGGAGTACTTCTCCTCCAAGTATTCATAATGATCCGCCCTAGCACTTTGTCTTGCTATCCAGGCTGGATCAAACATAGCCATCAGAAATCCTGAAAACTACAAAACTCATAGAAAGAGTAGTTAGTAGCAATAGGGGCAAGCGCCCCGAAAGCAAACCGTACCGGCTCGGTCTAGACCAAGTCCCCGGCAACGGCGCCAAAAACTTGTTCTTTGGCGAAACTCTGTTCCGTTGCCGGAACAAGAACTTCGCGTGTACCTAAGAACACAAATCTGCAAGAACACTCAAGTAGAATGATTAGTAGAAAAAGCAAGAACAATCCCCGGCAACGGCGCCAAAAACTTGTTCGCTCCAAACGGTGTGTGCAAGCTTTAAATTTATAACCCTAGACTTAAGCTTAAAACAAGGATGCGAACCCGCAGTGTACGGGTCAATCGTAGTAAAAGCAAGAAAATTCCAGGGGTCGATCACAGGGACTTGGTGAAACAAAGTCCAACACGGTGTGCTAATGTTAATGCTAACCACAAAAGCAAGTAATACAATCAAAGATGAATAAGATGTCAAATAAGCAAACATGCAATTCTAGGGATTAAAGCATCTAGTTGTGGTTCCAACTCAAGATCTATAGATAAGCGGACAAAGCTGAGATTTTTGCGTGGGGAAGGCGTTTCTAAAGTGGAGTAGATCACCGGGTAAGTCTCACTACACACTAATCCTAAACCGTAACTCCTATTACCGGGTAAGTCTCAAGGAATTAAGATAAAGAACTATTACCTCAAACTAACACACCATCTAAGGGAATAGAATCAACCTTTACCGGGTAAGTCTCAGGCTAACTCACAAAGATGGGATGGAAGCACACTCAAACCCCAATAAAGGACAAGCCTTTATTACCTACACTTATGATCGTTGGTACACAAACTAAGGAATTACCGGGTAAGTCTCATCCTAAGCTTGCATTGAACTAGGAAGGTGAAATAAGAATAGGATTTGGCAAACTCTAACACTTAACTCTCAGTTTAGGGTCGGATAAGTCACCTCGGTCAGAAGAATTCCACCCCGGCCGAGATGTTCATCAACCGAACGAGATGCTTAGGGTTAAGGTTAAAGACTCGAACCTTCAGGATCCTACTGGAATCTAAGATTATTCTATCATTGTTTTTCCCACAACCTTCAGCCAATCACCCTAGAATCACACAAGGAAATTAGCCACTCATCATCATAATGAAAGTATTAAATATATGGGAAGAAGGTGAATATTTGAACAAAGAAGAATTTAATGAAAACACTTCAATAACTGAATCAAATAACACACAAAATCGTTCCTTGGATAATAATCCAACAAGACAAGACAACAAGGAAAGGAATTGAAGACAATCTTACAAAACCCTCCAAAAAGCTATAAAGCTATAGTCTTCAAATCTTCCTTCAACCTTCAAAAAGGTTCTTCAAATCTCTCCCAACTTGGAGTATGATGCGGCTGCTGCGTATTCTTAGCTGTAATCGAGATTGTATGCGGTGTATGCAGCCTTCTCAAATTGTAGAAAATCAACCCTTTTTATAGGAAAAATAAACCTCCAAAGATAATAAATCTTAAGAAGATATCATCCCATAAATATAGGTAAAATATATATTCTGCATATCTCCTTCCTTCTAGAAGCTCAGGCCAAGAATAAAATATTCTCGCCGCGTCCTAGGTGTTCGCCTCGGTCGAGTCGGCGTCTCTGGATCGCCTCGGTCGAGATGAATCTCTGGTCAACCGAGGTGACTCATAACTGAATGTAGAATCTTTCAAAACTGGTTCAAAGTAAATCTTTAATCCATGGCTGTGCTTCCTAAATGTAGCTCCAAATGACTCTTGACTCCTTTTGCTCCTTTTTGATGCAAAACGTACCATATTACCTGCAATTACAACGAAACTAGGTGTAGACCTCGATTCTCGCAAAGGTAGATGAAATGGTAGTAAAATCACATAATGTACATACAAACATGCAGATTATGAAAGATAAAACGTCCAAACAAACCCCAAAATATAGATTATAATTCATGCTATCAAAATACCCCATACTTAGCCCTTGCTTGTCCCTAAGCAAGTTCCTCATATAGAAATCAAGATAGAATGGATTATTAGTCAAGAAAATCAATGAAAAGTCTTTCAAAAACATTTTATGGTGTGCAACTATCATAGATCACTCTAAGAGAGTACTTCCTGGAAATTAAAAACTCAATATGATCAAAACATTTTATAAATATAGGAAAGTTGTTCATCTTTGCATAAAATCATAGAATGCATAATAAATCATAATTATCAAAATTAATCATGTATAATCCGATTTAAACCGCTAAGTCAATCAACAAGCTCAAGGTCTCAAGGGCTTCCCAAAAGAAAAGGTCAAGAAACGTGTAGGGTAGGGATGTATGTAAGGTAATGTGGTGCTAGAATCCGGGAAAAGGATGAACTTCACTTTCACTTTGACTTGCAACATCTTCCACCAATAAGCTTTGCTTATCTCATACTTTTTCTTTTACTTTACTTTTTGGGATGCATGGATAGAGGTGCACAATAACCGAAGCCTAGGAGATCCGCAATCATCAATTTCTTGAGATGCATCAAACCCTTGATGCACATACCATGACCCGTTAGGAATATCGCTCAATCCGACTTTGGCAAGACACAAACACCCGGCTATGTGAATGGTGCCGAGTTACTCATCTTCATGATTGACTTCCCCAAACCTAGAATTGCTTTCTAACACTTTCACTTTCAGCCATCTTCAACTTTAACTTGCTTTCACCACTTTGCTTGCTTCCAAATTCCCGGATAGGTAAAGGGAGGCAAAATGTATATGAGGGGCTAAGCATGATCAAGAAGAAGAAGAAGAAGAAGAATGAATTGCCTTGGTCTTTCCAAGAAGAACGTGAGAGAACTTATGCTGCGGTGTCAACCTTCAAATTCAACATAATTTGGATAAAAATAAAGTATTAAACATGCCAATAATTTCAAACAAAGCATTTAGCAACTTAAACATATCATAAAACATTTCAAACATATAAAGAATTTAAATCCAGTCGGTAAACAAAATCTTCACTGAGATCATATCCAGATAAGTAACACAAAAATCGTTTTCGAAAATTTTCTGTTACGCCCACCTCGGTCGAGGTGTTCTTGGTTCAACCGAGGTGAAACACCTCGTTTTGCCAGAACTGTCCCGGTCGAGGTCAAAAATTTTTTTAAAACCATTTTTTTTTTTTCGGTTTCGACGTTTTTCTCAATCAAATAACCTGTAAGTATGCATGCAATCTCAGATAAACATATAAATGCAGATAAAGCATGAATATGAAAATATCCGATACATCGGCGCCAAAAACTTGTTCGCTCCAAACGGTGTGTGCAAGCTTTAAATTTATAACCCTAGACTTAAGCTTAAAACAAGGATGCGAACCCGCAGTGTACGGGTCAATCGTAGTAAAAGCAAGAAAATTCCAGGGGTCGATCACAGGGACTTAGTGAAACAAAGTCCAATACGGTATGCTAGTGTTGATGCTAACCACAAGAGCAAGTATACAATCAAAGATGAATAAGATGTCAAATAAGCAAACATGCAATTCTAGGGATTAAAGCATCTAGTTGTGGTTCCAACTCAAGATCTATAGATAAGCGGACAAAGCTGAGATTTTTGCATGGGGAAGGTGTTTCTAAAGTGGAGTAGATCACCGGGTAAGTCTCACTACACACTAATCCCAAACCGTAACTCCTATTACCGGGTAAGTCTCAAGGAATTAAGATAAAGAACTATTGCCTCAAACTAACACACCATCCAAGGGAATAGAATCAACCTTTACCGGGTAAGTCTCAGGCTAACTCACAAAGATGGGATGGAAGCACACTCAAACCCCAATAAAGGACAAGCCTTTATTACCTACACTTATGATCGTTGGTACACAAACTAAGGAATTACCGGGTAAGTCTCATCCTAGGCTTGCTTTGAACCAGGAAAGGTGTAATAAGAATAGGATTTGGCAAACTCTAACACTTAACTCTCAGTTTAGGGTCGGATAAGTCACCTCGGTCAGAAGAATTCCACCCCGGCCGAGATGTTCATCAACCGAACGAGATGCTTAGGGTTAAGGTTAAAGACTCGAACTTTCAGGATCCTACTGGAATCTAAGATTATTCTATCATTGTTTTTCCCACAACCTTCAGCCAATCACCCTAGAATCACACAAGGAAATTAGCCACTCATCATCATAATGAAAGTATTAAATATATGGGAAGAAGGTGAATATTTGAACAAAGAAGAATTTAATGAAAACACTTCAATAACTGAATCAAATAACACACAAAATCGTTCCTTGGATAATAATCCAACAAGACAAGACAACAAGGAAAGGAATTGAAGACAATCTTACAAAACCCTCCAAAAAGCTATAAAGCTATAGTCTTCAAATCTTCCTTCAACCTTCAAAAAGGTTCTTCAACTCTCTCCCAAATTGGAGTATGATGCGGCTGCTGCGTATTCTTAGCTGTAATCGAGATCGTATGCGGTGTATGCAGCCTTCTCAAATTGTAGAAAATCAACCCTTTTTATAGGAAAAATAAACCTCCAAAGATAATCAATCTTAAGAAGATATTATCCCATAAATATAGGAAAAATATATGATTCTGCATATCTCCTTCCTTCTAGAAGCTCAGCCCAAAAATATAAGATCACTTTCCAATTTTAAAAGATCTCAGCCATGAATAAAATATTCTCGCCGCGTCCTAGGTGTTCGCCTCGGTCGAGTCGGCGTCTCTGGATCGCCTCGGTCGAGATGAATCTCTGGTCAACCGAGGTGACTCATAACTGAATGTAGAATCTCTCAAAACAGGTCCAAAGTAAATCTTTAATCCATGGTTGTGCTTCCTAAATGTAGCTCCAAATGACTCTTGACTCCTTTTGCTCCTTTTTGATGCAAAACGTACCATATTACCTGCAATTACAACGAAACTAGGTGTAGACCTCGATTCTCGCAAAGGTAGATGAAATGGTAGTAAAATCACATAATGTACATACAAACATGCAGATTATGAAAGATAAAACGTCCAAACAAACCCCAAAATATAGACTATAATTCATGCTATCAAAATACCCCATACTTAGCCCTTGCTTGTCCCTAAGCAAGTTCCTCATATAGAAATCAAGATAGAATGGATTATAAGTCAAGGAAATCAATGAAAAGTCTTTCAAAAACATTTTATGGTGTGCAACTATCATAGATCACTCTAAGAGAGTACTTCCTGGAAATTAAAAACTCAACATGATCAAAACATTTTATAAATATAGGAAAGTTGTTCATCTTTGCATAAAATCATAGAATGCATAATAAATCATAATTATCAAAATTAATCATGTATAATCCGATTTAAACCGCTAAGTCAATCAACAAGCTCAAGGTCTCAAGGGCTTCCCAAAAGAAAGGTCAAGAAACGTGTAGGGTAGGGATGTATGTAAGGTAATGTGGTGCTAGAATCCGGGAAAAGGATGAACTTCACTTTCACTTTGACTTGCAACATCTTCCACCAATAAGCTTTGCTTATTTCACACTTTTTCTTTTACTTTACTTTTTGGGATGCATGGACAGAGGTGCACAATAACCGAAGCCTAGGAAATCCGCAATCATCAATTTCTTGAGATGCATCAAACCCTTGATGCACATACCATGACCCGTTAGGAATATCGCTCAATCCGACTTTGGCAAGACACAAACACCCGGCTATGTGAATGGTGCCGAGTTACTCATCATCATGATTGACTTCCCCAAACCTATTATTGCTTTCTAACACTTTCACTTTCAGCCACTTCTCAACTTTTAACTTGCTTTCACCACTTTGCTTGCTTCCAAATTCCCGGATAGGTAAAGGGAGGCAAAATGTATATGAGGGGCTAAGCATGATCAAGAAGAAGAAGAAGAAGAAGAATGAATTGCCTTGGTCTTTCCAAGAAGAACGTGAGAGAACTTATGCTGCGGTGTCAACCTTCAAATTCAACATAATTTGGATAAAAATAAAGTATTAAACATGCCAATAATTTCAAACAAAGCATTTAGCAACTTAATCATATTATAAAACATTTCAAACACATAAAGGATTTAAAACCAGTCAGTAAACAAGATCTTCACTGAGATCATATCCAGATAAGTAACACAAAAATCGTTTTCAAAAACTCTCAGTTAACACACCTCGGTCGAGATGTTCTTGGTTCAACCGAGGTGAAGCACCTCGTTTTGCCAGAACTGTCCCGGTCGAGGTCGAAAATTTTTTTTTTTAAAACCATTTTTTTTCGGTTTCGACGTTTTTCTCAATCAAATAACCTGTAAGTATGCATGAAATCTCAGATAAAACATATAAATGCAGAATGAAGCATAAATATGAAAATATCCGGTCAATAAAATACATCAAAGGTCAAATAATACATCATAAGTCAAATAAGTCAAATAATACATCAACTACCCCATACTTGAGACACACTGTCCCAGTGGGTGTAATAAAAGTCTGAAAGAAAGGAGGACTCACCGGATAAAGAGCCGAACTGCATAAAAATAAAATAAATAAAACCCTGCAGCTCCTCAGAAGTCCTGATCCGGTGGTGGTGGTGGAATGTAGGGGAACAGAGTAGGGTCATAGGGATAGCCCATGACATGCTGGAACTGTAGCTGAGCCATCATGTGCTGATGATGTTGCCGCTCCTGCATCTCCCGGATATCCAAAGAAAGTGCAGCATAAGTGTCGATAACCTGATCTGTCAGGTCATCAATCCGTCGGTGTGCTGCTCTGTCTCTAACCCTCTGCCTCCTGCGCCTAGCGGGCCTGACTGGAGAAGTCTCAGCCGGCGCCGGCTCAGTGTCCTCCTCGTCCTCATCAAGATCAATAATGGGAGGCGCGCTCGTCCCTGCAGTATCTGTCCCTGTGTCCATCGGGACGCCGCCTCCTCTCTCGTCGACTGTCTCGTCATCATCATCCTCATCGACCTCCTCAGCCTCCTCTGCAGCTGCAGCAGCAGCAGCTGCTCCCTCTCTATAGTCCTCCATCAGCGGGGCCCATGCTGTCTGCCAAAAATGCGGGTCGAAGACCGAAAACTGTGCAGACCATCTGATGCCCTGAGGCGCTGTCCGCTCCCAAGGCATAGCAACGTAGGGTGTAGTCAGCCCACGGGGAACCAGAATCCGCCGTGTGATCATCTCCTGCAGACCCAGCGGCTTCGGGGCCGCCACCATGGTACACCTACTCAAATCCATATCCTGATACCTAGCGATATGGGTCACTATACCTCCGCAGCAAATATCACCCTTCCCTTTGGCCTTGATCCTGTGCAGATCCTCTGCCAGCATCAAGCCAAAGTCAGGGTATCCTCCCGTGACCATGCAGTATAGGGAGAAAAGCTCCCCCTGTCTGACCTTCTGGGGCGTCTCAGTACGCGCCAGAAGCATCTCACTGAAAACCCTGTGCACTAGTCTGAAGGATAAATGGTAAATAAGCTTCGCCCTGGAATCACCAGGGCGCCACCTGTCTGCATGACTCGTAATGTGGGCAATCTGACCCCAAAACTCTCTAGCTACAGCTCGGGTCGGGAAATCTACATCGGTGGGGGTAGGGAAGCCAAAAATGTCTCTCCAGTGGGCAAGAGGTACTATGTAGTTCCGGTTCATCAACCGGTACTTCACAGCCCCCTCTGTGGGGAGGTAAGTGAAGGAACTGACGAACTCGAGGGTAGGCTCGAGGTAAGCTGGGGCTCGGATCTCAGAAAACTGATCCAGCCCGACTGTGGCGATCATCCTACTAAGCTCTCCATCTACATGGAGACAGTCAAAGGCAGAAATGTCCAGAAATCTAGGAGCGATAACTGGACGACTGGAAATGCGGTCATAATCTACCCGGTGTCTCTCATGGATCACCGGGATAGAAGGTCGGGATGAGGAAGAAGAAGGGGAAGGAGAGGATCTATCTCTAAGGGCCAGTAATCTGTCTGAACTCATCTTCACAAATAGCACTGTCAGACCACCTCGGTTGCTGACAAGTCTCAGAAATCACCTCGGTCGAGGTGCAGACCGACTGGACCGAGGCGTAACAGTTCGATTTCGATTCTCAGAAAATTCAGTTCTTTTCCCCCTAAAATCACTACAATTGCTTCCTAAGGGGTACTTATAGATTTCCTCAACAGAAACAAGGGCAACCAAAGCCCAATAATCGGTAAACGAGTCGGTTAGGGTTTTCGAACCTTTTTCGCTTCGTTTCGGTCGAAACACTCAGAGTTCTTGCAGATCTGTAGTTGCAATCGACTCCTCTACTCCTCAATTGCAGTTTTGAAGCAGAAATCGTCGAAAAAGAGCGAGAAACGGAGGAGAACGAGATGCCTCTGTCGCCACGGTCGAAATGGGTGAAAAATAAAAAGTGAAAAGTAATTTTCCCCTTTTATACCGTCGCGAGATCTGCTGTCACCTCGGTCGAGATGGTCTCGACTGGACCGAGGTGGTACGGACCGAGGCGGTTCTGCAGAAACCCTAGTCGCCTCGGTTGCTTCAAGAATCAACTCGGTCGAGGTGTTCTGACAGTCACCGAGGTGCCTCTTTCTTCTCAGAATCTCGAACTTCTCTCTTTCCTGGAATGCTCCTTCCTGTTATCTGTCTAGAACACCAAAAACAAAGCAAAGCAAAGCAAAAACAAAAAACTATCTAAACTAGACTTAGAAAACGGGAAAGAAAGCAATACCTTGGGTTGCCTCCCAAGAAGCGCTTGATTTAAGGTCGCTAGCTGGACCATGGTGCGTCTCAAGCGAGGTAGATCGGCGCGACCTCCTCAACCGGCGTTTCCGGTTGGTACTTCTTAAGTCTATGACCATTGACCTTGAAGCTTCCGCTAGTTTCACCCCATATCTCAACTGCACCATGAGGGAAAACATGTTTCACAACGTAAGGTCCGGTCCATCTAGATTTCAACTTACCTGGAAAAAGTCGGAGGCGGGAGTTGAAGAGTAGAACTAAATCTCCTTCGTTAAGCTCCTTTGGAACGATACGCTTGTCATGCCATCTCTTCGTCCTTTCCTTGTAGATCTTGGCATTCTCATAGGCGTTCAAACGCAGCTCCTCCAGCTCGTTAAGTTCCAATAGTCGCTTCTCACCAGCCTCCTTAATGTCAAAGTTCAACCATTTGATAGCCCAATACGCTTTGTGCTCCAACTCAACGGGCAAGTGGCAAGATTTCCCATACACCAAATTATAAGGGGTGGTGCCTATGGGAGTCTTGAATGCGGTCCTGTACGCCCAAAGAGCATCGTCTAATTTCATGGACCAATCCTTCCTCGTCCTAGAGACGGTCTTCTCCAAAATTGCCTTGATTTCTCTGTTTGAGATCTCGACCTGTCCACTAGTTTGAGGGTGGTAAGCGGTTGATACCTTGTGGGTTACCCCATACTTCGATAGAAGTGCCTTAAACTTCCGGTTGATGAAATGCGTTCCTCCATCGCTGATGATGATGCGTGGAGTTCCAAATCGTGGAAAGATAGTTCTATTCAAGAACTTCACAACCACCTTGGCGTCGTTAGTGGGAGAAGCGATGGCTTCGACCCATCTAGAGACGTAATCCACTGCAAGGAGAATGTAGAGGTTTCCTCCGGAGGATGGGAAAGGTCCCATGAAGTCAATCCCCCATACATCAAAGATTTCCACTTCTTGGATGTTGTTAAGTGGCATTTCGTTCCTCCTCGATAGGTTCCCTGTTCTTTGGCATGCATCACAAGAAACAACAAAAGATTGCACATCCTTAAATAATGTAGGCCAAAAGAAACCGGAACGTAATACCTTTGCGCATGTTTTATCGGTGCTAGCATGCCCTCCGCAAGGAAGTGAATGGCAATGCCGTATGACGCTATTGACTTCATCTTCCGGAATGCACCTTCGAAGCATCCCATCCGGCCCGCGCTTGAACAGCAGCGGTTCATCCCAGTAGTAATGTCGTACGTCTTTGAAGAATTTCTTCTTTTGAGAGTACGTCAATCCGGGTGGTATTTCCTGGCACACAAGATAATTCACAATATCAGCATACCAAGGACCTTTATTATCAGAAAGTTGGTGGAGGGAATGATCCGCCAACTGTGGGTGAATGTCAGAGAAGGGAGTAGAAAAATTGTCATTCTCAGCAATCTCAGTTGACATTGTCTCTCTGTCGACCTCGGTCGAGGCGCAAAGGCGTTGACCGAGGTGTTCTTCAGACGCCTCGCTCAGTCCAGAAAGTGCCTCGGTCGAGGTACTGCTACTGGATCCGAGGCTGGAAATCTTCGTTTCCTGGATCAGCTTCTCAGTCATGGCTCCTGGATCTTCTTCCAGTGCCTTCAGGCTCCGTATATCTGCATCACAAGAGGCATCTATACCTTCCTCCATTAAACTGAAGCTAATAACTCTTTCGAGTGGATCATTAATAAGGATAGAGCTCACCAATTCTCTTGATTCTTCTTCATCGTAGATGTTGAAGATATCATCAGTTAGTTGCTCCTCCTTCATGGCTGCAAGTAGTGCGAACTCCACCTCATCGCCACCAACGTTGAATTTCAACTTGGCGTTCTTGCAATCCACATTGCAACCCGAAGTTGCTAGAAATGGCCTCCCGAGAATGATAGGAACAGGATAATCTGCGGGAATGTCAAGTACGACAAAATCTATGGGTAGATAGAAATTACCTAACTTGACCGGAACGTCTTCCAAAATGCCCACGGGATGGGTGATGGAGCGATCCGCCATGTAAAGTCGAATCTTGACCGGCTTGGGCTCTCCAAGACCGATCTTAATGCATAGCTCCAGCGGAATGATGCTCACGCTGGCTCCTAGATCACATAGGGCTTCACAAGTGACATCCCCAACTTGAATGGGAATGCAAAATGAGCCGGGATCTCTCAACTTAGGTGGCATCTTCTCCTTCATGATCTTTATAAGCTCCGAAGACTTAGATGTCATCCTAACTTCACCAACATCCTCCAGCTTCCTCTTCCTTGATAGGATCTCCTTTAAGAACTTCCCGTAGGCGGGCATACCTAAAATAGCATCAAGGAAAGGGATATTAATATGGAGCTTATTCATCAAGTCAAGGAACTTACCAAAGTGCTTGTCAAGATGTGCTCTGGCTCTGGACTGGGGAAATGGAAGTGGTGGTTTATATGCAGGAGGTGGAACATAGGCTTCAGTTGTTCCTCCTGCTTTCTGTTGCACCGCCTCGGTTGGCATCTCGGTCGAGGTGTTCTTCGACTGGATCTGGACCGAGGTGGTCTGCGTCGAGCGAGGTACTGGATCTGTGGTTTTGAGTCCACTCCTCGTCGTGATGACCATGCACTGGCCCTTAGGGTTAGTTTCCGTCTTTGCTGGAAGCTTCCCTGGATCTCTTGGCGCTTCATTCGCCCTATTAGCAAGTTGTTGTTCGAAGGACTTTTGGGCCCTCGAAAATGAAGTCATAGAATTTGATAGCATGAATTATAGTCTATATTTTGGGGTTTGTTTAGACGTTTTATCTTTCATAATCTGCATGTTTGTATGTACATTATGTGATTTTACTACCATTTCATCTACCTTTGCGAGAATCGAGGTCTACACCTAGTTTCGTTGTAATTGCAGGTAATATGGTACGTTTTGCATCAAAAAGGAGCAAAAGGAGTCAAGAGTCATTTGGAGCTACATTGAGGAGCAAAAAGGAATCCTTCAGGAAGCATAGCCATGGATTAAAGATTTACTTTGGACCAGTTTTGAGAGATTCTACACTCAGTTATGATCACCTCGGTTGCCCAGAGATTCATCTCGACCGAGGCGATCCAGAGACACCGACTCGACCGAGGCGAACACCTAGGACGCGGCGAGAATATTTTATTTTTGGGCTGAGCTTCTAGAAGGAAGGAGATATGCAGAATCATATATTTTACCTATATTTATGGGATAATATCTTCTTAAGATTTCTTATCTTTGGAGGGTTATTTTTCCTATAAAAAGGGTTGGATTTTCCACAAATCCGATCATGCTTACATGCTTAGAGGCTGCATACACCGCATACGACGCAGCAGCCTACTCCAATTTGGGAGAGATTTGAAGAACCTTTTTGAAGGTTGAAGGAAGATTGAAGACTATAGCTTTATAGCTTTTTGGAGGGTTTTGTAAGATTGTCTTCAATTCCTTTCCTTGTTGTCTTGTCTTGTTGGATTATTATCCAAGGAACGATTTTGTGTGTTATTTGATTCAGTTATTGAAGTGTTTTCATTAAATTCTTCTTTGTTCAAATATTCACCTTCTTCCCATATATTTAATACTTTCATTATGATGATGAGTGGCTAATTTCCTTGTGTGATTCTAGGGTGATTGGCTGAAGGTTGTGGTGAAAACAATGATAGAATGATCTTAATCACAGTAGGATCCTGAAAGTTCGAGTCTTTAACCTTAACCCTAAGCATCTCGTTCAGTCGATGAACATCTCGGCCGGGGTGGAAACTGGCTGACCGAGGTGGCTTATCCGATCCTTAACTGAGAGTTAATGTGTTAGAGTTTGCCAAATCCTATTCTTATTATACCTTTCTGGTTCAAAGCAAGCTTAGGATGAGACTTACCCGGTAATTCCTTAGTTTGTATACCAACGATCATAAGTGTAGGTAATAAAGGCTTGTCCTTTATTGGGGTTTGAGTGTGCTTCCATCCCATCTTTGTGAGTTAGCCTGAGACTTACCCGGTAAAGGTTGATTCTATTCCCTTAGATGGTGTGTTAGTTTGAGGCAATAGTTCTTTATCTTAATTCCTTGAGACTTACCCGGTAATAGGAGTTACGGTTTGGGATTAGTGTGTAGTGAGACTTACCCGGTGATCTACTCCACTTTAGAAACACCTTCCCCATGCAAAAATCTCAGCTTTGTCCGCTTATCTATAGATCTTGAGTTGGAACCACAACTAGATGCTTTAATCCCTAGAATTGCATGTTTGCTTATTTGACATCTTATTCATCTTTGATTGTATACTTGCTCTTGTGGTTAGCATTAACACTAGCATACCGTATTGGACTTTGTTTCACTAAGTCCCTGTGATCGACCCCTGGAATTTTCTTGCTTTTACTACGATTGACCCGTACACTGCGGGTTCGCATCCTTGTTTTAAGCTTAAGTCTAGGGTTATAAATTTAAAGCTTGCACACACCGTTTGGACCGAGGTGGTACGGACCGAGGCGGTTCTGCAGAAACCCTAGTCGCCTCGGTTGCTTCAAGAATCAACTCGGTCGAGGTGTTCTGACAGTCACCGAGGTGCCTCTTTCTTCTCAGAATCTCGAACTTCTCTCTTTCCTGGAATGCTCCTTCCTGTTATCTGTCTAGAACACCAAAAACAAAGCAAAGCAAAGCAAAAACAAAAAACTATCTAAACTAGACTTAGAAAACGGGAAAGAAAGCAATACCTTGGGTTGCCTCCCAAGAAGCGCTTGATTTAAGGTCGCTAGCTGGACCATGGTGCGTCTCAAGCGAGGTAGATCGGCGCGACCTCCTCAACCGGCGTTTCCGGTTGGTACTTCTTAAGTCTATGACCATTGACCTTGAAGCTTCCGCTAGTTTCGCCCCATATCTCAACTGCACCATGAGGGAAAACATGTTTCACAACGTAAGGTCCGGTCCATCTAGATTTCAACTTACCTGGAAAAAGTCGGAGGCGGGAGTTGAAGAGTAGAACTAAATCTCCTTCGTTAAGCTCCTTTGGAACGATACGCTTGTCATGCCATCTCTTCGTCCTTTCCTTGTAGATCTTGGCATTCTCATAGGCGTTCAAACGCAGCTCCTCCAGCTCGTTAAGTTCCAATAGTCGCTTCTCACCAGCCTCCTTAATGTCAAAGTTCAACCATTTGATAGCCCAATACGCTTTGTGCTCCAACTCAACGGGCAAGTGGCAAGATTTCCCATACACCAAATTATAAGGGGTGGTGCCTATGGGAGTCTTGAATGCGGTCCTGTACGCCCAAAGAGCATCGTCTAATTTCATGGACCAATCCTTCCTCGTCCTAGAGACGGTCTTCTCCAAAATTGCCTTGATTTCTCTGTTTGAGATCTCGACCTGTCCACTAGTTTGAGGGTGATAAGCGGTTGATACCTTGTGGGTTACCCCATACTTCGATAGAAGTGCCTTAAACTTCCGGTTGATGAAATGCGTTCCTCCATCGCTGATGATGATGCGTGGAGTTCCAAATCGTGGAAAGATAGTTCTATTCAAGAACTTCACAACCACCTTGGCGTCGTTAGTGGGAGAAGCGATGGCTTCGACCCATCTAGAGACGTAATCCACTGCAAGGAGAATGTAGAGGTTTCCTCCGGAGGATGGGAAAGGTCCCATGAAGTCAATCCCCCATACATCAAAGATTTCCACTTCTTGGATGTTGTTAAGTGGCATTTCGTTCCTCCTCGATAGGTTCCCTGTTCTTTGGCATGCATCACAAGAAACAACAAAAGATTGCACATCCTTAAATAATGTAGGCCAAAAGAAACCTGAACGCAATATCTTGGCGCATGTTTTATCGGTGCTAGCATGCCCTCCACATGGAAGTGAGTGACAATGCTTTATGACGCTATTAACTTCGTCTTCCGGAATGCACCTTCGAAGCATCCCATCCGGTCCGCGCTTGAATAGCAGCGGCTCATCCCAGTAGTAATGTCGTACTTCCTTGAAGAATCTCTTATTTTGAGAGTACGTCAATCCGGGTGGTATTTCCTGGCAAACAAGATAATTCACAATATCAGCATACCAGGGACCTTTATTATCAGAAAGTTGGTGGAGGGAATGATCCGCCAACTGTGGGTGAATGTCAGAGAAGGGAGTAGAAAAATTGTCATTCTCAGCAATCTCAGTTGACATTGTCTCTCTGTCGACCTCGGTCGAGGCGCAAAGGCGTTGACCGAAGTGTTCTTCAGACGCCTCGCTCAGTCCAGAAAGTGCCTCGGTCGAGGTACTTCTACTGGATCCGAGGCTGGAAATCTTCGTTTCCTGGATCAGCTTCTCAGTTATGGCTCCTGGATCCTCTTCCAGTGCCTTTAAGCTCCGTATATCTGCATCACAAGAAGCATCTATACCTTCCTCCATTAAACTGAAGCTAATAACTCTTTCGAGTGGATCATTAATAAGGATAGAGCTCACCAATTCTCTTGATTCTTCTTCATCGTAGATGTTGAAGATATCATCAGTTAGTTGCTCCCCTTTCATAGCTGCAAGTAGTGCGAACTCCACTTCATCGCCGCCAACGTTGAATTTCAACTTGGCGTTCTTGCAATCCACATTGCAACCCGAAGTTGCTAGAAATGGCCTCCCGAGAATGATAGGAACAGGATAATCTGCGGGAATGTCAAGTACGACAAAATCTATGGGTAGATAGAAGTTACCTAACTTGACCGGAACGTCCTCCAAAATGCCCACGGGATGGGTGATGGAGCGATCCGCCATGTAAAGTCGAATCTTGACCGGCTTGGGCTCTCCAAGACCGATCTTAATGCATAGCTCCAGCGGAATGATGCTCACGCTGGCTCCTAGATCGCAAAGGGCTTCACAAGTGACATCCCCAACTTGAATGGGAATGCAAAATGAGCCGGGATCTCTCAATTTAGGTGGCATCTTCTCCTTCATGATCTTTATAAGTTCCGAAGACTTAGATGTCATCCTAACTTCACCAACATCCTCCAGTTTCCTCTTCCTTGATAGGATCTCTTTTAAGAACTTCCCATAGGCGGGCATACCTAGTATAGCATCAAGGAAAGGAATATTAATATGGAGCTTATTCATCAAGTCAAGGAACTTACCAAAGTGCTTGTCAAGATGTGCTCTGGCTCTGGACTGGGGGAATGGAAGTGGTGGTTTATATGCAGGAGGTGGGACATAAGCTTCTGTCGTTCCTCCTGCTTTCTGTTGCGCCGCCTCGGTTGGCATCTCGGTCGAGGTGTTCTTCGACTGGATCTGGACCGAGGTGGTCTGCGTCGAGCGAGGTACTGGATCTGCAGTTTTTAGTCCACTCCTCGTCGTGATGGCCATGCACTGGCCCTTAGGGTTAGTTTCCGTCTTTGCTGGAAGCTTCCCTGGATCTCTTGGCGCATCATTCGCCCTATTAGCAAGTTGTTGTTCGAAGGACTTTTGGGCCCTCGAAAATGAAGTCATAGAATTCTCCATAGCATTAAGCTTGATCAAGATTGCCTCCAGGACTGCGTCCTTCTTTTCCGGCTGAGACGAACTTGATCCTTGCCCTTGGCTCTTCAATGGAGTAGAAGAAGAAGAAGGAGGAGAGAGGAAAGGGTTAGAGGAATCATTAGGGTTGGAGTTTGAATGATTGTTACCGTAGTTTTGGTTATTCGCCCTCCAATTGTTGCTATTGGATCCTCTATTGTTGTTGTAGTTGTTGTTTCGGGGTCCGTTGTTGTTGTTACGGTACCCGTTCTTGTTGTTGTTGTTGTTGTTGTTCCTTTGCCCTTGCTCTTCCTGCTTAGTTTGAGCCATCAATAGCTCCTTCAACTGCTTTACGTCGTTCTTCAAGGACGTGAGTTGGTTGTTGTTGGTTTGAGTCTCTTGAAAGTTGACTCTTTTAACTCCACCTTCAGCTCCTTGGTGGGTGTACTTCTCCATGTGCAAGGCTTGCTTCTCAATGAAGTCCCAAGCCTCGTCAACCGCCATATCCATGAATGTACCGGCGGAGAGTAGTTGGAGATTGAACTGGGTGTTTCCGTCCAGTCCTTTGAAGTAGATCTCCAGCAACTCTATCTTTGGAATCCCATGATGTGGGCAATCCAAAAGGATATCCTTGAACCGCTCCCATGATTTGGACAAGCTCTCCTTGTCCTTCATGATGAAAGCATTGATCTTCCCTCTCATTTCAGCAGTCTTTGAGGGGGGAAAGAATTTGGTCAAGAATTCCGTAGTCATCTCTTCCCATGTGCTGATCTTTCCTGCAGGAAGAGATTGATACCAAGTAAGAGCTCTATCTTTAAGAGAAAAGTAGAAAGGTCTTAGCTTGTAGTTGTTGTTTTCAATTCTGGGAGGTCGCAAGGTTTCCATCAAGATCTCGTAGTTTTGAAGATGTTGATGTGGCGACTCCTTCTCTAGCCCTCCGAATTGACATTGGCGAATCATGGCTAGAACTTGCGGTCGAAGTTCGTAGTCATGATCTGCTGGATCTCCTAGGTTCACTCCTGGACGCCTCAGTTGTTGATTAGGGTCCATCCTTTGACCTAGGGTTTGTGGAATTCCTGCAAGAAGAACATCTCGGATTGGCATCCGAAGCGGATGCACATCGGCCGGGGCGTCAGGTACTGGAATCTGCCTCGGTCGAGGATCAACTACTGGATCCTGCATCGGTCGAGGTTGAATCTGGTTCCGAATTGCTGCAATCTCAGCTTCGATTGCTGCAGTCCTGGCTTGATTCTCCTCTTTCTCTTGCCTTAGCTCTTCTTGACTGAGACGTAGCAATTCCTGCGTCTCTCTCAACTGGGCCGCAAGATCGTGATCGTCTTGTTGGGCCATCTTCGCTTCTCTTAAGCGTCTCTTGTATGTCTTTTCTGGTTCGGGATCGTAAGGAACGATTTCCTTTCCAGTGCGGGTTCTTCGCATATACCTAAGAAAGAACCTGCGAAAGTCACTCAAGTAGAGTGGTTAGACAAAAAGGGGGCAATGCCCCAAGAGCAAACCGTACCGGCTCGGTCTAGACCAAGTCCCCGGCAACGGCGCCAAAAACTTGTTCGCTCCAAACGGTGTGTGCAAGCTTTAAATTTATAACCCTAGACTTAAGCTTAAAACAAGGATGCGAACCCGCAGTGTACGGGTCAATCGTAGTAAAAGCAAGAAAATTCCAGGGGTCGATCACAGGGACTTGGTGAAACAAAGTCCAACACGGTGTGCTTATGTTAATGCTAACCACAAAAGCAAGTAATACAATCAAAGATGAATAAGATGTCAAATAAAGCAAACATGCAATTCTAGGGATTAAAGCTTCTAGTTGTGGTTCCAACTCAAGATCTATAGATTAGCGGACAAAGCTGAGATTTTTGCATGGGGAAGGTGTTTCTAAAGTGGAGTAGATCACCGGGTAAGTCTCACTACGCACTAATCCTAAACCGTAACTCCTATTACCGGGTAAGTCTCAAGGAATTAAGATAAAGAACTATTACCTCAAACTAACACACCATCTAAGGGAATAGAATCAACCTTTACCGGGTAAGTCTCAGGCTAACTCACAAAGATGGGATGGAAGCACACTCAAACCCCAATAAAGGACAAACCTTTATTACCTACACTTATGATCGTTGGTACACAAACTAAGGAATTACCGGGTAAGTCTCATCCTAAGCTTGCTTTGAACCAGGAAAGGTGTAATAAGAATAGGATTTGGCAAACTCTAACACTTAACTCTCAGTTTAGGGTCGGATAAGTCACCTCGGTCAGAAGAATTCCACCCCGGCCGAGATGTTCATCAACCGAACGAGATGCTTAGGGTTAAGGTTAAAGACTCGAACTTTCAGGATCCTACTGGAATCTAAGATTATTCTATCATTGTTTTTCCCACAACCTTCAGCCAATCACCCTAGAATCACACAAGGAAATTAGCCACTCATCATCATAATGAAAGTATTAAATATATGGGAAGAAGGTGAATATTTGAACAAAGAAGAATTTAATGAAAAGACTTCAATAACTGAATCAAATATCACAAACAAAGCGTTCCTTGGATAGCAATCCAACAAGACAAGACAATCAATGAGGGAATTGAAGACAATCTTACAAAACCCTTCAAAAAGCTATAAAAAGCTATGATCTTCAACCTTCCTTCAACCTTCAAAAAGGTTCTTCAACAACTCCCAAATTGGAGTATACTGCGGCTGCTGCGTCGTATAAACCCTGATCGACGGTATAGCGTGATGTTGGATTTGTGGAAATCCAACCCTTTTTATAGGAAAAATAAACCTCCAAAGATAATAAATCTTAAGAAGATATTATCCCATAAATATAGGTAAAATATATATTCTGCATATCTCCTTCCTTCTAGAAGCTCAGCCCAAAAATATAAGATCACTTTCCAACTTTAAAAGATCTCAGCCAAGAATAAAATATTCTCGCCGCGTCCTAGGTGTTCGCCTCGGTCGAGTCGGCGTCTCTGGATCGCCTCGGTCGAGATGAATCTCTGGTCAACCGAGGTGACTCATAACTGAGTGTAGAATCTCTCAAAAACTGGTCCAAAGTAAATCTTTAATCATGGCTATGCTTCCTGAATGTAGCTCCAAATGACTCTTGACTCCTTTTGCTCCTTTTCGATGCAAAACGTACCATATTACCTGCAATTACAACGAAACTAGGTGTAGACCTCGATTCTCGCAAAGGTAGATGAAATGGTAGTAAAATCACATAATGTACATACAAACATGCAGATTATGAAAGATAAAACGTCCAAACAAACCCTAAAATATAGACTATAATTCATGCTATCAAGCTCGGACCACCGGTAATTCCTTAGTTTGTGTACCAACGATCATAAGTGTAGGTAATAAAGGTTTGTCCTTTATTGGGGTTTGAGTGTGCTTCCATCCCATCTTTGTGAGTTAGCCTGAGACTTACCCGGTAAAGGTTGATTCTATTCCCTTAGACTTAAGCTTAAAACAAGGATGCGAACCCGCAGTGTACGGGTCAATCGTAGTAAAAGCAAGAAAATTCCAGGGGTCGATCACAGGGACTTGGTGAAACAAAGTCCAACACGGTGTGCTTATGTTAATGCTAACCACAAAAGCAAGTAATACAATCAAAGATGAATAAGATGTCAAATAAAGCAAACATGCAATTCTAGGGATTAAAGCATCTAGTTGTGGTTCCAACTCAAGATCTATAGATAAGCGGACAAAGCTGAGATTTTTGCGTGGGGAAGGCGTTTCTAAAGTGGAGTAGATCACCGGGTAAGTCTCACTACACACTAATCCTAAACCGTAACTCCTATTACCGGGTAAGTCTCAAGGAATTAAGATAAAGAACTATTACCTCAAACTAACACACCATCTAAGGGAATAGAATCAACCTTTACCGGGTAAGTCTCAGGCTAACTCACAAAGATGGGATGGAAGCACACTCAAACCCCAATAAAGGACAAGCCTTTATTACCTACACTTATGATCGTTGGTACACAAACTAAGGAATTACCGGGTAAGTCTCATCCTAGGCTTGCTTTGAACCAGGAAAGGTGTAATAAGAATAGGATTTGGCAAACTCTAACACTTAACTCTCAGTTTAGGGTCGGATAAGTCACCTCGGTCAGAAGAATTCCACCCCGGCCGAGATGTTCATCAACCGAACGAGATGCTTAGGGTTAAGGTTAAAGACTCGAACCTTCAGGATCCTACTGGAATCTAAGATTATTCTATCATTGTTTTTCCCACAACCTTCAGCCAATCACCCTAGAATCACACAAGGAAATTAGCCACTCATCATCATAATGAAAGTATTAAATATATGGGAAGAAGGTGAATATTTGAACAAAGAAGAATTTAATGAAAAACTTCAATAACTGAATCAAATAACACACAAAATCGTTCCTTGGATAATAATCCAACAAGACAAGACAACAAGGAAAGGAATTGAAGACAATCTTACAAAACCCTCCAAAAAGCTATAAAGCTATAGTCTTCAAATCTTCCTTCAACCTTCAAAAAGGTTCTTCAAATCTCTCCCAACTTGGAGTATGATGCGGCTGCTGCGTATTCTTAGCTGTAATCGAGATTGTATGCGGTGTATGCAGCCTTCTCAAATTGTAGAAAATCAACCCTTTTTATAGGAAAAATAAACCTCCAAAGATAATAAATCTTAAGAAGATATCATCCCATAAATATAGGTAAAATATATATTCTGCATATCTCCTTCCTTCTAGAAGCTCAGCCCAAAAATATAAGATCACTTTCCAACTTTAAAAGATCTCAGCCAAGAATAAAATATTCTCGCCGCGTCCTAGGTGTTCGCCTCGGTCGAGTCGGCGTCTCTGGATCGCCTCGGTCGAGATGAATCTCTGGTCAACCGAGGTGACTCATAACTGAATGTAGAATCTTTCAAAACTGGTTCAAAGTAAATCTTTAATCCATGGCTGTGCTTCCTAAATGTAGCTCCAAATGACTCTTGACTCCTTTTGCTCCTTTTTGATGCAAAACGTACCATATTACCTGCAATTACAACGAAACTAGGTGTAGACCTCGATTCTCGCAAAGGTAGATGAAATGGTAGTAAAATCACATAATGTACATACAAACATGCAGATTATGAAAGATAAAACGTCCAAACAAACCCCAAAATATAGACTATAATTCATGCTATCAAAAATCCACTATATTAGAGACATTTTGAAGACTTAAAAGGGGGTTGGCAAAGTTGGCAAGTGTTGGAAGGTTCCCCAAGTTCTTCCCTAGCCCCTTTGTGGGTGTTCTTGGGAGACATTAGATTAGATTCACCTTAGAGTAAGATTTGAGTGATTTTGAGTGAGAAACTTGTTGAAGGATTGTAAGACCAAACTTGGAGCTACATTTGGTGTGTTGAAAGACTTTTTTTGAACTCAAATCCAGCTAAGTTTTATCGCTTTCCTTGCTCTATTTCATCTTCTTACCTTGGATTGTATGAATGCTTGTATGATGATTTTAGATCTTGAAATGCATGTTCTTGGCTAAGTTATTATGATTCTAGGGTGATGGATTGATGGTTATGTCTTGGGTGATGATAGAATGGACTTGCATGTTAGTTTAGGATGATTTTTGTGCCCGAAACCTGAGCCAAAGGAGAAAAATCGACATGTTCTTCAGTGTAAATCGGCCAATTTTTGCATATGATCCACCCGATTTTTCTCTCTGTTGCTTTCCAATTGATGAATCAGTATGTTAGGATGTTAGATTGTTCAAATCCTAGTGTTTGTTGAGCATAATATAGCTTAGGGTGACCTAAAGTTAGCAAACTAATTGAGGAATGAGACTTACCCGGTGATTTCCGCTCTTAGGTATAGAAGATGATGAACTCTAGGTAGTAGTGAGCCAAAAAAGCCGCTATTGGACTGAGTGTGCTAGGATTGTTGCGTAAGACTTGCCTGTCCGAGACTTAGCCGGTAAGGAGAGGTTTGACCCTTAGGTAGTGACCTGGTTTGTGTAGAATTCCCAACCTTAGCTCCTTGAGACTTACCCGGTAATAGGACTTTGCTGAAGGACTAGTGGAACATGAGACTTACCCGGTAATTGTTCCCATTAGAGAAACACCCTTTCCTAACAACCGCAGCTTTGTCCTTAGATGTTTAGAAGCTTGAGTCCAATGCCATAACTGGAAATCTTGATCTCTAGAATCCGCTTATCTTACTTCTATTACGTATCTCGTGTTTGTGTGTTTTTTGCTTGATTGTTTGCATATCTTTTCATCTTTGTTGATTACCACAAAACCCAACCAAAAATATTGTGATTTTCATTTCTTTATTCCTTTCTCATCTCTTAGTTTAGATTTGCACTATCCATGATCAATTGAATGATTTGATTTCACCTTAGTCTTTGTGTTCGACCTCGGAAAACTTTCCTTTCTACAAAATGATCCGTACACTGCGGGTTCACTATGTAGTTTAGAAGATTAGATCTAGTTTATAAATGTAAGACTTTTTGTGCTACATATCTAGCGCGAACAACATACTCAAGAGAAAGTTGAGAATATGCTGATGAATTGCAAAAGGCGTGTACAGAATAAATCAATTCTGTATCTAACTCACGTTGAGCCAATTTTTCAGCCAATAGTTGAGTATGAAGTAGTTAAGCAACGAAGAGCTGAAGAAAAGAAATGACGTTTAGCAGCTGAAATGGATGATTGTAGCTATAAGAAGTCTTCATCTAAAGGAAAAAGGAAGTTCTATGAGGAAAATTGAGCTTGCTGTTTGAGAAACTCTTTTTATGGTTTTTGTGGAAATACTTTGTGGGTTTGTAATGTTTTAAAACTCTCGTGCTTTAATTATTTTCCTCCCTTGATGAAAGACAAAGGGGGAGAAATGAATGTGATCCGACATTCGATATTCTGCATTATGCATTTTAGGTTTTGATATTCATATATATGCATTGCTAAACTAACAAAATGCAGGTATGAAAAACATTTGTGATGTCTTCCATCAAGGGGGAGATTGAAAACTCCACCTTGATTATAAAGGTTTTATAGGTGTTGCTGATGGAAGACTTTAACACAAATGAAGTAGTTTGATACACTAACCAAGAATTATTATATTTCGAGAAGCATTCTGGGTTTGTAATGTTTTAAAACTCTCGTGCTTTAACTATTTTTCTCCCTTGCTGAAAGACAAAGGGGGAGAAATGAATGTGATCCGACATTCGATATTCTGCATTCTGTATTTTAGGTTTTGATATTCATATATATGCATTGCTAAATTAACAAAATACAGGTACGAAAAACATTTGTGTTGTCTTCCATCAAGGGGGAGTTTGAAAACTCCACCTTGATTATAAAGGTTTCAGAGGTGCTGTTGATGGAAGACTTAAACAAAAATGAAGTAGTTTGATACACTAACCAATGAATTATTATATTTCGAGATGCTTGGTTGGTTTGGATTTAGTGCAGGTTTTGTCAAAGATCTCAAAAGCCTTGAAGTACATTCCAAAGAAACAAGGAAGACAAGGTTGCACAACAAAAAGATTCAAATCACAAAGAAGATCTTTCACGAGAGATTTGCTCAAACAAGAAGATTTGAGAAGATATGATCAGGTGAAGATCTCAACCGACCAACAAGGAATATCTTACAAAGATACTTAACCGAAAAGCACCAAGATTCTCTCATTTGGATTTGAAGATTGTTACAACAATTAACGAGAACATTAAGAAGCCGAGAGATCAACGTGTTCTCAGGAGATGAAGATCTACAATGTCTATCTCATCTTAACCAAGAAGTGATCTTCATGGAGAAGAAGAATTATCTTCGAACGGTCATCTCTCCAACGGCTAGAAGACCTCTCCATAGAAGATGATAAATGAAGATGGCGTTTGAAGAACAGATAACAAGCCTGCACGGAAATATTTATATTCTTCAAGCGGTCCAAAGTTATCTTCATTTCGAAACATAGTATTTCTTTCTCTTCTTCTAAAAAGCTGTATCCCCTAGAGAAAGATAAAACTCGAGAGCTCCATTGGCATATCTAAAGAGTGTTATACGAGTGTGTGTTACTCTGCGAAGTAACTAGACTATTATAGCAAAGTGAAGAGTTGGAGCTAGATTGTAGCATTGGTTACAGTGAGAGAAGAAGGGGATTTCTTCTAGTTTGTATCTAGGACTCTTTGAAGCTGATAATAGATAGTTAGATCCTAAGCCTATACCCTGGGACGGTGAGTAGGCTATTTAGAGCTGAACTTCATAAACATATCCTTGTGTCGATCATTTACATTCTGCACCATATCTTGTTTATTGTGACTAACTTTGTTTTGCAGTAGTTCAAAGTCAAGGCCCTTGAAAGTTGTTTCATAGCCCTTGGAATCAAAGTTTCACAACGAACTAAGATCGACATCAAGACCATTGAAATTGATTTCAAGGCCTTGAGATTGGTTTTGCGAAAAGTTCCCATACTCTATTCAACCCCCCTTCTAGAGTATCTTTTAACCTTTTATTTCACCTACCGGTTCTTCACAACCTAATCATTACTTGACAAGGCTCTCTTGGGATCGACCCTTACTTACACTATACAAACCAACTAGTGTGACGTTAGGCAATTACTTTGACTTAAGCTAAAAGACAACGACCTTAGGATTTTAGCCTCGTCAACTTTTGCGCCATTGCTAGGGAGTTCTTTTTTAGTTTTTTTTTTCCGATTATTGATTATTGGTTTGAAACATTTTCATGGTTCAAGCCCGTGCTACTAACTCCGATTTTGCTCCTTTTGATTCAAAAATTGAAAAAACGCACAATCGACTTCGTAGGCAACAACGAACCCGAGAAGAGATGGCTGACCGAACTCTTCGTCAACTCACGCAGCTAGATTTGACTCAACACCGTCTTGCGGTTACCATACCGGCAATTGGGGAAGTAGTCATCTTTGAGCTCAAACCGGGGCTGATCCACTTGCTCCCATCCTTCCATGGGTTAAGTGGTGAAGACCACATCAATCACCTTGGGAAATTCCATACCGTTTGTATGAGCATGAAGCCGGCCAATCACCGAAGAGCAAATCAAGATGAGAGCGTTTGGCTTCACTGTAAAGGATGGGGCGGATGATTGGTACTACCACCTTCCGTCCGGTAGCATCGACACATGGGAGAATCTCCACAAGGCATTTTTGGAGAAGTACTTCCCTGCTAAGAAAGCAAACAACTTGAAGAAGGCCATAAGTAAGATAGAGCAAGAAGCGGACAAAACTCTCTACGAGTACTTCCAGTGTTTTGCCAAATTAAGATCAAGCTGCCCTTTCCACGGCTACTCCACACAGGACTTAGTGCTCTATTTGTACAACGGTTTGTTGGACAATGAAAGAAGGATAGTGGATGGCGCTTGCGGAGGAAACATTCTTAACTCTACTCCACACAGGACTTAGTGCTCTCTTTGTCTTTGTTAAAATGCTAACTTGTGATTTGATCTTGTAGGTTTATGGGTCATTAATCTTGTTAAGTTGTTTTGATGCCGGTTGGCTCAACACATATTTAAGATCAAGACGAGACATTGATGAATAACTTATAAAAAGAATCAACCAAAGTTGTGTGGATGCTAAGACTCAACCTAGTGTAGCTCTTTTCTCTATTCTATTATCACATCTTTACTTATTTTCATTGTGCTTTTGTCGTGTTTCATTACAATCCACCCCTCCCCAATTTGGTTACACATTTCGATAATTGAACCTAATCATTACATGACAAGGCTCTTTTAGGATCGACCCTTACTTACACTATACAAACCAACTAGTGTAACTTTAGGTAATTACTTTGACTTAAGTTAAAAGACAACGACCTTAGGATTTTAGCCTCTTCATGGTGTCCCAAAACGTGAAAAGATAGTTCTATTGAAGAATTTCACAACTACCATGACGTTGTTAGTGGGAGAAGCGATGCTTCCACCCATCTAGAAACGTAATCAACAGCTAAGAGGATGTAGAGGTTCCTTGCGGATAATGGGAAAGGTCCCATGAAATCAACTCCCCACACATCAAAGATCTCAACTTCCTGAATATTGTTGAGTGGCATCTCGTTTTGCCTAGATAAATTTTCTGTTCTTTGGCATGCATCACAAGAAACAACAAACGCTTGCACATCCTTAAATAATATAGGCCAAAAGAAACCGGAACGTAATACCTTAGCGCACGTTTTTTGAGCGCTAGCATGTACTCCAGAAGGAAGTGAGTGGCAATGCCGTATGACACTAGCAGTTTCATCTTCTGGAATGCATCGTCGAAGCATCCCATCCGGGCATCTCTTGAAGAGTAAAGGTTCGTTCCAATAGTACGTAGTAACGCCCGTCTTTGAAGAATTTCTTCCTTTGAGTGTATGCCAATCCCGGGGGTACTTCCTGAGAAACAAGATATGTACAATATCAGCATTCCAAGGCTCTTTACCGTCACAAACATGGTGAAGCCAATGCTCCACCAAATGCGAATGTTCATCAGAAAATGAACCATCAATGGACATATCGTCCTTCTCAAGGCATCTAAGGTTAGACCGAGGTGGTGAACCGAGGTGGTCTTTAGTTTACCCCATCTCGCTTGCTTTGGAAGCTGTCTTGGTCGTGGACCGAAATGATGGACCGAGGTACTTTCCAAAGAAGATCACCTCGCTTGCTCCAGAAACCATTTCGGTCGAGGTATTGGGAGGGTGACCGAAACCTAATGTGCTTTTCGTCTCCTGAATGAATTTGTTGAACCTAGCTCCTGGATTTGCTTCCAATGCTTTCAAGCTTCGTACATCTGCATCACACAAAACATCTACACCTTCCTCCATCATACTAAAACTCAAAACCTTCTCAAGAGGATCTTTAACTAGGATAGAGCTCACCAGTTCTCGAGAATCTTCTTCATCGTAGATGTTAAAGATATCATCTTCCAAGGGCTTTCCTTTCATCGTGGCTAAGAGTGCAAACTCCACATGATCTCCACCAATGTTGAATGACAACTTGGAGTTCTTACAATCAACATTGCAACCCAATGTTGCAAGAAATGGTCTTCCGAGAATGATGTAAATAGGATAATCTGCGGGAATGCCCAACACCACAAAATCTATAGGTATATAGAAACTACCTAGCTTGATAAGAACGTCCTCCAAGATTCCAATGGGACGGGTAATGGAACGATCCTCCATGTATGATGCCATCTTCAAGGGTGTAACACCCCAAATTCTGAGAACTCGGGGAGCTACTGGTTAGGACCTCACAATGGGTCCCGACCATAGTTTGACAACAATTTACTTGGATCTTACAACAAGGCACAAAAGTATTTAAAACATTTGAAAACTTTAAACAATATATACATGAAGAATATGTATCAGCCTTACAAAACAATGGTACCAAAACGACACATAAGAAGAACAGAAGACATCCCCGTCCCTAACTAAATAAGTACGTGGACCCGGCTGACCATTCCCTCCGGATCTCTCTACAATTGTCTTAACCTGCAAGGCATCTACAAGCGGTATAAAACCGTTAGCTAACATTCTATGCATAAGTATAAAGGTAAAAGCACAAACACACAAAATACACAATCAACATGCAACAATCAATCCTTTTATTATCTTTAATTAGGTGATATGTCATTACTAATGATACTTATTTTGTGACACGAGGGATTCCCAAACCTCGCCCTTGTCCCCGTTTACCAACGCGGAATGGTACTAATGCATTTGACCGTCTACCGGACTGGGCTGGTCGCAGGGAACCTCCTAGACTCTCGCAAGAGCTAGGCAGATGATGTCACGACCCGTTATCATACACTTGGGTCAATTACACAATATGCTAAAGTCGGCCTATTCCGGTTTCGTTATTTATCTTAACTAGCAAACACCACTCATACACATCACACACATGCAAAAAGTCAGCTAAGTAAGTCCGTGGACTTACCTGAATCAGATCTCGACTTTCTAATTCGCAAATCGATCTGTACAGTAGGAATTCAGTGGCCTGTCAAAGGAGGCAAGTGTGTCAGCACACTTTCTAGGTGATTAGAAGTCTAAGACTTCTAAGATAGTAGGTCTTAATAGAACGGAATTGATTACAGTATTAATTTATGGTAAAATGACTATTTTACCTTGGTCCCGAAACTTCTAAAAATTCCATAATTTATTTCTGAACTTTTTTTTGAGACTAAAATGTCATATTCTAACTCATAAAGATGAGTTTGGTTACAAACTGGCAATTTACACATTCTTCTTATTTTCCGAAAGATCGTTAATGTCCAACTTCGGCTTCAAATATGAAATTCAAATAGTCTTATAAAAATTCCGAAATAATTCCCTACATCATCTATGATATCCCATCTACTCATAGGAGAAAGAATTTTTTAAAACTGTTAAAGCATCACTTCTACAAAAATTTATAAAGTTGGTTACAACACTTAACAAACAACACACTGTCTTAACTTTGAAAAATCATAACTCCTAAACTACTCGTTGGATTTATCTCAAATTTTGATATGTTCTACTATAAAATCTTATCTATAATATATCCAAAATTCAGCTGCAAAGGAGATCAAAATCCTATTTAAAACTATCTCACAAAACCGAATTTCAGCACAACAGAAAAACTGCTTACGACTCAATCTTTGAAAATTCATAATTCCCAAACCACTCGCTGGATGCCTCCCAAATTTTAATATGTTCTACAACAATGTATCGACTATATCATATCCAAAATTAAAGCCCAACGGAGATCAAGTGCCTATTAAAAACTATCTCACAAAACAGCACCCCATGCTGTTTTTCTTAACTCAGCACATTTATAAAAATTGTATGTGTCAACTTTGAAACCCCATATCTCTCAAACCATAACATGGATTCCTCTGAAATTTTAGTATGTTAGACTATACAGTATCGACTAAAACATATCCAGAAATCAGCAGTAAAGGTGGAGTCTAACCTACCCAAAACTGGGGCTGAAGTTGACTGTTCTTCACTTCTGAAAACTCAGCAAACGCCTCAGCTCTTCAAGCTATCTTCCGAGGCTGTTCTAGCAGGTTTCCTGACATAACAGGGGTTCTAATCAGCATGTATAAAGAGAGGGTAATGCAGCAAGGTGAAGTGAGGTCCTTACCGGCAATCAAGACCCGACGTTCACGTGTACAAGAACAAAGGAGGGCTTGTTGCTGTCGGAGGGGCGCATGTGCGGGATGTGATACACGCACCTGCGGATCTAGCACCACCGCACCTACGGCTCGAGCCCACCGCACCAGCGGTTCTGGGTACCCAGCCACGCCTACGGCTAGGGCAAGGTGCACCAGCGAGGTATCCAGTTATCGTAGAGATGTTGCGGCTGTGAGGTTGGAGGCGAAGGGGCTCGTCCTGGGCTGTTGTCGCCTGTAGGTCGCGAGGGAGGCAGTCCACGTTGCCGGTCTCGACGTCACATCGAGCAGGAGGTCATGTTCGCCCGACAGATGAACCAATGTCTCCGGCCGACACAACTAGCAGCAACAGCATTGCTTCCTTGCTGGCATTGAGAGGGCTTTGCCGGCACCATCCAAGGCTGCGGTTTGAAGGCAGCGGCGGGGTGGAGACGACCAGCGCACCGGTGGTTGGAGAGCTAGGGTTCCAGCGGCGTGCGAGGGATGGAGGAGGCTGAAGAGGAGCGCAAGCCTTCCTGCGCGGTTGGGAGTCTGCTGCGCACACGAAGCCTGCTAGGACCCCTGGTGGTGGACGGTTGCACCGGCCTGGCGTGGAGGAGGAAGCGGATGGCTGGAGTAGTGCAAGTGAGGGCAGCGGCCTGGCGTGAAGGAGGAGGCGGACGCTGGTACGTGACAGCGAGAGAAGGAAGAGAGCTGTTCTTAGGGTTTACGTGAGAGAGGGAGAGAGCATGGGCTGGCCTGTAACAGCTCCTTATCGGGCCCGGATGGTCGGGTTTCAAAGGCCAAACTCAGCTTCGTAATGGGCCTGGATGGCCTTGTCATAACTTAGTCATGGGTTTGTCAAATGGGTCAATTACTATAAGACTTGCAAGAGTGTTTTAGGAATGATTTTATATAATTAAGTTTCACATAAAATCATAGAAGTTGGGAAAAGAATATTTTATGTGATTAACTCTTCACATAAAATGACAAGATTTTTGTTGACTCGGGATTTACCGGAAATTAAATTTCCGAGTATTACATCAGTGCCCCCTTAAAATAAGTTTCGTCCCGAAACTTAGAACAAGGTATTTAATCAAACGACTTCCATAAATAAACTTGTATATCCTAGTCTCACTAAATTTTAATTTCGTTTTCTAAACTCCTCTAACTCTATCAAAGCGTAACGAAAAATCCGTCCGTTACATCAGATCCCCCTCAAAATAAGTTTCATCCTGAAACTTAGGGTAGGACAATCCTAATCACCCTTTAAGGCACCAAATGGGTGTGTTTGATCACTACACAAAAGTCTCGTCGTTTGCACATCTAAGTTTCCCGCACATCAAGGTTACCAAAACACACATCACTGACTAAACACTAAATCATGAAATAAACAAGTAGTCAAACAATATCAGACATAAAAGGTCAACTCGTCACTCTCGAGGTTACAACTATCGCTACATAGGTCTTTGAAATGTTACGTCTCTTACTATCCCCAATATCTTAGGTAGCCTTATCACCTTTTCATAAAACCACTAAATCTTAAATCTTTCCATCACAAGCGTCTGCTACCACGTTCTAGAGTTGTTACCGGATATCTCACCGGTATCATCAGGCTTAACTGTCTGATCCTCTCATATGATAACCTAACCCGTGTCTGGTAGGTATCTCCCCATTGAAATTCTCAAACTCAGTTCCCAAACTTAGTCTCCGTGGAAAACTGAAGCTACCCTCTCCAATAGGGTGAGAAATACTAGTCCATCTATCACTTTTAAACCGCTTTAAAACTTCCAATGATTGCCTTACACGACTCACTTCTAGATCCTTTGATGACCCTACGGAAAAATGATCTATTCACTTTCTTCCCTTTGTTATGACCACTTGCTTCCAGCCTTCTGAAAAGGTTTTGACTACACAACCAGGTCAAAGGTCTTGTACATCCACCAACATTTACCAAGTGCTCAATGCTCTTCGTATCATGACCCACTTGGTCTTGTCTTTTAATATTACTCAGTCATCTTACTCCTCAAGTAAGGAATCGTCACCTTTACCCTTTTCAGGTCTAACACTTGAGACAACTAAAAATCAAATCTAGTGGTCATCCTCTTTGTTCACTTGGCATTATTATATTATTTACAGATCTCTCATATATCGTTTGCTCAAACTTAGGTTTATCACGCATTTTCCAAGATCTTAAGTGACCTAGAATACGTCCGGAATGATGGTATTAGACACAAAGCGATCTCCTATCACCGTTATTTGATCATGACTACTCACTAATTGTTAACATACCATCAGCAGTGCACTCTTTTCTCCACCATGGTTATCAGACCGATAATATCCCTCTGACACAAAAGCAACTCGGATCCGTTCTGACATAACATTACACATAAAATCTACTCCGAAATTATGCTTTCTTTAAGCACGGTTACTAGGTTGCAAGTATGCTCCTGTCGCTTCTCTTTCTTATGTATCTTCGACTCGGGATGGTAGTTACTCACTTGGAGCTTTCTAGTGCAGGCCATGCACAATACTTTTATTACATCCTTAATTCTTTCCTAATCAATCCAGAAAACTCAGTCTAGAGTATTCCATTAGTATGGAAGTCCAAAACTACTTGTCTAGCAACATGTAGCAAAGCCATCACTCTTCACTAGGATCCATAATAGGGTACCAGTCTCCTTCTATTACCTCTACATGCCCATAAGTTTCCGTACAACATTTCCAGTCACTCAAATAGCCTATCTCACATTTCTTCCAACTAGAATGCATTTCTCCAACTATCACCATCTTAAACTCGACACGACATCCATCAGTACCCTTGAGCTTCTTTTTTGTGGGTTAGGACCCACCACACTTCCGCTGCGCTACTCTGCTTATCCTGTTGTCACTCATTAATCCTAAGGACCTTTTCTGTAAGTATAAAATGATTGACCTTAAAACTCTTTCTCCCAATTACACCATGAGTCGTATACAGATGAAGTACCAAGTACCTTCTTTACTTGCCTTAAGAAAATAAAACAACGATTGAAAAACAACTTCTTCCGCTTACTTTCTTAATTCTTCTACCACGGATCCAAACTCTTTGAATTGACCGGAGTTTCATCTTAACTAGCCAAGAGGTAACCCTTAAAACGTTTCTCTTTATACCTTTAATTCATCCAAGAAGGTTGTAGTTGCCTACTTGAGGGAATCCTCTAAGGCGTCGGTAAAGCTACTCCATAGATCCACAGTCACAAATATCTCTTCTTAACGGCACATAACTCGTCAATACCCAACAATACTTGCACGTTCTTGGTTGACATCGGTCAGTCTATAATTGACTTATCTCAATTTCATATCTCTACTGGTATTAAACTTTTGGGGCACATCACCTACTAGATTAATAATTTTATCCTTCTTTAGTTCGTCTTATCTTTCACTCTTCTTCTTCTTTTGGGACAACTTTCATTTCTCTAGTCCGATTGCGTCGTTCATCTGGCATAAATAGTCGTTTCAAGTTTCCACGATAGCTTACAAGCGTCTTGGAAATTATTATGGCCGAAATGATCATCCACATGCAGATCCTTTTGCATGGACCATCTATGTTGGTGGCTTAGGTCCCGTGATAATTCGGGTTACCCTGGACTCTCGAGTCTAGCAAGGTCGTTCTCCCATACAGATTTCTTCACTGGTGTTGGTGGTAATATCGCCTTCCTGAACCTCCGTTGACCCTGCTACAGGCTTCCATTCTTTGGATATTGGCGTCGCAGTTTCTTTCAAACTTCTTATATCTCTGAGGAGGTCAAAACCTCCCCACGCTTGTGGGGTCTGCCTTTTCGCTTTTACACTCAATTGTAGGTCTTCATTCCGTGCACCTTAGATTCTCACACCCGGATTGACACTTTGTCTCTTCTGGTTTCTCATGCCCCCAATGGTCTATGGG
Organism: Fagopyrum esculentum; assembly: GCA_033239045.1. Taxonomy (NCBI): domain Eukaryota; kingdom Viridiplantae; phylum Streptophyta; class Magnoliopsida; order Caryophyllales; family Polygonaceae; genus Fagopyrum; species Fagopyrum esculentum. Next base: position 69,577,326 of record BSUD01000006.1, on the reverse strand, counting down.
GCATCCGCCTCGATTATGATGTCCTTGATTCCGCAATCTTGGTTGTACTCAAATCTAGTTGTCCTGTTCCAATATCGTTATCTCTATTCCACACTCTTGTAGTCTCTAGCATGGTTCTTCTAATTCCGCCTCTCGGCCTCGTATGCCCGAGTTCCTTGTACGACCTTCTATTCCTTCTAACTGAACTACCTCGGGGATTTCTTCCTCATCTGATTCTGCATGTGGTAAAAATTATCATCACAACTTTACTTCCTTGCTCACTTGTTCTTTGGTTAATTTGTAAGGATCACCAAACAGTCTACCTGAGTATAATACTCAATTCAAGGTCCGATTCCATTGCATCGTGTTGGAGATTCTTCAAGTCCGCAGTTGATTTATCATGAGGCGATAATCGCTTCGTGATATCACGACTAAAGGATATAAAATATCCTTTAGGATACTAACAAGCTAAGTATACACATGTATATAACATATTATAATAACCATCATAAAAAGTCTATAAGTTAACTCCTATCGATCCAAGTTGCAGAGATCCACGGAGAGCGATGGTGGTCCGACGTACTACTAACCCAACAACCCGACTATGCGCATGTGTAAAAACAGAAATTCATTTTGAAAATCTTACACCCCTTTTCGGGTTCTAGTTATTTTATACATTCGGTCTTTCAGAAGATTTCAAGTGCCATTGTTGCCAACCCAGAGCTCTGATACCATATTGTAACACCCCAAATTCTGAGAACTCGGGGAGCTACTGGTTAGGACCTCACAATGGGTCCCGACCATAGTTTGACAACAATTTACTTGGATCTTACAACAAGGAACAAAAGTATTTAAAACATTTGAAAACTTTAAACAATATATACATGAAGTATATGTATCAGCCTTACAAAGCAATGGTACCAAAACGACTCATAAGAAGAACAGAAGACATCCCCGTCCCTAACTAAATAAGTACGTGGACCCGGCTGACCATTCCCTTCGGATCTCTCTACAACTGTCTTAACCTGCAAGGCATCTACAAGCGGTATAAAACCGTTAGCTAACATTCTATGCATAAGTATAAAGGTAAAAGCACAAACACACAACATACACAATCAACATGCAACAATCAATCCTTTTATTATCTTTAATTAGGTGATATGTCATTACTAATGATACTTATTTTGTGACACGAGGGATTCCCAAACCTCGCCTCTGTCCCCGTTTACTAACGCGGAATGGTACTAATGCATTTAACCGTCTACCGGACTGGGTTGGTCGCAGGGAACCTCCTAGACTCTCGCAAGAGCTAGGTAGATGATGTCACGACCCGTTATCATACACTTGGGTCAATTACACAATATACTAAAGTCGGCCTATTCCGGTTTCGTTATTTATCTTAACTAGCAAACACCACTCATACACATCACACACATGCAAGAAGTCAGCTAAGTAAGTCCGTGGACTTACCTGAATCAGATCTCGACTTTCTAATTCGCAAATCGATCTGTATAGTAGGAATTCAGGGGCCTGTCAAAGGAGGCAAGTGTGTCAGCACAATTTCTAGGTGATTAGAAGTCTAAGACTTCTAAGATAGTAGGTCTTAATAGAACGGAATTGATTACAGTATTAATTTATGGTAAAATGACTATTTTACCCTTGGTCCCGAAACTTCTAAAAATTACATAATTTATGTCTGAACTCTTATTTGAGACTAAAATGTCATATTCTAACTCATAAAGATGAGTTTGGTTACAAACTGGCAATTTACACATTCTTCTTATTTTTCGAAAGATCGTTAAGGTTCAACTTCGGCTTCAAATATGAAACTCGAATAGTCTTATAAAAATTCCGAAATAATTCCTTAAATCATCTATGATATCCCATCTACTCATAGGAGAAAGAATTTCTTAAAACTGTTAAAGCATCACTTCTACAAAAATTTTTAAAGTTGGTTACAACACTTAACAAACAACAAACTGTCTTAACTTTGAAAAATCATAACTCCTAAACTACTCGCTGGATTTATCCCAAGTTTTGATATGTTCTACTATAAAATCTTATCTATAATATATCCAAAATTCAGCTGCAAAGGAGATCAAAATCCTGTTTAAAACTATCTCACAAAACCGAATTTCAGCACAACAGAAAAACTGCTTACGACTCAATCTTTGAAAATTCATAATTTCCAAACCACTCGCTGGATGCCTCCCAAATTTTAATATATTCTACAAAAACGTATCGACTATATCATATCCAAAATTCAAGCCCAACGGAGATCAAGAGCCTATTAAAAACTATCTCACAAAACAGCATCCCATGTTGTTTTTCTCAACTCAGCACATTTATAAAAATTGTATGAGTCAACTTTGAAACCCCATATCTCTCAAACCATAACATGGATTCCTCTGAAATTTTAGTATGTTAGACTATACAATATCGACTAAAACATATCCGGAAATCAGCAGTAAAGGTGGAGTCTAACCTACCCAAAACTGGGGCTGAAGTTGACTATTCTTCACTTCCGAAAACTCAGCAAACGCCTCAGCTCTTCAAGCTATCTTCCGAGGCTGTTCTAGCAGGTTTCCCGACACAACAGGGGTTCTAATCAGCATGTATAAAGAGAGGGTAATGCAGCAAGGTGAAGTGAGGTCCTTACCGACAATCAACACCCGACGCTCACGTGCACAAGAACAAAGGAGGGCTCGTTGCTGTCGGAGGGGCGCACGTGGGGGATGTGATACACGCACCTGCGGATCTAGCACCACCGCACCTGCGGCTCGATCCCATCGCACCAGTGGTTCTGGGTACCCAGCCACGCCTACGGCTAGGGCAAGGTGCACCAGCGAGGAATCCAGTTATCGTAGAGATGTTGCGGTTGTGAGGTTGGAGTCGAAGGGGCTCGTCTTGGGCTGTTGTCGCCTGTAGGTCGCGAGGGAGGCAGTCCACGTTGCCGGTCTCGACGTCACATCGAGCAGGAGGTCATGTTCGCCCGACAGATGAACCACTGTCTCCGGCCGACACAACTAGCAGCAGCAACATTGCTTCCTTGCTGGCATTGAGAGGGCTTTGCCGGCACCATCCAAGGATGCGGTTTGAAGGCAGCGGCGGGGTGGAAACGACCAGCGACACCGGTGGTTGGAGAGCTAGGGTTCCAGCGGCGTGCGTGGGATGGAGTAGGCTGAAGAGGAGCGCAAGCCTTCCTGCGCGGTTGGGAGTCTGCTGCGCACACGAAGCCTGCTAGGACCCCTGGTGGTGGACGGTTGCACAGGCCTGGCGTGGAGGAGGAGGCGGACGGCTGGAGTAGTGCAAGTGAGGGCAGCGGCCTGGTGTGAAGGAGGAGGCGGACGCTGGTACGTGACAGCGAGAGAAGTAAGAGAGATGTTCTTAGGGTTTACGTGAGAGAGGTAGAGAGCATGGGCTCGCCTGTAACAGCTCCTTATCGGGCCCGGATGGTCGGGTTTCAAAGGCCAAACTCAGCTTCGTAATGGGCCCGGATGGCCTTGTCATAACTTAGTCATGGGTTTGTCAAATGGGTCAATTACTATAAGACTTGCAAGAGTGTTTTAGGAATGATTTTATATAATTAAGTTTCACATAAAATCATAGAAGTTGGGAAAAGAATATTTTATGTGATTAACTCTTCACATAAAATGACAAGATTTTTGTTGACTCGGGATTTACCAGAAATTAAATTTCCGAGTATTACATCAGTGCCCCCTTAAAATAAGTTTCGTCCTGAAACTTAGAACAAGGTATTTAATCAAACGACTTCCATAAATAAACTTGTATATCCTAGTCTCACTAAATTTTAATTTCGTTTTCTAAACTCCTCTAACTCTATCAAAGCGTAACAAAAAATCCGTTCGTTACAAAGGGCTTGGGATCTCCAAAGCCGATCTTCTCACAAAGCTCTAGAGGAATGATGCTCACACTAGCTCCTAAATCACAAAGTGCATCATAAGTCACATCCTCAACCTTGATGGGAATGCAAAATTTACCGAGATCTCTCAACTTAGGCGGCATGTTCTCTTTCATGATTTGAATGAGCTCCGAAGATCTAGAGGTCATCCGCACTTCTCCAAAATCTTCCATCTTTCTCTTCCTTGACAAGATATCTTTCAGAAATTTCCCATAGGCGAGCATACCTAGGATAGCATCAATTAAAGGGATGTTAATATATATCTTATTCATAAGGTCAAGAAACTTACCAAAGTGCTTGTCTAGATGTGCCTGTGCCCTAGACTGAGGGCACGGGAGTGGAGGCTTGTAAGCAGGTGGTGGAACATAAACATCAGACTTCTCTTTTGCTTTCTAGGGCTCCATCTTTGTTGGCACCTCGACCGAGGTGTTTCTTGTCTGGTCGTGGTCCGACCAAGGTACTGGATCAACTGTGTTCAATCCACTTCGTGTGGTGATTGCCATGACCTGCCCTTTTGGCTTGTTCTTTGTCTTTCCTGGAAGTTTACCAGGATCTCTTGGTGCTTCATTAGCATTGTTGAAAACTTGATGTTCTAAAACTTTTTGTGCCTGCAAAAATGTGTTCATAGAATTTTCCATAGCGTTGAGCTTTGTCATAATAGCTTCCACCACAACATCCATCTTCTCCTTTGGCGGCTGGGATGAGCTTGATGACTGTTCTTGACTCTTCAATGGAGTAGAAGAAGAAGGTGGGGGGTTTATTGCATTTTCAACATGAGAATAAGGGTTACCAGGATTTTGTTGATTTGATCTCCAATCGTTGTTGAAATTCCTATTGTTGTTGTTGTTGTTGTTGTTGTTTGTAATAGCTAGGAATTTCCGATTTCTAATTAATGTTGATTAACTTAATCGTTCATATTAATTGACATATAACTCGCGAAGATTTCGCAAGTGATGAGTATGAGTCACACCGTTATGTTCCTCGCGTAATTTTGGACGTTTGGGGAAATTTTTACTTTTTCCCCCGGGTATTTATTTTTACCCTCCGGTGTTGTTTGGAGCATTTGGGAGCTCCAATTAATAAAAATGCAATTGAGAGAAATGATCAGGACATCGGATATGTCCTAGATATGAAATAACATGGAGAGGTAAAACGGCCAAAAGAGTCGCTATTTCGTTTCTTAACGGCTAAGAAAGACGGCTTAGGAATACACGTTTTCCGAGGTAGTTGTGGAATATTTATCCCTACAATATACCATATTTAATGTTCCAATCTTGATAAGTTTGGAGAAAGAGGTTCGACCCACCTTTGGATCGGTTAAAGGATAATTATCGACTTTGCTAAAGGATAATTATCGTCTTCACTATAAATAGCGGAAAATTGACTATTAATTCATTTCCTTTCATGTTTCCTCGTAAAAGCTCCGATTTCTCTCAACCTTCAAACTCATATCTATTCTCCGTTTCTAATCCGATTTCAATTCCGTTTGAGTTTCTGGATTCCTCTCTTCATTCTCTTCATATCGGTACCGAGTTTCTGCATTTCCGAGTATATGGAGGACTGGTCGAGCATATATGTCACCAGGACGGTTCCGTCGCTCAGATTCCGATGAATTTGATGTTGTCCATGCGTAGCCTGCGTCGTTGTGATTTCGAATCTTCATTCAGATCGTCAATCGGGTTAATAACGAATAAGTTATGAATTTATTCGTTTTCCGTACTACGATTTGACCAAAATTGACTTTAGGCTTGTCAAATAGGACAATTAGAAATTTCATTATGGTCGTTATATTATTCTGGTGATTATGGGTTGTTTGTTTGATGAAATCTGATGACATGGGGTTTAGAAATTGTTTGCGGGCAAAACGTTATTCTGGCGAAATCTAATTAATTAATTAAAGGTTAATTAATTAAATTTGGATTAGAATTGAGATTGAGGAATGTCGATTAGATACTACCTTGAGATTTGAGGAATTGTGAGTTATGTTGAGATATTGAGGTTTATTTGGTTGTGAGGCTTATAGATTGAGTATGATCCTTATGGATCCCTTTGGGTGTAGGTGTGACCCTTTGATGAATAGAGGTTGATATATCTCTTTATGCCTTGTTTATAGGCCGTGTTGTCCCTCCAATGTAGAGGTGATCGTTTGTACGAGGTTGAGGTAAGTCCGTACGACTTACTTAGCTACCATCCTTATATTGGGTGTTTGCATGAGTGGTGTGTGCTTATATGTTTGCTATGATAGCATGAGATGTCGTTTATACCGACCTATGTTTTATTGACTGCCCCACTGCGTGGCTGTGATAACCTTTCCCTTTCATCCCCTTGTTTACCTCCTGTGTGAGGATGTCGTTTCATACTCGGCTATGTTGTTGTTTACCTTTGGTTATACAGTTTATACGGTTTTATGTATTCGTTTTTATATCAGTTAGTGTCATGTTGTAAGGTCCAGTGAACTTGTTGTCAGGCTATGGTCAGGATCCATTGTGAGATCCTAGCCCAATGTGACATTCCGAGTCCCGCGGAATCGGGGTGTTACAGAGTTTGTATCAGAGTCTTAGGTTGACAACAATGGCACTTGCTACCTGCAATGAGGTTTGATAGGTACAATAAACAGAACCCAAAAGGGGTCTGACGTTTTCAAAAGGATTTTTGGTTTTAAGCTAGTGTGGTTTTGGGTTAGAATGTACGAGAAGTCGTCACCTTTGCCGTGGATCTCTACAACATAGATATGTATATATATATATATATGTGTGTGTGTGTGTGTATTATGGATTATGTGGATGTGTTATATACATATATACCGATAAATATGGCATATATATAGCCTTATAAGATTAGGTGCGTATACTCCGCAGATGGCTCAGACTAGAGCAACATCTGTAGTGGGAACAAGGTGAGAATATGTCCCCTCTTCCTCCAGTGGTGATAGGTCAGGGACTAGTTTCCGCTGTTGTATCGTCTATAGCAGAGGACGACCATGAAGAGCTTGATTACGTCTCGATGAGTGGACTCGAGTTTCGAGAACATATACGCCAAGTATATGAAGCTGCAAGAGCGGGTAAACTTACACCGTACTTACCAACATCTGTGGTATCAACTGAAGCTTCCAGATTAAAGAAGAAACAACGGATCAAGCTAGTGAATGAGGAAGTAGACCCTTCAGAAGGTAGACATAGTCTAGCACATAGACATTTGAGTGATCCCCGTTCTACACGGACTGCTGGTGAGATGAGATCTTGTTATAACTGTGGGAAGTCTGGACATTTACGACCAAAGTTTACGAGTCTACCAGTGACTTGCTACACATGTGGTAGACCATGTCATAGAGTTGCCTTCTGTATGCAAGGTAGAGTTGCATCACAGTAGGGATCTTCCCCTGCCAGTGTGGCGGGAAGTGGTCAGAGGACACCTCAGCAACAAACACAGAGACAACAGAGAGCTTTAGATTTTCCATCTACTTAGGGATCTGTTCCCAGGTCGAGTAGAGGTAGAGTCGTGGTGGAAGTACCACTGACACCAGAGGAGCTCAATGTAGAGCCTTTGAGCTGAGAAGTGTAGAGGAGTCACCCGTATCAATAGCAAAGATGGGACATCTGTGTCTCAACTATGGCGATCCAGATTATTTTGCGCCCTGAGTGTTCCTTGGCACCGATAGCGTGCTTTACATGTGGTGAACTAGGCCATTTGGCCCCTTTTTGTCAGCAAGGTAGTGTTTCTTCTCAGCAAGACCTTCCTCTTTCCGATGCAGAAAGAGTAGAATTGGAGGCTATGGCGATGACCTCAGTGATACCTGAGGAGCATAGGTCCGAGGTTTCAGTGATGATATACAATGGAGCTATTGGCGTTAGCTGTTACAAGTACCATTCTCGTTAATGGTTTACCTAGTGGAGTATTGTTTGATATGGGTGTTATGCACTCTTCGCTTTTGATGCATGTATAGATTGATTTTAGATACAATAGAGGGTAGACCTTCCTTGATAGGGATACCAGTTAGGGGTCTGAGGTACCCGCGAGATATGTGATTGTCCCCTTTATGTAGGGACTTGTGTGTTGCTTGTTTACTTCTTTGTCATGTCATAGGTGCATGAGGAGGTCATTATGTGTATGGATGAGACGGATAGATATCATGTTGTGTTAGATGTCAATTGGAAGACTGTTATAGTCTCTACTGAGATAGATTAGATAGAGGTCTTCCGAGGTTAAGACCTATGAAGAAAGGGGTTTGTTATTAGTTCCGTATGGACAGCAAGGCTTATAGCACACGCATGTGATGCCTTTTGATGTTATGCCTTGAAGGAGGAAGAGAGTTCAGCCTTGGAAGATATTCCAGTGGTTTATGAGCTTAGAGACGTGTTACTGAACCGTCTGGTTTGCTGCCTCAGTGGAGTGTGGACTTTGATATTAAGTTGAAGTGTGGTATGAGATTGATTTGAAAGGCCCCATATGGTATGGCACCTGTTGAGATGTTAGAGCTGAAGAGACAACTTGAGGAATGGGTAGAGAAGGGCTTCATTCGCCCTAGTGTATTCATTGTGTTGTGTTGACAACTTGTTGTGTCAGCTTCAAGAAGCGATTATGTGTTCCAAGACTTCCTTGCGCTCAAGATATCACCAGTTAAGGGGGGAGCAGGATGTGCATAGGATGGCATTTCGTACCCGTTATGGACACTACGAGTTTGTAGTGATACATTCGGGGTGACGAATGCCCCGCTACCTCTAGGGTGTTGATGAACAATATCTTCCTCGACTTCCTTGATCAGTTTGTGATAGTATTCATTGATGACATTCTGGTATACTCTCCTAGTAGAGAGGAACCTGTCGGTCATCTGAGGAAAGTTTTACAAATTTTGAGGGATAGAAGGTTGTATGCCAAGCTCTATAAGTGCGAGTTCTAGATGTCTGATGATTGCTTTTCTAGGCCACATGGTATCTGCCAGTGGGATCAAGATTGATCCGGCGAAGATTGAGTATGTTGCAGGATTGACGATATTGATAAACAGTAAGGAAGTACGTAGCTTTCTCGTCTTAGCCGATTATTACTGACACTTTGTGGAAGGATTTTCTATGATCACCGTCCACGTACGAGTCTTCTGTGGAAGACTACCACATTTGTGTGAATTGATCAGTGTGCCTAGAGTTTGAGGAGTTGAAGAGGCGTTTGACTTCTGCTCCTGTTCTGGCTCAGCCAGAGGATTCTAATGATTTCATGGTCTACAGTGATGCATCCAAGCTAGGTTTGGGGTGTGTTTTAATGCAGAAGGGCAGAGTGATTGCATATGCGTCTCGCCAGTTGAAGTCGTATGAGGAGAACTACCCGACTCCTGATCTGGAGTTAGCAGCGGTAATTCATGCTTTGAATATCTGGAGACATTAACTGTATGGTGCTACATGCCAGATCTTCACAAACCATACCAGTCTTAAGTATAGTTTTACGCAGTGGGAATTGAATAACCGTCAGCGTAGATAGTATGAGCTAACCTAGGATTTTGACCTCGAGATTTTGACAACAGATTCACACGTCTTTGGGGACAAGTCTACACTTGACGACTACGTTTCACCCCCAGACCGATGGTCAGTCAGAGAGGACCATCCAGACCCTTGAGGATATGTTGTGAGCTGATGTGTTGGATTGGGGACAAGGATGGTCAGATTACCTCCCAATAGTTGAGTTCTTATACAACAACAACTGACATGCATATATTGGGATGACCTCTTATGAGGCATTGTATGGGCGTAGATACCGTTCACCTTTATGATGAGATGAGTCTAGCAGTAGCAGTGAGATAGCACCAGAGAAGATTCAGGATGCTATGGCTCGAGTAGCGTTGTTTAGGAAGTGGATGATGGCGGCACAGAGTCGCCAGAAGTCGTATGTAGACAAGAGGCGCCGGCCTCTAGAGTTCAGAATAAGAGCTCATGTCTGACTGAGAGTATCTCTGACGCGAGGCGTCAGACGTTTTGGCATAAGGGGGGGGGGGGGGGGGCAGCATGCATA
>BSUD01000006.1:69416331-69567179 GCA_033239045.1 Fagopyrum esculentum | reverse complement strand
GAGGGCAGCATGCATAGTAGCTTTGCCTCCGAGGTTAGAAGGTATTCACCCTGTTGTTCACGTGTCTCAGCTTAGGGAGTATATACCAGATCCGAGACGCATTGTAAGTCATGATGATTTAATGGTCGAGGTAGACCACATGTTCGTTGAATATCCTGTTGCAGTCTTAGAATGAGGTATAAGACGTTTATGCTTGAAGAACATCCTGACGTGAGAGTATAGTGACCAAGACGAGGCCACCTGGGTGACTGAGGATAGTAACCATAGGAACTAATCCGAGTTTATGCAGAGAAGGTTGCACCGTAGACTTGTTGAGCAAGCCATGGTTGTAGATTATGAGATATATGATGATGTGATTATGTGATTATGTGATTATGTGATATGTTATGTTCTCTTCCATGCTAGATTATTGGTGATCCTAGTGGATCTTGTTATGTTAGGGAGAATTATGTTATGGCTGGAGAAGTTTTACCTCCAAGCCCTCGAGCAATAATATTACAATTGGAGGAGTTCTACCTCCATCCCATCGTGTATAGGTCAGCTGGAGATGGTTCTACCTTCATGTTGTAGAATGAGATTAGGTTAGTTGGATATGATATTACCTCCATGTTTGGGATATAGGTATAGAGATTTCTGGAGATGTTCTTCCTCCATACGGTCATTTGTGTTTTGAAGATGTGTTTCCTCCTTGATGATGAGTTGGTAGCTGGAGATGTTTTTCCTCCATGCCCTTGTGATGTGAGCCAGTTGGAGGTGTATTTCCTCCATACTGTTATAGTCATTGTAGTTCTTGGAGATGTTTTTCCTCCACGGTGTGATTAAGGATATAGTTGCGAGAGATGTTTTACCTCTGTACCTTTGGGATAAGATTAGACTGCTGGAGATGTTTTACCTTCATGCCTTTGGGATAGTGTTATGATACTGTTTTCTGGAGTTGTTGATTCCTCCATGCTTATGTTTGTAGGTAATAGATTGTTATAGGTTGATACCTTTGAACGAAGATGTGATACCTCCAATAGAGACAGTGTTTATACCTCGGCGTATGGGTCCGAGAGGATTTGGGAATTGTTCAAGTTTTGGGACGAAACTTTTTTTTTAAGGGGTGTGTGATGTAATAGCTAGAAATTTCCGAATTCTAATTAATGTTGATTAACTTAATCGTTGATAGTAATTGACATATAACTCGCAAAGATATCGCAAGTGATGAGTATGAGTCACACCGTTATGTTCCTCGTGTAATTTTGGACGTTTGGGGAAATTTTTACTTTTTCCCCCGGGTAATTATTTTTACCCTCCGGTGTTGTTTGGAGCATTTGGGAGCTCCAATTAATAAAAATGCAGTTGAGAGAAATGATCAGGACATCGGATATGTCCTAGATATGAAATAACATGGAGAGACAAAACGACCAAAAGAGTCGCTATTTCGTTTCTTAGGCTAAGAAAGACAGCTTAGGAATACACGTTTTCCGAGGCAGTTGTGGAATAATTATCCCTACAATATTCCATATTTAATGTTCCAATCTCGAGAAGTTTGGAGAAAGAGGTTCGACCCGCCTTTGGATCGGTTACAGGATAATTATCGACTTTGCTAAAGGATAATTATCGACTTCACTATAAATAGCGGACAATTCTTTATTAATTCATTTCCTTTCACGTTTTCTCGTAAAAGCTCTGATTTCTCTCAACCTTCAAACTCATATCTACTCTCCGTTTCTAATCCGATTTCAATTCCGTTTGAGTTTCTCGATTCCTCTCTTCATTCTCTTCTTATCGGTACCGAGTTTCTGCATTTCCGAGTATATGGAGGGCTGGCCGAGCATATATGTCACCAGGATGGTTCTGTCGCTCAGTCTCCGATGAATTTGATGTTGTCCATGGGTAGCCTGCGTCGTTGTGATTTCGAATCCTCTTTGAGATCGTCAATCGGGTTAGTAACGAATAAGTTATGAATTTATTCGTTTTCCGTACGGCGATTTGGCCTAAGTTGACTTTAGGCTTGCCAAATAGGACAATTAGAAATTCCATTATGGCCGTTATATTATTCTGGTGATTATGGGTTGTTTGTTTGATGAAATCTGATGACAGGGGGTTTAAAAATTGCATGCGGGGAAAATGTAATTCTGGCGAAATCTAATTAATTAATTAAAGGTTAATTAATTAAATTAGGATTAGAATTGAGATTGATAAATGTCGATTAGATACTATTTTGAGATTTGAGGAATTGTGAGTTATGTTGAGATATTGAGGTTTAGTTGGTTGTGAGGCTTATAGATTGAGTATGATCCTTATGGATCCCTTTGAGTCTAGGTGTGACCCTTTGATGAATAGAGGTTGATATATTTCTCTATGTCTTGTTTATAGGCCGTGTTGTCCCTCCTATGTAGAGGTTATCGTTTGTACGAGGTTGAGGTAAGTCCGTAGGACTTACTTAGCTACCATCCTTATATTGGGTGTTTGCATGAGTGGTGTGTGTTTATATGTTTGCTATGATAGCATGAGATGTCATTTATACCGACCTATGTTTTATTGACTGTCCCACTGCGTGGCTGTGATAACTTTTCCCTTTCATCCCGTTGTGAAGTCTGGGAGGTTCTTTGACGTCAGGTCAGACTGGTTTACAGGAAGGGCGCAATCCACTCTCATAGGGTACACGGATTGTGTGACCGATACTCGTACAGCTGGATATAGCACTCAAAGGCGGGGATGTATCGGTCCTCGTGTCACATATTTTCATCTATATATTTATACGATTTGAGTGAATGACTATTATATGAAGATAATAAAATGGGTAAATGTGTGTGATAGCATGATTATGTGTTTATCTTTCATGACTTGTGCTGGTGCTTATGCATTGCCTTATATATGTATGGTTAGCTAACGGTTTCATACCGTGTGGTAGATGTTTGCAGGATAGGTGATGCTGGGTGATCTGGAAGGGTGACAGGCCGAGGACTCTCGTACATTAGGTGGTTGGTTTTGGGGTTATTTATGTTTTCCCTCCTGCGTGAGGATGATGTCTTGTTTACCTCCTGTGTGAGGATGTCGTTTCATACTCGGCTATGTTGTTGTTTACCTTTGGTTATACAGTTTATACGGTTTTATGTATTCGTTTTTATATCTGTCAGTGTCATGTTGTAAGGTCCAGTGAACTTGTTGTCAGGCTAGGGTCAGGATCCATTGTGAGATCCTAGCCCAATGTGACATCCCGAGTCCCGCAGAATCGGGGTGTTACATTGTTGTTGTTGTTGTTGTTGTTATTGTTGTTCCTCAACCATTGATAGTTTCCTCTCCCCAAGTATCTAGCATCTTGCGCCTTGGATGTTGCCTTAGTTTGAGCTAACAAAAGATCTTTTAAATCCTTGACTTCATTATTGAGTGCTGGGAGTTTAGCAACGCTTGAATTTGTAAGATTCAGATCCAGAAAGCCAACTCGCTTCACTCCATCTTCAGCTCTTCGGAGGGAGTACTTCTCCATGCGTAAAGCTTGCTTCTCAACAAACTCCCAAGCTTCATCAACCGGCGTATCCATGAACGTGTCAGCATAAAGTGATTGGAGTTTGAATTGAGTTTCTTCATCCAAACCCTTCAAATAAATCTCTAGCAACTCAATCTTTGGAATCCCATGGTGAGGGCAATCCAATAAAAGGTCCTTGAAGCTTTCCCATGACTTGAACAAACTTTCTTTATCCTTCATGACAAAAACATTGATCTTACCCCTCAATTCAGTAGTTTTTGATGGGGGAAAGGACTTAGTAAGAAACTCCGTAGTCATCTCTTCCCATGTGTTAATTCTTCTAGTTGGAAGAGATTGATACCAAGCTAGCGCCTTGTCTTTTAAAGAGAAGTAGAAAGGCCTTAACTTGTAGTTGTTGTTCTCAACTCTTGATGTTCTCAACGTCTCCATAAGAATCTCAAAGTTTTGCAAGTGTTGATGTGGAGATTCTCTTTCCATGCCTCCAAATTGACATTGTCGAATCATTGTGAGGACTTGAGGTCGAAGCTCATAATCATGCTCAGCTGGATCTCCTAGATTAACTCCGAGACGCCGCACTTGTTGAATCAGGTCCATCCGTTGACCTAGGGTTTGCGGTGCTCCAGCAAAATGGTTACCTCGGTCAACCATAGCCGGTAACCGAGGTGGTGGATGTATCTCGGCCGGTGCAACTAGGTCTAGATCCTGCCTCGGTCCAACAATTGGGTTCGGCGAGGTAAGATCTGAGCCCGCAGTTCGGACATATCAGCTTGGATCTCTTATGTTCTTGCACGAGTCTCCTCTTTTTCTCTTTGTAACTCTTCTTTACTCAGCCGAAGTTGTTCTAATGCATCCTTCAATTCGGCTTCAAGATCTCGATTATCTTAGTCAACCATCTTAGCTTCTTTCAATCTCCTGTTGTATGTCTTTTTTGGTTCGGGATCATAGGGAACGACTTCTTTCCCAGCACGAGTTTTTGCATAAACCTAAAGAAAGAATCTGCGAAATCACTCAAGTACAATAATCAATAGCAACAAGGGTAGCAACCCTAAAAGACAATCAAAAGACGAACTTGGTCTTGGCGAAGTCCCCGACAACGGCGCCAAAAACATGTTCGCTCTCAAACGTGTGTGTAATCGTGAACGATATAGATTTAAATTTATAACCAAAAATATAAGCCTGAAACAATATGCAAACCCGTAGTGTACGGATCAATTGTAATAACAACAAATACTCTAGGGTCGAACACAGGGACTATGGTGAAACAAAGCACGGTATATAAGGTTGTCAATCGAAAGCAAGCAACAAAGCAAAGATATTAAAGATGATGTAATATTCACATAAAGGAAGGCAGATTCGAAAGGTCAAAGCATCTAGTTATGGTTCCGACTCAAGATCTCAAAGGATAACGCGGACAAAGCTAAGGTTTGCAAGGGAAGGTATTTCTAAGGTGGGAATAGATCACCGGGTAAGTCTCACTACTCACTAATCCAAACCAAAGATCCTCTCACCTGGTAAGTCTCAAGGAACTAAGGAAAGGAACTATAATCTCAAACCAACACACCACCTAAGGGGATAGAACTAACCTTTACCGGATAAGTCTCAGGCTAACTCACAAAGGTAGGATGAAGGCACATTCGAACCCTAATAAAGGATAAACCTTTATTACCTAACACTCATCATCATAGGTATACAAGCAAAGGAATCACCGGGTAAGTCTCATCCTAGGCTTGCGTATGGACCGAGAAAGGTGCAACAAGGATATGATTTGGCAAACTAAAACCTAAATTCAGGTATGGATCAAATAAGGTCACGCCTAGTTCAGTTCATGTCCGATCTCGATCGAGATGTTCTATGAACCGACCGAGGTGAGGTTCAGCTAAGGTTTGGCTCGAGCTTTCAGGGTCCACTAAGGTAAATGCTCATTCTTTCATCGTCATTCCCACAACCTTCAGCCAATCACCCTAGAATCGAACAAGAATTTAGCCAATAATCATCATGATAACAACAATCAAATATATGAATAAAGAAGCAATATCCAAACAAGAAAACCTTAACACAAAGGTCTCAATAATCACTCAATCAAACAATAAAACAAACCAAACAACCAGCAAAATGTGTTCCTCAATCAGAAACCAAAAGACAACAATCAAACAATCTAAGAAAACTTTACAACTTCCTTCAAAAACCTTTAACTTTAACTTCAAAGCTATCTTCTTTCAACTTCCTTCATTCTTTGGAATATCTTCAATCTTCCAAACTAATCAGCCAACCAGACATACTTCCATCCAGAAAATATCTTCCAATATATAGTAGAATCACTTGCCAAAAATTAAAGATCTTATAGTCCGTGGGCCGTTCGTCTCGATCCAGCCCAGCGAAGTCATCTCGGTCGAGGTGATATTGTAGCCAAAAGAGGTGATCCTCAGCTAAGTGCAAATCTCTCAAAACTGGTCCAAAATCAAACTTCTGTCGACTCCCATAGTTCCTATGCTTTCTTGTAGCTCCTCAATGTTCCATAATGTAGCTCCAATGACTCTTTAGATCCCTTGGCTCCATATCACTCCAAAACGTGTCATTTTGTCTACAATTACAACAAAACTAGGTGTAGACCTTGATTCTTGCAAAGGTAAAAAAACAACATAATGATCAACAATATACATCCATGCATGCAAATTCTGAAGATAAAACGTCCAAACCAATCCCAAAACATATACTATAATACATGCTATCACTATTTTTGTTGCATTTGCATTTTCGGATTTCTGGTTTGTAATAACTCTTGTCACACGTTTCTTTCGGACATTTGCATTGCATTTCATCCATTATAAAAAATCCAAAACAAATCGAAAATTTTCAAAAATTATGTGCTTCCAAAATGGATATGACCTCAATGATGACAATTGTGTGTATAAAAATGGCAAAAAAAAGTCTTGTATGTTGAGATTTAGTTATGGCATTTACGGACATTTATCCTTTATTTGAAAATTATATATACTTTTTATGCTATTTAAGTTTTTGATGAAATTAAGGAATAATAGTCGAAACCAATCAATAAGTTCTTATACATAATAAATGGAATGATTAAGACGCTTCTATCTTTCTTTTCTTCTTCTATTCCACGTTTAAACACCTCATATAGTCATATGTATTATTGCCTTTTCTTTACCTTTTTTGGGAATTAGGAAGCATGCTAGTGTGAACTGTGATGTGTTGTGAAGTTGATGTGAAAAAGTGAAATTGGGTTAAAGTATAGAAAATAGCACTAGTACAAAAACCCCTCCTAGACCTCGCTTATGTTGGAGCGGTTTGGTATAACCGTGATCAAGCATATTTTCGGACCACGGTTATATGTATAACCGTGGACAATCAAATTTTTTTTTATAAAAAATAAAAATCGGACCCCGGTTATATGAAGTAACCGTGATATAATATTAAATTTTTGGATAATACCACGGTTATCCTAAAAAACCGCGGTGATAAAAGATTCTCGGACCCCGGTTATTTGAATAACCGTGGTACAATATGCAAAATAAAAATTAAACTCACTTTCTCTCTCAAGTAAACCCTACCGTCAGTGACCTGAAAACCCGTCCCTTTGTCGATCTTCTCCTTCCACTTTAATTTCTATCGCGCCACCTGTTGTGTGAGCCTAGTCCGGCCGTTCCGCCACCGTCAGTGACCTCCAGCGTCGGCCTCCACCCCAGGAACACCAGTCACCCTCCTCCCTTCCTTGTGTGTTTGTTAGATCGAATATTTTGGGTAAGTTTACTGTGCTCCGCTAAACCCTAGTTTGTAAAATTGGGGATTTGTGGAATACTGCACCAAGCTAGTTTGGTAAATTACAATTAGTATTACTGTTGTAAAATGATGATTGTCGATTTTGGCAGCCATCCAGGCGCTTTGTGATATCGTCTTTCTTAGAGTCGAGGCTTAGTGGAAAACACAATTTGCAGTACGTCTTCGAAGCATCATCCAAGTAAGAATGTTTTCGCCATTTATGCTTTTGATGAATTAATTGTTGAATTAATTTGTTCATCAGGGAAACCTACAGCAAACACGAGCTTGGCATCTCGAACCAGGGTGTGTATCCATCTATCTCATTTAAATCTTCCATATTCGCTCATTCTCAAGGAAGATACCATTCTTCTTTTGGTGGGTATGACCGGTGCTTACCTACATGGTATTGCCCGAAGTCAGAGCTGAGAGTTATCTTAGATCCTTGTTTATTGATCATCATCTGAGGTTAGGCATCTTCTATATAATTATGTCTGCTGTTTTTGAATTCACATACCTCTGAATTTCATGATGTGAATGTGCTGCGTTGGTTGGAGTTGTTACGGGAAAATGCTTCTTCAAATGTCATTAACGTTTGCTTGATTGCTTACTGAAAGTGTTTGGTTCAAATGAGCGCTTATGAAACTACATTGAGCATGACCACTATGTAGGATTATTAGGGTGTCTCCATCCCACAAAGTTTTTTTTAAACAAAACTAAAAAGATAGAAATTAAAGTGGAAGAACCAAGAAATAGGAAAGAGATTATAAATTTATAAGGGCTAATGTTTTCAGGTCAGTCGTGTTTTCATTCCCATACGTTCCACTATTGTTTCGGAGTCTTTCGTGCACGATGGGTCAAGTTTGTCTATTTGGAGATGATCGTGGATATGTGATCAAAGCCGACAACTCTTTTCCCTTGAGGTTGCTTGGGTGACAAAATCAGGATAATCTGACTTGGAAATTCCAATTGCTATCCGTCCGTCGAGTGAGACTGTTATGTATCCCTATTTCTTCAAATGGATCAGAGGTCATCGCGATTTGAGGCTTAATCAATGGTGCAACTTTGTTAGATGGAATTTAGTAACCTTACTCCTTTTCTAAGGTGATTTTTTTTTATCTATTTCTACTACACTATTTGATTGCAGCATTCGGTTTTTCTTTTTTATATTTTAGTATTGAAATTTACGAGTGCAGTGGTTAATATACATTATAGGAGTAGGGAATTTATGTGGCAAGAAGGACATACAGCTTTTGCAACCAAATTAGAAGTAGATGATGAGGTTTGGCATGTAATATACTGTAAACACAACCTTTGATTCTTTGTTTTCCTTATGCCATCTAATAAGCAAATGATACCCCCTAGAACAGATTGGTATAAGTGGAGGTGGAAGTTTGCCTGTGCATGTTGATAAATTTTTTGAGGTCAAATATCTACAAATTATCATATGGCCATTAACTATGGATATTATGATGGTGCACCTAAAACCGTAAGCAAAATTGCAAGACATTGGCATCCTTATACATAATGGTTATGGCTTGGCAAAGACTTCTCCTGTTGTTGCCTACAGACAGATCTCATGAAATGTAATGCACTAACCAAATCCCCACAATTTTAAACATTATTGTCTCGCTTTTGTATTTTGATTTATTATACCCTAGAAGGGGTGACATTTACACATCAATTAATTCATATTGGTTCCAATTTTGTCTCTACTGGTCAATCCTTCACAATTCACATTATCTAATCTCATTCATCCCCTTAGCATGAGAATTGATGTTGTTTGTGAAGGTATTGGGGTCAGTTGGATGTCCAATAGGGGGGAGCTGAAGTAAAAATAGTGGATGCTGAAACAAAGGAAAACTCTACCTTCTGCTGTAGAGGCATAGTCAAAGTTAGGGGCACTCTGGTCTTGAAACGTGAAAGGCTACTACAAGGTAAACTATCTTTTTCTTTGATTCTCATTGAGTTTCTACTCTTTATCATTGTTTCTTGTTAACAATCAAGAAAAGGATCGATTTTTTTTCATAGGCATCAACTGTAACTCGTAAGCTTTGTGAGAGTACTAATGAAATGTAGTGGGGTAAAGAGAGAAGATTATTAAAGAACATAGTAAAATACTTTCACTAGTTTTCGTTTTTATAATTTATTGAACTATTAGCCGGTGAGCTAGTTGATGAACTCAAGTTGTAAGTACATCAAAAGTTCCATTTTTTCTAAAAAGGAAAAGTTATATGTTTTGTTTCTAATTATGAATCCCATTTTTTTCTTTGTTACCAGATTCCACAATTCACTGAGAAAGGCTATTTCGGAAGCACCATATTTGAAGATAGATCATTTCCTACTTTGAGAATGACAAGTATTGTTGTAGTTATTGACCTGTTTGAAGATAGATCATTTTCTGGAAGGTTTACTTATACTAAGGTGAATGCACCTTAACTTAGGATATGCAGAATGAAGGTAGAAGACAATTCTTCCACATGCTCCCAACTCTCAAATTTTTCAACTCTACGTTATAGCTTCTTTTCAGCTTCTTCTCAAATATGAAGTATTATCATATATGTGTGTCTTTTAATCATTTTTCTCACCAATATGTCTCTTTTTAGCTTCTCAGTACTTACAACCATTGTGGCTCAAGCTAAGACATGAATTAGGAGAAGATGTGGAAAAAAGAGAAGTTGAACTCTAGGAAGATGAATTTCTACATGACATGTTAGATCTCATGATGTACAAGTTTATCTGCACTGACAAAGGTAATTGTGACTCTATGTGTTCATTTCACTGTGTGCTGAGGCCCGTAGAAGTTAAGGTTTTCTTCATTCAATTCATTGAAGAAGGAAGGTTGATGTGCAGAGTGTTCTTCTGAATTGTGGGTTAGAGTCTTAAAGATCTCATTGATTAGAATTGAATTTTAGATGACAGTAGCACCTGTTATGATAATGAGTTTGTTCTAACCCCTAGCTCGATCGAAGTGATATTTGTGTTGCTGTTATGATAATGGGTTTATGTGAAATGTGATGTAAAGCTCTAAACTTGGATTTGGTAGATGTTTTCTTTGCTAATTCTAGAAATACTGTCAATTTCATGGCTTTGTGTTTGTATGCATTGACGTTGGAGCTTACTGAAATCTCTTTACCCCTTGAATTATGACTTCACTGTATTATGTCACTTGAAAACACAAGGATTCGTATGCAATGATTGTGAATTGTGATGTATATCAGAACACTCGTATTCCTTTGGTCTAGAGTTAGAGTTCCTTGATCAAGCTGAAGACTGGCTTGCTGATTGTCTTAATGATTCCGAGATCAATGACAACCCCTCTGATATGTATGCTTTCTCCTACACTCCCTCCAGTTTCTGGATGAAAACATTGGGAAAAGATAAAAACACTTAATAAACCTGCCTTGGTGATGCAGGAACTCATCTAGCATGAACAACGTTTTGATTGATGTTACAGGTACGCAAAACGTGGTCATGTATTTAGTCATGCACTCATAAATTGTTACCCATCCAGTATTTAGTCATGCACTCTCGCATTAGCTACGGTAATGTTTCTCTTATTCCAGAAGTTTATCCTGATAGTTCCATACTCTATTTTATGTATACTATTGTTTACACAACTTTATCCCTTTCTTGTTCTTCTAGGGGGATCCTAATATAGTATGAAGTTGTTGGGCATTCTCCACAGTTGGGTCCATATGGAAGGAATCAATGCTATAAGCACAGGAGAACTTATTAGTTTATCATTACAAGAACGGACAAAGTGGAGTGGTACCTCTTGAAGGCTCTTTGTTACGAGATAACGGTCAGCTTAGTAAGGCTCATAACTTTTCAAGGAAATTCTCAAGGATAGGCCCCTTTTGGTTTGGGATATCTGCATTTTGTTTTTTTGATAGTAAGGTTGGTCACTATTGAATTGTTATGATGAGAACTTTGGTGTACCTTGAAGCAGTACCACGTGTGAAAATAATTGAAATTGAATTATCAGGAGATTATGCTTAAAAGTGGTGTTATTTAAAATTGTAGCAATATCATGTAGCCAAGGTTTTTTTAAGAACCTGGTGTTTTTTTTAAAAAAAAATTTAGCATTGGGACCACGGTTATTTAAAATAACCGTGGTCCGAAAATGACCCCGGTTTTTTTATAATAACTGGGGTCCGACTTTTACCCCGGTTTTTTAAAATAACCGGGGTCTGACTTTTACCCCGGTTATTAAAAAACCGGGGTCCGAAAATATTAACTCGGTGACATTTACCGGGGTGCGAATGTTCGGACCTCGCTCCCGTTAACCACGCTTCCTTAACCGGGTTCCCATGTACAAAATAACCGGGGTCTAGGGGGTATTTGTACTAGTGTAGGTTCGGGGATGTCAATCATAATGATAAGTAATTCGGCACCATTCACATACCCGGGTGTTTGTGTCTTGCTAAAGTCGGATTGAGCGATAGTCGTAACGAGTCATGGTATGTGAATTACGGTTTCAGGCATGTCGAGAAATTGAGATTAGCTGATTTCTTAGGCTTCGATTATTATGCACCTCTGTCCATGTTCTCAAAAAGTGGGAAAACAAAATTGCAAAATGCAAAGTGAAGTTGCATATTTTTGTTAAGTGAAGTTAGAAGTTGTTGAGTTCTATTTCCTTACTCCCGGAATTTATCACCACATATACTTTATATCTTCCCACCCTTTGGCACGTTTCTTTGGCCTTTATATTTGAAAGTCCTTGAGACCTTTGTGCACATGTTTAGGCCTTATATGGTCTAAATTTGTTTTCTTATGATTATATCTACATTTTATACCATTCCTTCCATGTATATTGTTTGAATAAAGTATATTTTCCCTTTCATTCTATGATTTTGTCAATACATACATTAGCTTTCTATGGCTTATTACTACACGTTGAGAGTGATCAATTATTAAGAAGCACATTACAAAAAAAAGGAGTTTTTGCATTATATAATCCATATCATCTTGTATTCTAAATTTGAACCTTGCTTAGGGACAAACAAGAGGCAAGTATGGGGTATTTTGATGACATGAATTATATATATTCAGATTCATGCATTATACGAGTTTATCACCTCAGTTTTACATACATTTTGGTCTATATACATATATATTTCGACAATAGAAGTCTACACACTTTTATTGTTGGAGATTTGGTGTGGAAATGGAACATTATGGAACATGACATCATTAAGGATCAAGAAGGGAGCTAAAAGATAGAAGAAGATAGGAGAAAAGATCACAAGGGAAGATAGAAGTTGGAACTAGAAAGATATCACAAGATCAGAAGCAAAAATTGGGTCAATATAGATTAAGATCGGTCGATCTCCCCTATAGATCATCCAATTTTTATCTTATATAATGAGATTGATTGTAGGATTGTAACCATAAGATCACGTCACATACCCTATAAAAGGAGGACGTCTCACCACCTTCAGAATCATCCAATACCACAGAGTATACAATCAAAAGCATTGAGGAGAGCCGGAGTTGAAGATCGAAGGAAGTTTAGGAGTTCTTGTCCAAGAATAGAGTTCTTAGAAAGTTTGTGAGTTGATTCTATATTTTGTTATTGTGAACGTGATTTGGAGTTTGTTATTGAGTTTTTCTTTGAGTTATGAAGGATTAAACATTGTTCATAAATTCTTGGTTTTGTTTTATTCAAGATTTAAACTTTTCTCAAGTTTTTTACTTTCTTGATTAAATATCTCTTTTGATATTGATAATGTGTATTCTTGGCTAAAACCCTTGTGATTCTAGAGTGATTGGTTGAAGATTGTGGTTAAGATGATGATAGAATGACCTTCATGAACAGATTGGACCATGAGAGTTAAGATTAACCATCGCAAAAAGGAAAAATCGGTGTGTTCATTGAGAAAATCGACCGATTTTTAGGGATGAACAACCCAATTTTCCTTCTGTCGTACCTACCTTGATTTATCCTTAATCTTTGGTTAAAGATTGCTTAAATCCTAGCCTTGTTGAACTTTTCTAACCTATATCTGAGTGTGGGAAGAGACTTACCCGGTGATTCCCGTTCTTGGTTGCCAACGATTACAAGTTCTAGGTAATAGAGGATTCAAAACACTCTATTAAGGTTGAGTGTGCCATAATTCTTACCCTTGTGAGTTAACCAGATTCCCTTGGGTTTTTTGTTTTGTTTTGAGAATATTATCCTTCCCTTAGATCCTCTATCTTATCAAGACTCAACATCCTTTAGTTAGAGGATTTGGGTTTGGACATGGGTGGTGGAGACTTCACCGTACATCGTTCCATCTTAGAACGCATACCTTAGCAATCCCAACTCTGTCCATATAACTTTTAGAAGTCTAGAATCAAAAACACAAGTTGCATCTTTCCTTGTTAGATTGCTTATTCTGAATTTGATTTCACCAAATCCTTGAGTTCGACCCTGAAATTCTTGCTTGTACTGCAATGTATCCGTACACTAGGGGTTCACTTATTTGCTTTTATTATTGGTATAAATATTAAAGCTTGCACACACTCTTTGGAGCGAACAGGGATATTACACTTACTCTGGGTGAAAGAGGCAACTCGACCTATGAAGTGCAAAACTTGACCAATGAAGCACCAAAACTCGTACTAAGTGTAGTTCTCCAATGACGGTGGAAATAATTGGAGTAGAATCTCTTCGAACCCGATCTAAGGCCACACAAAACTCGTACTAAGTGTAATTCCTACATTCCTTATTTTCAATCCAATTTTAAAAAATGGAATTAATTTCTTCTGTTTGTGTTATTGAACTTTCAGTCATGAGTGAGTAATCGCCTTACTAGGATTTGGGCTCAAAACTCCAAATCATGCTAATCTTGTCTTCATCTGTGTTGTGTTTATAAAAATTTGGAGAATCAAATGCATGTTTAGTAGCATATAGGAGGTTTCAAATATATTTAAATGTTCATCCATGTTTGGTTTTGTTTTATATGTCAAATGCTAGATTATTTTATAATCTAGATTTAACCCGTAGCAGATTGTATATTTTTAAGCATGAATGAGTATTTATATGGATTAATCATCTTAGATGAAACCTATAAGTAATTCGTAGATAATTGTGTAATGTTTGATGTCTATGATGCTTGAATGATGCTAGCTAGGGTTGTTAAGATGACTAAGCACATTTGTCATGTGAATTTCCAAGCTATGGCTATGTCAAATTGTGTAGGCAAATAGCATATACCATGTGATGCTTGCATAATTCAATATAGTTATAAGTTGTAGAGAAGCTTATTAACTAATGAGTATATAACAAACACCATGTGATAGTCATTAGTTGAAGTAGGGCAAATGCCTTGACAAAGCATACCTATACCATGTTACATTAGTATTTGTGACTTAAACTCTCCTATTTTAACAAGCATAACATGATCAAGTATATACCAAACTATGATTTGGATGAATATCCCTAATTCCTAGTGTTTTCTCTCACTGAATAATATAGTTGATACTTGATACCCAAAACCTTAAGCATCCTGATAACTTGATCAACCCTTTTCCATTTTATTTTACATTCTCTTGCTTTGCTAGTTAAAGTCTAGGCAAAGTCTGGATATACATATAGTCTCTTGGGATTTCGACCTTGATGTTACATCATATACTTACATTGACACGACTGTATGCTTGCGAATATGCGGCGATCCGATGATCATCGGAGATCCGGATATCCAATGATCCGCGGATATCCGACTCTTGAGTATCTGAATATCTGGGATTATCCGGATATCCGTTTTTATCCGGGTATCCGCAGATATCCGGAAGCCTAAAACCCTGGTCCGTATCCGTTCTGATAATCCGGAAAAATCTCCCGGATCGGATTCGGACTGGATCAAAACGGGTACTAAATTATCGAGTTTTTTTCGGATCGCGTCAACTGATTTTTTGCACCGGATCGAATCGACGGATCGGGATGGTTTTTCCAGCCAAGAAATATATCGTATGCATCTCATTTGGAACAAATTTTTTAAGAAAGTTATTAGTATTCCACTATCGAGGTAAGATGTCATAAGCAGTCTCTGGAAAGTTCCACCTGCATATATGGGAGTGTAATGCTTATATTTTAACATAAACACAAGTTTGCCTCATGTGATGATGGAAGAATAACTACATGCTCTAGATTACCAATTATAACGCTGAATTTGTTTCATTCATACAAGGCTACCTTAGGCAATTGATTGAACAAAGTTATTTTTTTTTTATAAATTTGATGGGTGTTTGGGAAAATGAAGCTTATTGGAGCTAATGTAGTTGTAATATTACATGGAATATTACTTATTATTTAAATATATTCTTTATAAGATTATATTTATAATGTACCATTTAATAAACTATCATAATCTCCGCAAGTTTTTTCAATGTATTTTATGAAATGAAAAAAAAAAAAGTTATAACAAATTATCATAATCTTTGTAAGATCGGGCATCCTAACACTCACTTTCTAGCTTTCTTTTATCCGTAAGCTTCATAAACTACTAAAATTAAGGCTCAGAAAACGGACCTAGACTAAAGGAATTAAGGAGATGCTCATCCCATTTATCATATATATGCCCCTCGTATCGAGCATTATGATTCCCCAAGCTTGCTTTCTTCTTCCTTTATACTCTTTGCTCTTCTCATCCAAACGAATCAAATTGTAACAAATCTCACTTTTGTTCTCACAAAAGTTGGGTCAAAGGTTAGCGATGCATGCATATTCTAAAAACTCATCCTCCATTTTTGATTTCATGAATTTTCAGATCTTGAAACACATAGATTTAGAGTTTCACCACAAATCTAAAATTGAGTTCATCTAATTCAATCATACACCTTTGCTTGATGATAATACTAACACTTTCTTGCTTCAAAATGTCATTACCTACCTCATTTGCCCAAACAAAAGTCTTTTGTATTTGATTTGTATTATTACTTGTTATAGTATATTTTCATATTTTCATTGAAGTTCGTGAAGATAGTGAAGTGGGCATGTAGAATGTTGGTGCCATATGGAGGTTGAAGAGTTTTGTCCAATTTCATCTCCATAATTACACAGTACTCGAATGGACCCTAGGAGAATAATGGGGTTGAAAACTTCTTAAGCGAATGGACCCGTTAATTATATTGTAGAGTCTTCAAGTACATTTTTGATTGGCCACTATGACAATACAAAATGTCATTTTTATTTTTAAATTTGAAGAAAAGGGATTTGGGGTATTAGAAGTTCCTAGTAGTTTGAAAGGCTGCTAAGGCATCAAACAGTGGAGAAGTCCAAATCTAATCGCCCTATAAACTGGTGGATGAAGAGCATCACACCTAATCAAGTCTTCGACACGTGGAGGAATATCCACATCAACACTAGTTCCGGGAGAGTTTTGGCCAATATAAGTAAGAGCATCAACCAGTAAGTTGTTTTCCCAAAAGATTTGAATAAGAACTTGTTCGAATGACTGTGTGAGGAACCTTATGTCTTTAATCATGACCTCAACTTGTCAAGGGTTTTTTTTTTATAACATCGAAATATACGTTTTTTTTGCCTGTTTATTCATGTTGTTTTACACATCTTTTAGCAAGATATATATGTTTATAACACATAATGCGTTCATATTATGTTTTCGGTATTTACTTCCGGCTATTTTACGTCTTAGGCATTCAAGCCTCGTCTTGGAGCATTGACCGACCAATTGACTCAAGTAGGCTTAAGAGCTTGATTTTACAAGTCAAGCGTCACAAAGACAAATATCTCACATGAATGAAGATCGTATACTCGAGCAGCTCAAACCCACCTTGGGATGAAGCCAAGAACCTAACTACAATGGAGCATAAAATCATAGAAGACGGTCTTTCCAAACGAGCTGGAACAACAAGTCTTACAAGTAGTCTTACGACCAACATACGGCCGTAGCTTGGTTGTATCCTTGGCCGTTTGCATCATTCCATGCTCCCATGAAATCCAGCAAAACCATACATGAAGTGAAGCCCATACGGTCGCCTTACGGTCACCTTACGACCGTAGCTTGGCCGTAACATGGGTGTATCCTTGGGTGTTTGGACTGCGACGTCAACTTTGCTTCTTAACCTATTTTTCTTATCATTTCTGGTGGGATAGATTTTAGCGTGAGACTTTTTATATATATTTTTCCTTCCAGACTTCTAGGATATGATACATATTGTTCGTTTTTTGGTCATTGACGATGACACTGAAATTTTAGAGTAAGACTTCACCTCGGAACCCTGCCCACGGTTAGACTTTATCTTGCCATTTATTTTGCTTTGAGTTTTAATATATACAAACATTATTCTATTCATCTGATTTTTCTCTTTGTTCTATGTCTAGCTAAGTCTCCTTCGATCTAATGGGTTTGTTAAACCCTATGATGGATCGATAATGAGTGTTTTATGTGAATCACCAAATTGATATCATCAGGTTTATGTTTCTTTCAAAGTGCTTCATTCCCACTATTTATTTACCTTCGAAAATAAGTGGTGTTTACAACTATTTAGATAAAATAAGTGAAAAGACAAAAAAAAAAGTTTGTTCTATTGAATTTAGTGACAAGAACTTGGTTTTGAGAGTAGCGCTTTATCAAAGCTTCGAGCATTTCTAACTATCGTAGAAAGTTCCGATCTTTCTACCTTTTCTAACTAAAGAGCCACAAGAGAAGGTCATTCTTGGTCTTTTTCTGGATTTCTAAGTTTTTAATGGGTTTTCCTATACTTGTCAAACTGTTGAATTGACAGCTATGCGAGTTGGAAAGCACGATCTTTGTTTGTCTATGCCAAATATTATTTTTAGATTGCTACCTACATTATTGTTGATTGATGTTCATGTTGTTCACATACGTGGTTGCTCACATACGCGGCTGCTATTTGATTAATTATAGTGGTGATACTTATTTCTATAGATCACTCATCCCCTTATAGATGCCCCATACTTTGTTAACATTTGTTCTATGCTCGTTGTTCACTCCAAAACGTGTGTGTATGTGAAGACAAATAACTTTAAATTTATACCAAGAATAAAAGCAATAGCGAATCCGTAGTGTACTGATCAATCGCAGTAAAGGCAAATATTCCAAGTTCAATCACAAGGATTATGGTGAAATCAAGTAGGTAAGTAAACTAGATAAGATTCTTGCAAATAACAAAGAACAAAGCGAAGAAATCAAAGAAGATATATCAATCAAGGAGAATGCAGATTATTGAGATCATAGCATCAAGTTGTGGTTTTTTATTCAAGACTTCTAAAGATCTATGAACAAGGTTTGAGTTGAAGAGGTATGGTGTTTCTACGATGGGATAGATCACGGAGAGGTCTCACTATCAACTATCACTAACCAAAGGACCTTTTACCGGGTAAGTCTTAAGGATCTAGGGGAAGGAACTATAACTAGAACCAACAACTTCAACCTAAGGGAAAAGAACTAACCATCACCGGGTAAATCTCAGGTTAACACAAATGTAAGGTGAAGGAACACTAAAACCCAACAATGGATATACCTTTGTTACCTACAAAACGTCATCGTCGGTACTCAAGAAAGGAATCACCAGGTAGGTCTCTCCATATTCTCAAGCGTAAGCCCTCGAGGAATCTAAGGGTATAAAGCTCTCAACAAAGACTAGGATTTAGGCAAACTATATCCTACGCTTAAGGATATGACATGATCAGGAAAACAGTAACAAATCTCGGATGGATCATACTCAAATATTGGCCGAGATTCCTGGATCGGTTTGAGATCTGCAACTGCGTAGGTAAAACTCAACTTTCAGGATCCAATCTAACTTCAAGGGTCATTCTATCATCATCTAAACCACAACCATCAACTAGTCACCCTAGAATCGCAAGAGTTCTAACCATCAACAATCATTTTTTGAATCAAAGAAGGTATACGATATCAGATAAGACATAAACCAATAAAAGACAAAGAATAATTAGCAAACAATCTTCAATTATCAAAACCAAATCCAAAGCAATAGTAAAGGTTCGACCTTTTGTTCAAATAAAGAAAACAACAACTAAAGTTTATCCTTCCAAGAATAACTGACAAAACTCCAAAGCTAACAATGTGAATCTTCAATGCTTAGATGTTCTTCCTTCTTGCCGTCTTTCTCTATATTCCGAACTTGCCGCAAAGTCGGACTCCGCAAAGATATATGTGATGTAATAAAACTCTTGCCGCCATCTCTATTTAATCTTGAAATTAGGGTTTGACTTTGGGCCGCAGGCTGTTTTTCCGCAAAATATCGGACGGGCCCGAAGAAAATCTCGCCGAGATAATATCTCTCCATCCAAGATTTCTCTTCTGTTACGTACCTTATTTTGTTCCTTGCATCTGTTCCAACTGAATCCTTTTTCCTTGGGATCCTTGATCTCCTTCTGCACCTTAGTGTACTCCATCATGCCCTCTTCTGGACTCCTTGTATCCTTATGCTCGCTTTTGCTCCAAAATGCGCCTTATTTCATACAATTGCAACAAAATTGTATGCAGACCTCTTTATCCGCAAAGCAGGTGAATATCAACATAGCTGTTTGCTCAAAAGTGTGTGTCACTAAGTCTTATATTTATAAAAACTAAAGGCAACCAAAGCGAAGTCGCAGTGTACGGATCGGTATAGTAATGCAAGAATACCACAGTATCGAACTCAGGGATTTGGGGGATAAGATTCAGTTCATAAAATCGTCCGGCAAGATAAAAAGCTTTTGTAAAGATAATTGGGAAAACAACGATTGTAAAGATTCAGGTATCCAATTGTGGCAATCGATTCAAGATGTTCTAAAGATATAAGGACGGAGTTAGGATTGCAAAGGTATAGATCTAAGGTAGGGTGTTGTACGCTGAAGTTCCAAATCCCATAAGTCTCACCCAAAGGCTCTCTAAATAAAGGATGTTGAGTCTCGTTATAAAGAGGTTCAAAAGACAAGATTAAGCTCTCAAATACCCATGCCCAAACCCAAGGGAATCAAAGATAAGCCAAAAAGGTTAAGGTTATGACACTCGAAACCAAAGTAGAGGGTGTTGAGTTTCACTACTATCTAGAAAAGGTAAGCTAGGTAGGGTCAATCTTTCACTTTGGATCAAAGCAAAAGCAAAGAACGTCAAAGAGAGGAAAACCACGGTCAGATCTTGAAGAACCACGGCCGGGGAACTCAAGAATAGGCCGTGGAAAACCTCGACGACGAGGTTTCTCGCTACTCTCAAGGTCCAATCTGTTTTGGTCCAATCTATCATCATCTATGTCACAACTATCAACCCTTCACCTTAGAATCGCTTAAGGGTTTTAACCAACAATCATTGTCATCAAATCAATAATCAAAATTAAAAGAAAGAAAAGATAGTACCTTGAAAACACAATAGCAAACACAAAACCAATCTCAATCAAACTCAAGATCCGTACTTGTGTTCAGGAATAATGAATAGAGTAAGAAATCTCTCACAAATCTTAAAGAACAAAGAAGAACGGGTTGTCAATCCGCCTTCAAAGTGAACCCCTAAGATCTTCCAACTCTGCAATATCAAAGTGCGTAATTCTCCAAATCTTCCTTCCAAAATCTTCTCACTATAAGATCTTCCAAAAGTATGTAGCCAATGTGTAGCACGGGATCCATTTTCTCTCTTCCTTCAGCCTTCTTATAGGAGAAAATTGGGTTACAAAAAGCCCATAACCATTGCTGACGTGGCAAATATGACACGTGGAAAACCGTTAGAAGAATCACGGCCAAGAGTAAAATTCCACGCCAGTGGATTCCATCGTGGAATGGCATATTTGCTGTCGACATACATTCCCACGGTCTTAATTAAATTAAATACCAAAACCACGGCCGTGGTTCCTTGTACTTGACCTTGGAATCCCTCAAACGTACATAAAATATCTTGTTTCCCAAAGCTTCCTACTCATACTCCTTCCTTAGTTATTCCAATGCATCCTCTTGATGTCTAGCATGATCAATCACTCATACATACTCCATTTATGCTCCAATCCAAGTCTTTATTCACCTAAAAACACAAAAAAGTGTGTAGATCTCTATACCAACATAATAGGTGAATGTACTCATATATGCTTCAAACTCATATCCATATACAGAAAAGAAGGGGAAAAAAATCAAAACATGTGCCTAAAATATCATCATATTTCATGCTATAAAAATACCCCATACTTGTGTCTTTCTTGTGCCTGAGAAAGGTTTTCAAAAGCTAGAACATAAGGTAGGGTGAAATATGAATGCAAAACAAGGGAAAACAAATCTTTTTGGTATTGTGCTTCTATTCAATAGATCGCTCTCAAATCTTGCTTTATGTTTCCTTGAAAACTTCTATGTACATAAAATGAATCATATCATGAAAAAGAAACATCATACACAGCAAAAGCTCCAAGACAAATATCATAACCTAAGGTAATGTCAAAATCAATCATGTGGAAATCCAATTTAGATCAGTAAGCCAAACAACAACCATAAGATCTTAAGGACTTTCAAGCAAAGCTCAAGAAACGTGAATGGGTAGGATTTTTCATAAATTAATGTGGTGCGATATCCGGGAAAAAGGAACTACAGAACACAAGCTTGAATATCATTGCTTCCGAAACATGCTTTGCATGCAAAATTTTCTTTTTACTTTACTTTTTGGAAGTATGGACAACGGTGCACAAAAACCGAATCCTAGGAGATCTGCGATTCTCAATTTTCGAGATGCCTCAAACCCTTGATGCACATACCATATTCCGTTAGGACTATCGTTCATTCGGACTTTGGCAAGACATAAACACCCAGCTATGTGAATGGTTCCGAGTTACTCATCCTCATGTTCAACGTCCCCAAACCTATTTTCTATACTTTGAATGAACATTTTTTTTCTTTCATGGCCCTCTAACATCAATTATGCCAAAAATCACACTCTTCCCAATCCCCGGATAGGTAAAGGAGGCAAAAAATTTCATTGAGGGGCTAAATGAATAAAGAAGAAGCAAGAAAAATCGAGGCGCCTTAATAATTTCGAAAAGAAGTGCAAGAATTTATAAATGTGATTTCAACTTTCATTCCTCAAAATGATTTGGACAAGAATTTTTACATTATGAAACTTGCAAGAAGGTAAAAAATTATACTCAATTTCTCTACAATTCACAACTCAAATCAAACACATAAATGTCATAAAAATTCAATCCACAAGTAAATTCATCAGTGACGTCTTTTCCAATCCTAGAAGCAAAATATTTTTCAAATTTTTATGGGTTTTTCAAAGCGTAAAAGTGAAATGCAAAAAGAAACGTGTGACAAGAAAATAAAAGCTGTAAGTGTTCATGGATAAGAAAGAAGCAATATGTCAAGTTATTACATCACATGAGAATCATACTCCACCCCATACTAAAGATACAGATTGTCCCTAATGTGCAAAATAAGGAAAAAGAAAAAGAAACTCACAAAGGCAGTGGAGCAACTCAAACCGATCAAGCTATCACATAGACGGTGGGAGGTGGTGGAAATTGGTAGATGTTTGGGTCGTATGAACGCCCAACTCCTGCCGGTAAACGTCTCGGAGGATCCTTGCGTTTTCGCGGCGCTCCGTCTCAGCTTCATCAAAGTGGGTCTCAAGTGCTTCAATCCTCTTTGTAAGTCCGGTGACCCTTGGTCCATCCAAGCTAGCCTCTACGCCATCCACTCTGGTGGTGCTCCCATCCAAGCTAGTGGAACATCCATCCATGACGGCGGTGCATCCATCCAAGTCTGCTGCTCACTCACGCTGGCACGCCGGGCAGAAGAAGAAGTGGAAGGTTGCTGCTGGTAGGTCGATCTTCTAGGCGGCTCTTGGAAATTTGCCGGCTGATCCGGAAAATCTCCAAAAGCCTCCTTAGCAGCCTCAGTATCCTAGAACTCATCACTACCCATATCTTCATCACCATCCTCATCAACAACAGCTGGCACATCCATGGGATAATAAGTTAGAGCTCCTAGGAGGTTGGCATGCATCGGGACAAATGTTGCTTTCCAGTTCTATCGGTTCCGGATGGAGTAATCAGTGCTCCATGGAATGCCTCGTCCTCCATTGTCTTCCCAAGTCATGGAGACAAATGGTGGACTTTGGTGGCGGGGAATCAAGAGTCCCATAGTCATGAAACCTTGAAGCCCTAGAGGCCTCGCGGATGCCACGAACTCACAAGCCGAATAATCAATCCCTAAATGCTTTGCAATGTATGTGACAATCCCTCCATATTCGATATTCCTCTTAGCTTTGTTCTTTATATTCCTAAGAGTATAAGCAAGCATAGTGGCGTAACCCGGAGTGACACCGGCCGCCATACAATAAAAGGATAAAAAGCTCATCAGCCTTGAGCTTTTGGGGAGTCTCGGTCCTAGGGAAAAGGCACTTGGAGAGGATCATATGGGCTATCTTAAAGGAGAGGTTATAGATCAACTTGGCTTTTGAATTAGAGGGTTGCTAACGGTCTTCGTGACCCACTACCATAGCAATTTCCTCCCAAAACTCCCGAGCGCGAGAACTCCTAGGAAATGTCCCATTGTATGTGTGTACAAAGCCAAACAACGCTCCAAACTGAGCTATGGACATATGGTGAGTGTGTTCCATCAAACTGAAGGAGACAATTCGGTTTACGGCACTATGGTCAAACAAGCTTATGAACTCCATTGTAATCTCCTCATAAGCATCCTCTTTAATGTTCGTAAATGTAGTAAGCCCAGCCCTATCAAGCATCCATCTAAGATCATTCACCACATGCAAGTCCTCAAACTCTTCAAGGACAATGTACCTAGGGGCAATAACGTTACGTTGTTGGATCTTATCATAAGCCCTCTTGTGGTTCTCATGGATTGTAGGGATCCTAGGGATAGGTTGAGGAACGGGTGGGGGTTGGTAAGAGGAGCATTCACCTCCTTTCTTTTTGTTTCGGCTTGATTTGCGAGTTCCAAACATTTTCCTAGAAATCACGGCTTGTTCTTGGTGAAACCACGCCCGTGGTTTTGTACGGTAACCCGTGAAACTGCACGATTTTGCTCAAAAATCCAGAAATTCCACAACAATCTCAACAACAACAGTCCTAAACTATTTCTAAGTTCAATTCCGTTCAGCTCTCCTAACAATCTTTGAAGAAAACGAAGGAATTCAACCAAGGAAAGAGTTGAGAGAAAACTTAGGTTTTGGATTTGAAGAAATCCAAAATCTCGCCCAATCGCTGAATGTTTGTGCTGTTTGTTGTCACAATCCGCAGCAGAATGAAGTTTGCTTCAATTTGGAGCAAAGAATCGTGCCAAACGATCGCCGAATGAAGATTTGAGGTTTGAGGTGATTGGGGCGTGGAAGGGGGCGTGGAGAGGAGTTGATGTTGTGTGGGTTTGTGAAGAAGAAGGCTTTTATAGGTCCGTCAAAATTTTCAAAATTCACGGCCCCTCTCTTACTTCCACGGTTGTGGAATTGTAACCTTGGCCGTGGTTTCTCTTCCTTTTCTTTGGCTGCTCTTGACCTACTTTTCCACGCCCTAAAATAAATAAACCACGGCCGTGGAATCGTATTTAAACCCGTGGAAATCCTTTAATCTGCCAAAAATCCAAATTTCGTTGTTCCTTTGCCTTTCTTCACTTCTTTTGGTTGTTCTTTAACCCTGATATCCAAAGACACAAGACATACCGGAAGATATCGACGAAAACAAAGAAAAACAACCTACACTAATCTAATCTAAGGAAACGAAAAATAAAAACAAGAATGCATTACCTTGGGTTGCCTCCTAAGTAGCGCTTTGTTTACAGTCCGTAGCTAGACCTATCCTTTGTGCTTAAGTGAGGAGAATCGGTGCGATTTCCTCAGTTTGGAGTTCCGGTGAGTACTTCTTGAGTCGTTGGCCATTCACTTTGAAACTTCCGCACTTCTCACCCCATACTTCTACTGCACCATGGGGGAAAACGTGTTTAATAACATAAGGTCATGTCCAACGAGTTTTAAGCTTACCGGAAAAGAGGCGAAGTCTCAAATTGAAGAGAAGAACAAGGTCTCCTTCTTTGAAGTCTTTCGGGGTGATGTGATTATCATGCCAACGCTTCTCTCTTTCTTCGTAAATCTTGGCGTTTTCACAAGCGTTCAAGCGGAGTTCTTCTACCTTATTACGATCCAAGAGACGTTTCTCTCCCCCTTCTTTCATGCCAAAGTTCAACCACATGACAGCCCAATACGGCTTATGTTCAAGATACACCGGAGCATGACAAGACTTCCGATACACAAGATTGTATGGTGTAGTGCCTATGGGAGTCTTGTATGCCGTTCTATATGCCCATAATGTGTCATCAAGCTTTAACGCGCAATCTTTCCTTGTCCTAGACATTTTTTTCTTTTGAATTCCCTTGATCTCCCTATTAGAAATCTCCACTTGTCCACTTGTTTGCGGATGTTAAGGTGTGGCGATCTTGTGAGTCACCTCATACTTAGCTAATGATGGTTCGGGGTGTCTTAAACCTTGGGAAAATAGTTCGATTAAATAACTTAACAACCATCATTGCATCATTAATTAGTTGGAGAAGTAATAGCTTCAACCCATCTTGAAACATAGTCTACAACTAGAAGTATGTATTGGTTACCACAAGATGATGGGAATGGTCCTATCAAGTCAACTCCCTAAACGTCAAAGATCTCCACTTCTTGGATGTTGTTGAGGGGCATTTCATTCCTCCTAAATATGTTCCCTGTTCTTTGACAAGCATCGCAACAAGCAACAAAGGTTTGCACATCCTTAAATAATGTAGGCCAAAAGAATCCGGATTGTAATACCTTACCGTTAGTCTTGTGAGAGCTAGCGTGTCCTCCACAAGGAAGAGAATGGCAGTGACGAATGAAACTTTGCATTTCGTCTTCAGGCACACATCTTCAATGATGCCATCTGGACCTCTCTTGAAGAGTAGAGGTTCATTCCAATAGTATTGGCAGACATCCTTAAAATAACTTCTTTCTAATAGCGTAGGATAGTCCAGGAGGTATTTCCCAACAAACCAAATAAATCACAAAATCAGCAAACCAAGGTTCGTTACCTCTAGAAATATAATCAATGCACTCTTCCATTAGATGTAATTGTTCGTCCGGGAAAGAGTCATCAATTGGTAGTCGCCATTGGTAGCATGTGGTAGACGACTCAAGTGATCCGCAACAGAATTTTCGGATCCTTTCTTATCACCAATCTCAAGATTGAACTCTTGAAGAAGAAGAATCCATCTAATCAACCTTGGTTTTGCATCTTTCTTGGCAAGCAAATACCGAATGGCTGTATGATCCGTGTATACAATCACCTTCGCTCCTACAAGATAAGAACGAAATTTACGAATATGGAAAAAGTCCTTATGAATCTCCTATAGAATCCAGCATGTCGTAGAAAACTTCTAATCCCCTTCGCCGAATATGGAAAATGAAGCTTTTCTATGGTTTCGATCTTAGCTTTGTCAACTTCAATGCCTCTATTAGAGATCAAGTGTCCAGAAACAATGTCATCCCTAACCATAAAAAAAACACTTCTCCCAATTTAGAACTAGATTAGTGTCTTCACATCTTTGTAAAACAAGGGATGGGTTAGCAAGACAATTATCAAATGAGGAACCATAAACAAAAAAATCATCCATAAAAACCTCCATGATTTCCTCAATGTTTTCCGAGAATATGGCCAGCATACACCTTTGGAAGGTGGCTGGAGCGTTGCACAATCCGAATGGCATCCTCCTATAAGCGAACGTACCCCATGGGCACGTGAATGTGGTCTTTTCTTGATCGTCTGGATGAATCGGAATCTGAAAGAAACCACTATAACCGTCAAGATAGAAAAAGTAAGAATGTTGCGCTAACCTCTCAAGCATTTGCCCAATTAAGGGCAGCGGGAAGTGATCCTTCCTTGTCGCATTATTCAGCTTGCGATAGTCTATACACATTCTCCATCCCGTCACCGTTCTTGTTGGAATGAGTTCGTTGTTCTTGTTGGCTACAACGGTCATTCCTCCTTTCTTTTGGACCACTTGAATGGGACTCACCCACTTGCTATCGGAAATCAGGAATATGATACATGCATCAAGAAATTTAAGGATCTCCTTCTTCACGACCTCTTTCATGATCGGATTTAACCGTCGTTGAGGTTGACGTGAAGGCTTATAATCCTCTTCCATTAGTATCTTGTGCATACATAAAGATGGTTTAATTCCTACAAGATCTTATATGGTGTAGCTTAAAGCTTTCCTATGTTTCTTCAAAACAGTAATAAGCCTATCATGCTCGTCTTCACTTAAGCTAGAACTAACTATAACGGGAAACGTAGAGTTAGATCCAAGGAAAGCGTACCTTAGATGTGCGGGAAGTGGCATCAATTCCAAAGTTGTAGATGCCTTTGGTGCATTGTGAGGGTTGTCCGAAGTCTCCTTGGATGTCTCGCAGGGTGTGGAAGTGGTAGAAGAAGAAGCAAGAACGTTTGTAGAAAGAACGGAACTTTCCTCAACATTTTCAAGTTCCACGACACCACTGTTAGTTCCACGGCCGTGGAAAGTACATTTTTGGCCGTGGTTCTTAGTGTAATTCGAATTGGTGCTCTCGACATACTTTTCCAAGGGTGGAATTGGTGAAACCATGCCCGTTGAAAACACTGACTTACCGTTGTTTCTTGTGTTTTCCGAACCATCGTACAATTCTTCGAATTCTTCAATTTGCACTTCTTCTAACTCTTCCAAAGCCTCAATCTCAACATTACAGTCCTCTTCCGCTCCCTTTTCCATGATGCTCATGGTTATAACCTTTCGTAACGGATCTTTGAAAAAGATTGAACTCACTTCCTCTCTAGATACCTCTTCATGATACATGTTGGACATATCCTCTCCAAGTGCTGGTTCTTTTGTCAAAGCTGAGAGAACAAATTCAACTTTCTCTTCTCCAATGTCAAAGGCCAATCTAGCGTTCTTGCAATCAACCATACAACCGGAAGTTGCAAGAAAAGGTCTCCCAAATATGATTGGGACCGGACAATATGTAGGAATGTCAAGCACAACAAAATCTATAGGAATATAGAATTTACCGAGCTTAACCGGGACGTCTTTGATGATGCTAACGGGTCGAGTAATGGATCGATCCACCATATACAACGTCATCTTCACCGGTTTAGGTTCACCTAAACCGACTTTCTCACACAAAGAAAGTGGAATGATTCTCACACTTGCTCCCAAGTCACAAAGTACATCATATGTGACTTCTCCCACTCCTATTGGTATGCAAAATGACCCCGGATCTCGCAGCTTTGGGGGCATCTTTTCCGTCATTGTCTTGATTAGTTCCGAAGATTCCGAACTCATCTTAACTTCACCAAAATCTTCAAGCTTCGTGTTGTTTGAGAGGATCTCTTTCAAGAACTTCCCATAAGCGGGAATTCCTAAAATTGCATCAAGAAAAGGTATGTTAATATGCAGTTTACTCATGAGATCAACAAACTTACCAAAATGCTTGTCTAGAGGCGCTCTCGCTCTAGATTGCGGGAATGACAAAGGAGGTTTATAGGTTGGAGGAGGAATGTAGACATCTTCCTTCTCCTTTTCCTTCTCAACGGGAACCTCAACGAACACGGGTTGCGGGTCGGTGGTTCTTACACCACTTCTTGTAGTAATTGCCATCACTCTCGCTTTCGGATTGTCCTTCGTTTTTCCAAGAAGCTTCCCTTGATTTGTAGGAACTTCTCCGGCCTTGCTAAACACTTGATTTTCCAAAGCTTTTTGTGCTTTAGAAATCGAAGTAATGGAATTCTCCTTTCCTTGCATCTTCCCCAAAATTGTTTCCATCATCGCATCAAATTTGTTCTTCTCTGGCTGGGTCGAACTAGATGGAGCTTGTCCTTGACTTTTCAAAGGGGTACAAGAAGATGGAGATGTTTGTGCATTTTCAGCATGGAAATAAGAATTACCGGGATTTTGTTGGTTGGATCTCCAATTGTTGTTGAAGTTTCTGTTGTTGTTGTTGTTCCAATTATTGTTCCGGTTGTTATTCCTATTCTCTTGATTGTTCTCCCTTCCTAGATAACCAACGTCCTGCTCCTTTTTCGATTGAAGGTTGGACTTCAAAAATTCTTTCAGCTCCT
This sequence comes from Fagopyrum esculentum, assembly GCA_033239045.1. Classification (NCBI taxonomy): domain Eukaryota; kingdom Viridiplantae; phylum Streptophyta; class Magnoliopsida; order Caryophyllales; family Polygonaceae; genus Fagopyrum; species Fagopyrum esculentum. The sequence goes on along the minus strand of BSUD01000006.1, from coordinate 69,537,853 downwards.
TAATTTTAATTGTTGAGGGAGAAAATTTGAGCTTGGGCTGCTGGATTCAATCTTGCTCCTGGCTCTCTGGAATCTCGTTTCCCACTCTCAATCTTCCTATGGGAATAATTCTCAATCACTAGAGCTTGCTTATCATTAAAATCCGAAGCATCATCTTCTCTCATATCCATAAAAGTTCCACAAGAAAGGGATTGAAGTTTGAATTGTGTTTCCACATCCAATCCCTTGTAGTAAATCTCCAATTATTCTAGCTTTGAAATGCCATGGTGAGGGCAATCAAATTGAAGGTTTTGAAACCTTTCCCGATATTTAAACAAACTTTCATTAGGTTTCACAGTAAAGGCATTGATTTTACATCTCAACTCCGTTGTTTTGGATGGCGGAAAGAACTTGGTGAGAAATTCCGAAGTCATCTCCTCCCATGTGTTAACTCTTCCAGCCGGAAGAGCTTGATACCAAGATAAGGCTTTGTCCTTCAAAGACAAGAAGAACGGTCTCATCTTATAGTTGTTGTTGGTTGTTCTTGGAGGCTTCAAAGTCTCCATAAGAATCTCATAATTCTTCAAATGTTGATGCGGAGATTCAGCTTCCGTTCCACCAAACTGACTTTGGCGGATCATAGTAATGACTTGAGGGAGAAAACCATAGTCATGCTCATTTGGATATCCAAGATTCACATCCAAACGGCGCGGTTGTTGAGTCGGATCCATACGTTGCCCAAGAGTTCGCGGCTCAGCAACGACATGAGCAACTCTCACATCTCTAACATGAACACGAGGATCGACATAGACACGAGGATTAAATGGTGGAGTAGGTGGTATGTATTCCAATTCAAGCATATCATCATCGTCGGATCATTCATCTTTCTTATCCTTGACGCCTTTATCCAAATTTGATTGTAATACCATCGCCCGGATTTCATCCATTTGAAGTTGCATTCTCTCCCTATCAGCACGAGCAACAACTTGTTCCTCAATACGTCTTCTTTCACTTGTATTAAGAAGAGTCCGAGTTTCATCCACCTCCTCATGAAGACTCATTTCATTGTGTTCAGACATCTTTTTCTCCCTTTACCGCTTTTTGAGAGTTTTCTCCTGTTCAAGATCAAAAGGAACGAGGTCTTTCGCAGATCGAGACCTTCGCATATACCTAAAGAGAAATCTGCAAACTCACTAAGGTAGATAGATCAAATAACAAGAGCAAAAGCTCCCAAGCCTGATAGCATGTATTATTGTCTATATTTTGAGACTTGTTTAGACGTTTTATCTTTAATAATCTGCATGTTTGTATGTATATTATGTGATTATATTACCATTTCATCTACCTTTGCGGGAATCGAGGTCTACACCTAGTTTTGTTGTAATCGTAGGTAAAATGGCACGTTTTGCATAAAAAAGGAGCAAAAGGAGCTATGGAGTCATCGGAGCTACATTCAGGAAACATCCACGAAGCATAGCCATGGATTAAGGATTCACTTTGGACCAGTTTTGAGAGATTTCACATTCAGTTGTGATTCACCTCGGTTGACTACAAAGTCACCTCGACCGAGGTGATCCAGAGGAGTCGACTCGACCGCGGCGAACACCTGGGACGCGGCGAGAATATTTTATTCTTGGCTGAGATCTTTTATTTTTGGAAAGAGGATCTTATATTTCTGGGCTTGGCTCCTGAAAGGAAGAAGATAAATCAGATCATATATTTTACCTATTTTTATGGGAAGAAATCTTTCTAAGATATCTTATCTTTGGAGGGTTATTTTCCTATAAAAAGGGTTGGATTTCCACAAATCCAGGAGGTTGCATACACCCCCACATCCCGCATACGACGAGATCGTGCATACACCGCTGCAACCATATTCCAGTTGGAAGATTTGAAGGACCTTTTTGAAGGTTGAAGAAAGTTCATAGCTTTGATAGCTTTTTGAAGGGTTTTTGTAAGATCATCTTAGATTCCCTTCTTTTGTCGATTGTCTTTGTTGGATTTTTATCCAAGGAACGCTTTGTTGTGATATTTGATTCAGTTATTGAAGTCTTTTCTTTGAATTCTTCTTGTTCAAATATTCACTTTCTTCCCATACATTTGATTAATACTTTCATGATGATGAGTGGCTAATCTCTTTGTGTGATTCTAGGGTGATTGGCTGAAGGTTGTGGGAAAAACAATGATAGAATAGTCTTAATTACAGTAGGATCCTGAAAGTTCGAGCCTTTAACCTTAACCCTAAGCATCTCGCTCAGTTGATGAACATCTCGGCCGGGGTGGAATTCTTCTGACCGAGGTGACTTTTCTGTTCCGAATCTGAGAGTTAAGTGTTAGAGTTTGCCAAATCCTATTCTTATTATACCTTTCCTGGTTCAATGCAAGCTTAGGATGAGACTTACCCGGTAATTCCTTAGTTTATTTACCTAAGATCATAAGTGTAGGTAATAAAGGTTTATCCTTTATTGGGGTTTGAGTGTGCTTTCATCCCATCTTTGTGAGTTAGCCTGAGACTTACCCGGTAAAGGTTGATTCCATTCCCTTAGGATATAGTTCTTTATCTTGGTTTGAGGATATAGTTCTTTATCTTGATTCCTTGAGACTTACCCGGTAATAGGAGTTACGGTTTAGGATTAGTGTGTAGTGAGACTTACCCGGTGATCTACTCCACTTTAGAAACACCTTCCCCTTGCAAAAATCTCAGCTTTGTCCGCTTACTTTGAGATCTTGAGTTGGAACCACAACTAGATGCTTTAATCCCTAGAATTGCATATTTCCTTTATTAACTTTTTATCATCTTTGATTGTTTTAATTGCTTTCGTGGTTAGTAATTACTGAAGCTTACCGTTATCGACTTAGTTTCACTAAGTCCCTATGATCGACCCCTGGAATTTCTTGTTTTTTACTACGATTTACCCGTACACTACGGGTTCGCATCCTTGTTTTAAGCTTACGTCTAGGGTTATAAATTTAAAGCGTGCACACACCGTTTGGAGCGAACAAGTTTTTGGCGCCGTTGCCGGGGACTTGGTCTAGACCGAGCCGGTTGCGGTTTGCTTTTGGGGCACTTGCCCCCGTGTCTACTATCCACTCTACTTGAGTGACTTTTGCAGGTTCTTTCTTAGGTTTATGCGAAGAACCCGCGCTGGGAAGGAAATCGTTCCTTACAATCCCGAACCAGAAAAGACATACAAAAGACGCTTGAAAGAAGCAAAGATGGCCAACCAAGCAATCGCGATCTTGAGGCCGAATTGAAAGAAGCGCTGGAACAGCTCCGCCTCAGCCAGGAAGAATTGAGGCAGGAACGAGAAGAAACTTGCACCAGGACTGAAGCGATCAAAGCTGATATGGCAGCTTTACGAGACCAGTTTCTACCTCGACCGAGGGAAGATCCTGTTCCAGATCCTCGACCGAGGCAGGTCCCAGTACCAGACGCCCCGGCCGAGGTACTTCCACCTCGGATGCTAGTCCGAGGTGCTCTTTTTGCAGGAATCCTGCAAACTCTAGGTCAAAGGATGGACCCTAATCAACAACTGAGGCGTCCAGGAGTCAACCTAGGAGATCCAGCGGACCATGATTACGAACTTCGACCGCAAGTTCTTTCCATGATTCGCCAATGCCTATTCGGAGGGCTAGAGAAGGAATCCCCATATCAACATCTTCAGAACTACGAGATCTTGATGGAGACCTTGAGACCTTCCAGAATTGAAAACAATAATTACAAGCTAAGACCTTTTTACTTTTCTTTAAAAGATAGAGCTCTTACTTGGTATCAATCTCTTCCTCCAGGAAATATCAGCACATGGGAGGAGATGACTACGGAATTCTTGACTAAATTCTTCCCCCCCTCTAAGACCGCTGAAATGAGAGGGAAGATTAATGCATTCATTTTGAAGGACAAGGAGAGCTTGTCCAAGTCATATAAGAGGTTTAAAGGCATTCTTTTGGATTGCCCACATCATGGGATTCCAAAGATAGAGTTGTTGGAGATATACTTCAAAGGACTGGACGGAAACACCCAGTTCAACCTCCAACTACTCTCCGCCGGTACCTTCATGGACATGGCGATTGACGAAGCTTGGGACTTTATCGAGAAGCAAGCTTTGCATATGGAGAAATATACCCACCAAGGAGCTGAAGGTGGAGTTAAAAGAGTCAACTTTCAAGAGGACTCTTCGAACAACAATCAACTCACGTCTTTGAAGAATGACGTGAAGCAATTGAAGGAACTCTTGGTTGCTCAAACCAAGAAGGAAGAGCAAAGACCAAGGAACAACAACAATGGATACCGTAATAACAACAACGGTTCCCGGAACAACAACTACAACAACAACAATAGAGGATCCAATAGCAACAATTGGAGGGCGAACAACCAAAATTCTGGTAACAATCATTCTAACTCCAATTCTAACGATTCCTCTAATCCTTTCCTCTCTTCCCCTTCTTCTTCTTCTTCTTCTACTCCATTAAAGAGCCAAGGGCAAGGATCAAGTTCGTCCCAGACGGACAAGAAGGACGCAGTGCTGGAGGCCATCTTGATCAAGCTTAATGCTATGGAGACTTCTATGACTTCATTTTCGAAGGCCCAAAAAGCCTTTGAACAACAACTTGTTAGTAGGGCGAATGAAGCGCCAAGAGATCTAGGGAAGCTTCCAGCAAGGACGGAAAGCAACCCTAAGGGCCAGATCATGGCCATAACGACGAGGAGTGGACTAAAGACTGCAGATCCAGTGCCTCGGTCGACGCAGACCACCTCGGTCCAGGTGTAGTCGAAGAACATTTCGGCCGAGATGCCAACCGAGGTGGAACAACAGAAAGCGGAGGGGAAAACTGAAGTTTATGTTCCACCTCCTGCATACAAACCACCACTTCCATTCCCCCAGTCAAGGGCCAAAGCACATCTAGACAAGCATTTTGGTAAGTTCCTTGACTTGATGAATAAACTACACATTAACATTCCTTTCCTTGATGCTATTCTAGGGATGCCCGCCTATGGGAAGTTCTTAAAAGAGATCCTATCAAGGAAGAGGAAGCTGGAAGACTTTGGTGAAGTTAGGATGACATCTAAATCCTCGGAGCTTATTCAAATCATGAAGAAGAAGATGCCACCTAAGTTAAGAGATCCTGGCTCGTTTTGCATTCCCATTCAAGTTGGGGATGTCACTTGTGAAGCCTTATGTGATCTAGGAGCCAGCGTGAGCATCATTCCGCTGGAGCTATGTGTGAAGATTGGACTTGGAGAGCCCAAGCCGGTCAAGATTCGGTTATACATGGCGGATCGCTCCATTACCTATCCCGTGGAAATCTTGGAAGACGTTCCGGTCAAGTTAGGTAACTTCTATTTACCTATAGACTTTGTTGTCCTTGACATTCCCGCAGATTATCCTGTTCCTATCATTCTCGGGAGGCCATTTCTAGCAACTTCGGGTTGCAACGTGGATTGCAAGAACGCCAAGTTGAAATTCAACATTGGTGGTGATGAAGTGGAGTTCGCACTACTTGCAGCCATGAAGGGAGAGCAACTAAGCGATGATATCTTCAACATCTATGATGAAGAAGAATCAAGAGAATTGGTGAGCTCTATCCTTACTAACGATCCACTTGAAAGAGTTATTAGTTTTAGTTTAATGGAGGAAGGTATAGATGCTTCTTGTGATGCAGATATACGGAGCTTAAAGGCACTAGAAGAAGATCCAGGAGCTAAAACTGAGAAGCTAATCCAGGAGACGAGGATCTCCAGTTTCGGTTCCAGTTATAGTACCTCGACCGAGGCACTTTCTGGACTGAGCGAGGCGACTGAAGAACATCTCGGTCAACGCCTCTGCGCCTCGACCGAGGTCGATGGCGAGAAGATCTTAACTGAGACTTCCGAAAGTCCAGTTTCTGGATCTACTCCACTGGAAGGAGGAAGCAGGGATCCCCCTCAGAAAGCACCCCCAATTGTGGAGCTTAAAAACTCCCAAATCACTTGAGGTATGTCTTTCTTGGACCGGATTCTACTTATCCCGTTATCATTAGTGCTTCCCTCTCCGAATCTAAATTGTCTAAGCTAATGCATGTCCTGAGAAAGCATCAAAAGGGTTTGGGTTATACTATAGATGATCTTATTGGCATTAAGCCTTCTTTCTGCATGCATAGAGTTCTAATGGAGGATAATCATAAGCTTCACGGGAACCTCAAAGACGGTCAAATCCGATCATGAAAGAGGTTGTGAAGATGGAAATTCTTAAGTTGTTGGATGCATGTATCATATATCCTATCTCGGACAGCAAATGGGTTAGCCCGGTGCATGTAGTTCCGAAGAAGGGAGGGATGACCGTTGTGACGAATAAGAACAACGAATTGATCCCAACTAGGACCGTTACGGGCTGGAGGGTTTGCATTGATTATAGGAAGCTAACACAGCCACTCGGAAGGACCATTTTCCACTTGCCTTCAATGATCAAATGCTCGAACGGTTGGCCCAGCATTCACACTTTTGCTACTTAGACGGATATAGTGGGTTCTTCCAGATTCCTATCCATCCGGATGATCAGGAGAATGCCACTTGGATTATGCAATGCACCCGCTACCTTCCAGCGATGCATGATGGCTATCTTTTCCAAGTACATCGAAGAGATCATGGAGGTATTTATGGATGATTTTTCAGTATATGGTTCCTCTTTTGATGATTGCCTATCTAACCTTTCTCTAGTGCTAAAACGATGTGAGGACACTAACCTTGTTTTGAATTGGGAAAAGTGTCATTTTATGGTTAATGAAGGCATTGTGCTAGGACACCTCGTTTCTAATCGAGGCATTGAAGTCGATCGCGCTAAGATCGAGACTATTGAGAAACTCCCTCCCCCTTGTTCTGTTAAGGGTGTGATGAGTTTTCTCGGGCATGCAGGTTTCTACAGGAGATTCATCAAGGACTTCTCTAAGATTTCCAAACCTCTAACTAACCTTTTGAATAAAGATGTTGTTTTTGAGTTTTCGCAGGAGTGTCTTGATGCATTTTACAAGATTAAGGAAGCGTTGATCTCCGCTCCCATTATCCAACCTCCGGATTGGACCTTGCCCTTTGAGATCATGTGTGATGCTAGTGATGTAGCCATAGGAGCGGTGCTTGGACAAAAGAAGGATGGCCGGACCACCGCCATTTACTATGCTAGCAAGACGCTAGATGAGGCACAACGCAACTACGCTACCACCGAGAAGGAGTTATTGGCGGTTGTATATGCTTTCGAGAAGTTTCGTTTTTACTTAGTAGGACCGAAAGTCATTGTCTACACCGACCATGCAGCCATTCGTTACTTGCTTGCTAAGAAAGATGCCAAGCCACGCCTTATTCGATGGATTCTCTTACTTCAAGAGTTTGACTTAGAGATCCGCGATAAGAAGGGATCCGAAAATTCTGTTGCGGATCACCTCAGCCGGCTACCTGCATTTTCACGTGAGAAGGACGACCCACCCATAGACGATTCATTCCCCGATGAGCACTTGCACTTGTTGGAGCGTTTGATAGACTTACTTACTTCACCCCATGATGGAGGTGAAGTATGGGGTGAGGGCACCTCCCATCACATATAGAGATGCCATACGGTCCAACTAGCGACCTTAAATCAAGCGCTTCTTGGGAGGCAACCCAAGGTATTGCTTTCTTTTCCCTTTTTCTAGTCTAGCTTAGATAGTTTGCTTTTGCTTTGCTTTGTTTTGTTTTGGCGTCCTAGACAGACAACAGGTGACATCTAAGGAAGGAATACAAATCAAGAGCATAACTGGAAGGAAAGAAGTTCGAGAATTTGAGAAGACGGAGTCTGACAGAGGTACATCTCGGTTGTTGTCACAGCACCTCGACCGAGATGATTCTTGAGCAACCGAGGTGACTAGGGTTTCTGAAGACCCACCTCGGTCCGTACCACCTCGGTCTAGTCGAGACCACCTCGACCGAGGTGACAGCAGTTCCAAAAAGGGTATAAAAAGGGGAAAAATTCTCCTTCCTCACTTTACCTACCCTCCTCGACCGCGGCAGCCCCTTTCACCTCGCCTCTTTGATTCTTGCTCGTTTTTGAAGATTTTCGCTTCCAAACTGTGATTAAAGCGTAGAGGATCTCAGTGCAAGCGTCGATATGCGAAGAAATCGAACCAAAACGGCCGAACGAGGTAAAAAGAGAACGAAACCCTAACCTCGCTGTTTTTGCTTCGATTTGGGCTTGGATTGCCCCACATTTGCTGAGAAATAAATTAAGTACCCCATAGGAACCAGCTGTAGTGATTTTGGGGGAAAATAACTGGATTTTTGAGGGAATCGCCGAAACAGTTTTTCGACTCGGTCCAGTCGAGCTGTGCCTCGGCCGAGGTGATTCTTCAGTTTGTCAGACCGACCAAGGTGATCTGACAGTGAGAGTTTCAAAATGAGTTCTGACAGACGCCTTGCCCTTAGGGATAGATCTTCCCGTTCCCCTTCCTCTCCTTCTTCCAGACCCACTAGACCGGTGATCCATGAGAGACACCGGGTAGACTATGAGCGTATAGTAGCCCGTCCAGTGATAGCACCTCGCTTCCTGGACATATCAGCCTTTGACCGTCTCTATGTGGAGGGAGACCTTAGACGTATGATATCGACGGTAGGACTGGATCAGTTTACTGAGATCCGTGCACCTGCCTATCTGGAGCCTACCCTAGAGTTTGTTAGCTCCTTCACTACCTCCCCACAAAGCGTTCTGTGAAGTACCGGTTGATGAACCGGTACTTCATAGTTCCACTAGAGCATTGGAGGGACATTTTTGGTTTTCCAGCCCCGACCGCTGTTGACTTCCCTTCCCAGACTGTAGCTAGGGAGTTTTGGGGACAGATTGCTCACGTGGTTGAGCACGCAGATAGGTGGCGCCCTGGAGACTCCAGGGAGAAGGTCATTTTCCACCTAGCTTTTAGGTTAGCCCACCGGATCTTTAGTGAGACGCTTTTGGCACGTATTGAGACGCCCTAGAAGGTCCAACAGGGGGAGCTTTTTAGCCTATACTGCATGGTGACAGGAGGGATCCCGGACATTGGCTTGATGCTGGCAAAGGATCTGCACAGGATCAAGGCCAAAGCGAAGGGAGATATCTGCTGCGGAGGGATCGTGACCCACATTGCCAGCTATCAGGACATGGACCTTAGCGCTTGTACTATGGTGGCGGCTGCCAAGCCGCTAGGGCTACATGAGATGATTACCCGACGGATTCTAGTTCCCCGAGAACTGACTACGCCATATGTGGCGGTGCCGTGGGAGCTGACTGCACCGCAGGGGATCAGGTGGTCAGCCTAGTTTACAATTTACGACCCTCATTACTGGCAGACCGCTTGGGCTCCACTGATGGAGGATTATAGAGAGGCAGCGGCTGCACCAGCTAAGGAGGAGGAGGTAGATGATGAGGAGACTGCTGATGACAGGGATGATGGAGTCCCGATGGATACAGGGACGGATAAAGCCGGGACGAGTGCGCCGGTTATTGATCTTGATGATGATAATGATACTGAGCCTGCACCAGCCACATCTCCAGTGAGACCTGCTAGGCGTAGAGTACGCCGACACAGAGATCCAGAGGCTCACCGTCGGATCGATGATCCGACGAATCAGGTGATTGATTCTTATGCCGCTCTGTCACTGGATATCCGCGAGATGCAGGAGAGGCAGCATTATCAGCATATGATGTCTCAGATTCAGTTTAAGCACATCATGGGCTACCCGTTCGACCCATCCCAGTATCCGTACGTGCCACCACCACCATCACCGGATCGTGACTATTGAGAGCTGCAAGATTTTCTTTCTTATTTTTTTATGCAGTTCAGCTTTATGTCCGGTGAGTATTTTATTTCCTTAGACTTATTTTGACCCATTGGGACAGTGTGTCCTAAGTATGGGGTGTTTATTGATGTATTATTTGACTCATGGATGTATGACTTGACCTTCTATGATATTTATGCTTTATTCTGCTTCTATGTGTTTATTTGAGACTGCATGCATACATACAGGTTATTTGATTGAGAAAAACGTTGAAAAACAGGTTTTAAAAAAAAAAATTTTTTTGGGACCTCGACCGGGGCAGTTCAGGCCGAACGAGGTGTTTCACCTCGGTTGACCTAAGAACACCTCGACCGAGGTGGGTTTATTGAGAGTTTTCGAAAACGATTTTTGTGCTTCTTATCTGGATATGATCTCAGTGAAGATCTTGTTTATTGACTGGTTTTGAAATCTTTAAGCGTTTAAAAGGTTTTATGATATGATTAAGTTGCTAAATGCTTTGTTTGAAATTTTTTGCATGTTTAATGCTTTATTTTTATCCAAATTATGTTGAATTTGAAGGTTGACACCACATTAAGAGTTCTCTCACTTTCTTCCTGGAAAGACCAAGGCAATTCATTCTCTTCTCTTCTTCTTCTAGATCATGCTTAGCCCCTCATATACATATTTGCCTCCCTTTACCTATCCGGGAATTTGGAAGCAAGCAAGTGAAAAGCAAGTGAAAGAAAAGTTGAGATGTTGGCTGAAAGTTAGAAAGAAACAAATAGGTTTGGGGAAGTCAATCATGATGATGAGTAACTCGGCACCATTCACATAGCCGGGTGTTTGTGTCTTGCCAAAGTCGGATTGAGCAATATTCCTAACGGGTCATGGTATGTGCATCAAGGGTTTGATGCATCTCAAGAAATTGATGATTGCTAATCTCCTAGGCTTCGGTTATTGTGCACCTCTATCCATGCATCCCAAAAAGTAAAAAAGTAAAAATAAGCAAAGCTTATTTGTGGAAGATGTTGAAGTTCAAAGGAAGTAAAGTAAAAGATCCTTTTCCCGGATTCTAGCACCACATTCCCTTCTATACATCCCACCCTCACACGTTTCTTTGACCTTTCTTTTGAAAAGCCCTTGAGACCTCGAGCTTGTTGATTGACTTAGTGGTTTAAGCTGGATTATACATGATTAATTTCGATGATTATGATTTATTATGCATTCTATGATTTTATGCAAAGATGAACAACTTTCCTATATTTATAAAATGTTTTGATCATTATTTGATTTCTAATTCCATAAAGTATTCTCTTAGAGTGATCTATGATTGTTGCACACCATTAAAAATTTTTTGAAAGACTTTTTCATTGATCTTTATGACTTATAATCCATTCTATCTTGTATTCTAGATTCGGAACTTGCTTGGGGACAAGCAAGGGCTAAGTATGGGGTATTTTGATAGCATGTATTATTGTCTATATTTTGAGACTTGTTTAGACGTTTTATCTTCGATAATCTGCATGTTTGTATGTATATTATGTGATTATATTACCATTTCATCTACCTTTGCGGGAATCGAGGTCTACACCTAGTTTTGTTGTAATCGTAGGTAAAATGGCACGTTTTGCATCAAAAAGGAGCAAAAGGAGCTATGGAGTCATCGGAGCTACATTCAGGAAACATCCAGGAAGCATAGCCATGGATTAAGGATTCACTTTGGACCAGTTTTGAGAGATTTCACATTCAGTAGTGATTCACCTCGGTTGACTACAGAGTCACCTCGACCGAGGTGATCCAGGGGAGTCGACTCGACCGAGGCGAACACCTGGGACGCGGTGAGAATATTTTATTCTTGGCTGAGATCTTTTATTTTTGGAAAGAGGATCTTATATTTTTGGGCTTGGCTCCTGGAAGGAAGAAGATAAATCAGATCATATATTTTACCTATTTTTATGGGAAGAAATCTTTCTAAGATATCTTATCTTTGGAGGGTTATTTTCCTATAAAAAGGGTTGGATTTCCACAAATCCAGGAGGCTGCATACACCCCCACATCCCGCATACGACGAGATCGTGCATACACCGCTGCAGCCATATTCCAGTTGGAAGATTTGAAGGACCTTTTTGAAGGTTGAAGAAAGTTCATAGCTTTGATAGCTTTTTGAAGGGTTTTTGTAAGATCATCTTAGATTCCCTTCTTTTGTCGATTGTCTTTATTGGATTTTTATCCAAGGAACGCTTTGTTGTGATATTTGATTCATTTATTGAAGTCTTTTCTTTGAATTCTTCTTGTTCAAATATTCACTTTCTTCCCATACATTTGATTAATACTTTCATGATGATGAGTGGCTAACTCTTTGTGTGATTCTAGGGTGATTGGCTGAAGGTTGGTGGAAAAACAATGATAGAATAGTCTTAATTACAGTAGGATCCTGAAAGTTCGAGCCTTTAACCTTAACCCTAAGCATCTCGCTCAGTTGATGAACATCTCGGCCGGGGTGGAATTCTTCTGACCGAGGTGACTTTTCTGTTCCGAAACTGAGAGTTAAGTGTTAGACTTTGCCAAATCCTATTCTTATTATACCTTTCTTGGTTCAATGCAAGCTTAGGATGAGACTTACCCGGTAATTCCTTAGTTTGTTTACCTAAGATCATAAGCGTAGGTAATAAAGGTTTATCCTTTATTGGGGTTTGAGTGTGCTTTCATCCCATCTTTGTGAGTTAGCCTGAGACTTACCCGGTAAAGGTTGATTCTATTCCCTTAGGTGGTGTGTTGGTTTGAGGTTATAGTTCTTTATCTTGATTCCTTGAGACTTACCCGGTGATAGGAGTTACGGTTTAGGATTAGTGTGTAGTGAGACTTACCCGGTGATCTACTCCACTTTAGAAACACCTTCCCCTTGCAAAAATCTCAGCTTTGTCCGCTTACTTTGAGATCTTGAGTTGGAACCACAACTAGATGCTTTAATCCCTAGAATTGCATATTTCCTTTATTAACTTTTTATCATCTTTGATTGTTTTAATTGCTTTCGTGGTTAGTAATTACTGAAGCTTACCGTTATCGACTTAGTTTCACTAAGTCCCTATGATCGACCCCTGGAATTTCTTGCTTTTTACTACGATTGACCCGTACACTACGGGTTCGCATCCTTGTTTTAAGCTTACGTCTAGGGTTATAAATTTAAAGCTTGCACACACCGTTTGGAGCGAACAAAGCCGACAACAGAAAACCGAATTTGGCCTACACCAAATCCCCGGCAACGGCGTCAAAACTTGTTCGCTCGAAAGTGTGTGTCACTAAGTCTTAATTTTATAAAAACTGAAATCAAGCAAAGCGAACCAGTAGTGTACGGATCGGTATAGTAAAGCAACAATTCCAAAGTATCGAACTTAGGGTTTTTGGGTATCAAATTTAGTTCGTAAAATCGTACGCCAAGATAAAAAGATTTTGTAAAGATAATTGGGAAAACAACGATTCTAAAAATTCAGGTATCCAATTGTGGCAATCGATTCAAGATGTTCTAAAGATATAAGGACAGAGTTAGGATTGCAAAGGTATAGATATAAGGTAGGGTGTTGTGCGGTGAAGTTCCAAAACCCATAAGTCTCAGCCAAAGGCTTTCTAAATATAGGATGTCGAGTCTCGTTATAAAGAGGTTCAAAAGACAAGATTAAACTCTCAAATACCCATGCCCAAACCCAAGGGAATCAAAGATAAGCCAAAAAGGTTAAGGTTATGACACTCGAAAGCAAAGTAGAGGGTGTTGAGTCTCACTACTACCTAGAAAAGGTAAGTCAAGGCTAGGTTAGGGCCAATTTTTAACTTTGGATCAAAGCAAAAGCAAAGAACGTCAAACAGAGGAAAACCACGGTCAGATCTTGAAGAACCACAACCATGGAGCTCAAGAACAAGCCGTGGAAAACCTTAATGACGAGGTTTCTCACAACTCTCAGAGTCCAATCTGTTTTTGTTCAATCTATCATCATCTACGCCACAACTATCAACCCTTCACCTTAGAATCACTTAAGGGTTTTAACCAACAATCATTGTCATCAAATCAATAATCAAAATTAAAAGAAAGAAATGATAAAACCTTGAAAACTCAATAGCAAACACAAAACCAATCTCAATCAAACTCAAAATCCGTACTTGTGTTCAATGAATAATGAATAGAGTAAGAAATCTCTCACAAATCTTAAAGAACAAAGATGAACGGGATGTCAATCCGCCTTCAAAGTGAAACCCTAAGATCTTCCAACTCCGCAATATCAATGTGCGTACTTCTCCAAATCTTCCTTCCAAAATGTTCTCACCATAAGATCTTCCAAACGTATGCAACCAATGTGTAGCGTGGGATCCATTTTCTCTCTTCCTTCAGCCTTCTTATAGGAGAAAAAAGGGGTACGAAAAGCCCATAACCGCTGCTGACGTGGCAAATATGACACGTGACAACCTTTAGAAGAATCACGGTCAAGAGTAAAATTCCATGCCCGTGGAATCCACCGTGGAATGGCATATTTGCTCTCGACATACATTCCCACGGCATTAATTAAATTAAAAACCAAAACCACGGCCGTGGTTCCTTGTACTTGACCGTGGAATCCCTAAAACGTGCATAAAATCTCTTGTTTCCAAAAGATTCCTACTTATACTCCTTCCTTAGCTATTCCAGTGCATCCTCTTGATGTCTAGCATGATCAATCACTCTTACATACTCCATTTATTCTCCCATCCAAGCCTTTATCCACCTAAAAATAAAACAAAGCTTGTATAGATCTCTATACGAACATAATAGGTGAATGTGATCATATATACTTCAAACTCATATCCATATACACAAAAGAAGGGGAAAAACAACCAAAACATGTGCCTAAAATATCGTCATATTTGATGCTATCAATAATCGATGTGAATATATGTCCATTCATGCAAAACAAAGGGAAAATCTAACTAAATGCATCCCTAAACTAAGGTCATAATTCATGTCATCAAAATACCCGATACTTACCTCTTGCTTATCCCCAAGCAAGGCTCAAACTCAAGGTACAAGATCAAATGAATTATGAACATGCAAGACAAGGAAAACCCACAATATTTTTGGTGTGCTTCTATTCATAGATCACCCTTAGGGAATGTGTCATAGCAAGTAACAATCATCACATGATCAAATGGATGCATTGACATAAAAAGGATAGTCATACTTTACATAGAATTATTACATGCATAGCAAAATATGTTTATCAAAATCAATCATGAAAGATCCATTTTAAACCACCAAGTCAAATCACATGCTCAAAGATCTTAAGGGCTTTCAAATAAAGGCCATAAAATTTGTTAGGGGTAGGATGTGTATAGGGAATGTGGTACAAATCCATAAAAAGGATAATAACTCCAGAACTACGAATAAAACTCAACCTCCACCAAACAAGCTCTTTTCACTTCTTCTTATTTTCTTTTTTTTTTTTAACTTTATTTTCACATGAGAACATGGACAGAGGTGCACAAAAACCGAAGCCTTGGAGAACAACTAACCTCAATTTTATGAGGTGCCTCAAACTTGATGCACATACCATGAGTCGTTAAGACTATCAATCAATCAGACTTTGACAAGACACAAACACCCGACAATGTGAATGGTGCCGAGTTACTCATCATCATGACTAACGTCCCCAAACCTATTTTCTAACACAAACTTATCACTTCAAACTTCAACTTTCACAAGCCTTTACTAACATGCTTCCTAATCCCGAATAGGTAATGGGACGCAAATATATATACGAGGAGCTAAAAAAACATGGTCAAGAACAAGAAAGAAATTGAAATGCCTTAATCATACCAAAAAGATGTATAAGAACTTATCACGCGGTTTTAACCTTCAAATCTCAACATAATTTAGATTAAAACAAGTTACCAAACATGTATAAATTTAAAATAAAGCATCCAAATCCCAAATATGTCATAAATATTTTCAAACACATAAAGTTCATCAAAAGCTAATGAACAAACATTATTCATCATTGGGGTCACATCCATCCTAGAAGCACAAAAGTTTCATTTTTGTCAATTTTTATGGATTTTCAAAAAAAAACATGATGCAATGCATGAAAAATAAACGTGTAACATGAAATCCAAAGCAATGCATAGACACTTAAGAAAAAGAGTATCAAAGGTAGTAGTTATTACAGACATTCTCCACCCCATACTTAAAATACACATTGTCCCTAATGTGAAAATAAGAAAAGTGTAAAAGAAATCATAAAAGTCTGACTCAAAGCATAATAAAATAAGAAAGAAGTCCAAAGTAAAGATCATCATGCATCCGAAGAAGGTGGAAACGAAAAGTAAGAAGGATTGAATGTCCGCCCAAACTGATGTGGTACATGTCCTCCATCATCCGTGCACGGCGGAGACGGTCCCTCTCAAACGCATCAAGGTAATCATCAATGTTTTGGATGTCATCTCGGATAGCCTTGATCAAAACCTCCAAATTTCTCATCATCGTGTCAAGATCTGTAAGCAAATGTATCTACTCTACATCGAGATCCGCAATGAGGTGCCCTCATAGGCTCCCCGTGCCGTCCAGACCTCACGTTAGCAACCCTAATGCTCGGGTCCTCATTTGTGTCCTCATCATTTACATCCTCTGCAGCTGCACTAGGACCAGCTATATTAGTAATGATATCCATCGCCTCACCCTCAGCAACATTGTCATTAGTTCCTGAGTTGCTGAGAGAGTATGCAGAGGGCGGCTCTGTGTGCTGCAGCCGTCTTCTTTGACTTCTTTGACCCGTGCTTTACCTTTTACCTCTGTATATATATCTTCATCTCTTACCCTGATGAGGGTTTACCTTTCTCAGACTTCTCTCTCTCTCTCTCCTTACGCTCATCTTCTCTTCTCCTCTTCCTTGGATCATCTTGGATCTTCTTTGAGTTTTTGTGAGCTATGAGCCTTGTGCTTGGCATTGCTTGTGGTTTTGTGGATGATGATGCTGCTATGCTTTGTTGAGCCAACTTGAGGTGTTGATGGTGTTTGAGCTATTCTCTTGGAGAGCTTGTTGGTAAGCTTCCATAGCTTCTCTTCTTCTTCCTTCTTTTCTTCCCCATTTCTCTCTTTCCTTAGCTTGGTTCAGCGTTCCTTAGGCTTTGAATCTTGTTCCAGCCATGTTTGGCTTATGTTGATGTGTATATGTGTATGTTCAGTATATATGTTGCTGTTGGAGTGAAGAAGAGTAGACAATCGAAGGAAGATGTGAAGATAGAGATGAAGTGGTGTCTTCTGCACACCAGCCATCCCTGCGCCACCCTACAACCGCCCCTGCTCCGGCCAGTGCACCGCCCCTGCGCCACCAATGAGCCGCCCCTGTGCCCACCTGTACCAGCTTGGTGTTACCCTTGATTCTCCAGGTGTGTGTTGCTTTTAGGCCTTCCTTAGGGTGCCTTTGTTACCTCCTTTCCTAGTGTGAGTGCTTAGGATCATGCTAGATGTGTGAGGTTGAGTTTGGTTGAGGTTATGATCGGTTTATGCCTTGTATGGCTTTTGAGGTTCTTTAGGTTGTGAGTGAGGTTGAGGTTGATCCTTTAGATCCCTTTGGGTTTAAGTGTGACCCTTATATGGTTAGGAGTTTGATATATCTCCTTATGTCTTGTTTATAGGCTGTGTTGTCCCTCCAGTGTAGAGGAGATCGTGGTTGAGTTGTGATCGAGGTTGAGGTAAGTCCGTAGGACTTACTTAGCTGCCATACTTATATTGGGTATTTGCATGAGTGGCTGTGTTGTCCCTATGTTTTATTGATTGCCCCGTATGCGTGGTTGTGATAATCTTTCCCTTTCATTCCGCCGATGAGTTTGGGAGGTTCTCTTGGCTCAGGCCAGACCGGTTTACAGGAAGGGCGCAATCCACTCTGATAGGGTACAGGGATTGTGTTACCAATACTAGTACGGCTGGCTAGCAGGCTCAAAGGAGAGGATGTATCGGTCCTCGTGTCACATAGTTTCATATATATTATATTATATACATATGTTTGGAGTGAATGACCATTATATTGAGATGTTTAAATGGGTAAATGAATGGAAGCATGCTGATGTGTTTATCTTCCCTTAGTTGTGATTGTGCTTATGCATTACTCTATATATGTGTATGGATAGCTAATGGTTTATTACTATGTTGTAGATGCCCCACAAGATAGGCATGTTGCTGGGTTTGTTATCTTTCCCTCCTGCGTGAGGATGGTCTTTTGTTACCTCCTGTATGAGGGTGTTATGTTTCACACTCGGCTATGTTGTCTTACCCTTTTGGGTTGTACAGTTTTATACAATTTTATGTATTTATTTTTGTCAGTGGCATGTTGTAAGGTCTAGTGAACTTGTTGTCAAGCTAGGGTCAGGATCCATTGTGAGATCCTAGCCAAATGTGGCACTCCGAGTCCTGCGGATTCGGGGTGTTATAGAGTTGGTATAAGAGCCTAGGTTGACAACAATGGCACTTGCTACCTGCAATGAGGTCTGTTAAGTAAAGTAAACAGAACCCACATGGGATTTGACGTTTTTAAAGATTTTGGTTTAAAATGTTGTTTGGGTTAGATGTACGAGAAGTCGCCACTCCTATTATGGATCTCTGTAGTATAGATATGATATGTATATATGTATGAAGGATTATGTATGTGCTTGTATTGAGTATATATATATATATATACTTATAGCCTATATAGAGCCTTATAAGTTAGGTGTGCATACCCCGCAGATGGCTGGGACTAGAGCTACTGCCGCTATAGGCAGAGGTAGAGGTAGACCACCCCGTCCTCCGGGTATGGTAGGCGAGGGACTAGTTTCCGCTGCTAATCCACCAGTGGTGGAGGTGATACATGAGGAGGTTGTAGAGAGCGTCGTCCCAGAGACGAGGAGCGGTGGATCTGTGAGACATTATTCACATCGAGCTCAGTCTGATGACACTGACCGTGTTTCCATGGGAGGACCGGAGTTCAGAGAGTACCTCCGACGTTTTGAGGAGGATATTAGGGCTGGCAGGCGGGCACCAGATCTACCAGTCCCTGAGGGATCTTCTGATAGATCTCAGGGAGCGACACAGGTGCTAGTTGCACCTACACGTATTATTGATCCAATTCGAGTTCCAATGGAGACAAAAGGGCCTCAACCAGATGCCTGGTTGAAGGCATTTCACTATCAGGGAGTGCCACACTTTTCAGAAGAGATTGGTTTAGAGATTGAGGTGTGGATTGGACATGCAGACTCAGGTTTGGAGTCTATCGAATGTCCTGAGGACAGATGGATAGAGCTAGTTCAGTCTCTATTCCGTGACCTCGCACACCAGTGGTGGAGGACTGTCCGGACTAGAGCTACCAGTTATTACCGCATGAGGCGCATGATTAGAGAGTAGTTCTGCCCTACCTCACTAAGGAGGGAGAAGCTGCAGGATTTTTTGGAGGCTGGCTTCGAAGACGTGCCTATTACTGATGCCATCCGCCACTTCCAAACTGAGTTAGCATTACTAGGTCCAGCTGGACCATCTTAGGACCAACATGTGTATCTGTTCTCTCGTCGTCTGAGAGAGAGCACACATTCATACATGGCGGGATTCCATTGTGAGTCCTTAGCTGATTACCAGGACCGGGTTTCTGCTTTTGAGAGGGAGGGAGCCAGTTAGAGGAGAGCTTCTCAGACAGGACGGTCTGAGAAGAGGCAGCGCACTAGGCATACTAGTGGAGTTGGAGGAGCATATGGATCTAGACGAGACCATAAGCGTCAGAATTACCCCTCATCTGCACAGACTACAGATAAGGGACGTCAGTGTTTCAACTGTGGTGACCCTGGTCATTTGAGGCCAGCTTGTCCCAGACCAGTTGTGACTTTTTTTTATTTGTGGCCGACATGGACATCAAGTTGCCTTCTGTAGGCAGGGTGGAGTAGCATCTACTCAGGGTTCTACTCCAGGACCTAGTAGAGGTAA
The DNA here is from genome assembly GCA_033239045.1 of Fagopyrum esculentum. Classification (NCBI taxonomy): domain Eukaryota; kingdom Viridiplantae; phylum Streptophyta; class Magnoliopsida; order Caryophyllales; family Polygonaceae; genus Fagopyrum; species Fagopyrum esculentum. Next base: position 69,518,156 of record BSUD01000006.1, on the reverse strand, counting down.
AGGTAGAGATGTTTGCACCAGTGATGCCAGAGGAACCCGAGGGCAAGCTTTTGAGTTGAGGAGTGCAGAGCATCCACCTATACCGGCTGCTACAAGTACTATTCTGCTTCATGGTTTACCTGTTAGAGTTTTGTTTGATACTGGTGCTACGCATTCATTTATTTCTGATATTTGTGTTGAGCATCTGATTTTAGCTACCATAGAGGGGATACCCTTTACTATAGGGTTACCTGATGGTAGTCGGGTCAGGGGTACCTGTGAGATACGTAGTTGTCCCCTTCGTTTAGGGACTCATGTTTTACTTGTTGACTTCTTAGTCATGCCATTGATGCATGAAGAAGTCATATTAGTTATGGAGTTGATACGTAGACACCATGCAGTTTTGGATGTTGATTGACGAACTATTACAGTCTCTACCGAGGTTGGAGAGATTAAGGTCTTCCGGGGTTGAGACCTTGGGAAGACAGGTTCGGTTATCAGTACCGTACGAGCAGCAAGATTGATTGCACAGGGTTATGATGCCTTCTGGTGCTACACCATGAAGGATGGAGAGAGTCCAGCTATAGAGGATATTCTAGTGGTCTGCGAGTTTACATATGTGTTTGTTGAGCCGTCGAGTTTGCCGCCTCAGTGGAGTGTGGACTTCAGCATAGAGTTAGAGCCTGGCACAAGACCCATCTCGAAGGCCCCATACCGTATGGCACCTGTCGAGATGTTGGAGCTGAAGAAGCAAGTCGAGGAGTTGGCTGAGAAGAGCTTCATACGCCCTAGCGTTTCACAATGGGTGGCACCTATCCTCTTCGTGCGGAAGAAGGTCGGATCTTTGAAGTTATGCATTGATTACAGAGAGCTAAACAAGGTGACCGTCAAGAAAAGGTACCCATTGCCTCGTATTGATGATCTACTTGATCAGCTTCAGGGAGCTACAATTTTTTCCCGGATTGATTTGCGCACAGGATATCACCAACTGAGAGTGAGAGACCAGGATGTACACAAGACGACATTTCATACCCGTTATGGACACTACGAGTTTGTAGTGATACCATTCGGGCTGACGAATGCCCTAGCAGTCTTTATGGAGTTGATGAACAGTATATTCATCAACTTCCTTGATTAGTTTGTGGTGGTCTTTATTGATGACATTTTGGTGTACTCTCGCAGTAGAGAGGAGCATGCCGGTCATCTGAGGATGGTTTTGCAGATTTTGAGGGATAGAGAGTTGTATGATAAGCTCTCTAAGTGTGAGTTCTGGATGTGTGAGGTTACTTTCCTTGGACACATCGTCTCCGCTGGTGGGGTTATGGTTGACCGGGCAAAGATCGAGTATGTTGCTGCATTGACAACACCGACGAACGTCAAGGAAGTGCGTAGCTTTCTTGGCCTAGCCGGTTACTACAGACACTTAGTGGAGGGATTTTCTGTGACTGCCCGTCCACTAACGAGTCTTCTGAGAAAGACTACCCGGTTTGCGTGGACCGACCAGTGTGCTCGGAGCTTTAAGGAGTTGAAGAGGCGTTTGACTTCTGCTCCTGTCCTGGCACAGCTAGAGGGTTCTAATGACTTTGTGGTCTACATCGATGCATCCAAGCTAGGCTTGAGATGTGTATTGAAGTAGAGAGGTAGAGTGATTGCATATGCGTCTCGCTAGATGAAGTCGTATGAGGAGAACTACCCGACTCATGATCTGGAGTTGGCAGCGGTAGTTCATGCCTTGAAGATCTAGATACATTACCTGTATGGTGCTACATGTCAAATCTTCCCAGACCATAAGAGTCTGAAGTATATTTTTACGCAGCGGGAGTTGAACAACCGCCAGCGTCGACGGCTTGAGTTGATCAAGGACTTTGACCTTGGGATTTTGTATCATCTTAGAAAGGAGAAAGTGGTTGTTGACGCCTTCAGCAGGAAGAAACCTCAAGAGAAGGCAATTGCGAGATTGATTGTACAGCCTCAGCTTTAGAGGGATCTAGCTTGGCTAGAGATGGACATCCAATTTCCTGATGAGGATGTCCAATTGTATGCTTTAGAGGTTTTACCTGGTCTGTTGGATGAGACCCAACAGAAGTAGAGGACCTGCCCAACCTTGATGAGGATCAGAGAGAGGATGTCTCGTGGAGAGGCACCATAGTTTTCCATTGGAGCTGAGGTAGAGGTAGAGCACCCCGTCCTCCGGGTGTGGTAGGTGAGGGACCAGTTTCCGCAGTTGATCCACCACTGGTGGAGGAGATACATGATGAGGTTGCATAGAGCGTCATCCCAGAGACGAGGAGCGGTGGATCTGTGAGACATCATTCACATCGAGCTCAGTCTGATGACGCTAACCGTGTCTCCATGGGAGGACCAGAGTTCAGAGAGTACCTCCGACGTTTTGAGGAGGATATTAGGGCTGGCAGGCGGGCCCCAGATCTAACAGTGCTTGAGGGATCTTTTGAGAGATCTCAGGAAGTGACACAGGTGCTAGTTGCACCTAGACGTGTTACTGATCCAGTTCGAGTTCTAGTGGAGACTAGAGGGCCTAAACTAGATGCTTGGTTGAAGGCATTTCACCAGCAGGGAGTGCCACACTTTTCAGGTTAGATTTATTTAGAGACTAAGGTGTGGATTAGAGAGTAGTTCTGCCCTGCCTCATTGAGGAGGGAGAAGCTGCAGGATTTTGTGGAGGCTGGCTTTGAGGACGTGCCTATTACTGATGTCATCCGCCGCTTCCAGACCGAGTTAGCTTTGCTGGGTCCAGCTGCACCATCTTAGGACCAGCATTTGTATTTGTTCTCTCGTTGTCTGAGAGAGAGCACATGTTCATTCATGGCGGGATTCCATTGTGAGTCCCAAGCTTATTACCAAGACAGGGCTTCTGCTTTTGAGAGGGAGCGAGCCAGTCAGAGGAGAGCTTCTCAGACAAGATGGTATGAGAAGAGGCAACACACTAGGGCAGACTAGTGGAGTTGGAGGAGCATCTAGATCTAGACGAGACCAGAGGCATCAAAAGTTACCCCTCGTCAGCACAGACTACAGATAAGGGACGTCAGTGTTACAACTGTGGTGACCATGGTCATTTGAGGCCAACTTGTCCAAGACCAGTTTTGACTTGTTTTACTTGTGGCCGACAGGGACATCGAGCTGCCTTCTGTAGGTAGGGTGGAGTTGCATGTCAGTAGGGTTCTTCCCCTGCTAGTGTAGCAGGAGGTGGTCAAAGGACACCTCAATTGGAGACACAGGGACAATAGAGGGTCCAAAAGCGTCCATCTACTCAAGGTTCTGCTCCAGGACCGAGTAGAGGTAGAGGTAGAGATGTTTGCCCCAGTGATACGAGAGGAACCCGAGGGCGAGCTTTTGAGTTGAGGAGTGCAGAGCATCAACCTATACCGGCTGCTACAGGTACCATTCTGCTTCATGGTTTACCTTTTAGAGTTTTGTTTGATACTGGTGCTACGCATTCATTTATTTCTGATATTTGTGTTGAGCGTTTGAGTTTAGGTACCATAGAGGGGATACCCTTTACTATAGGGTTGCCTGATGGTAGTCGGGTCAGGGGTACCTGTGAGATACGTAGTTGTCCCCTTCGTTTAGGGACTCTTGTTTTACTTGTTGACTTCTTAGTCATGCCACTGATGCATGAAGAAGTCATATTAGTTATGGACTGGATACGTAGACACCATGCAGTTTTGGATGTTGATAGACGAACTATTACAATCTCTACCGAGGTTGGTGAGATTAGGGTCTTCCGGGGTTGAGACCTTGCGAAGACAGGTTCGGTTATCAGTGCCGTACGAGCAGCAAGATTGATTGCACAGAGTTGTGATGCCTTCTGGTACTACACCATGAAGGATGGAGAGAGTCCAGCTATGGACGATATTCTAGTGGTCTGCCAGTTTACAGATGTGTTTGCTGAGCCGTCGAGTTTGCCGCCTCAGCGGAGTGTGGACTTCAACATAGAGTTAGAGCCTAGCACAAGACCCATCTCGAAGGCCCCATACCGTATGGCACCTGTCGAGATGTTGGAGCTGAAGAAGCAACTCGAGGAGTTGGCTGAGAAGAGCTTCATACGCCCTAGCGTTTCACAATGGGGTGCACATGTCCTCTTCGTGCGGAAGAAGGACAGATCTTTGAAGTTATGCATAGATTACAGAGAGCTAAACAAGGTGACCATCAAGAACAGGTACCCATTGCCTCGTATTGATGATCTACTTGATCAGCTTCAGGGAGCTACAATTTTCTCCCGGATTGATTTACGCTCAAGATGTCACTAGCTGAGAGTGAGAGACCAAGATGTACACAAGACGAAATTTCATACGTGTTATGGACACTACGAGTTTGTAGTGATGCCATTCGGGCTGACGAATGCCCTAGCAGTCTTTATGGAGTTGATGAATAGTATATTCATCGACTTTCTTGATCAGTTTATGATGGTCTTTATTGATGACATTTTGGTGTACTCTCGTAGTAGAGAGGAGCATGCCGGTCATGTGAGGACGGTTTTGCAGATTTTAAGGGATAAAGAGTTGTATGATAAGCTCTCTAAGTGTGAGTTCTGGATGTCAGAGGTTGCTTTCCTTGGACACATCGTCTCCGCTGATGGGGTTATGGTTGACCCGGCAAAGATCGAGTCTGTTGTTGCATTGACGACACCGACGAACGTCAATGAAGTGCGTAGCTTTCTTGGCCTAGCCGGTTACTACAGACTCTTAGTGGAGGGATTTTCTGTGATTGCCCGTCCACTAACGAGTCTTCTGAGGAAGACTACCCAGTTTGCATGGACCGACTAGTGTGCTCGGAGCTTTAAGGAGTTGAAGAGGCGTTTGACTTCTAATCCTATCCTGGCACGGCTAGAGGGTTCTAATGACTTTGTGGTCTACAATGATGCATCCAAGCTAGGCTTGAGATGTGTATTGATACAGAGAGGTAGAGTGATTGCATATGCGTCTCGCTAGATGAAGTCGTATGAGGAGAACTACCCGACTCATGATCTGGAGTTGGCAGCGGTAGTTCATGCCTTGAAGATCTAGAGACATTACATGTATGGTGCTACATGTCAGATCTTCACAGACCATAAGAATCTAAAGTATATTTTTACGCAGCGGGAGTTGAACAACCGCCAGTGTCGACGGCTTGAGTTGATCAAGGACTTTGACCTTGAGATTTTGTATCATCTTGGAAAGGAGAAAGTGGTTGCTGACGCCTTGAGCAGGAAGACTGTTAGCATGAAAAATTGTGATATTTTAGGCACGTTTTCTAGATGTATTTCATCCATATTAGTGTTCATTGACAAAGCATTGAAGCAATTGTGAGCTAGTTTGTCTATATTGTCGATATAGAGGTCTACATAAGCTTTGTGTTGATTGTAGGCGATTAAGAGCTAAAATCGAATGGATTGAGAGAGAATGGAGATAGATTGATCTTGTCCAAGGTTTGAGGACACCACAAAGGAGCTAAGGATGATGCTAGGATGAAGAATGACACAAAACAAAAGGAATTACGAGCAATCTACGTTCCACGCTCTAAAATACGGCCGTACTGAAGTTCACGCTCTAAACCACGGCCGTGGAACTTGGCCAACACAAGCGTGGAGCATTCTAGTGAGTTACACGGTCGTGGAAGTTGTGAAGAACCGTGATCAAATTCCACGCTCTAAACCACGGTCGTGGAATCCTCGTTGACCATGATTTGGGCAATCTTTTGCCGAATAATATTGGACACATTTTGTACGCACATGGGCCGGAGGGAGATATTTTATCTTTCCCTATAAAAGGACGGAAGGAAGGAAATTCCGTCACCTCTGCTTCACCTTCGCTTACTCTTACTTACACGTGCCTAGGGTTTCAGTTGGACGTGCGGAGATTGCCATTTTGCAACGGAGATTTGCAAAGGCTTGGAGATTTGGAAGATCGTTTTGTGGCGGAAGTTACGCCCTTGATTTCTAGGTTTGATTAGAAGACGGATTGACATCCCGTTCTTCGTTCTTATCTAGGATAGTTACTTATTTGTGTTTATTCCAAATCTGAGTTGCATTATCATTCATATTTGTGGATTCGAGATTGACTTAAAGTTTATTGAAGGTTTTCGAAGGTTTTCATCTTTCATTCTTTTAAATCTTGAATTTGATATCATAATGACTGTTTTTGGCTAAAACCCTTTAGCAATTCTAAGGTGAAGGGTTGATAGTTGTGGCTTAGATGATGATAGATCGATCGTAATTTGATTGGACCCTGAGAGTTAGAGAGATCTCGCCGACGACCCTAAACCACGGTCTATTCTTGAGGTTCCACGGCCGTGGAACTCAAGAACTACCCGTAATTTTGTGCCAGGTTACGAACCTTGCTTTTACTTTAATCCAAAGTTAAAGATTTTCTTTAACTTAGTCTTGGCTTGCCTTTTCTAGGTAGTAGTGAAGCCTCAACAACCTCTACTTCGATTTCGAGTGTCACAACCTTAATCGGTTTAGTTAGTCTTGATCCTTTGGATTACAAGTTTGGGTATTTGACACTAATTCTTACCTTTAGAACCTTTCTATACTGAAGCCTCAACAACCTTTATAGAGAGTGCCTTTAGGTGAGCCATATAAGGTTTTGGAACTTCACCGTACATCTCCTTACATTCGTATACCCTTGCATACCTCAACTCTGTCCTTATATCTTTAGTATATATTGAATCGATTGCCACGACTGGATTCCTGGATCTTTAGGGTTGTTGTTTTCCCAATATTTACAAAGCTTCATACATTTACTTGCTTGATAATCTATAACTGGATTTAACCCCCCAAATCCCTGTGTTCGATACTCTGGAATACTTGCTAATCTACGCCGACCCGTACACTGTTGGTTCGCTTGCTTTTATTCTAGTTTTATAAATATTAAAGCTTGATTGCACGCACGCTAAGTGGCGAACAAGTTTTTGGCGCCGTTTCCGGGGATTTGGTCTAGGCCGAATTCGGTTATCGGTTGTCAAGCTTGGGAGCTTCTCCCTTGTTATTTGATATCTTTTCTAGTGTATGCGCAGGTCTAGGAACAACGAAGACCTCTTACCTCTTGATCAAGAGCTTGAGAGGACTTTGAGGAGAAAGCTTAAGGAAAGAAAAATGGCTGAAGAAAGAGAACGTGATTACCAAGCGGAGTTGGCGGAAAAAGAAGCTCAACTCCAATGGAGTGAGAAGACTCGCAGGGAAGAAATGGATCGTCATCAAGCGAAAGTTGATGATCTAACAGATATGATGTTCCAAGTGAGGATGGAAATGAGCGATCTTAAGAGAAAGAAGAGCAAGAAATCCTCAAGGAGATCCTCAAGATCGTTTAGAACCCATTCATCCAGCGAGGATAGTGACTCTTCCATGCCATCATTAGAGGAAATTTATCCGATGATCAATGTGAATCCATTTGTTCCACGGGCAGCTGCCAATCGACGTGTTCCACCTAGGAATGCAAGAGTCGATCGTGTGGATGAGGAGCCAAGAACTCTTGGCCAAAGGATGGATCCAATGCAGCAACCACGCCGTTTGGGTGTGAATTTTGATGCTGATGATGCAGGGTTTAGCTTCAACCCGCAAGTTATTACCATTGTATGCCAAAATCAATTTGGTGGAACAAGCGCTGAATCTCCACACCAACATTTACAAAATTTTGAGATCATGATGGAGACAATGAAGCCAATGAATGCAACTACCAACAACTATAAACTCAAGCCTTTCTTTTTCTCCTTGAAAGGGAAATCATTGTCTTGGTATCAAGCTCTTCCAAGTGGGAAACTCGACACATGGGAAGACCTTTATGTGGAATTCCTCACTAAGTTCTTTCCGCCATCCAAAACGGCGGAATTGAGAGGTAAGATTAATGTATTTTCTATGAGATCTAACGAAAGTTTGTTTCAATATTGGGAAAGATTTCAGGATTTGCTCTTGGATTGCCCACATCATGGCATATCCAAATTACCGTTATTGGAGATATACTATAAGGGGCTGGATGTGGAGACACAATTCAAGCTCCAATCCCTTTCATGTGGTACAATCATGGACATGAGGGAAGATGACGCTTAGGACTTCATTGAGAAGCAAGCGCGAGTCATAGAGAAGTATTCTCACCGGAAAGTAGAAACGAATCGTGTGGAGCAAGGAGCAAAGCTAACACATGAGGCTCAAACTCAAATCTTTTCTCTCAACAACGAGATTAAAGAGTTGAAAGAAGCTATCAAAACCAACTTTCCAAAGCAAAACGGAAAAGATGTTGATTATTTGGGCAACAACAATAACCACAACGGTAACGAGAATACAAACCGCAACAACCGGAACAACAACCGGAATAATTGGAACAACAACAACAACAACAACCGGAACAACAATTGGAACAACAATAGGGGTTCAAACAACAAAAATTGGCGTCCCAACCAACAAAATTCCGGTAATTCTTATTCCAATTCAGGAAATTTACTAACTCCAACTTCCTCTTCTTCTACTCCTTTGAAAAGCCAGGGGCAAACATCTAATGGTGGAAGTACTTCGGGGAAGGAGAAGCCCGATCCCATGTTGGAGACAATTTTGGGTAAGCTTCAAGGATTGGAGACTCGCATCATCAAGGTAGATGATCACATTACTAAGGTTGATAAAGCCCAAAAGGTTTTAGAGAACCAAATGTTTAGCCATGCGGAGGAAGTTCCAAGGAATCAAGGGAAACTTCCAGGAAAGACGGAGGACAACCCAAAAGGAACGGTGATGGCAATCACAACTAGGAGCGGAGTAACAACTACTGACCCGCAGCCTAAGTTTGTAGAAGTCCCCGTTGAGAAGGACAAAGAAAAGGGGAAGGAGAAGGAAGATGTCTACGTTCCTCCTCCAGCTTACAAACCTCCCCTACCATTTCCGCAATCTAGAGCAAGAGCGCGTCTAGACAAACAATTTGGTAAGTTTATTGAACTCATGAGCAAACTGCATATTAATATACCTTTCATTGATGCAATTGTAGGTATGCCTGCTTATGGAAAGTTCCTAAAGGAGATCCTCTCTAACAAAAGAAAGCTAGAGGATTTTGGAGAGGTTAAGATGAGTTTGGATTCATCGGATCTCATCAAGACCATGAAAGAGAAGATGCCCCCAAAGCTGAAGCAACCGGGGTCATTTTGTATTCCGATAGGAGTAGAAGATGTCACATACGATGCATTATGTGACTTGGGAGCAAGCGTGAGCATCATCCCGCTTGCCTTATGCAGGAAGATCGGTTTTAGCGATCCTAAACCGGTAAAGATGACGTTGTACATGGTGGATCGATCAATAACTCGTCCCGTCGGTATTGTGGAAGACGTCTCGGTCAAGCTTGGTAAGTTCTATGTTCCTATAGATTTTGTTGTGCTTGACATTCCTGCAGATAGTCCGGTCCCGATCATACTTGGAAGACCGTTTCTTGCAACATCCGGCTGTATAGTCGATTGCAAGAATGCTAGACTCGCCTTTGACATAGGAGAAGAAAAGGTAGAGTTCGTCCTTTCCACTCTAGTGAAGGAACCAGCCTTCGATGAGGATATATTCAATATCCATGACGAAGAGCTATCTAGAGAGGAGGTAAGTTCTATTCTCCTCAAAGATCCATTGCAAAAAGTTCTTTCTATGAGTATAATGGATATAGGGGAAGAAGAAGAGTGCAATGAGGCAATTGAAGCCTTAGAGGCACAAAAGGAAGCGTATGAAGAAGAGTTCGAGAAACTCCACGATGAGGCAGAAAACGTGCGAATCCACGGTCATACACTCTATTCCACGGCCGTGGAATTCACCAACAAAAGCGTGGAGCATTCCAGTAAGTTACACGGCCGTGGAGGAAACAGAGCCACCGTATCTATTTTCCACGCCCAAAATCACGGCCGTGGAGAAGGCAGGGAACCCGTGATTTTGGGTGATTCCGAAGGAAATTGTGTTTCTTCCACATCTTCTCTTGATTCTTCTCCAACACCTTCTACTTCCTTAGACACTTCTAAAGTACCATCGGATATTCCTCAAGAGCAATTGGAGACTCCTATAGTAATGGAATTGAAACCACTTCCTACACATCTAAGGTACACATTTCTAGGACCTAATTCTACCTTTCCGGTAATTGTTAGTTCCGATTTAAGCATAGATGAACATAATAAGCTTATGGTTGTCCTTAAGAAACATAGGAAAGCCTTAAGATATACTATAGAGGACTTAGTAGGAATCAAACCTTCCCTATGTATGCATAAGATCTTAATGGAAGAGGACTTTAGACCTTCGTGACAACCTCAAAGGCGGTTAAATTCGACCATGAAGGAGGTTGTCAACAAGGAAATTCTTAAACTATTTGATACAGGTATCATCTATCCTATCTTCGATAGCAAGTGGGTGAGTCCCGTACAGGTAGTCCCGAAGAAGGGAGGAATGACGGTCATCACCAACAAAAATAATGAACTCATTCCTACACGAACCGTAACAGGATGGCGGATGTGTATAGACTACCGCAAGCTAAACAACGCGACGAGGAAGGATCACTTCCCACTACCCTTCATCGACCAAATGCTTGAAAGGTTAGCACAACATTCACATTTCTGTTATCTTGACGGTTATAGTGGTTTCTTTCAGATCCCGATACACCCGGATGATCAAGAGAAGACCACGTTCACGTGCCCTTGGGGTACGTTTGCCTATAGGAGGATGCCGTTCGGGCTTTGCAACGCCCCAGCCACCTTTCAAGGTGCATGATGGCCATCTTCTCGGAATATATAGAGGAAATCATGGAGGTTTTTATGGATGACTTCTCCGTTTATGGTTCCTCTTTTGACAATTGTCTTGCTAACCTTGCTCTTGTGTTACAAAGGTGTGAAGACACTAACCTAGTTCTTAATTGGGAGAAGTGTCAATTTATGATGAAAGAGGGCATTGTATTAGGACACTTAATCTCTAGTAGAGGGATTGAGGTGGATAAAGCTAAGATAGAGACAATAGAAAAGCTTACTCCCCCAACTTCGGTGAAAGGGATAAGAAGTTTTCTAGGACATGCTGGATTTTATAGGCGTTTCATAAAGGATTTCTCCAAAATATCAAAACCGCTTACTAATCTATTGATGAAGGATGCAGTTTTTGATTTCTCGCATGAATGCTTAGATGCGTTTAATATGATTCGGGAAGCTCTAATCTCAGCCCCGATTATCCAACCTCCGGATTGGAATCTTCCCTTTGAGGTTATGTGTGATGCAAGTGACGTAGCTATAGGAGCTGTTCTTGGACAAAAGAAAGAAGGACGAACCCACGCTATCTACTACGCTAGCAAGACCCTAGATGAAGCGCAACTCAACTACGCCACTACAGAAAAGGAATTCTTAGCAATTGTATATGCAATTGACAAATTTCGCTCTTATCTTGTAGGTGCAAAGGTGATTGTATACACGGATCAAGCTGCGATCCGGTATCTACTTGCAAAGAAGGATGCGAAGCCAAGGCTAATTAGATGGATTCTTCTCCTACAAGAATTCGATCTAGAGATCCGTGACAAGAAGGGTTCGGAAAATTCTGTTGCGGATCATTTGAGTCGTCTAACACATCTAGAGGACGACCATCTACCTATAGATGACTCCTTTCCGGACGAACATTTACACATCATAGAGGAGTGCATCGATGTGATCACCAAAGGTAACGAACCATGGTTTGCTGATTTTGTTAACTATTTGGTTTGTCAGGAATTACCACCCGGATTATCCTACGCACAAAGAAAGAAGTTCTTTAAGGATGTTCAGGAATACTTTTGGAATGAACCTCTCCTCTTTAAGAGAGGTCCGGACGGCATTATTCAGCGATGTGTGCCGGAAGATGAGATGCAAAGTGTCATCCGTCATTGTCATTCACTACCTTATGGAGGACACGCTAGTTCAAACAAAACTAGCGCTAAGGTATTGCAATCTGGATTCTTTTGGCCTACTCTATTTAAAGATGTGCAAACCTTTGTTTCCTGCTGTGATGCTTGTCAAAGAACAGGAAATATCTCTAGGAGGAATGAGATGCCTCTCAACAACATCCAAGAGGTGGAGATCTTTGACGTTTGGGGAGTAGACTTCATGGGACCTTTCCCATCATCTTGTGGAAATCAATACATACTTTTGGCGGTGGATTATGTTTCGAGATGGGTTGAAGCAATTGCTTCTCCCACCAATGATGCCATGGTAGTGGTTAAGTTCTTTAACAAGACCATCTTCCCACGATTGGGGACACCACGGACTGTCATTAGTGATGGAGGCTCTCACTTCATTGCCCGACGCTTTGAAGCTCTTCTAGCTAAGTATGGGGTGACTCACAAGATCGCCACCCCTTATCATCCACAAACAAGTGGACAAGTTGAGATCTCAAACCGGGAGATCAAAGGAATCCTAGAGAAGACGGTTTCAAGGACAAGGAAGGATTGGTCTTTGAAACTAGATGACGCATTGTGGGCGTACCGGACTGCATATAAGACTCCCATCGGAACTACGCCATACAACCTTGTGTATGGGAAGTCTTGTCACTTACCGGTAGAGTTGGAGCACAAGGCGTATTGGGCAATCAAGTGGTTGAACTTCAGCATGAAGGAAGCGGGAGAGAAGCGTCTCTTGGACCTCAATGAGCTTGAAGAACTTCGCTTGAACGCCTATGAAAACGCCAAGATCTATAAAGAAAGAGCGAAGCGTTGACATGATAAGCATATCATCCCAAGGGACCTCAAAGAAGGAGATCAAGTTCTCCTCTTCAATTCAAGGCTTCGTCTCTTTCCACGTAAGCTTAAATCTCGTTGGACTGGACCTTTTCTAATCAAACGTGTTTTTCCCCATGGTGCAGTTGAAGTATGGGGTGAAAAGGGAGAAATATTTAAGGTGAACGGTCAACGACTCAAGAAGTATACACCGGAACTCCAAGCTGAAGAATTCGCGTCCACCGCACTCGAATAAGTGTGAATATGGTCTAGCTACGGACCTTAAACAAAGCGCTTCTTGGGAGGCAACCCAAGGTACTGCATTTACGTTTTTGTTTTTGATTCATAGATTAGAATAGTATAGACGTTTTGTTTTGTTTTGCCTTCGATGCCTTCCGGTATGTTCTTGTTTTTGGATGTAGGATCAGTGGAAAAGAAAAGGGGAAGGAAAAGTTTGAAGAAAAGTGACGAAACATAGACTTTGACACATTACAGAGAGTTCCACGGCCTAAACCACGGCCGTGACAGCTACAGTGACCGTAATTTTCAAAAGCCTGAGAAAAATCACCAAAACCACGGTTCCGTACATTTCCATGGCCGTGGAAACCCCCGATAGACCATGATTTTCAAAAATTTTTATGGCCACTATATAAACCACGTTTCTTCACAAAACACACACAAAACGCAAATTCCACGCCCTATTTCGCCGAATCCCTTCCTCCTCTCCCAATTTCTCGTGTGTTAATCGTTTCGAACGATTCTTTGACCAAAACTGAAGCAAATCCAACCACCTACAAGATCCAAGAAACAATTCGAGCGGAAAATCACCGGAGGAAGCAGAATTCGGATTTCAAAATCCGAAAACCTAGGTTTTTCGTTCTTCCTTCTCTTTGTCGATTCGGCTTCGTTTTTGCTAGAATTTTTAGGAGAACTGATTGAAATTGGACTGAAATTAGTCTAGGGCTGCTTGTTGTTGAGTTTGGAGTTATTCTGCTGAGTTTTGCGAATTTGCGAGACGAACCACGGTCTCTGTGCACTCCACGGCCGTGGTTTCTATAGAACAGACCGTGGTTTTCAACAGAAATGGATTTTGTGAGGAGAATCTCTGATAGGAATAAGAACAAGTAAAGGAAGGGCAACACTTCCTCTTCCTCTAGAGCACCCCCAGCTGAGCCTCCATCACCCCCATCATCACCATCACCACCTCCCCCTAGGATCCCTACTATCCATGAGGATCACCTCGATGCTTTAGAGAGGATCCATAAGAGAGCGGTCATAGGACCTAGGTATTTGCTGCTTGAGGAGCTAGAGCCTTTACATGTGGTAGGGGATCTCACCTATCTCCTAGATAGAGCCGGATAGGTCGTCTTTTCCGCTATTTGGGAAGACGCATATGAGGAGATTACTAGGGAGTTTGTAGTCTCATTCGAGCACAACCATGTTGATAGGACTGTTTCTTTCCGGCTGATGGAAAGAAACTATGAGTTCTTCATTAGAGAGTTTGGAGCCTTCTTTGGGTTCCATGAGACCTTCAATGGTCGATTCCCTAGTGGCGTGTACGCCAAGGATTTCTGGGAGGAGATTGCGATGGTATACGCCAGCGAGGACCGCTGGCAGCCAGCTGATACCAAGGCTAGGTTGATCTATCACCTAGCCTTGAAGATAGCCCATAGAGTGCTTTCTGAGTGTCTCTTCCCTAGGACGGAGACACCTCGGAAAATTAAGACAGGCGAGCTATTTCTGCTCTACTGCATGTTGTATGGTCGGCCAGCTGATTGTGCTACCCTCTTAGCTTCTACCATGAGCAAGCTAAAGAACAAGAGGGCTGGCAACATTGGATATGGTGGGATGCTCACCCACCTTGCTAGGACATTAGGGGTAGACTTCTCCGCGTGCACACGCATTGCTGCTAGACCCCTAGGACTTCAGAGCCTCATGACTAGAGGCATTATTTTCCCTACACAATGAGGTCCACCGTTCGCTGCCATGCCTTGGGAGAGTAGGACCGGGAGAGGGATTGAGTGGTATCCTGAGTATTCCATTATGGCTGGATGCCATAACTAGAAGTAGACGTTCGCTGCCATGCATGCGAACAGACTTGTAGCCCCTCCTTACGTTCCACCACCACCGGTTGTAGAGGAGGAGGAGATGAGAGGAGGAGATGAGTATGAGGGAGGAGGGAGAGAGCATGACTTTGGCACCTTTCCGGATCAGCCGGATACAGTTCCCGACCTCCCTAGACATTCTCCCCGTCCCGCTAGAGCTTCAGGATCTTCTTCTCGCCGCGCCAGCGTGAGCGAGAGACCTACATGGATGGCGGATCCTCCTACATGGTATAGCACTCAGTCGGATTGGATGGGAGCTCCACCACCTTGGCATGCACAGCCACCATCTGCACCAGCACCGTCAGACGCACCGGCATGGTACAACCAGCCGCCCGGATGGTATGAGCAGCAACCAACGTGGGCCGCTGATCTTTCCACCAAGGTCGGAGCTTTGGAGATTCGTGCAGATGCTAGGGATGCACGAGCCGACGATCATGACCGCATGATGAGAGATATATACCGCCAGCAGTTTGGGCGGAACTATGATCTAGGCTTCTTCCCGTTTCCACCACCGCCTCCACCTCAGTGATTACCATGGACGATCTACAGTTTTAGCCGCTCCACCACCATCTTGTGAGTTCTTTTTCATTCTTTCTTTTCTTTATTTCTTTTTTTTGAACATTAGGGACAATGTTTGTTCCAAGTATGGGGTGGGGTGTGACTAATCGTTTGTAATAACTCTTACTCACTTTGTATGCTTTTATCGAAAACACCGTTGCATGTTTCATTCTATTGTTACACGTTTCATTATTGCATTGCATGAAAAAGCTTTTGAAAAACCTATAAAAATCGAAAAATTTTGAAAATTTTGTGCTTCTAAGGATAGAGATGATTTCTATGATAATCACTACTTATGAATTGAGTTTTGATGACAACCGTATGCTTAAACAAATAGTGATTTGAAAAGAAATTGAATGAGTTGATTATTCCTCTTTGATCATTTAGCCCCTCAATGAAATAATGACCTCCTTTACCTATCCGGGAATTTGGAGGAGTTGAATGAAAAAGGCATGTTTGATGTGGGAGGGCCATGAAAGCAATTATTTGCATTCAAAAGAATAGAAAGAAATTATAGGTTTGGGGAAGTCAATCATGACGATGAGTAACTCGGCACCATTCACATAGCCGGGTGTTTGTGTCTTGCCAAAGTCGGATTGAGCGATATTCCTAGCGGATTATGGTATGTGCATCAAGGGTTTGAGGCATCTCGCAAAATTGAGAACCGCCAATCTCCTAGGCTTCGGTTTTTGTGCACCTCTGTCCATAACTCCAAAAGTAAAGTCGATAAATGAAGTGAAAAGAAGAAGAGCGAAGCTCTAAGTTGAAAGTGTTGCGGAAACCGCAAAAGAAAAAGAAAAGAGTTAGTTATCCACTTTCCCGGATTCATGCACCACATTCCTTAAAGTTTTCCTTCCCTTTCCGCATTCTAGACCTTGTTTAAAAAGTCCTTAAGATCAAGAGAATGATATATGACTTGGTGATCTAAATTGAAGTTTCTTATGATTGATTTTGTCAATGTTTGAAGGTTATGATGCTTACAATGAAGTTTGATAAATTCATGAGTTTTCTTTAGTCTTTACTCTTTGATTATGTATATGAGAGTCTTATGAACGAATGAAGCAAGATTTGAGAATGATCTATTGACTAGAAAGCACATTCATCTAAAGGAAGTTTTGTTTTTGAGAGTGTATCCATATTTCATCCTAACTTGAGTTTTAAAGCTTTTGAAAGACCTTGCTTGGGGACAAGCAAGTGGCAAGTATGGGGTATTTTGTTAACATGAAATATTGTGATATTTTAGGCACGTTTTCTAAATGTATTTCATCCATATTAGTGTTCATTGACAAAGCATTGAAGCAATTGTGAGCTAGTTTGTCTATATTGTCGATATAGAGGTCTACATAAGCTTTGTGTTGATTGTAGGCGATTAAGAGCTAAAATCGAATGGATTGAGAGAGAATGGAGATAGATTGATCATGTCCAAGGTTTGAGGACACCACAAAGGAGCTAAGGATGATGCTAGGATGAAGAATGACACAAAACAAAAGGAATTACAAGCAATGTACGTTCCACGCTCTAAAATACGGCCGTACTGAAGTCCACGCCCTAAACCACGGCTGTGGAACTTGGCCAACACAAGCGTGGAACATTCCAGTGAGTTACACGGTCGTGGAAGTTGTGAAGAACCGTGATCAAATTCCACGCTCTAAACCATGCTCTAAACCATGGTCGTGGAATCCTCGTTGACCGTGATTTAGGCAATCTTTTGCCGAATAATATTGGACATATTTTGTACGCACATGGGCCGGAGGGAGATATTTTATCTTTCCCTATAAAAGGACGGAAGGAAGGAAATTCCGTCACCTCTGCTTCACCTTCGCTTACGCTTACTTGCACGTGCCTAGGGTTTCAGTTGGACGTGCGGAGATTGCCATTTTGCAACGGAGATTTGCAAAGGCTTGGAGATTTGGAAGATCGTTTTGTGGCGGAAGTTACACCCTTGATTTCTAGGTTTGATTAGAAGACGGATTGACATCCCGTTCTTCGTTCTGATCTAGGATAGTTACTTATTTGTGTTTATTCCAAATCTGAGTTGCATTATCATTCATATTTGTGGATTCGAGATTGACTTAAAGTTTATTGAAGGTTTTCGAAGGTTTTCATCTTTCATTCTTTTAAATCTTGAATTTGATATCATAATGACTGTTGTTGGCTAAAACCCTTTAGCAATTCTAAGGTGAAGGGTTGATAGTTGTGGCTTAGATGATGATAGATCGATCGTAATTTGATTGGACCCTGAGAGTTAGAGAGATCTCGCCGACGACCCTAAACCACGGTCTGTTCTTGAGGTTCCACGGCCGTGGAACTCAAGAACTACCCGTAATTTTGTGTCAGTTTACGAACCTTGCTTTTACTTTAATCCAAAGTTAAAGATTTGCTTTAACTTAGTCTTGGCTTGCCTTTTCTAGGTAGTAGTGAAGCCTCAACAACCTCTACTTCGATTTCGAGTGTCACAACCTTAATCGGTTTAGTTAGTCTTGATCCTTGGATTACAAGTTTGGGTATTTGACATTAATTCTTACCTTTAGAACCTTTCTATACTGAAGCCTCAACAACCTTTATAGAGAGTGCCTTTAGGTGAGCCATATAAGGTTTTGGAACTTCACCATACATCTCCTTACATTCGTATACCCTTGCATACCTCAACTCTGTCCTTATATCTTTAGTATATCTTGAATCGATTGCCACGACTGGATTCCTGGATCTTTAGGGTTGTTGTTTTCCCAATATTTACAATGCTTCATACATTTACTTGCTTCATAATGTATAACTGGATTTAACCCCCCAAATCCCTGTGTTCGATACTCTGGAATACTTGCTAATCTACGCCGATCCGTACATTGCGGGTTCGCTTGCTTTTATTCTAGTTTTATAAATATTAAAGCTTGATTGCACGCACGCTAAGTGGAGAACAAAGACACCTCGAGAGAAGGCGATTGCGAGATTGATTGTACAACCTCAGCTTCAGAGGGATCTAGCTTGGCTAGAGATTTGCATCCAATTTCCTGATGAGGATGTCCAGTTGTATGCTTTAGAGGTTTTACCTGGTCTGTTGGATGAGACCCAACAGAAGCAGGGGACGTGCCCGACCTTATGAGGATTAGAGAGAGGATGTCTCGTGGAGAGGCACCATAGTTTTCCATTGGAGCTGATGGAGTGATGAGGTGACATGATCGCATTTGTGTTCCTGGGGATGCAGAGTTGAGACAAAGGATCTTACATGAGGCTCACTGTACACCTTATTCTGTACATCCAGGTACGAGTAAGATGTACCATGATTTGAGACGATCATATTGGTGGGGAGGGCTGAAGCCCGATGTAGCCAGATTTGTGGCTCAGTGTGCGACCAGTCAGTAGGTCAAGATAGAGCATTGCAGACTTGGAGGTGAGATCCATCCACTCCTAGTGCCGTAGTGGAAGTGGGAGGACGTCTCCATGGATTTTGTGACTGTTTGAGACCTAGTAGGAGTTTTAATGCCATCTGGGTTGTTGTTGATAGACTGACGAAGACGGCACGTTTCATCCCTATCAGAGACACGTGGCCAATGAGTAGGTTGGATGAGGAGTACACTAGACAGATGGTGAGGCTCCATGGTGTACCAAGGACGATCGTCTCTGATCGAGATGGACGATTCACCTCGAGGTTTTGGTAGCAGATTCAAACTGCTTTGGGGACGAGCCTACACTTCACGACTGCGTTTCACCCCTAGAAAGACGGTCAGTCAGAGAGGACCATCTAGACTTTGAAGGATATGTTGCGAGCTTGTGTGTTGGATTGGGGACATGGATGTTCTGATTACCTCCCACTTGTTGAGTTCTCACACAACAATAGTTGGCATGCATCTATTGGGATGGCTCCATATGAGGCACTGTATGGACGCAGGTGTCGTACACGTTTATGTTGGGATGAGCCTAGCAGTATTAGTGGGATAGCGCCAGAGCAGATTTAGGATGATATGTCTCGAGTATCGCTGATTAGATAGAGGATGTTGGCTGCATAGAGTTGCCAGAAGTCATATGCAGACAAGAGGCATCGGCCTTTGAAGTTCAATGTGGGAGCTCATGTCTTGTAGAGAGTATCCTCGACGCATGGCGTCAGACGTTTTGGTATAAAGGGGAAGCTAAGTCCCCGATATGTCGGTCCTTTTGAGATACTAGACAAAGTTGGGAGGACAACCTACATATTAGCTTTGCCTCCTAGATTAGAGGGTGTTCACCTTGCGTTCCATGTGTCTCAGCTGAGAGAGTATATACCAGATCTGAGGCACAACGTGAGTTATGATGATTTGGTGGTAGAGCCGGACCACACCTTTGCTAAGCTTCCTATTGCAGTCCTAGAGCGAGCTGTGAGACACCTGCGTTCGAAGGACATCCCCATGATGAGGATACAGTGGTCGAGACGTGGACCTGAGGAGGCTACATGGGAGACTGAAGACAGTATCCAGAGGAAATATCCAGAGTTTTATGCAAAGATGGATACATCTAGGATCGATGAGTAGATCTTAGTGCTATCTTGGTGAGTATGTGATTATGTGCTTTCATGCCTTGATGTGTTTATTCCATGCTAGTGATGTTATGCCTTATGATCTTATTAATTCTTGCTATACTAGCATGATGTATGTATAGCTGGAGATGATTATTTCCTCCATGTTATTTGAGTATGACTTATGTTTATAGCTGGAGATGGTTCTTTCCTCCATGCTATCTAAGTTGATTAGGACTCAGCTGGAGATGGTTCTTTCTTCCATGCTACTTTGATGGACATAGTTTCAGTGGGGATGTGATTCTTCCATGCGATGTATATACTTATGGTTTGGCTAGAGACATATTTCCTCTATGCCTATGTTATGTTTCGGCTAGAGATGTGCTTCCTCTATGCCATGTGTTGTGTTATGGCGAGAGATGTGATTCCTCTACGCCTTTGGGTAGCGTGATGTCCCTGTTATCTGGAGTTGATGATTCGTCCATGTAGATGTTTATAGTTATAGATCTGTTATAGGATATGACCTTCTGAGCGGAGAGGTGATACCTCCGATAGAGAGAGTGAGTTATACCTCGGCTGATGGGCCCAAGAGGCTTTGGGATCTTGCAAGTTTCGGGACGAAACTTGTTTTTAGGGGGGTGAGATGTCAGAGCCTAGTTGCTGAGTTGCTGAGAGAGTGTGCAGAGGGCCAGGATTATGCCTGAGCCGCCCCTGCATGACTTAGAAGGCGCCCCTACGCCTAGCCTTGAGCGCCCCTGCGGGTCACAGGGTCCGCCCCCGCGGCTTTGTGTGTTGCAGCCGTCTTCTTTGACTTCTTTGACCCGTGCTTTACCTTTAACCTCTGTATATATATCTTCATCTCTTACCTTGATGAGGGTTTACCTTTCTCAGACTTCTCTCTCTCTCCTTACGCATGTCTTCTCTTCTCCTCTTCCTTGGATCATCTTGGATCTTCTTTGAGTTTTTGTGAGTTGTGAGCCTTATGCTTGGCTTTGCTTGTGGATTTGTTGATGATGATGCTGTTGTGCTTTGTTGAGCCAGCTTGAGGTGTTGATGGTGGTTGAGCTGTTCTCTTGGAGTGCTTGTTGGTAAGCTTCCATGGCTTCTCTTCTTCTTCCTTCTTTTCTTCCTCTTTTCTTCCTCTTTTCTCTCTTTCCTTAGCTTGGTTTAACTTTCATTAGGCTTTGAATCTTGATCCAGCCATGTTTGGCTTTTGTTGATGTGTATATGTTTATGTTCTGTATATATGTTGTTGTTGGAGTGAAGAAGAGTAGAGAATCGAAGAAAGAAGTGAAGATAGAGCTGAAGTGATGTCTTCAGCACACCAGCCGCCCTTGCGCCACCCTACAACCGCCCCTTCGCCGGCCAGTGCACCGCCCTTGTGCCACTAGTCAGCCGCCCTTGCGCCAACCTGCACCAGCTTGGTGTTTCCCTTGGTTCTGCAGGTGTGTGTTGCTTTTAGGCCTTCCTTCGGGTGCCTTTGTTCGCTCCTTTCCTAGTGTGAGTGCTTAAAATCAAGCTAGATGTGTGAGGTTGAGTTGTGTTGAGGTTATGATCGGTTTATTCCTTGTATTGTTTTTGAGGTTCTTTAGGTTGTTAGTGAGGTTGAGGTTGATCCTTTGGATCCCTTTGGGTCTAGGTGTGACCCTTATGTGGTTAGGAGTTTGATATATCTCCTTATGCCTTGTTTATAGGCTGTGTTGTCCCTCCAGTATAGAGGTAATCGTGGTTGAGTTGTCATCGAGGTTGAGGTCAGTCCGTAGGACTTACTAAGGTGCCATCCTTATATTGGGTGTTTGCATGAGTGGTGTGTGTTTTGTATGTTTGCTATGATAGCATGTGATGTCGTATATACCGACCTATGTTTTATTGATTGCCCCGTATGCGTGGCTGTGATAATCTTTTCATTTCATTCTGCCGTTGAGTTTGGGAGGTTCTCTTGGCTCAAGCCAGACCGGTTTACAGGAAGGGCGCAATCCACTCCGATAGGGTACACGGATTGTGTGACCAATACTAGTACGGCTGGCTAGCAGGCTCAAAGGCGAGGATGTATCGGTCCTCGTGTCACATAGTTTCATATATATTATATTATATACATACATTTGGAGTGAATGACCATTATATTGAGATGTTTAAATGGGTAAATGAGTGGAAGCATGCTGATGTGTTTATCTTCCCTTAGTTGTGATTGTGCTTATGTATTACTCTATATATGTGTATTGATAGCTAATGGTTTATTACCATGTTGTAGATGCCCCACAGGATAGGCATGCTGCTGGGTGATCTAGCAGAGTAGCAGGCCGAGGACGTCTCGTACATAGGTTGTGTGGGCTTTTGGGCTTCTTATCTTTCCCTCCTGCGTGAGGATGGTCTTTTGTTACCTCCTGTGTGAGGGTGTTATGTTTCACACTTGGCTATGTTGTCTTACCCTTTTGGGTTGTACAGTTTTATACAATTTTATGTATTTATTTTTATATCTGTCAGTGGCATGTTGTATGGTCCAGTGAACTTGTTGTCAAGCTAGGGTCAGGATCCATTGTGAGATCCTAGCCCAATGTGGCACTCCGAGTCCCGCGGATTCGGGGTGTTACAGAGTTAGTATCAGAGCCAAGGTTGACAACAATGGCACTTGCTACCTGCAATAAGGTCTGGTAGGTAAAATAAACAGAACCCATATGTGATTTGACGTTTTTAAATGTTTTGGTTTTAAATGTGGTTTTGGGTTAGATGTACGAGAACTCGCCACTCCTGCTATGGATCTTTGCAGTATAGATATGATATGTATATATGTATGATGAATTATGTATGTGCTTGTGTTGAGTATATATATATATATATATATATATATATATACTTATGGCCTATATAGAGCCCTATAAGTTAGGTGTGCATACCCCGCAGATGCCTCGGACTAGAGCTACTGCCACTGTAGGCAGAGGTAGAGGTAGACCACCCCGTCCTCCGTGTGTGGTAGGTGAGGGACCAATTTCCGCTGCTGATCCACCAGTGGTGGAGGAGATACATGAGGAGGTTGCATAGAGCGTCGTCCTAGAGATGAGGAGCGGTGGATCTATGAGACATCATTCACATCGAGCTCAGTCTGATGACGCTAACCGTGTCTACATGGGAGGACCGGAGTTCAGGAAGTGACACAAGTGCCAGTTGCACCTACACGTGTTACTGATCCAGTTCGAGAGACGTAGTGGAAGTGGGAGGACGTCTCCATGGATTTTGGAGGTGAGCTCCATCCACTGCTAGTGCCGTAGTGGAAGTGGGAGGACGTCTCCATGGATTTTGTGACTGTTTGAGACCTAGTAGGAGTTTTAATGCCATCTGAGTTGTTGTTGATAGACTGACGAAGACGGCACGTTTCATCCCTATCAGAGAGACGTGGCCAATGAGTAGGTTGGATGAGGAGTACACTAGACAGATAGTGAGGCTCCATGGTGTACCAAGGGCGATCGTCTCTAATCGAGATGGACGATTCACCTCGAGGTTTTCGTAGCAGATTCTAACTACATTGGGGACGAGTCTACACTTCACGACTGCGTTTCACCCCTAGAAAGACGATCAGTCAGAGAGGACCATCCAGACTTTGAAGGATATGTTGCGAGCTTGTGTGTTGGATTGGGGACATGGATGGTGTGATTACCTCCCACTTGTAGAGTTCCCACACAACAACAGCTGGCATGCATCTATTGGGATGGCTCCTTATAAGGCACTGTATGGACGCAGGTGTCGTACACGTTCATGTTGGGATGAGCCTAGCAGTATCAGTGGGATAGCGCCAGAGTAGATTCAGGATGATATGGCTCGAGTATCGCTGATTAGATAGAGGATGTTGCTGCATAGAGTTGCCAGAAGTCATATGCAGACAAGAGGCATCGGCCTTTGAAGTTCAATGTGGGAGCTCATGTCTTGTAGAGAGTATCCTCGACGCATGGCGTCAGACGTTTTGGCATAAAGGGGAAGTTAAGTCCCCGATATGTCGGTCGTTTTGAGATACTAGACAAAGTTGGGAGGAAAACCTACATATTAGCTTTGCCTCCTAGATTAGAGGGTGTTCACCTTGTGTTCCATGTGTCTCAACTGAGAGAGTAAATACCAGATCCAAGGCACAACGTGAGTTATGATGATTTGGTGGTAGAGCCGGACCACACCTTTGTTGAGCTTCCTATTGTAGTCCTAGAGCGAGCTCTGAGACACCTACGTTCGAAGGACATCCCCATGATGAGGATACAGTGGTCGAGACGTGGACCTGAGGAGGCTACATGGGAGACTGAAGATAGTATCCAGAGGAACTATCCAGAGTTTTATGCAAAGATGGATACATCTAGGATCGATGAGTAGATCTTAGTGCTATCTTGGTATACTAACATGATGTATGTATAGCTGGAGATGATTATTTCCTCCATGCTATTTGAGTATGACTTATGTTTATAGCTGGAGATGGTTCTTTCCTCCATGCTATATGAGTTATTAGGATTCAGCTGGAGATGGTTCTTTTTTCCATGCTACTTTGATGGACATAGTTTCAGTGGAGATGTGATTCCTCCATGCGATGTATATACTTATGGTTTGGCTAGAGACGTATTTCCTCTATGCCTGTATTATGTTTCGGCTAGATTTGTTTAGGATTATGCCTGAGCCGCCCCTGCATGACTTAGAAGGCGCCCCTGCGCGTAGCCTTGAGCGCCCCTGCGGCTCACAGGGTCCGCCCCCGCGGCTTTGTGTGTTGTAGCCGTCTTCTTTGACTTCTTTGACCCGTGCTTTACCTTTTGCCTCTGTATATATATCTTCATCTCTTACCCTGATGAGGGTTTACCTGTCTCAGAGTTCTCTCTCTCTCCTTACGCACATCTTCTCTTCTCCTCTTCCTTGGATCATCTTGGATCTTCTTTGAGTTTTTGTGAGTTGTGAGCCTTATGCTTGGCTTTGCTTGTGGTTTTGTTGATGATGATGCTGCTGTGCTTTGTTGAGCCAGCTTGATGTGTTGATGGTGGTTGAGCTGTTCTCTTGGAGTGCTTGTTGGTAAGCTTTCATGGCTACTCTTCTTCTTCCTTCTTTTCTTCCTCTTTTCTCTCTTTCCTTAGCTTGGTTTAGTTTTCATTAGGCTTTGAATCTTGTTCCAGCCATGTTTGGCTTATGTTGATGTGTATATGTGTATGTTCTGTATATATGTTGCTATTGGAGTGAAGAAGAGTAGAGAATCGAAGAAAGAAGTGAAGATAGAGCTGAAGTGGTGTCTTCAGCACACCACCCGCCCTTGCGCCACCCTACAGCCGCCCCTGCACCGGCTAGTGCACCGCCCTTGCGCCACTAGTGAGCCGCCCTTGCGCTAACCTTCACCAGCTTGGTGTTTCCCTTGATTCTGCAGGTGTGTGTTGCTTTTAGGCCTTCCTTCGGGTGCCTTTGTTCCCTCATTTCCTAGTGTGAGTGCTTAAGATCAAGCTAGATGTGTGAGGTTGAGTTGTGTTGAGGTTATGATCGGTTTATGCCTTGTATTGCTTTTGAGGTTCTTTAGGTTGTTAGTGAGGTTGAGGTTGATATATCTCCTTATGCCTTGTTTATAGGCTGTGTTGTCCCTCCAGTGTAGAGGTAATCGTGGTTGAGTTGTCATCGAGGTTGAGGTAAGTCCGTAGGACTTACTTAGGTGCCATCCTTACATTGGGTGTTTGCATGAGTGGTGTGTGCTTTGTATGTTTGCTATGATAGCATGTGATGTCGTATATACCGACCTATGTTTTATTGATTGCCCCGTATGCGTGACTGTGATAATCTTTCCCTTTCATTCCGCCGTTGAGTTTGGGAGGTTCTCTTGGCTCAAGCCAGACCGGTTTACAGGAAGGGCGCAATCCACTCCGATAGGGTACACGGATTGTGTACCCTCTCGTTGTCTGAGAGAGAGCACATGTTCATACATGGCGGGATTCCATTGTGAGTCCCTAGCTTATTACCAAGACCGGGCTTCTGCTTTTGAGAGGGAGCGAGCCAGTCAGAGGAGAGCTTCTCAGACAAGATGGTATGAGAAGAGGCAACGCACTAGGGCAGATCAGTGGAGTTGCAGGAGCATCTGGATCTAGACGAGACCAGAGGCATCAAAAGTTACCCCTCGTCTGCACAGACTACAAATAAGGGATGTCAGTGTTACAACTGTGGTGACCCTTGTTATTTGAGGCCATCTTGTCCCAGACCAGTTGTGACTTGTTATACATGTGGCTGACAGGGACATCGAGGTGCCTTCTGTAGGCAGGGTGGAGTAGCATCTCAGTAGGGTTCTTCCCTTGCTAGTGTAGCACAAGGTGGTCAGAGGACACCTCAACAAGAGACACAGAAGCTCGAGGGCGAGCTTTTGAGTTGAGGAGTGCAAAGGATCCACCTACACCGGCTGCTACAAGTACCATTCTGCTTCATGGTTTACCTGTTAGAGTTTTGTTTTATACTGGTGCTACGCATTCATTTATTTCTGATATTTGTGTTGAGCGTCTGAGTTTAGCTAACATAGAGGGGATACCCTTTACTATAGGGTTATCTGATCGTAGTCGGGTCAGGGGTACCCGTGAGATACGTAGTTGTCCCCTTCGTTTAGGGACTCGTGTTTTACTTGTTGACTTCTTAGTCATGCCATTTATGCATGAAGATGTAATATTAGGTATGGACTGGATGCGTAGACACCATGCAGTTTTGGATGTTGGTGGACGGACTGTTCCAGTCTCTACCGAGGTTGGTTAGATTGAGGTCTTCCGGGGTTGGGACCTTGGGAAGACAGGTTCGGTATCAGTGCCGTACGAGTAGCTAGATTGATTGCACAGGGTTGTGATGCCTTCTGGTGCTACGCCATGAAGGATGGAGCGAGTCCAGCTCTGGAGGATATTCCAATGGTTTGCGAATATATAGATGTGTTTGTTGAGCCGTCGAGTTTGCCGCCTCAGTGGAGTGTGGACTTCAGCATAGAGTTAGAGCCTAGTATGCGACCCATCTCGAAGTCCCCATACCGTATGGCACCTGTCGAGATGTTGGAGCTGAAGAAGCTACTCGAGGAGTTGGCTGAGAAGGGCTTCATATGCCCTCGCGTTTCACCATGGGGTGCACCTGTCCTCTTTGTGTGGAAGAAGGACAGATATTTGAGGTTATGCATAGATTATAAAGAGCTGAACAAGGTGACCGTTGAGAACAGGTACCCATTGCCTCGTCTGATGATCTACTTGATCAGCTTCAAGGAGCTACAGTTTTCTCCCGGTTTGATTTGCGCTCAGAATATCATGAGGTGAGAGTGAGAGACCAGGACGTACACATGACCGCATTTCGTACCCGTTATAGACACTACGAGTTTATAATGATGCCATTCGGGCTGACGAATGCCCCAACAATATTTATGGAGTTTATGAATAGTATATTCATCGCCTTCCTTGATCAGTTTGTGGTGGTCGTTATTGATGATATTTTGGTGTACTCTCGTAATAGAGAGGAGCATGCCAGTCATCTGAGGACGGTTTTGCAGATTTTGAGGGATAGCGAGTTGTATGCTAAGCTCTCTAAGTGTGAGTTCTGGATGTCTGAGGTTGCTTTCCTTGGACACATCGTCTCCGCCGATGGGGTTATGGTTGACCCGGCGAAGATCTAGTCTATTGTTGTATGGACGACACCGACGAACGTCAAGGAAGTGCGTAGCTTTCATGGCCTAGCCGGTTACTACAGACGCTTTATGGAGGGATTTTCTGTGAGTGCCCGTCCACTGACGAGTCTTCTGAGGAAGACTACCCGGTTTGCGTGGACCGACTAGTGTGCTCGGAGCTTTGAGGAGTTGAAGAGGCGTTTGACTTCTGCTCCTGTCCTGGCACAACCAGAGGGTTCTGATGACTTTCTAGTCTATAGTGATGCATCCAAGCTAGGCTTGGGATGTGTATTTTTGCAGAGAGGTATAGTGATTCAATATGCATGTCGCCAAGTAAAGACGTATGAGGAGAACTACCCGACTAATGATCTGGAGTTGGCAGCGGTAGTTCATGCCTTGAAGATCTGGAGACATTACGTGTATGGTGCTACATGTAAGATCTCCACAGACCATAAGAGTCTGAAGTATATTTTTACGCAGTGGGAGTTGAACAACCGCCAGAGTTGATGACTTGAGTTAATCAAGGAATTTGACCTTGAGATCTTGTATCATCCTGGAAAGGCGAACGTGGTTGCTGACGCCTTGAGCAGGAAGACACCACGAGAGAAGGCGATTGCGAGATTGACTATACAACCTCAGCTTCAGAGGGATCTAGCTTGGCTAGAGATGGACATCTAGTTTCCTAATGAGGATGTCCACTTGTATGCTTTAGAGGTTTTACCTGGTCTGTTGGATGAGATCCAACAGAAGCAAGGGACCTGCCCGACCTTGATGAGGATCAGAGAGAGGATTCAGGACAATATGGCTCGAGTAGCGTTGATTAGAGAGAGGATGCTGGCTGCACAAAGTAACTAGAAGTCATATGCAGACAAGAGGCGTCGGCCTCTAGAGTTCATTGTGGGAGCTCATGTCCGGTTGAGAGTATCCCCTATGCGAGGCGGATCCGTTTTTGCATAAAGGGGAAGTTAAGTCCCCGATATGTCGGTCCTTTTGAGATACTGAATAGAGTTGGGAGGGCAGCCTACATATTAGCTTCGCCTCCGATATTAGAGGGTGTTCACCCAGTGTTCCATGTGTCTCAACTGAGAGAGTAAATACCATATCCGATGCACATCGTGAGTTATGATAATTTGGTGGTAGAGCCAGACCACACCTTTGTTGAGCATCCTATTGCAGTCCTAGAGCGAGTTGTGAGACGCCTGCGTTCGAAGGACATCCCCATGATGAGGATACAATGGTCGAGACGTGGACCTGAGGAGGCTACATGGGAGATTGAGGATAGTATCGAGAGGAACTATCCCAATTATTATGCCGAGATGGATACATCTAGGATCGATGAGTAGATCTTAGTGTTATCTTGGTGAGTATGTGATTATGTGCTTATGTGCTTTCATGCCTTGATGTGTTTATTCCATGCTAGTGATGTTATGCCTTATGATCTTATTAGATCTTGCTATACTAGCATGATGTATGTATAGCTGGAGATGATTATTCCCTCCATGCTATTTAAGTATGACTTATGCTTATAGCTGGAGATGGTTCTTTCCTCCATGCTATCTGAGTTGATTAGGTTTCAGCTGGAGATGGTTCTTTCCTCCATGCTACGTTGTTGGACATAGTTTCAGTGGAGATGTGATTCCTCCATGCGATGTATATACTTATAGTTTGGCTAGAGACGTATTTCCTCTATGCTTGTGTTATGTTTCGGCTAGAGATGTGCTTCATCTATGCCCTATGTTGTGTTATGGCGAGAGATGTGATTCCTCTACGCCTTTGGGTAGCATGATGTCCCTGTTATCTAGAGTTGATCATTCCTCCATATTTATGTTTATGGTTATAGATCTGTTATAGGTTTTGACCTTCGTAGCGGAGAGGTGATACCTCCGATAGAGAGAGTGAGTTATACCTCGGCTGATGGGCCCGAGAGGCTTTGGATCTTGCAAGTTTCGGGATGAAAATTATTTTTAGGGGGGTGAGATGTAAGAGCCTAGTTGCTGAGTTGCTGAGAGATTGTGTAGAGGGCCAGGATTATGCCTGAGCCGCCCATGTGTGACCCAGAGGGCGCCCCTGCGCCTATCCTGGACCGCCCCTGCGGCTCACAGGGTCTGCCCCCGCGGCTTTGTGTGCTGCAACCCTCTTCTTTGACGTCTTTGACCCGTGCTTTACCTTTTACCTCTGTAGATATATCTTCATCTCTTACCTTGATGAGGGTTTACCTTTCTCAGACTTCTCTCTCTCTCCTTACGGACATCTTCTCTTTTCCTCTTCCATAGATAATCTTGGATCTTCTTTGAGTTTTTGTGAGTTGTGAGCCTTGTGCTTGGCTTTGCTTGTGGTTTTGTGGATGATGATGCTGCTATGCTTTGTTGAGCCAGCTTGAGGTGTTGATGGTTGTTGAGCTGTTCTCCTAGAGAGCTTGTTGGTAAGCTTCCATGGCTTCTCTTCTTCTTCCTTCTTTTCTTCCTCTTTTCTCTCTTTCCTTAGCTTGGTTCAGCTTTCCTTAGGCTTTGAATCTTGTTCCAGCCATGTTTGGCATATGTTGATGTGTATATGTGTATGTTCTGTATATATGTTGTTGTTGGAGTGAAGAAGAGTAGCGAATCGAAAGAAGAACTGAAGATAGAGCTGAAGTGGTTAGGAGTCTGATATATCTCCTTATGCCTTGTTTATATGATGTGTTGTCCCTCCAGTGTAGAGGTGATCGTGGTTGAGTTGTGATCGAGGTTGAGGTATGTCCGTAGGACTTAATTAGCTGCCATCCTTATATTGGGTGTTTGCATGAGTGGTATGTGCTTTGCATGTTTGTTATGATAGCATATGATGTCGTATATACCGACCTATGTTTTATTGATTGCCCCGTATGCGTGGCTGTGATAACCTTTCCCTTTCATTCCGTCGTTGAGTCTGGGAAGTTCTCTTGGGTCAAGC
Organism: Fagopyrum esculentum; assembly: GCA_033239045.1. Lineage (NCBI taxonomy): Eukaryota > Viridiplantae > Streptophyta > Magnoliopsida > Caryophyllales > Polygonaceae > Fagopyrum > Fagopyrum esculentum. The sequence continues at coordinate 69,487,820 of BSUD01000006.1, read as the reverse complement.
CAGACCGGTTTACAAGAGGGCGCAATCCACTCCCATAGGGTACACGGATTGTGTGACCGATACTAGTACGGCTGGCTTGCAGGCTCAAGCGAGGATGTACCGGTCCTCGTGTCACATAGTTTCATATATATATATATATATTATATTATATACATACGTTTGGAGTGAATGACCATTATATTGAGATGTTTAAATGGGTAAATATGTGGAAGCATCCTCATGTGTTTATCTTCCCTTACTTGTGATTGTGCTTATGCATTACTCTATATATGTGTATGGATAGCTAATGGTTTATTACCATGTTGTAGATGCCCCATAGGATAGGCATGTTGTTGGGTGATCTAGCAGAGAGGCAGGCCGAGGACGTCTTGTACATAGGTTGTGTGGGCTTTTGGGTTTGTTATCTTTCCCTCCTGCGTGAGGATGGTCTTTTGTTACCTCCTGTATGAGGGTGTTATGTTTCACACTCGGCTATGTTGTCTTAACCTTTTGGGTTGTACAGTTTTATACAGTTTTATGTATTTGTTTTTATATCAGACAGTGTCATGTTGTAAGGTCCAGTGAACTTGTTCTCAAGCTAGGGTCAGGATCCAATGTGAGATCCTATCCCAATGTGGCACTCCGAGTCCCGCGGATTCGGGGTGTTACAGGAAGGTATCTACTATAGTAGGTAATCTTTTTCTTGTTTTCTTCTTCCTCTTGGTTCCTTTCCATTCTCTTCTTCTCCTTCCTCCATTGTTGTGGATGGAGCTTTAGAAGAGGGTTTCTTTTATGACCTTCTTTGCATGTGATAGCATGTATTATAGTCTATATTTTGGGATTGGTTTAGACGTTTTATCTTCATAAATCTGCATGTATGGATGTATATTCTTTAATTATTATGTTGTTTTGTTTACCTTTTAAGAATCGAGGTCTACACCTAGTTTCTTTGTTATTGTAGGAAAATAGCACGTTTTGGAACGATATGGAGCTAAGGAAGCTAAGGAGTCATTGGAGCTACATTATGGAGCATTGAGGATCTACAAGAAAGGCTTAGGAACCAAGGAAATTGGATAACAGATTTATTTTGGACCAGATTAGAGAGATTTACACGTAGCTGAGACATACCTCGGATGGCTATAATATCACCTCGACCGAGGTGATCTTTGTGATGGGCTGGACCGAGGCAAGTGGCCCACAGCCCACAAGATCTTTTATTCTTGGCTAAAGATCTTTTATTTTTGGCAAGTGATTCTCCTATATATTTGGACGGAATTTCTGGATGGAAGGATGTCTTGGAGCTGGAGTTGAAGGAAGTTGGAAGATTGGAAGATATTTCAAGGAAGGAAGGAAGTTGGCTTTGAAGATAAAGTTGAAGGCTTTGAAAGAAGTTCTAAGGTTTTCTTAGATTGTTTGATTGATTGTCTTTTGGTTTTTGATTGAGGAACGCAAGTTTGCTTGTTTGATTGATTATTTGATTTAGTTATTGAGACCTTTGTGTTAAGGTTCTTGTTTGAATATTGATTCCCTTTTCATATATTTGATTGTTATCATCATGATGATTGTTGGCTAAGTTGTTTGTGTGATTCTAGGGTTATTGGCTGAAAGTTGTGGAAAAGACGATGAAAGAATGAGCCTTTACCCCAATGGACCCTGAAAGCTCGAGTCCTTACCTTTACCGACGAACACCTCGGTCAGTCGTAGAACATCTCGACAGAGATGGAAAATGAACTGGGCGAGGCGAGACCTTTCCTAATCCTTATCTGAGTTGAGGTTCTAGTTTGCCAAATCCTATCCTTGTTATTCCTTTCCCGATCCAACGCAAGCTTAGAATGAGACATATCCGGTGCTTCCTAAATAAGTTTCGTCCCGAAACTTAAAAGAAGACAACATAATGTCGTAATCCATACTAAAGAACTAAAGCGCCGAAAACGTCATAATCGGTCAAGTTCTTATTGTTTCGGGACTAGTCGGAAGAAAATTTCCGGGTATTACATCAATTCCCACTTAACAATAAGTTTCGTCCCGAAACTTAGGGTAAGACAATTCTGATCGGCCTTTAAGGCACTAAACGGGTATATCTGATCACTACTCAAAAGCCTCATCGTTTCCACATCTAAGTATCCCGCTCATCAAGGTTACCAAAAGCACACATCACTGACTAAGCACTCAATCATGAAATGAACAAGTAGTCAAACAATATCACACATATAAGGTCAAGCCCTAACTCGTCACTCCCGAGGTTACAACTATCGCTATATAGGTCTTTGAAAGGTTACGTCATTTAATATCCCGATATCTTAGGTAGCCTTATCAGCTTTTCCTAAAACCACTGAATCTTAAATCTTTTCAGATACTTACATCACAAGCGTCTGCCACCACGTTCTAGAGTAGTTACCGGATATCTCACCGGTATCATCCGGCTCAACTGTATGCTCCTCTAATCTAATCACCTAACTCATGTCTGGTAGGTATTTCTCCAACTGATAATCTCAAACTCAGTTCCCAAACTTAGTCTTTGTGGAAAACTGAAGTTGCACTCTCCAATAGGGTGAGGAGTACTAGTCCATCAGTAACTTTTAAACCGCTTTAAAACTTCTAATGGTTGCCTTACACAACTCACTTCTAGATCATTAAGGACCCTACGGAAAATGATCTATTCAACTTTTTTTTTCCCTTCGTCATGACCACTTGCTTCCGGCCTTCTGAAAAGGTTCTGACTACACAATCAGGTCCAAGGTCTTCGACATCCACCAGCACTTACCAAGTGCTCAATGCTCTTCGTATCACGACCCACTTGGTCTTGTCTTTTAATATTACTCAATCATCTTATTCCTCATATAAGGAATCGTCACCTTTACCCTTTTCGGGTCTAACACTCGAGACAACTAAAATCAAATCTAGTGGTCATCCCTTTTTTTTTTCTCTCTCTTGGCATTGTTATATTATTTATAGATCTCTAATTTATCGTTAACTCTAACCCAAGCTTCCTACGCGTTACCCAAGATCTTAAGTGACATAGAATATGTCCGTAATGACGGTATTAGACACAAAGTGATCTTATATCCAGTTTTTTGATCATAAATACTCGATACATGCTAACACACCGTCAACATTGCACTCTTGTACCCTCCACTTTTCTCGGACTAGTAATATCCCTCTAACTCAAAACGGAATTAGGCTCTGTTCCGACATAATGCTACATATAACATCTACTCCGAGATTATGCTTTCTTTAAGAACAGTTACTAGGTTGCAAGTATGCTCTTGTCGCTTCTCTTTCTTATGTATCTTTGACTCAGAATGGTAGTTACGCACTTTGAGCTTTCTAGTGCAGGCCATGCACAATAATTTTTTTTTATTACATCATTAATTCTTTCCTAATCCATCCTGAAAACTCACTCTAGAGTATTTTATTAGTATAGAATTCCACACTACTTGTCTGGCAACATGTAACAAAGCCATCACTCTTCACTCGGATCCATAAGAGGGAACCAATCTCCTTCTATTATCTCTACATGCACATAAGTTCCTGTACAACATTTCCAGTCACTCACATAGCCTAACTCACGTTTCTTCCAACTAGAATGCATTTCACCAACTATCACCATCTTAAAATTGACACGACATCCATCAGTACCCTTGAGCTTCTTGCTTTGTGGGTTAGGACCCACAACGCTTCCGCTGTGCTACTCTACTTATCCTGTTGTCACTCATTAATCCTAAGGACCTTTTCTGTAAGTACAACATGATTGACCCCAAAACTCTTTCTTACAATTACACCATGAGTCTTATACGGATGAAGTACCTTCTTTACTTGCCTTAAGAAAATAAAACAACGATTGAAAAACAACTCCTTCCGCTTACTTTCTTAATTCTTCTACCACGGATCCAAACTTCCTGACTTGTCCGGAGTTTAATCTTAACTAGCCAAGAAGTAACCCTTAAAACGTTTCTTTTTATTCCTTTAATTCATCCAAGAAGGTTGTCGTTGCCTACTTGAGGAAATCCTCTAAGGCGCCGGTATAGCTACTCCATAGATCCATAATCACAAATATCTCTTCGTAACGGCGCATAACTCGTCAACACCAAACAATACTTGCACGTTCTTGGTTGACATAGGTTAGTCTATAATTGACTTATCTCAATTTCATACCTCTACTAGTATTAAACTTTTGGTGCACATCACCTACTAGGTTTATCCTTTGATCCTTCTTTAGTTCGTCTTATCTTTCACTCTTCTGCTTCCTTTGGGACAACTCTCTTTCTCAAGTCTCACTATGCCATTCACTTGACGTCAAAAGTCGTTCCTAACACTCCACGATAGATGGTAAGCGTCTTGTAGTTCCGATGACTTTTAATTACATCCCACTTGTAGTCCCTTTACAAGGACCGTCGGTGTTGATGACCTATGTTCTGTTATAAATGGGGGTTACCCTGGCTCTTGAGTCCACCACAGGATTCTCTCAAGCACAGGTTCCTTAATCGGCGTTGTTTGTAATATTTCCTTCCAAATTTCTGTTGACTATGAGACAGGGCTTCAATCCTTTCGACACTAGCGTTGTGATTCCTCTTAGAATTCTTATCTTTAAAGAAGACAAAATGTCTCCAGGCTTGTGAAGTCTACTCTTCGCTCTTTCATTAAGTTGTATCTCTCCATTCCGTGTAAATTGTGATCTGTCAAAATTTCCTTAGCTAGTAGGTAAACAGTTGCTCACAGCAATCCTTTTATACTTCTTTAGTTCGTTCTACCTTCCACCGTTCCGCTTCTTATAGGCTAACTCCATTTCTCTAGTCCGATTGTGTCATTCATCTGGCATAAATAGTCGTTTCAAGTTTTCACGATAGCTTGCAAGCGTCTTTGAAATTCTTATGGCCGTAATGATCATCCTCTTGCAGTTCCTTTTGCATAGACCATCTGTGTTGATGGCTTAGGTCCCGTGATAATTCGGGTTACCCTGGACTCTCGAATTTAGCAAGGCCATTCTCCCATACAGATTTCTTCACTGGTGTTGGTGGTAATATCGCCTCCCTGAAACTCCGTTGGCCCTGCTACAGGCTTCCATTCTTTGGATATTGGTGTCGCGGTTTCTTTCAAACTTCTTATATCTTTGAGGAGGTCAAAACCTCCCCACGCTTGTGGGGTCTGCCTTTTCGCTTTTATTTTCATTTGTAGGTCTTCATTCCGTGCACCTTAGATTCTCACACCCGGATTTGCACTTTGTCTCTTCTGGTTTCTCATGCCCCTAATGGTCTATGGGGCATCCGCCTCGATTATAATGTCCTTGATTCCGCAATCTTGGTTGTACTCAATTCTACTTGTCTCATTCCAATATTGTTATCTCTACTCCGCACTCTTGTAGTCTCTTGCATGGTTCTTCTAATTCCGTCTCACGGCCTCGTATGTCCGAGTTCCTTGTACGACCTTCAATTCCTTCTAACTGAATTGACTCACGAATTTCTTCCTCCTCCAATTGTGCTTGTGGTAAAAATTATCTTCACAACTTTACTTCCGTGCTCACTTGTTCTCTGGATGATTTGAAAGGTCTGATTCCATTGCCTCGTTTTGAAGACTCTTCAAGTCCGCTACTGATTTATCAGGAGGCGATAATCGCTTGTGATATCACGACTAAAGGATATAAAATATCCTTTAGGATACAAACAAGATAAGCATACACATGTATATAACATATAATAGTAAACCTCATAAAAAGTCTATATACTCACTCCTATCGATCCAAGTTGCCGAGATCCATAGAGAGCGATGGTGGTCCGGCGTACTACTAACCCAACAACTCGACTATGCGTGCGTGTAAATACATAAATCCGTTTTAAAACTATAGCCCCCTTTCGGGTTCTAGTTATTTTATACATTCGGTCTTTCAAAAGATTTCAAGTGTCATTGTTGCCAACCCAGAGCTCTGATACCATATTGTAACACCCCAAACTTTAAGAACTCGGGGAGCTACTGGTTAGGACCTCACAATGGGTCCCGACCTTAGTTTGACAACAATTTTACTTGGATCTTACAACAAGGCACAAATGTATTTAAAACAAATTCAAAACATATTATTTTTAATGTATGAATGTACACATGTGACAGCCTTACAAAACATATATATAGATACATAATATGCATGTCGTATGAGAGACCCCCTGTCCCCATCTAATGAATACGTGGACCCGGCTGACCATCCGTTCCGGATCTCTCTACAACTGTCTATCTCTACAAATCTACAACACGGATAAAACCGTTAGCTAACATTCTATGTATAAGTATAAAGGTAAAAGCACAAACACATAACATACACAATCAACATGCAACACTCAATCCTTTTTATTATCTTTTAATTAGGTGATATGTCATTACTAATGATACTTATTTTGTGACACGAGGGATTACCAAACCTCGCCCCTATCTCCGTTTACCAACGCGGAATGGTACTAATGCATCTGACCGTCTACCTTACTGGGTTGGTCGCAGGGAACCTCCTAGACTCTCGCAAGAGCTAGGCAGACGATGTCGCGACCCGTTATCATACACTTGGGTCAATTATGTAAATAATAAAGTCGGCCCAATCCGGTTTCGTTATTTATTATAACTAACAAACACCACTCATACACATTACACTCATACTAGAAGCCAGCTAAGTAAGTCCGTGGACTTACCTGAATCAGATCCCGACTTTCTAATCGCAAATCGATCTGTACAGTAGGAATTCAGTGGCCTGTCAAAGGAGGCAAGTGTGTCAGCACACTTTCTAGGTGATTAGAAGTCTAAGACTTCTAAGATAGTAGGTCTTAATAGAACGGAACTGATTACAATATTAATTTATGGTAAAATGACTATTTTACCCTTGGTCTCGAAACTTCCAAAAATTCCCTAATTCATGCCTAAACTCTTATATGAGACTAAAGAGTCATATTCTAACTCCTAAAGATGAGTTTGGTTACAAATTGGGAATTTACCAATTTCCCTATTTTCGAAAAGATCTTTAAGGTCCAACTTCGGCTTCAAATATAAAATTCGAATAATCTTATAAAAATTCTGAAATAATTCCCTAGATCATCTATGATATCTCATTTACTCCTAGGGGCAAAAATTTCTTAAAACTGTTCAACCATCACTTCTACAAAAATTTCCAAATTTGGTTACAACACTTAACAAACAGCACATTGTCTTAAATTTAATATGTTTTACAACAATATGCCAACTATATCATACTAAAATTTCAGTCAAATAGGAGGAGTATTTCATACCTAAATCTGATTCTGAAGTTGGGTACTGGACACAGTTTTGAATATTCAGAACATTAAATCCTTTTATAGTGCTTCTCCCTGGTCGACGTGACTGAGTTTAGGAAAGATTTTGTAACATCTAATAGCTCATATGTATGAGGGAAAGGTAACCAAAAGAGGTATGGTCTTACTCGATTCTAGGGTTGATTGTATGCAAAACCAAGTCCTGGAGACGAATAGCTTATGCAAAAGAGATTCCTGGAGGCAGCTGAGCGTGTGCAGAAGGTTGGGCGTTTGCTGGCACCTAGTCTGCACTGGCTGGGATGTGAAGAAGGGAGAAAGCCAAGGTTCACCTGCTCAGACGGCGTTGGTGCAGAAGTTTGGCCGTCCTGCTGCTCTCTGGTGCATCCTTCGTGTGCTGCGAGTGACCAAAGGAGGGCCTGTTGGGTGAGATGCAGAAGGCGACGCAGAGGGGAAGATTGCAAGCTGTGGCCAGGCGGAAGGAAAGGAGCTATATGGGCAGCGTGATTTCCGGCAGTTAAGGGGGAGATCTTCACTTACTCAGCAACCTTTCCGTTGGAGTCAAGAGGAAGCGTGAAGGTCGGCTGCTCTTCTGTTCTTGTTGGGCTAGAAGTGCCTCTGGGCCAGTACAACCGCAAGGACAAGGTTGGGTTGGATGTGCCGCTGGGCCAGCACACAAACGAGAACACATTTGGTTGGATCAATGGCAAAGTTGGGCTGAAACTATGTAGAAAGAGTGGGCTGAGTTAAGGTAAGAAAGATGGGCTGAATAGTTTGTCAAAAGCCTGTCATGGCCTTGTCAAGTCCATGAATGAGTTTGTCACAGGTTTGTCGGGCTTTGTCATGGCCTCGTCTCAGCTTAGTCATGATATCGTCACAACTTGTCATGATCTCGTCTAAAGTCATCGATAAGAATGAATTATTATAACTAGGGTTTGATATAAATCTATCATTTTATGTGAATTAAATTCTACATAAAATGATAAATAATTATAAAAATTAGAGCTTGATATAATTTTATCATTTGATGTGAATTAAATTCTACATAAAATGATAAAATTCGTGAAGAAAGAAATACTAGATAGAATGGAAAACCGTCAACGGCTCGAAGTCCGATTTGCTTCGGAATTAACCTGAATAAAAATTCTGGCTATTAAAGAGGTGCGCAGTTTCTTGGGCTTAGCGGGATACTACCACCGTTTGTTGAGGGTTTCTCTGTGATTGCACGGCCGCTTACTTCCTTGTTGAGGAAGTCTACCAGTTTCGTCTGGACCGAGCCTTGTCAGGGCAACTTTGAGGTGCTGAAGAGGAGGTTGACTTCCACTCCTGATTTAGCCTAGCCCGAGGGTGTAGAGGATTTTGTTGTGTATAGTGACGCCTCCAAGCTAGGCATTGGGTGCATTTTTATGCAGAGGGATAAGTTTACTGCATACGCTTCTCGGCAGCAAAAGCCATACGAGGAGAATTATCTCACCCATGATCTTGAGCTAGCGGCAGTGATTCATGCCCTGAAGATTTGACGACAATACTTGTACTAGGCTACGGGCCAAATCTTCACAGACCATAATAGTCTGAAGTATATATTCACTCAGCGGAATAACCGCAAGAGGAGATGGTTGTAGCTGATTAAGGAATTTGATTTGGAGATTTTGTACCATCCGGGGAAGGCAAATGTAGTCGTCGATGCCTTGAGTAGGAGGACTCCTCGAGAGGAGGCTATAGCACGGCTTACGGTTCAGCCACAGCTGCGGAGGGATTTGATTTAGTTAGAGATGGATATCTGATGCCTTGATACGGATTGTCGTTAGTCCGATTTGGAGGTACTTTCCTGACATGTCCGGCGAAAACCGTCAGAAGCTTGAGGGATGCCCTATTGTGATGAGGATCACAGATAGGATGGCTAGAGGTGAGGCACCGCAATTTATGGTAGGAGCAAATTGCTTACTCAAACGCTAGGGGCGTAACGTCAGACCCGGAGTTGAGAGAGCGGATTTTGCATGAGGCACATTGTACACCTTACTCTGTGCTTCCAGGCACGAGTAAGATGTACTAGGACCTTAGGAGATCTTATTTGTGGGGTAAGCTGATGCCCGATGTAGCTAGATATGTGGCCCGATGCGCGACCTGCTTGCAGGTCAAGATCGAGCACTAGAGACACGCAGGAGAGTTTCATCCACTTCCCGTGCCGCAGTGGAAGTGGGAGGATATATCCATGGACTTCGTTACCGGTTTGAGGCCGAGTAGGAGCTTTGACTCGATATGGGTAGTAGTGGATCGGTTGACGAAGGCCGTACGTTTCATCCCTATTCGGGAGACGTGGCCGGTGAGTCGTCTAGCCAAGGAGTTTACTCGTCAGATTGTGAGGTTACATGAAGTACCGAGGACTATCATCTTGGATAGGGACGGGCACTTTACCTCGAGGTTTTGGCAGCAGGTAAATTCTGCCCTAGGTTCGAGTCTTCATTTCACCACTGCATACCATCCATAGACTGACGGCCAGTTAGAGCGGACTATTCAGACAATAGAGGACATGTTGCGGGCATGTGTACTAGACTGGGGGCCAGTATCGCCAAACCACCTCCCATTGGTGGAGTTTTCATATAATAATAGTGGCACGTGTCGATTGGGATGGCACCGTATGAGGCATTGTATGGGCGGAGATGCCGCACTCCCTTATGTTGGGATGAGCCGGGGAGTTCTAGTGTTGTAGCTCCGGATCAGCTATAAGAAGACATGGCTAGGGTTGCTTTGATAGGAGAGAGGATGTTGACCGCGCAGAGTCGTCAGAGATTGTGTGCGGATAGGAGGCGTAGACCTCTAGAGTTCAGGGTAGGAGCTCAGGTGTGGCTGAGGGTATCACCGACACGGGGCGTCATACGATTCAGCATTAACGGGAAGTTGAGCCCCCGATATGTCGGTCCATTTGAGCTAGTGGAGAAAGTTGGTGAGGTGGCATGCCGACTAGCATTGCCACCACGGTTGGAGGGTCTACATCCGGTATTCCATGTGTCTTAGTTGAGGGAGTACATCCATGACCCGAGACACATCATTAGCCACGAGGATATAGTGGTGGAGCCGGACCAAACTTTTACCGAGCATCCGATAGCCGTTTTGGAGTGGAGTACGAGACACCTTCGATCGAAGGAGAAACAGATGTTGAGGGTGCAGTCGTTGAGGCGAGGAGCCGATGAGGCCACATGGGAGATGAAGCATAGTATCCGTAGGAACTATCCCGAGTTCTATGCCGGTTTAGTGACGTCGATAGGGCAATCGAGTTAGTCCCGCGTTCTTCCTTGGTTATGCTTACGTGATTTGTGATGCGATATGTGTTATGTGTTATATGTGCGTATGTATGATTACCTTTCGAGGTGTTGATGGGATTATGAGGTTGACTTTGGAGTTTTAGGGTTGATGGGTGACATTACTTGTTCCGTACAACTTTCGGGTGATGTTAGTTGTGAGCTTTTCGTTCACCAAGTTTCGGGACGAAATTTAATTTCAGGGGGGTTAGTTGTAACATCCGGAATATTTATTCCTGGTGTCGAGATGTTTTCTGATCTTCCTGTGTTAGTGGCTTATTTCCTGCAGGCACGTTTGCTTAGTGTCGGGATTTATCGCGGGATTGGGCTTTCTTTTTTCTATCCAGCCTCGGGATACGGAGTGAGGAGACAAGGGGACATCTGACCCTTGGCTCTCCCCACCCCTTTTGGCAGCCATCAATACTCCCTCTCTCCCCTCATTTCTCCTTTCCACTTTCACGCTCAACCTTTATTCTCTTCACTCTCCTCTTCCTTCTTTGCTCTCATCTTCATTCTCCTTGGAAGAGTTGGGTAGGAAGCTACAACCATGAAGCTTCGGATCTATTGTGGTAAGCTATCTCTATCCCTCTTCTCTTTGTTGTTAGTTCTTCCCTCTTTCTTCTTCTCTTCACCTCCATGGCTATGGAGGAAGCTTTGAAGGGAGATCTTGTAAACCCTTTGCATGTCTCCTCTATTAGCTCGTTTAGGTCGTGGTGAGGAAGCTAAGACCTGTGGTGAGAGTTTGGAGAAGACCCAGCCATAGAAGGAGGCACTTCGAGCGAAGAACCAGTCGAAGAAACGAAAAAAACGAAGTTTCTGTTGTACGACCGCGGGGGTGGATCACGAGAGGCGCAGGGGCGGACCACAACCACCGCAGGGGCGGCTCCCAAGTGCAGGTGTGGCTCCAGACACCCGCAGGGCCGGTGACATCTTAACGTAGGGGGCGTCACCTTGCTTCCGCGGCTGCGTTTTCTTCCCCAATAGGCTTCTTCCTCCCTTCCTCTTCGTTCCTTCCTTATCCTTATAATTATACCTAGTTAGAAGCAATTTTAGCATGGACCTAGGACTTATGAGAATGCCATCTAGTGGCTTGAACCTAGGTGCCCTTTGAGTTAGTTGGAATCGTTGGTGATCTTGTGTGTGTGAAGACCAAATGGTCTCTCTTCCGTCTTGTATTCTTATTCCATCTTTGAGTAGTGCTTGAACTCAAATAGGGTAACACCCCGAGTCCGCGGGTTTTGGGAAGCCACATTTGACTAGGATCTCACAATGGATCCTGACCCTAGCTTGACAACAAGTTCACTAGACCTTACAACATGACATTGACAAATATAAAACAAATACATAAAATTTTATATACTGTACAACCAAAAGGTGAACAACTAACATAGCCGAGCATAAAACAACATCCTCACACTGGAGGTATACAAAAGATCATCCTCACGCAGGAGGGAAACAAAGACAACCCCAAAAGTCATAATCATCCTATGTACGAGAGGTCCTCGGCTTGCCACCCTGCCAGATCACTCAGTAACACGCCTATCCTGCAACGCATCTACAACATGAGACGGAACCATTAGCTAACCGTTCGTATATAAGGTAATGCATAAGCACAAACACAATCATGAAAGATAAACATATCAACATGCTATCATATTCACCCATTTTATCATCTTTATATAATAGTCATTCACTCAAATCGTATATATATAGGTAGATGAAACTATGTGACACGGGGATCGATACATCCTCGCCTCTGAGCCTGCTAACCATCTGGAAGTAGTGTCAGTCACACAACCCGTGTATCATATGGGGGTGGATTGCGGCTTTCCTTTTTACCTGATGATGGCCTGACATGAAAGAACCGCCTAGACTCCATGGCGGGATGAAAGAAGGTTATCACAGCCACGCATACGGGGCAATCAATAAAACATAGGTCAGTAGTAACCGACATCTAATGCTATCATAGAAAACATACAACGCACACACCACTCATGCAAACACCAAATATAAGGATGGTAACTAAGTCCTACGGACTTACGTCAACCTTGTACAAAGCACAACCACAATCAACCTCCAATATTGAAGGGTACACTGCCCAATAACAAGGCATAGAGATATGCAAATCTCCTATCAATCAAAGGTGTCACAACTAGACCCCAAGGATCCATTGGATCATCCTCAACCTACACCTCACAACATATAATCCTCAAGAGTTGTACAAGGCCTAACATGATCATACATCATCCAAACACTCTCAACTAAACCTAGCATGGAACTACACTCTCATACTAGGAAATGAAGAGGCAATGCCATCCATAGGCAAGCCTAGACGCAAGACACACCTGCAGAACCAAGTGCAAACTCAAGCTGATGTAGGTGGCGGCAGGGGCGGCTGGAAGGTGGCGTAGGGGCAGATAAGAGCCGGCGCTGGGGCGGTCCCGAAGGGCACAGGGGCGACTGGTGAGCAGAGGGTGCACTTCCGGCCGTTCTTTACTTCTCCACTCGATCTTCTTCACTCCTTTTTCGTCCAACAACCATACAAATACATATACCTACAAATATAAATCAATTGAAGCCAATCAAGGCTGCCATAAGATCAAACTTGTTGAACCTAAGCTAGAATTGAAGGAAATAAGGATAGAAGCAAGAAAGAAGAAATATAGGAAGAGATGGAAGAAAAATCACCAAGTTGAACCTATGTAGAGGAAGGACCTCACCAAACAACCTCAAGGCTAGCTCTTCAGAAGCACAACAGCAACATCAAGCATCAACCAACAACAAAACCATCAAAGACTCTCATCAACTCAATCAAAGCTCAAGGAAGATCAAGAAGAGATCCATGGGAGAAGGAAGAAGAAGATGAACGTGAGTAAGGAGAAAGGAGCTGGAGAAGTGAAGAAACCCTTCATCTGAAGCAATGGGAGGCTTATAAATGAAGGCAACCGCAAAGAACGAGTCAAGGTCAACGAAGACGGCTGCATCCACGCAGAGCCGCAGGGGTGGACCCTGTGAGGTGCGGGGGCGACCAGCTGCTAGTGAGGCCCTCTAGGTACGCAGGGGCGGCTGCCTTGCTCTGCAAATGTCACAAAGGGCACCAAGACAAAGGCTTTTACATCTCACCACCCTAAAAACAAGTTTCGTCCCGAAACATGCAAAATCCCAAATCCTCTAAGACCCATAAGCCGAGGTATAACTTTCTCTCTCTATTAGAGGTATCACCTCTCTGTTCAAAAGATTATAACCTATATCAATATTTAACCTCAAACATGAACATGGAGGAATCATCATCTTTATAAAACAAGGCCATAAAGCTACCCATAGGCGTAGAGGTATCACATCTCTTGCCATACCACATCACAAGGCATAGAGGAAGCACATCTCTAGCCAAAACATACTTATGTGCAACGCATGGAGGAATAACATCTCCAAGGAAACTATGTTCGTCAAGGTAGCCTGGAGGAAAGAACCATCTCCATCTAAATCCTTATCGCACTCAAATAGCATGGAGGAAAGAACCATCTCCAGCTATAATCATACAACACGTTAGCACATGAAGATCGAGTAAGATCGTAAATCACATCATAGCTAGCATGGAATAAGCACATCAAGGTTTGTAAACATATAAAGACATAATCACATACTCACCAAGATAGCACTGTGATCTACTCGTCGACCCTAGGTGCATCTATCTCAGCATAAAACTCTGGATAGTTCCTCTGGATACTATCCTTAGTCTCCCATGTACCCTTTTCGGATCCTCGTCTCGACCACTGTATCCTCAACATGGGAATGTCCTTCGAACGCAGGTGTCTCATACCTCGCTCTAGGACTTCAATAGGATGCTGAGCAAAGGTGTGGTCCGTCTCAACCACAAAAATCATCATAACTCACAATGTGCCTCGGATCGGGTATATACTCCCTCAGCTGAGACACATTAAATATAGGATGAACACCTCTAGTCTCGGAGGCAAAGCTAATCTGTAGGCTGACCTCCCAACTCTATCTAGTATCTCGAAAGGACCTACATATTGGGGAATCAGCTTTCCCTTTATGCCAAAACGTCTAACGCCATGCGTCGGAGATACTCTCAACTAGACATGAGCTCCTACTCTGAACTCTAGAGGTCGACGCCTCCTGTCTGCATGTGACTTCTGGCGACTCTTTGCAGCCATCATCCTCTCTCTAATCAGCGCTACTCGATCCATATAACCATGAATCTGCTCTGGTGCTATCAACTAATACTGCTAGGCTCATCCCAACATAAAGGTGTATGGCATCTACGTCCATACAGTGCCTCATAAGGAGCTATCCCAATAGATGCATGCCAACTGTTGTCATATGAGAACTCAACTAGTAGGAGGTAATTAGAACATCCCTGTCCCCAATCTAACAAACAAGCTCGCAACATATCTCAAGGGTATGGATGGTCCTCTCTAACCGATCATCTGTCTAAGGGTGAAACGCAATCGTGAAGTGTAGACTCGTCCCCAAAGCAGTCTGAATCTGCTGCGAAAATCTCGAGGTAAACCGTCCATCTCAATCAGAGACGATCGTCCTCGGTACACCATAGAGTCTCACTATTTGTGTAGTGTACTCCTCAGCCAATAAGCTCACTGGCCACGTCTCTTTGATAGGAATGAAACGTGTCACTTTTGTCAATCTGTGATCAATAACCCAAATAGCATCAAAACTCCTACTGGGCCTCTATCAAGTCACAAAGTCCATGGATACGTCCTCCCACTTCCACTACGGTACTGGCAGTGGATGGAGCTCACCTCCAGGTCTGCAATGCTCGATCTTGACATGTTGACAAGTCACACACTATGCCACAAATCTGGCTACATCGGGCTTCAGCTCTCCCCACCAATATGAGCATCTCACATCATGGTACATCTTACTGGTACCTGGATGTACAAAGTAAGGTGTACAGTGAGCCTCTTGTAAGATCCTCTGTCTCAACTCTACATCAACAGGTACACAAATGCGGTCATGGCACCTCATCACTCTATCTACTCCAATAGAGAACTGTGGTGCATCTCCACGAGACATCCTCTCTCTCATCCTATCAAGGTCATACAAGTCCCCTGCTTTTGTTGGATCTCATCGAACAAACTAGGTAGAGCCTTTAAAGCATACAACTTGGCATCCTCATCAGGAAATCTAATGTCCAGCTCTAGCCAAGCTAGATCCCTCTAAAGTTGAGGTTGAACTGTCAGTCTTGCAATCGCTTTCTCTCGAGGCGTCTTCCTGCTCTGGACGTCAACTACAATATTCTCCTTCATTGGATGATACAGAATTTCAAGGTCAAATTCCTTGATCAACTCAAGCCACCGGCGCTGGCGGTTATTCAACTCCCGCTGCGTAAAAATATACTTCAGACTGTTATGGTTTGTGAAAATCTGACACGTGGCACCATATAGGTAGTGTCTCCAGATCTTCAAAGCATGAACTATCGATGCTAGCTCTAGATCGTGAGTCGGGTAATTCTCCTCATATGTCTTTAACTATCGAGATGCATATGCAATCACTCTGCCCCTATAGATCAATACACATCCCAAGCCTAACTTGGATGCATCACTATAGACCAAAAAATCATCAAAACCCTCTGGTCATGCGAGGACAGGAGCAGAAGTCAAACGCCTCTTCAACTCCTCAAAACTCTGGGCACATTGATCAGTCCATACAAATCTGGTAGTCTTCCTCAGAAGACTCATTAGTGGACGGGCAATCACAGAAAATCCCTCCATAAAGCATCGGTAATAACCGGCTAGGCCAAGAAAGCTACGCACTTCGTTGACGTTCGTCGGTATCATCCATGCAGCAACAGACTCGATCTTCGCCGGATCAACCATAATCCCGTCGGCGGAGACGATGTGGCCTAGAAAAGCAACCTCAGACATCCAAAACTCGCACTTAGAGAGCTTGTCATACAACTCTCTACCCCTCAAAATCTTCAAAATAGTCCTCAAATGACCGGCATGCTCCTCTTTAGTACGAGAGTATACGAGAATGTCATCAATGAAGACCACCACAAACTGATCAAGGAAGTCGATGAAGTTATTGTTCGTCAACTCCACGAAGACTGTTGGGGCATTCTTCAGCCCAAATGGCATCACTACAAACTCGTAGTGTCCATAACGGTTACGAAATACCGTCCTGTGCACATCCTTCTCCCTCACCCTCAACTAGTGATATCCTGAGAGTATTCAATCCGGGAGAATACTATCGCTCCTTGAAGATGATCAAGCAGATCATCAATACGAGGCAGTGGATACTTATTCTTCATGGTCGTCTTGTTCAACTTTCTGTAATCGATACACAATCTCAACGATCCGTCCTTCTTCCGCACGTAGAGGACAAGTTCTCCCTAGGGGGATACGCTAGGGCGAATGAATCCCTTCTCAGCCAACTCCTCAAGTTGCTTCTTCATCTACAACATCTCGACAGGCGTCATTCGATATGGGGCCTTCGATATGGGTCTCGTACCATGTTTATGGGTAAACTTTGATGAATTTGATGATCTGTTACCGAAAAAAAATGAAGTTAATGACATAAATGTTTAATTTTGTTTCAAACCTAATTAGTATGAAACAAATTAAGAAATTGGATTGTGCAAAATATAATTCCCATATACATATACATGCTTGACCGAGTTATGTTTATAAGCTCCAAGTCTAATAAAGACTTAACAAATAACTAATTAGTTGAAACTTAAGCTATAAAGAATATCATTAAAATTAAAAATAAAAAATAAAAGAAAATAAGAATTAAGATTGGAGGAGTGCTTGAACGTGGACAATTAGTTTAATTCTCAAATCCACAATGAAGGAGGTTAATTATTAATTTTATTAAGAAAATATTTAGAGGCCTAGTGGGTAGTTTTGACGTAAAAAAGAAAGAAAGAGAGAAAAACACGTAGAGAAGAGGATATAAGAAGAAGAAGAAATCAAAGAAGATAAGAGAATCAGAAATATCCTACATACACTTCTTTCTCGGTTTAATTCAAATATAGTAAGTGTAAGCATGATTACTTCTTAATCAATTTGATTTGAAGTCAAATCTTGCAACAAAGCAAAATGTTTCAACGTGGCTTTGGATGTTCTTAATTTCACCCCATTGTCTTTCCTTCTTTTCTTTTACCGATCATTCTAACATTTCAAAGAAGTCATGTTCCTTCTCCTCCTTCAAGATTGATTGGATTAGATCATTCTAAAATTTCCAACAATTGTAGTCGTATGAAACCGTTGGGTTTCTCCGCTACACTAAAACTCGCGGTTGATTGGATTCGATTGATTCCTCCGCCGTAAAAAAAAACTCGTGGTTGGATCGAAAGTAATTACTTTCGACCGCCACATAAAAAATGCGGTTGGTTGGATTCGATTGATTCCTCCGGTGCACAATTCCGTAGTTGGTTGGATTCAATTGATTCCTCCGCTACAACGTATTGAACCATTCGGTTTTGAGCCAAAAACTGAATTATTGTTACAGTAGAAAAACGGGCGACGGTGAAGTTAAACTTAGCCTAATTAACGGAGTTAATTATTGTCATATCGGTGAACTGAGGATTCAAAAACACATTAACTTATATAAAAAATTAATAAAAATAAATGTGAAGCCTGGAATTGCAGTTTTTTTGGCGGTACAGATAAGTTTCACTTTTCTTTTTTCTTAAAACCAAACTTTAGTTTAATTATAATGGGACCCGTTTCTTTTTTTTCTTTTTTTTAAAGAAACAAAAAAAGAAAAAAAAAGAAAACAAACAAACAGAGCAAATCAATTTTGTAAAACTCATTTACGTGGAAAGTTACAACTTCCATTTTAAATATTGATTTATTTACAACACAAGCCCAAAAAAATAAAACTTTTGTAAAAGATAAACCATAAAAAATTTTTAATAAATAGGATCATAAATTTTCGATTATGTATCGTAATTAAATATCTATATATCAAACTAAACAAAATCAAAATATAAACTTTGTTGAGGTAGAACTACGTTATGACTTGATGCTCTTTTCGAGCTACGTAGGAAATCCGATATTAAATTAAACTGGATTCAGTCGACCCGTCCGATTAAAATAAATTTTGAATTAAATCTTAGACGTAAAATTAAAAGACACCAAGTTTTCTAAACTCGATATAAAGCAACCGCTCATCGAGTTTAACCACAAATCAAAAATCCAGACCATACATCTTCTAAGTAGAACTACGTAAAGACTTGACACCATTTTAAAAGGCTACGTAGGTAACTCGATATTAAGTTTAAATTACATCGAGTACAGTCGCAAATGAAATTCAAATATTATAAAATGTCAAATATTCTTAACTCCATATATAGCATCGCTCATCGAGTTTAACCTCACAAAAATCCAAACTATATATCTTTTCATGACTTGATACTCTTTCCGAGCTACGTAGGAAATCCAATATTGGATTCAGTTGCACCATCCAAATAAAATCAACTCCAAAATAAATCTTGGAGTTAAACCAAAATTCCCAAATATTCATGAACTCGATATAAAGCATCCGCTCGTCGAGTTTAACCACACAAAAAAACCCCAATCATTTAAGAACTACGTACGATTTAATTCCTAATAAAGAATACGTAGGAAATGTGGTAAATTAAGAACCGAATTCAGTCACAAGATTTAAAATACAATAAAAATAAATAACCTAACACTTTTCTTGATCATACGCGTGATAGCGAAATAAATTAAGCAACCCTTCCTAGAAGGTGGGTTTAATTTAATCTTATGATGCATGGTCGAGATATAAATACCATGAAAATGATAGTTGGATCATCGTCTAGGCAACCCTTCCTTGAAGGTGGGTTTTGACTTTGATTCTCTGAGGCATGAAAACACTACACTGAACTATGTGAGGCTTGATCCTCTTTAATGAGGTACGTAGGCAACCCTTCCAAAAACGGGTGCAGTCCAAATCACCAAAAGCAACCAAATATCGGTATTTATATAACATAGAGTCAAAAGGTCAAAAAGAAAGGGTCGAACTCAAATAAATAAAATATGTTTTGTAAATTTGTATTCGAATAAAACATAAAAGGTATTTTGTAAATTTGTGTACATTTTTATTCAACATATTTTTGGCACGTCCAGTGGGACCTTTTCTTTCTTTTCATCTCTAAGTTATACATATACTAATGTTTGATCTTATTTGATTGCAAGGAAATGGCGTCAAAGGAAATTGTGAACTTCAATGAACTCCCGGCTACCTTCGTCATTCAAGGAGGACGATGGCTCCGCCGCAAGTCGTTTGAAGTTGTCTTTGATATTGCTCCTAATGCAATCTATGCTGAAATCCCTTTGAAGAAATCTTTCACGAGTCTTCAAGTTTTGGAGGAAAATGTAACTCCGAGGACGTCCATGACTATTTCGGGACATGGGGCAAAAAGCCCAACAACAAGAAATCTGCTTATGTCAAAGTTGGACATGACAATTCTCCTAGCTTTAAAGGCACAAAGCCTTCTGCTAGGGTTGTCCCAAGGCCAATCATTCGAGTCATCAAGAAGAATGGTGTGCATGTTGGTATTCCTGCTGAAAACACTCTTAAGAAGGTGAATAAGTCTCGAAAAAGGAGGGGACGCAAGAATGGTTCCCGTCGTAACACTAGACCGCTTCGTAATGGATAATCCTCGATCACTACCCCAAGGAAAATTCTTGTTGGGTCAATTCCTATCACCTTGGACAAATTTGAGCAAGTCTACATGACTTCTTATTTTGAGGAGGGTACTCAACCAAAAGCTCCAAAGCTTAAAATCACCAAACCCTCATAGGCCATGAAAAATCCAAATGAGAATGAAGTGATTGAAGAAACTTCTACAACTCAAAAGAAAGAAAGTAGTCTTCGTATTTCTAAAAGCTCAGTCTCCCAAGAGGCTCAAGTTGTGTCTTGTGATGGTCCAGTTACAAGATCAAAAGCTAAGTCAATGACTTATGCTCAAGTAACTTCACAACCACCAAGTCCACAACGAGAATTGGAGGAAAGCTTAAGTTCTCCTTTGTATGGAGATTTATCTTCTCTATTTTAACAGGAGGAATTTCCACATGTTATTACAAAGGAAGGAGAAAAAAAAGTTGTAACCCAAGATGAATTTGAGAACATGCAAGTGTTCATGACCGGAACAACAAGTGTTGAGGAACAACTTCAAGACTTGCAATGGTCATTAGCCGCAAGAGAAGCTCAAATAGCTACACTTATGGCTCAAATTGAGAACCAAGCTGATACTAGTAGACATGAGCAAGTAAGGACAAATGATGAAAGTCCCGGTGGTAGCTCATCTATTTCCCCACAAGAGATTAGGGAGATGATCGCTCAAGGAATCCGAGAATTTCAAGTGTCACAAAACCCTACAGGTACTCGGGTATAGAAAGCCATATTCGATCCAATATGATTCAGTACCATTCCCTCCCGGCTATCAAAGACCAACTTTTGATAAGTTTGATGGAATGCATGGATAACCACACGAGCATTTGGCTCATTTCTACTCAGCATGTGCTGAGACCGCAATGAGTGATTCTTTGTTGATCCGGCAATTTGTCCAATCTTTAAAGGGGTCGGCATTTACTTGGTACACTCAACTTCAACCGGGATCAATCCACACATAGGATGATTTACAAAGAGAATTCCTAGCTCAATTTGTGAGCTCTAAGGCAAAGGTCTCCATTATGGATCTTGGTAATACCCTTCAAAGATCAAATGAGCTTGCAAATGATTTTATCGCTAGATGGCGAACCTTGAGACTCAAATGCCCAGAAAATTTAAGTGAACAGGCATGTGTCCAGATGTGTACTAATAACTTAATTCCTGAGTTGGCAGTGCATGTTGGTAGTGCCGAGCCTCGTTCTTTTGATGCCTTAGTTTCAAAGGCTTGCAATGTTGAACGACAATTGGCTCGGCGTGATGCAAAAACCTATCGTCCTCAAGCAAATGAACTTAAATGAGATGATGGAAAAAGACCTTTTAAAAAGGGAGAGTCGATGGCAACCTTTATTAAATCCGGAAATAAAGTCTTCACGGGAAATAATTCCCAAAATAAAGAAAGAGGAAGGGGTAAAGACACCATTAAAAGACTCACTCTTGAAGAAAGAAAGCAAAAGAAATATCCTTTTGATGATGATGATGTCCAAGGGATTTTCGATGAGTTGATTTCGTCTAAGCTTCTTACACTTCCAGAGTCAAAAAGCCAAATGAAGTTGGAAGGACAAATGATCCAAAGTATTGTCCTTATCACCAAATTATTAGTCACCCTATCAAAGATTGCTATGTCTTCAAAGATATAGTTGAGAGGATGATTAACAAAGGAGAGATTGAGATTGAAGGTGAAGACTCGGTAGCTCCAAAGGCTTCATCAAATACTACATCCTTAGTGGATGCGGATAATTTGGTGGCTTTCAATTCACTCGAAGAACCATCTAGGTCAAATGAAGATGACGGTATTTACACGGTTTCCTTACCTATGATGGCGATACCCGTACAATTTTCAATAGATGGTGGCAAAGATATTTGCATTGTTTGGTCATACCCTGATATGCCAAGAGATGGTCCTAGGGTTCCAACTCTATATGAGATCATGACATGCTCACACATCGAAGATCTGTTTTCAGATGATGATGATCTTGACATTAATAGTGATTTTGAGAGGAAAAATTGTGTAACTCGAAAGACTCGGCCTGAAGCGACTCAAAAATCGAGTTCTCCTGGGTTTAGAGTGATCGGAAGAAAACCCGAGAAAAATAAAAACAAGAAGAACAAACAGAAGAAAAACAAGAAAGAAAAGAAACAAATTCTGATTTTGAGGAAGAATACATTCAACCTGAGAGGGTATCGGTTACCCTAAAAGATTTTGTTCCAAAGAAGTTTTATGGTGATGAAGAACCTTCAGAAGATGAGGCATTTTGGGGCAATGAAGTTGCTCAATGTTGCATGGCCACATGGGCCGATATATGCGAAGAGGAGGAACCAGAAGTTGATACGGTTTCTCTTCGTTCAGGACGTCAACTTCTATCTCCGAAACCCAATGAAAAAAGAAAGGAGAAAGAATTGATTTCTAATGAATATTCAAAAGTGAGAAATTTTTATGAACGTCTTGATAAAGAAACTTCTTAACTACCTCAGAAAAATGTGGAGGAAATTGAGGCCTTACAAAAAGAATCCACTTCTCACGTATCGGTTTCGCTTCATAAAGCTCCGTACAAAGAGAAAGTAAAATATGGCGTCATTAGTCACTTGAAGCGCATTCCTGCACGCTTGAGTGTTTATGATGCCTTACAAATGTCAAATAAATTGAGGAAGGCGTTAATTCAAGCTCTTATGGATCCCGATGATTATAAAGATCAAGTTGAAATGGTGGAGGTTAATCATGTTTCATTATCTCCGTCAACTCAATGTGCCTCATGCATGGCTTGTATAACATTCTCAGATGAGGATCTTCAATTGGGGAATGAATATCATAATCGGCCTTTATATGTTACGGGCACCATTGGGGATACAAAGATAAATCGAATCCTTTTGGATTATGGATCTGCAATAAATCTTCTTCCATTAAGGGTACTAAGGACAATGGGGTTGACGACCGCACATTTATCTCCTACTTTGCTAACCATCCAAGGTTTCAATCAAGTGGAACAAAAAGCCATGGGTACCATTGCATTACAGATTGTTCTTCACAATCTTTATAAAGATGCTTTGTTCCATGTCATAGATGCGGACACCTCTTATAATGCTTTACTTGGTCAACCATGGCTTCATGCTAGTAAATCCATTGTTTCTACTCTTCCTCAATGTTTGAAATACACTGATGATAATGGAAATGACAGGATTATTCGAGGAGACCCAAACCCTTTTCACGGAGAAAGAGTTAATTATGCCAATGCCAAGTTTTATAAGGCGGTTAATTTCAACTCAAAGATGCCCATGAAGGTTGTCAATGGTAAAAATACCAGTAATGTTCACCAAGCACCTAAGGTTTCTCTGAATGGGAAGAATGAAAAAGGTGATACATGTCCTAAGGTGTTGCTTAAATACACACAAAAAGAAAAACGACAAGCCGGCCAAAAACCTTTGAACTCGGTAGAGAAGGCTATGAACTCTCTCATGACAAGTTACACATTTCCTCTACGGAAAATTGACCAGTCTATTCCAAAAACGACTTTGGTCATTCAAAGGTCCTTCGGGTTTAAAACAAGTGATAACAGAAGGGTAGTGCCAAGAGTTGAATCCAACAATCCTCCCTCGAAAACACTTTCAAGGAAGTTGAACAAAAAACTCAAAGTGAAAAACTCGAAGTTCTTATCAAAAAGCAAAGCTCCATATATCCCCTACAATGACGATGATATTGAAAAGTTGAAAGTTTTTCACGAAGGGGGCATATTGACAGCGAGTTTTGAAGAGCCTACGACATTGACTCCGGAGGAGCAAAGCTCGTTTCTCGAAGATAAAGCATCAACATCTCGGATTTCAGTTTTTGATAGGCTTGAAATCGGTTCAACAACTGGAACAGCAAGAGCTACTGTTTTTCAAAGGCTTGAATATGTTGATAGGCCTAAAAACAAAGCAAAACAAATCAAAAAATGGAGGATCAGTAAGAAAAAGAAGAAAGCAAGGTTTCTTGTGCAAAAGCCAAATGAAGATTTCATGAATGCCGAAGTAGAAGAGGTGAACATGGTGTCTATTGATATAGAGGAGAATTCAAAAGAATTCATCAATATAGTTCAACCAGCACCGACAGAAATGGATGACGGTGGACAAGCTACAATTGATGATCTTCAAGAAATTTATTTAGGTACTCTTGAATGTCCTATACCCGTCCTTGTTAGTGCATTGTTGACCAATGAAGAAAAAATAATCTATGAAGAACTTCTCAAGGAGTACAATGATGTGTTTGCTTGAGGTTATTAGGATATGCCTGGTTTAGACCCGGAAGTGGCAATGCATAAACTAGCAATATCTGAAGAGAAAAAGCCAGTGAAAGAAGCACAACGCCGTTTTCGTCCCGAGTTGATAGTTAAAATAAATATTGAGGTTAAGAAGCTTATCTAGGCGGGTTTCATTCGTGAGGTCCAATATCCGATTTTGCTAGCCAACATTGTTCCTGTGAGGAAGAAAAATGGACAACTCCGTATTTGTGTGGATTTTAGGGATTTGAATGAAGCATGTCCTAAAGATGAATTTCCATTACCTATAACCGAGTTATTGGTTGATGCCACCACCGGATTTAAAATGGATCCTCGTGACGAAGAGCTAACAACTTTCCGAACACCTCAAGGCACCTATTATTATACAGTATTGTCTTTTGGTCTGAAAAATGCGGGAGCAACTTATCAAAGAGCCATGACAATTATCTTTCGGGATTTGCTTCATAACACAATTGAGCGTTATGTGGATGATTTAGTTGTCAAGACAAAAGAAAGAGAAGATCACCCAAATGATCTTCGAAGGGTTTTTGAAAGGCTACGCAAGCACCAGTTGAACATGAATCCCCTCAAATGTACTTTCGGTGTGACATCCGGCAAATTTCTTGGTTTTATCGTTCGGGGTCGAGGAATTGAAATTGATCCTGATAAAATTAAGGCAGTCATGAATATGCCTCCTCCAAGGAATCTCCGCGAGCTTCGGGGCTTACAAGGAAAACTTGCTTACATCCGACGTTTCATTTCGAATTTAACAGGAAGATGTCAACCATTTATAAGGTTAATGAAGAAAGATACTCCATTTATATGGGATCAATCATGCCAAAATGCCCTGGATAGCATCAAGAAGTATATGATGAATCCGCCAATTTTGATGGCACCAATATCTAGGAGGCCTTTAATCTTGTACACTGCGGCTCTTCAGCGGTCCTTAGGGGCTATTTGGCTCAAAACAATGATGAGGGAAAAGAAAATGCCTTATACTATATCAGCCGAACCTTGGTAGGGGCGTAACACAATTATTCTGCTATGGAAAAAATATGTCTTGCTTTGGTGTTTGCCGTTCAAAAGTTACGACATTATCTTTTAACCCATCAAATCACCTTGATCTCAAAGGCTGATCCGCTAAGATATATCTTATCAAAAGCAATGTTATTAGCTCCTTTCGACATCAAATTTGTGTCGCAAAAGACAGTATAAGGACAAGTAATTGCTGACTTTTTAGCTGCTCATCCAACCCCAGACGATGAAGAATTGTCATATGATCTACCAGATGAAGAAATTCTAATGGTTGAGGAAACTTCATGGCAATTATATTTTGTAGGAGCGGCGAAAAAACAAGCATCTGGAGTTGGTATTGTGTTTATCACTCATTATGGCGGCTTGGTGCCATATTCCTTCGCTCTTTTAGAGACTTGCACAAACAATGTGGCAGAATATGAGGCACTAATCATCGGTCTTGAAATAGCTCTTGAGTTGCAAATTGATCCATTAAAGGTGTTTGGTGATTCTCAATTGATCATTAGACAAATAAATGGACAATATGAAGTAAAACACCCAAATTTAATTCCTTTACACGAAAGAGCAAAATATCTCATGCAACAATTTCAACAAGTAGAAGTAATGCATGTGTCAAGATCCAGAAATGATAAGGATGATGCCCTAGCCAAATTAGAGGCATCTCTAACACTACCTTATGAAAGAGAGATTCAAATCACAATTGGGGAGCGTCATTTGCTTTCATCGGCTTTAGACCGATTCAACTCTACGAAGAAGTACATGTTGCCTCAGTATATGAGATTGATGAAGACCCTGACTGGCGACAATCGATCATTGAATATCTTCAATATGGAATTTTACCTAATGATGCCAAAAAGAAAGTGGATATTAAACGGCGGGCACCGCGTTTCTTCTTGAAAAATGATACATTGTATCGTAGAGCCTTTGACGGTATATTGCTTCGGTGCTTATCAAAAGAAGAAGCAGAATATATTCTCACAAAAACTCATGCCGGAATATGTGGAGCACATCAAGGTGGTCCTAAGTTAGCCGATCAAGTTAAACGGCTAGGCTATTATTGGCCGACCATGGTGAAAGACGCAATGAATTTTGCTAAGACATTTCATGCGTGTGAAATTCATGGTGATTTCATTCATCAACCTCCTCAACTCCTCCATCCGACAATCTTATCTTGGCCCTTCAATGCATGGGGTCTTGATGTTGTAGGGCCTATAAATCCGTCATCATCACGGGGTCATCAATACATTTTGGCCGCAACTGATTATTTCTCCAAATGGGCTGAAGCTTTACCATTGAAAGTAGTGGGGGCAAAAGAAGTTGCCAATTTTATCAGAATCCATTTGATATACCGATATGGAGTTCCTTTGAAGATAATATCGGACAATGCCCTCTATTTTAAAAATAAAGTAATGATGAAACTAGCTGAAAAATTCGGTTTCAAACACAGTTTTTCATCAAGCTATAATCCATCTTCGAATGGTCAAGCTGAAGCATTTAATAAGGTCCTATGCAAAATTCTCAAGAAGATTGTGTCAAAATCAAGAAGAGATTGACATGAAAGATTGCATGAAGCATTATGGGCATACCGGACAATAGTTCGAACATCTACTGGATGTACGCCATATAACTTGGTATTCGGGTCTAAAGCCGTCTTACCTGTTGAGGTACAATTACCTTCCCTTAGGGTGGCAGTACAAATCACCGATCTCGAGGAAAATGTCAAAATCCGTCTAGCTGAACTTGAAGCATTAGACGAGTGTAGGTTGGCAACACAACAAAGACTCGAAATTTACCAAGCTCAAGTAGCTGGTGCATTTAACAAACGAGTCAAGTTCCGATCCTTTTCGGTGGGTGATCTGGTTCTTACAGTGCGACAACCAACTGTCATTAACCGAAAATCCAAAGGAAAATTTGAGCCAAAATGGGAGGGGCCGTATGTTATCACCAAGATTTTCCCTAAAGGAGCTTACAAGCTTTCAAACAATGAAGGCAAGATATTATATTCTTGTGTAAATGAGAAGTTTATAAGGAAGTTCTTTACTTGATGTAAAAAAAAAGAAAAAAAAGAAAGAAAAAAGGCCATTGTACACAAATGATAGTGAAATAACTTGAAAAACCCTTTATAGAAGGTGGGTTCGAGTTGTTTTGGTGATGTGTATAGAAAAAGGGGCTAAAAAAAGTTCCCAAAAGAACTACGAGAAAGGCTTGATCCCTCACAAAGAGGGTACGTAGGCAGTCTAGCTAATCCAAATGCTAGGTGTAGCCACAAAAACATAAAAAATTTAACATCATTTCCCAAACGAACTATGGAAGGCTTGATCCACACAAAAGGGGTACGTAGGCAGTCTAGCAAGTCAAAACGCTAGGTGCAACCACAAAAATCAAACAAATATTATTTTCTTTTCTTTGTTAAAAAAGAAAGAAGAGTAAGCAAAATATGCCTAAACTGCTATACCTTAAACATCATTCTCGAACTTGATGGTTAGACCAAATTTCATCAAAACAAAATTTCCTTTCAAGGAATAAAATTTTAAATTATCCCAAAAATTTGATCAAATTCACAATTGCTTTGCAATGTGAATTTTCTCATACCCTCAAATAAACAAACAAAAATGATATTCTTCCGAACACCTTTATTTTATCTCAAACAAAGAGAGATAAATCATGTTGACTAACGTCATCAAATTACTTGATCAATGAAGCCCCCAAAACATAAAAGAGATACCTACACAGTATCTAAACCATTGTCATAAAGCTCTCAAAACTAAACACTTGCTCGCCACAAAAAGGCCTCAAGCCAAATATCAAACATCAAAAACAAAATCCCAAAGCAAAATCACCTTCAAAGTTTATATACACATACCTCATATTCTTGACCAAATGACTATGGGCAAATTTCATATCCAAACAAATTTCTGATTGAACTATTCAAATATATACATGTTCCTCTTTCATGCATGCATAAATGAAACCAAACGGTTTCAATGTGAAACGTCGTACAAGAAAAAATCTCGAACTTTTTAAACGTGTTTTATACTCAAACGCATAAAGTTCCGGGGGCAACTGTTTATGGGTAAATTTTGATGAATTTGATCATCTAATACAGAAAAAAAATGAAGTTAATGACATAAATGTCATTTTAATTAATTTTGTTTAAAACCTAATTGTATGAAACAAATTAAGAAATTGAATTGTGCAAAATATAATTCCCATATACATATACATGCTTGACGGATTTATGCTTATAAGCTCCAAGTCTAATAAAGACTTAACAAATAATTAATTAGTTGAAATTTGAGCTATAAAGAATATCATTTAAATTAAAAAAAATAAAAGAAAAGAAAATAAGAAATAAGATTGGAGGAGTGCTTGAACGTGGACAATTAGTTTAATTCTAAATCCACAATGAAGGAGGTTAATTATTAATCTTATTAAGAAAATATTTAGACGCCTAGTGGGTAGTTTTGACGTAACCTCTTCCCACTACCTCCTCTTTATTAGGAAGCATTAACTCATTTATTAAAGGGGCTGAAAATTTTTGCTTCGTCTCTTTTCCTAACAACAACAAAAAAGAAAGAAAGAGAGAAAAACCCGTAGAGAAGAGGATATAAGAAGAAGAAGAAATCAAAGAAGACAAGAGAATCAGAAACATCCTGCATACACTTCTTTCTTGGGTTAATTCAAATATAGTAAGTGTAAGCATGATTACTTCTTAATCAAAATGTTTCAACGTGGCTTTGGTTGTTCTTAATTGCACCCCATTGCCTTTCCTTCTTTTCTTTTACTAATCATTCTAAAATTTCAAAGAAGTCATGTTCCTTCTCCTCCTTCAAGATTGATTGGATTCGATTATTCTAAAATTTCAAACAATTGTAGTCGGATGAAACCGTTGGGTTTCTCCGCTACACTAAAACTCGCGGTTGATTGGATTCGATTGATTCCACCGCCGTAAAAAAAACTCGTGGTTGCATTACTTTCGACCGCCACATAAAAAACGCGGTTGGTTGGATTCGATTGATTCCTCCGCTGAACAATTCCGTAGTTGGTTGGATTCAATTGATTCCTCCGCTACAAAATATTGAACCATTCGGTTTTGAGCTAAAAACTGAATTATTGTTACAGATAAATGTCCTTTTGTTGGCAGCCTTTTGGAACACACTTCTAAAATAAAAATGAAAAGAATATACCAATAAAAAAATAGAGTACAGACGTTCACCTATGAAAAAAAGGAAGACATTGGTGACAAAATATAAAAAATTAATAAAAATAAAATGTGAAGCCTGCAATTGCAGTTTTTTTGGCGGTGCACATAAGTTTCACTTTTCTATTTTCTTAAAACCAAAATTTAGTTTAATTATAATCGGACCCGTTTCTTTTTTTTTCTTTTTTTTAAAGAAACAAAAATAGAAAAAAAAAAAAGAAAACAAACAAACAAACAAAGCAAATCAATTTTGTAAAACTCATTTACGTGGAAAGTTACAACTTCCATTTTAAATATTGATTTATTTATAACACAAGCCCCAAAAAATAAAACTTTTGTAAAAGATAAATCGTAAAAAAAAGTTATTTGCAAAAGTAAATCTATTAAGACAAAATTTTAATAAATACGATCATAAATTTCCGATTATGTATCGTAATTAAATATCTATATATAAAACCAAACAAAATCAAAATATAAACTTTGTTTAGGTAGAACTACGTTATGACTTGATGCACTTTCTAGCTACGTAGGAAATCCGATATTAAATTAAATTGGATTCAGTCGACCCGTCCGATTAAAATAAATTTTGAATTAAATTTTGGACGTAAAATTAAAAGACACCAAGTTTTGTAAACTCGATATAAAGCATCTCCTCATTGAGTTTGACCACAAATCAAAAATCCAGACCTTACAGCTTCTAAGTAGAACTACGTAAAGACTTGACGCCATTTTAAAAGGCAACGTAGGTAACTCGATATTAAGTTTAAATTATATCGAGTACAGTCGCAAATGAAATTCAAATATTATAAAATGTCAAATATTCTTAACTCGATATATAGCATCGCTCATCGAGTTTAACCTTACAAAAATCCAAACTATATATCTTTTCATGACTTGATGCTCTTTCCGAGCTACGTAGGAAATCCAATATTGGATTCAGTCGCACCATCCAAATAAAATCAACTCAAAAATCAATCTTGGAGTTAAACCAAAATTCTAAAATATTCATGAACTCGATATAAAGCGTCCGTTCGTCGAGTTTAACAACAAAAAAAACCCCAATCATTTAAGAACTACGTACGATTTGATTCCTAATAAAGGATACGTAGGAAATTTGGTAAATTAAGAACCGAATTCAGTCACAAGATTTAAAATACAATAAAATAAATAACCTAACACTTTTCTTGATCATGCGCGTGATAGCGAGATAAATTAAGCAACCCTTCCTAGAAGGTGGGTTTGGACTTTGATTCTCTGATGCCTGAAAACACTGCACTGGACTACGTGAGGCTTGATCCTCTTTAATGAGGTACGTAGGCAACCCGTCCAAAAACGGGTGCAGTCCAAATCACCAAAACCAACCAAATATCGGTATTTATATAACTTAGAATCAAAAGGTCAAAAAGAGAGGGTCGAACTCAAACAAATAAAAAATAAATAAAATACGTTTTGTTAATTTGTATTTGAATAAAACATAAAAGGTGTTTTGTAAATTTGTGTACATTTTTACTCAACATATCAAGCTTCAATCGATACTGAAATCCACACATATCTGAGGCGCCAAGCTAGATGGCTCACCAAACATGTTTGCAAACTCGCAGACCACTCGTATGTCCTCCAATGCTGGACTCTCTCCATCCTTCTTGGCATAACACCAGAAGGCATCACATCACGGTGCTATCCGTCTAGCTGTTCGTACGACACTGATGACAGAACCCGTCTTCCCAAGGTCTCAACCTCGGAAGACTTCTATCTGACCTACCTCGGTAGAGACTGTATCAATCCTCCTACCAACATCCAAAACCTCACGGTGTCTACGCATCCAATCCGTACCTAATATGACTTCTTCATGCATCAATGACATGACTAAGAAGTCCACAAGTAACACACGAATCCCTAAACGAATGGGACAACTACGTATCTCACGGGTACCTCTGACCCTACTACCATCAGGTAACCCTATAGTAAAGGGAATCCCCTCTATATTAGCTAAACTCAGACGCTCAACACATACATCAGAAATAAAGGAATGTGTAGCACCCGTATCAAACAAAACTCGAACAGGTAAACCATGAAGCAGAATGGTACTTGTAGCAGCCGGTGCAGGTGGCTCCTCCACACTCCTCAGCTCAAAGAATCTACCTTGAACTCCTCTAGTGTCAGTGGTACTCCCAACATGACCTTAACCTCTACTAGGCCCGACAGTAGATCCTTGAGTAGAAGGACGATCTGGTACTCTCTATTGTCCCTGTGTCTACTGCTAAGGTGCCCTTTGACCACCTCCCATCACACTTGATAACACGATTTATCACGTTAGTTTAGGCATCCATTTAGATAGTTTTTCCCGTTATTCATGCATGTTTTGGCATTAGTTCATGACGTTTGCACTTAATTCACGCATATTGTCGAGATAGACGTCTACACGGGATTTTGTCGGTTTTTTATTGGTATTTTGGGGAGCTTTTGGAGCTTAATCGATACATTCGAGGATCATTCCTCGTGATGACACACTTCCGGACTCATTAAGAAGCAAGCTAGAAGCAAAGGAGAACACATAGAACCTTGTTGGTGCATGCCTTGCACCAACTCGTGGCTTAACGATCAAAAGAGAGCTGTTTATGCAAAACCACGGCCCAGACCAAGAAACCACGCCCGTAATTTTGGCCGTGACTTTCTCTAGACAATTGTGACAGCTGTGTCACGATCTCCATGCCCGACTCTTGCCCTTGATCGAGAATATAAGTGGTCCTGCAGGCTGTTGCTAGGAGGCTCTCACACATTCTCTCCCATGCTCTCTCACAACACATCATTCCATTGGAGGCTACTCTTGGAGGCAAGCAAAAACACTCTCATTTGGAGAAGAAGAAGGACAACACTAGTTTTAGAGTTTTCATAGGTTTTGAGTGGTTTTTGAGTGAGCTTGTTGAAGACATTTGCAAGGGTTTGTAAGGAACGATTTGGACCTTCTTTTGAAGGGTTGTAAGTCTTTCTTAAACATATATTCAGCTTGGTTTACTTGTGTTTACTTGTTTCTCTTCTCTTTCATTTCATTTTCTTGCTATGGAAACCATGAATGTTTGCTTGTTGAGTTTGAATGTTAAAATGCTTGTTGTTGGCTAAATAGTAGTGATTATAGGGTAATGGAATGATGGTTATGGCTTGGACTATGATAGAATAGACTTAAATGTATCCTTGGATAATTTTCTTGCTCGAACCAGACCTCTGTTACAAATCACGGTCTGTTCTTGCCCTTTCCACAGCCGTGATTTAGGATGAACTGCCCGTAATTTTCTCTGTTGTGCTTGTATTGATAAATCTGAATGTTAGGATGTTAGATTGTTAAAATCGTAGTGTTTGTTCAGCATAATTTATCCTAGGGTGACCTAATGCTAGCAAACTAAGTGAGGGAAGAGACCTACCCGGTGATTTCCGACCTTAAGCACCAATGATGATGAACCCTAGGTAGTAGTGAGCCTCACAAGCCGCTATTGGACTGAGTGTGCTAGGGTTGTTACTTAGGACTTGCCTTCCCAAGACTTACCCGGTAAGGAGAGGTTTGACCCCCAGATAGCAATCCGGTTTGTATAGAATTCCCAACCTTAGGCTCCTAGAGACTTACCCGGTAATAGGACCTTAGGTGCGGGATTAGTGGCCCATGAGACCTACCCGGTGATTGATCCCAATTGAGAAACACCCTTTCCCAACATACCATAGCTAGTCCCAGGTTGATTAGAAGCTTGAATTCAATGCCATAACCGGAAGTCCTAACCCCTAGAATCCGCTTTTCTCTCTTTGATCACATACCCGTGTTTGTGTTGCTTATTTGTGTTGCTAGCTAGATTTGTTAGTTTGTTTTACAATCTTGCATCAATTGTGATCTTGTTTGATCACCACAAAACCAACCCAAAAACATTATGATTTTCATTTCTTTATTCCTTTCTCTTTTCTTAGACTAGATTTGCACTATCCATAATTACCTATTTGATTTGATTTCACCTTAGTCTTTGTGTTCGACCTCGGAATACTATCCTTGCTATAAAACGACCCATACATTGTGGGTTCGCTAGGAGTTAGGAAAATATATCGAGTTATAAATTTAAGACTTTTGTGCTATACGTTTCTAGCGTAACAAGTTTTTGGCGCCGTTGCCGGGGACTAGGTCTAGATTGAATTATTTTGTGTGATTGTTTATAGTGTAGGTCTTTCTTGTTGCTTTTGATCTTATTGTGTTTGTGTCTTTGAATTTTCAGGACATCTCTCATTCTTTAGGTGCATGCGAAGATCTCGTGGAAAGGATTTAGCTCCATTCGATCCCGAACCGGAGAAAACCCTTAAGACTAGATCCAAGAGCATTAAGAAGAAGAAGGAGATGGCCGGAAGAGATCTTCAAGCTGAGTTGAATGAAGCCTTAGAGCAACTTAGGCTAAGGGATGAAGCCTTGGAAAATGAGAGGAGACTTGCCAATGAGAGGAAGAAGCAACTAGGAGGGAAATTGAAGACATTAGGCAAGCTCTTGTGCAAAGAGAGCTTAATCGTCAACAACCTCCACCACCACCATTACCGCAGCCGGCGGTCAATGTTCGGTTTGAGCCGATCATCATTGAGGAGCCACAAACGCTAGGGCAACGTATGGATCCAGCCCCAAGAGTGCACCGTCCGGGTGTAAACTTAGGAGATCCCGCAACCCATGATTATTAGTTGCGCCCTCAAGTGCCACAAATGATCCGGCACAATCAATTTGGAGGGATGGAAGGAGAGTCTCCTCATCAACACTTGATGAATTATGAGATCTGGATGGAGACTCTAAGGCAACCTAGATTGGAGAATAACAACCATAAGCTTAGGGCTTTTTCCTTCTCACTTTAGGATAAAGCCTTGGCTTGGTACCAATCCATTCCACTGGGACGTGTGAGTACTTGGGAAGAGATGACAACCGAGTTCTTGACAAAGTTCTTCCCACCTTCCAAGACAACCGTGCTAAGAGGGAAGATCAATGCCTTCGTGATGAAGGATAGAGAGAGCCTATTCAAATCTTGGGAGAGGTTCAAGGACCTCCTCCTAGATTGTTCACACCATGGGATACCAAAGATAAAGCTATTGGAGATATATTTCAAGGGGCTTGATGAGGATAGTCAATTCAAACTCCAATTGCTTTCCGGAGGAACGTTCATGGAGAAGAATATGGATGAGGCTTGGGAGTTTGTAGAGAACCAAGCCTTGGTGATAGAGAAGTACTCCCATAGAAAGATTGATGGGAGGAAACCGGGAGTGTATGAAATAAGTAAAGTCACCATGAACAACTAAAGCTTGATGCAATCAACAATGAGCTTAAGTCTTTGAGGGAGTTGTGGGCCACAATCTTGAAGAATCAAGCAAGTCCTCAAGTGCAAGGGCAAGACAATTTGGCTTCCAAAGAGAAGGACATTAACTACATGGGAAGGGGTAACTTCAACAATTATCAAGGCCCTAGGAACTTCAATAACAACAGCCGGCAATACAACAATTACCGGCCTAATCACAACCATCCCGGGTTCTCCTATTCTAACCCGGATGGTGCCTTGAACCCTCCTGCTTCCACAAGCGCAACACCACCACCTAAGGCTTCACAAGAGCCTCCGCCCGGTTTTACTCAAACTATAAAGGATAGAACTGAAATGATGTTTGAACAATTGCTAGGAAGGTTGAGTGGACTTGAGAGAACAGTGACATCCATTTCTAAAGCTCAAAAGGTACTAGAAGCACAAGTGTTCCAAAAGGCGGGTGAAGAACAAAGGGATCCGGGAAAGCTTCCCGGAAGGACCGAGGACAACCAAAGAGGCCAAGTGTTGGCCATTACCACAAGGAGTGAGCTGAGCATGAAAGATCCCTTACCTAAGGAAAATGACAAGGGAAAGCAAGTAATGATGGAAGAAGAACCATTGCAAGAAGAAGGAGGCAAGATCAATGATGATGAGCCAACATATGTGGCACCACCTCCATACAAGCCACCACTACCATTCCCAAAATCACGAGCAAGAGCTCGTTTGGACAAACATTTCGTTAAATACCTTGAACTCATGTCTAAAATGCATATTAACATTCCGTTCATGGATGCTATTCTAGGTATGCCGGCCTATGGGAAGTTTTTGAAGGAGATACTCTCCAACAAGAGGAATTTGGAGGAGTATGGAGAAGTGAGGATGAAAAAGAGATCTTCCGAGTTGATTCAAACTATGAGGGAGGAGATGCTTCCTAAACTAAGAGATCCGGGATCTTTTTGTCTGCCACTTGGGGTTGGAGAAGTGCAATATAAAGCCCTATGTGATCTTGGAGCTAGTGTAAGCACTATCCCGCTTGCACTTTGCAAAAAGGTTGGGCTAGGAAAGCCGAAGCCGGTCAAGATGACCCTCTACATGACGGACCGTTCAATCACTCATCCCGTAGGAATCCAAGAGGACATACCGGTTCAGCTTGGGAAGTTCTATGTGCCAATAGATTTTGTTGTTTTGGACATCCCGGCGGACTACCCGGTTCCTATCATCTTAGGGAGGCCATTCTTAGCCTCCTCCGGATGCTTAGTGGATTGCAAAAATGGAGTCCTTTCCTTCAACATAGGAGAAGAGATCATCAAGTTCAAGCTGTCCACAATGATGAAGGGGCTAACCCTTGGGGAAGATGTCTTCAACATTGTTGAGGAAGAGGAGGCTAGAGAAGTTGTGAACTCCATCTTGATCAAGCATCCACTTGAGAAGGTTCTTAGCTTGAGTTTGATGGAGGAAGGGGTTGAGGATGATTGCAATGAAGAAATAAAGGCTTTGGATGCATTAGGAATGGAGAAAAGTGCTGAATTTGAAGTGCACGAAGGTGTGCTGAATCACTGTAGGAACCACGACAAGGGAGCAAGAACCACGCCCGTGGTTTCACCCGTGGAACTCTGTGTAATCTCCAGAAGCGCCCGCTCTTCCAATTCCATGCCCGTGGTTGTGCCAAAGGTCGTGGTTTTGCTTGTGGTTTCTCCAGAAAGTCCCTTAGTTGTTGATCAAGCTTCAAGGAGTCTTGGGGAGTCTACCATGGAGCCGGTCAAGATGACCCTCTACATGGAGGACCGTTCAATCACTCATCCCGTAGGAATCCTAGAGGACATATCGGTTCAGCTTGGGAAGTTCTATGTGCCAATAGATTTCGTTGTTTTGGACATCCCGGCGGACTAGCCGGTTCCTATCATCTTAGGGAGGCCATTCTTAGTCACCTCCGAATGCTTAGTGGATTGCAAAAATGGAGTCCTCTACTTCAACATAGGAGAAGAGAATATGAAGTTCAAGTTGTCCACAATGCTAAAGGGGCCAACCCTTGGTGAAGATGTCTTCAACATTGTTGAGGAAGAGGAGGCTAGAGAAGTTGTGAGCTCCATCTTGATCTAGGATCCACTTGAGATGGTTCTTAGCTTGAGTTTGATGGAGGAAGGGGTTGAGGATGATTGCAATGAAGAAATCAAGGCTTTGGATGCATTAGAAATGGAGACAAGTGCTTAATTTAATGTGCACGAAGGTGTGCTGGATCACTGTAGGAACCACGGCAAGAGAGCAAGAACCACGCCCGTGGTTTCACCCGTGGAACTCTCTGTAATGTCCAGAAGCGCCTGCTCTTCCAATTCCACGCCCGTGGTTGTGCCATAGGTTGTGGTTTTGCCCGTGGTTTCTCCAGAAAGTCCCTTAGTTGTTGATCAAGCTTCAAGGAGTCTTGGGGAGTCTGCCATGGCTTTGCAATCATCTCAACCTACATTGTATGGATCATCTCCAACCGATAAAGGTCCTCCTAAACTTGATCTCAAACCTCTCCCTTCTTATTTAAAGTATGCTTTCCTTTGTTCAAATTCTACTTATCCGGTGATGGTGAATGCATCTTTGAATGATGATGATCTCGATAGATTTTTGAATGAGTTGAAATTGCATAGGAAAGCTATTGGATACACCATTATTGACTTAGTTGGCATTAAACCTTCCTTGTGCATTCATAAAACCTTGATGGAAGGTAATCATAAACCTTCAATTGAACCTCAAAGAAGATTGAACCCTATAATGAAAGAGGTAGTCAAGAAAGAGATCCTTAAATTGCTAGATGCGGGAATTATTTTCCCGATTTCGGATAGTAAATGGGTTAGTCCCATTCATGTTGTTCCTACGAAGGGTGGTATGACCGTAGTAACTAATGAGAACAATGAACTAATCCCAACTAGGACTGTTACGGGGTGGAGAATGTGTATTGACTATAGGAAACTTAATGTGGCCTATAGGAAAGATCATTTCCCTCTTCCCTTCATTGACCAAATGCTGTAGAGATTAATTCAACATTCACACTTTTGTTACTTAGATGGCTATAG
Organism: Fagopyrum esculentum; assembly: GCA_033239045.1. Taxonomy (NCBI): domain Eukaryota; kingdom Viridiplantae; phylum Streptophyta; class Magnoliopsida; order Caryophyllales; family Polygonaceae; genus Fagopyrum; species Fagopyrum esculentum. The sequence continues at coordinate 69,449,775 of BSUD01000006.1, read as the reverse complement.
TGGGTTTTTCCAAATCCCTATTCATCCGGATGACCAAGAGAAAACAACATTTACATGTCCTTGGGGAATATTTGCATATAGGAGAATGCCGTTTGGGTTGTGTAATGCACCCGCCACCTTTCAAAGGTGTATGATGGCTATTTTTTCTGAATATATTGAAAATATCATGGAAGTGTTTATGGATGATTTCTCGGTGTATGGATCTTCATTTGATGATTGCTTGGCTAACTTGTCTTTGGTGTTGAAGAGATGTGAGGAAACTAACCTTGTGTTGAGTTGGGAGAAATGCCACTTCATAGTGAGTGAATACATAGTGTTGGGACATTTGGTTTCCCAACGAGGCATTGAGGTTGATAGGGCAAAGATAGAAACGATAGAGAGGTTGCCACCACCTACCTCGGTGAAGGGGGTAAGGAGTTTCTTAGGGCATGCCGGTTTTTACCGGAGGATTATAAAAGATTTCTCTAAAATTTCTAAGCCTCTAACTAACCTACTAATGAAAGATGTTGAGTTTGTTTTCTCCAAGGATTGCCTTGAAGTGTTTTGTAGGTTGAAGAATGCCTTGATCTCCGCCCCTATCATGCAACCTCCGGATTGGAGCCTTCCGTTTGAGATAATGTGCGATGCAAGTGATGTGGCCGTTGGGGCTGTTTTGGGATAAAGGAAAGATATGCTTACACATGCCATCTATTATGCTAGCAAGACGCTAGATGACGCCCAACTCAACTATGCCACAACCGAGAAGGAATTGCGAGCGGCGGTTTACGCCTTTGAGAAGTTCCGGTTATATCTTGTGGGAGCCAAGGTCATTGTGTACACGGATCATGCAGCGATCCGTTATCTTCTTGACAACACGATTTATGACGTTAGTCTAGGCATCCATTTATATAGTTTTTCCAGCTATTCATGCATAGTTTAGCATTAGTTCGTGACGTTTACGTTCAATACATGTATATTTGTCGAGATAGACGTCTACATGGACTTTTGCATGTTTTGTAGGTATTTTGCGAGCTTTTGGAGCCTAATCGATACATCCAAGGATCGTTCCTCGTGATGACACATATCCGAGCTCATTGGGAATACGTTAGGAGCAAAGGAGAACACATAGGACCATGTTGGTGCATGCCTTGCATCAAATCATGGCTCAACGATCAAAAGAGGACTGAAACACCAAAACCACGGTCCACTGGTACTTCCACGGCCGTGGAATGGACCGTGATTCCCTCTGCACAGCTGGGACAGCTGTCCCACAATCTCCATAACCGACTCTTGCAAATGGTGAAGGCTATAAGTAATCTTGGAGGCCGATTCTAAAGGACACACCTGACCTCACACATGCAATCTATTATGCTAGCAAGACGCTAGATGATGCCCAACTCAATTGGAGCGAAGGTCATTGTGTATACGGATCATGTTGTGATCCGTTATCTCCTTACAAAGAAGGATGTCAAGCCTCGTTTGATTCGGTGGATCCTTCTTCTTCAAGAGTTTGATTTGGAAATCCGGGATAAGAAAGGGTCCGAAAATTCAGTGGCGGACCACCTTAGTAGACTCCCACCGTTGGAGATTGAGAAAGATGACATCCCGATTAATGACTCATTCCGGGATGAGCAATTGCAATTTGTGAAGGAGTGCTTGCTTCAAGTGTCTAGAGGTAGTGAGCCATGGTATGCCGACATAGTGAACTATCTTGTTTGTGAGGAGGTGCCACCCGGTTTATCCTATGCCCAATGGAAGAAGTTCTTCAAGGATGTGAGGCATTACTGTTGGAGTGAACCGCTCTTGTTTAAGAGAGGGCCGGATGGGGTCTTTAGGAGATGCATACCAGAGGATGAGGTGGAGAGTGTGATCCGCCATTGTCATTCCTTTCCATGTGAAGGCCATGATAGCTCACACAAGACGTGTGCAAAGGTGTTGCAATCCGGGTTTTTTGGCCAAGTTTGTTCAAGAATGTGCAGAATTTTGTAGTAGCATGTGATGCTTGCCAAAGGACGGGCAACATCTCAAGGAGGCATGAGATGCCCTTGAAAAACATACAAGAGGTGGAGATATTCGATGTGTGGGGTGTGGACTTCATGGGGCCATTCCCCTCTTCTTGTGGCAACCTCTACATCCTATTGGAGGTGGACTATGTGTCGAGATGGGTAGAAGCAATCGCCTCTCCCACTAATGATGCCAAGGTTGTGGTGCGGTTCTTCAACCGAGTTATCTTCCCTAGGTTTGGAACACCAAGGGTGATCATAAGCGATGGAGAAAAGCACTTCACAAGTAGGAACTTCGGGACACTTTTGGCTAAGTATGGGGTGACTCATAAGGTGGCAACACTTTACCATCCCCAAACTAGTGGCCAAGTGGAGATCTCCAACCGGGAGATAAAGGGAATCCTTGAGAAGACGGTTTCTAGAACGAGAAAGGATTGGGCTATAAAGCTCGATGATGCTTTGTTGGCTTATAGAACCTCTTTCAAGACACCGATTGGCACCACTCCCTACAAGCTAGTTTATGGCAAGTCTTGCCACCTTCCGGTGGAGATGGAGCATAGAGCATATTGGGCCATTAGGTGGCTGAATTTTGACCTCAAGGAGGCCGGTGAGAAGAGGTTGCTAGACATGAACGCTCTTGAGGAGATCCGGTTGGATGCCTATGAAAACGCCCGGATCTACAAAGAATGGACCAAACGTTGGCATGAAAAGTGTCTCATCCCAAAGGAGTTGAGTGAAGGTGACCTTGTCCTTCTCTTCAACTCAAGGCTGCGGCTCTTCTCCGGAAAGCAGAAGTCAAGATGGACGGGTCCTTATGGGTTGAAGAAGATCTTTCCCCATGGAGCGGTTGAGATAGGAGGGGAGCATTGTGGAGATTTTAAAGTGAATGGGCACCGGTTGAAGATGTATATCCCGGGAGCTCCGGTGGATATGATTGCCCCACTTCACCTTGAGTGAGATGCCCCCGAGTTTGGTCAAGCTAATGACCTTAAAGAAGCGCTATGTGCGAGGCAACCCATTGGTAGACATCTTTCCCTTTTCGTTTTTGTTTTTGTTTTTATTTTTGTGTTTTTGTGTGTGTTTGAAGTTTGTGTGCTAGAGTCTAAGTAGCATGGAAGCCTTACATGACATGTGGATGATGATGATGAGACCCTCATCTATTATGGGTGGAGCGGAAGCGGAACTTAAATGGCTAACGGTGCCTAGCGCGGGTCCCGATGGCATAACGAACACCTCGAGCTCTCTACCATCGTTGATAGGATCATCCGCCATCAATCCACTTGAGTGAACCCAAATACCGAAGCAATCCATTTTAACATTGTGAGAACCCTCTTTCACTCTTCTTTACTTCATTTACACATTGGGGACAATGTGTTTCTAAGTATGGGGTGGGGTTTTCATGATCACTTGCATGATTAGCATCTAGGATAGTTTCTTTTAGTCACATGTTTCATTATGTCTTGCATTGTACATACATATTTTGAAAATTCCAAAAATAAGAAAATTTAAAAAAATTTAGTGCTTATAAGCTTGGGTATGACCCTTATGATGAGATTTTCTTGTGCATTGGCTATGGATAGCTTTATGTGTTGAATTGATGTATGCATATGTGGACTTGAAGTACTTATCTTGAATCCCATGTGTGAATTGTGATCATGAATGTTTGCCTTGATTGGATTGAGGATTGAATGTCGAAATTACATGCTAGTTCTTGCACATCATTTAGAGTGATTAAGGCAATTCATTTTTCTCTACTTCTCATCTTGATCATGTTGTTTGAGCACCTCAATTGATATAAAATTTGACCTCATTTGACCCATTCGGGAATAGGAGCATGATAGTGTGTTGATGTGTGTGAAAAGCAACTGTGGGGGTAAAGTTGTTGAGGAAAGAATGTGATGAATGAAGTGCTGAATTTGTGGTGAAAAGTGTAGAAAAAATATAGGTTTGGGGACTTTGGTTTTGATGACGAGTAACTCGGTACCATTCACATAATCGGGTGTTTGTGCCTTGCCAAAGTCGGATAAACCGAAAGTCCTAACGAGCTTTGGTATGTGTGCCCGGTGTGAAGCACCTCGAAAAATAAAAAAAGCCCGAGGCTTGCTAATCACCAAGGTTTCGGCTTTTGTACACCAATGTCATTGTCTCAAAAATAAGTGAAAGAAAAAGAAAGTGAAAATCAAAAGAAAACATAAAAAAGATGGAGAAAAATACACTTTGGTGGATGAAGTATAAATGTGAAGTTGTGGGTGTTTAGTTCCTTTCCCGGATTAGCATCACATGACCTAAAAGTTCCCACCTATTCACAACGTTTCTTGGCCTATTCCTTCCTAAGTCCTTGTGACCTATTTGCACATGTGTAAGACTTAGTGATCTAGATTGGATATACTCATGATCATCTTGACTTCTTCATTTTCACCTTACATGCATGCTTTTGAGTTAAGTATAATTGTCTTTCCATGCCTTCATTCATTTGATACATGATTGCTTGTCCATTTGCCATGAAACATGACTATGAAGGTGATCCAATGTTAGAAGCACAATTCCAAAAAGATTTTGTTGTTTTTCTGCATGCATAAATCATGTCATCTCTTAGTCTATAGTTGGGACTTGCTCGAGGACGAGCAAACCTTAAGTATGGGGTATTTTGATAACACGATTTATGACGTTAGTCTAGGCATCCATTTAGATAGTTTTTCCAGCTATTCATGCATAGTTTAGCATTAGTTCGTGACGTTTACATGCAATACATGTGTATTTGTCGAGATAGACGTCTACACGGACTTTTGCATGTTTTGTAGGCATTTTGGGAGCTTTTGGAGCCTAATCGATACATCCGAGGATTGTTCCTCGTGATGAAACGTATCCGAGCTCATTGGGAAGCAAGGTAGGAGCAAAGGAGAACACATAGGACCATGTTGGTGCATGCCTTGCATCAAATCATGGCTCAACGATCAAAAGAGGACTGAAACACCAAAACCACGGTCCACTGGTACTTCCACGGCCGTGGAATGGACCGTGATTCCCTCTGCACAGCTGGGACAACTGTCCCACGATCTCCATAACCCACTCTTGCAAATGGTGAAGGCTATAAGTACTCTTGCAGGCCGATTCTAAAGGACACACCTGACGTCACACACATTCTCTCCCATACTCTCTCATTTTTTATTTGGATTGGAGCTACTCTTGGAGGAGAAGAAAACGCCCTCATTTGGAGGAGAAGAGAAGAACACACCATTCTTTGAGTTTCATAGTTTTTTTAGAGTGAGTTTGTTGGAAACATTTTCTAGGGTTGTAAGAAACGAATCTAGCCTTCTTTTGAAGGGTTGTAAGTCTCCCTTTTAACATCTATCCAGCTTGTTTTTCTTGTTCTATTTACTTCATCTTTCTTTCATTTCATCCTCTTGATATGGACTCCATGATTGTATGCTTGATGATTTTGATTATGATGATGCGTGTTGTTGGCTAGATAGATGTGATTCTAGGGTAAGGAAATGATGGTTATGGCTTGGACTATGATAGGATAGACTCGAACATAGCTTTGGATGATTTGTTTGCTCGAACCTAGCCTCTATTTTAAATCACGGCATGTTCTAGTTAGTTCCACGGCCGTGGAAGTGATGAACTGCCCATGATTTCATCTGACTTGCTTGTATTGATAAATCTAAATGTTAGGTTGTTAGATTGTTAAAATCCTAGTGTTTGTTGAGCTATATCTATCCTAGGGTGACCTAGTGTTAGCAACTAAGTGCGAGAGGAGACCTACCTGGCGATTCTCGCTCTTAGGTACCGATGATGATGAACTTTAGGTAGTAGTGAGCCTCACAAGCCGCTATTGGACTGAGTGTGCTAGGGTTTATGTTTAGGACTTGCTTTCCCGAGACTTACCCCGTATGGATAGGCTAGACACCTAGATAGAAATTAGGTTTGTGTAGAATTCCTAACGTTAGGCTCTTTGAGACTTACCCGGTGATGAGACCTTAGCAACGGTCTAGTGGACCATGAGACCTACCCGGTGATTGATCCCAATTTAGAAACACCCACTCCCAACATACCATAGTTGGTCCAAGGAATGACTAGATAGCTTGAGTCCAATGCCATAACCGGAATTTCTAACCCCTAGAATCCGTTTTTCTCTCTTTGATCATCCATCTCGTGTTTGTGTTTGTTTATTTAAGTTTCTAGTTTAGTTGTTTGATAATATTTCATGACTTGTGATCCTTGATTGATCACTACAAAATCAAATAAAAAACATTGAGATTTTCTTTTCTTTATTTCTTTCTCTTTTTTTAGCCTAGATTTACACTATCCTTAGTCACTACATGATTCAATTTCACCTTAGTCTTTGTGTTTGACCTCGGAATACTATCCTTACTACAAAACGACCCATACACTGAGGGTTCGCTAGGAGTTAGGAGAAATATATCGAGTTATAAATTTAAGACTTTTGCGTGTCACAATCTTAGCGTAACAAGTTTTTTGGCACCGTTGTCGGGGACTAGGTCTAGATTGAGTCATTTTTGTGATTGTTTATAGTGTAGGTCTTTCTTGTTGCTTTTGATCTTGTTTGGTTTGTGTCTTTGCATTTTCAGGACATCTCTCACTCTTTAGGTGTATGCGAAGATCCCGTGGCAAGGATTTAGCTCCATTCGATCCCGAACCGGGGAAAACCCTTAAAGCTAGATCCAAGAGCATCAAGAAGGGAAAAGAGATGGCCGGAAGAGATCTCCAAGATGAGTTAGATGAAGCTTTAGAGCAAATTAAGCTAAGGGATGAAGCCTTGGAGAATGAGTGGAGACTTTCCAATGAGAGGCAAAAAGAAATTAGGAGGGAGATTGAAGAGGATAGGCAAGCTCTTGTGCAAAGAGAGCCTAATCCTCAACAACCTCCACCTCCACCACAACCGCAGCCGGCGGTTAATATTCGGGTTGTGCCCATTTCTATTGAGGAGCCACAAATGTTAGGGCAACGTATGGATCCGGCTCAAAGAGTACACCGTCCGGGTGTGAACTTAGGAGATCCCGCATCCCATGATTACGAGTTCCGCCCTCAAGTTCTACAAATGATCCGGCATAATCAATTTGGAGGAATGGAAGGAGAGTCTCCTCATCAACATTTGATGAACTACAAGATATTCATGGAGACTCTAAGGCCGCCTAGGTTGGAGAACAACAACCACAAGCTTAGGATAAAGCCTTGGCTTGGTACCAATCAATTCCTCTAGGGCGTGTGAGTACTTGGGAGGAAATGGCAACCGAGTTCTTGACTAAGTTCTTCCCACCTTCCAAGACTACCGAGTTAAGAGGGAAGATCAATGCCTTCGTGATGAAGGATAGATAAAGCCTATTCAAGTCTTGGGAGAGGTTCAACGACCTCCTCCTAGATTGTCCACACCATGGTATACCGAACATAGAGCTTTTGGAGTTCTACTTCAAGGGACTTGATGAAGATAGCCAATTCAAGCTTCAATCTCTTTCCGGTGGGACTTTCATGGAAAAAAATGTTGATGAAGCTTGGGAGTTTGTAGAGAAACAAGCTTTGGTGATTGAAAAGTACTCCCATAGGAAGAGTGATGGGAGGAAAGCGGGAGGGAGTATATGAGGTGAGTGAAGTCACAATGAGTAATTTCAAACTTGATGCAATCAACAATGAGCTTAAGTCTTTGAGGGAGTTGTGTACTAAAACTTTGAAGAATCAAGAAAGCCCTCAAGTGCAAGTGCAAGAAAATTTGTCTTCCATGGAGGAACATGTGAACTATATGGGAAGGGGAAACTACAACCACTATCAAGGCCCAAGGAATTTCAACAACAACCGGCAAATCAACAATTACCGGCCTAACCACAACCATCCCGGGTTTTCCTATTCTAACCCGGATGGAGCCTTGAACCCTCCCGCTTCCACAAGCGCAGCTCCACCACCAAAGGCTTCACAAGAACCTCCACCCGGATAGACTCAACCTCCAAAGGATAGAACTGAGATGATGTTTGAGGAATTGCTTGGAAGGTTGAGCGGTCTTGAGAGCACGGTGACTTCCATTTCTAAGGCTCAAAAGGTGTTGGAAGCACAAGTGTTCCAAAAGGCTGGTGAAGCTCATAAAGATCCGGGAAAGCTTCCCGGAAGAACCGAAGATAACCCAAGAGGCCAAGTGTTGGCCATCACAACAAGGAGCGGGTTGAGCATGAAGGATCCCTTGCCTAAGGGAAGTGAAAAAGGGAAGCAAGTAGTGGTTGAGGAAGAGACCTTGCAAGAAGATGGAGGAAGGAGCAAGGATGATGAGCCAACATATGTGGCACCACCTCCATACAAGCCACCACTACCATTCCCACAATCACGAGCTAGAGCTCGTTTGGACAAACATTTCGGTAAATTCCTTGAACTTATGTCTAAATTGCATATTAACATTCCGTTCATGGATGCTATTCTAGGAATGCCGGCATATGCCAAGTTTTTGAAGGAAATACTCTCCAACAAGAGGAAGTTGGAGGAGTATGGAGAAGTGAGGATGACAAAGAGGTCCTCGGAATTGATTCAAACTATGAAAGAGGAGATGCCTCCTAAGCTAAGAGATCCGGGATCTTTTTGTGTGCCAATTGTAGGGGAGAAGTGATGTATGAAGCCCTTTGTGATCTTTGAGCTAGTGTAAGCATCATCCCGCTTGCACTTTGGAACAAGGTTGGGCTAGGAGAGCCAAAGCCGGTCAAGATGACCCTTTACATGGCGGACCATTCGATAACCCATCCCATTGGAATCTTGGAAGACATACCGGTGCAACTCGGGAAGTTCTATGTGCCAATAGACTTCGTTGTTTTGGACATCGCGGCGGACTATCCGGTTACCATCATCTTAGGGAGGCCTTTCTTAGCCACATCCAGATGTTTAGTGGATTGCAAAAATGGAATTCTCTCTTTCAACATTGGAGAAGAGAATATCAAGTTCAAATTATCCACAATGATGAAGGGGCCAGCCCTTGGTGAAGATGTGTTCAACATTGTCGAGCAAGAGGAGTGTAGAGAAGTTGTGAGCTCGATCATGATCAAGGACCCCTTGGAGAAGGTTCTTAGCTTAAGTTTGATAGAAGAAGGAGTTGAGGATGATTGTAATGAAGAAATCAAGGCCTTAGATGCAACGGAAAAGGAGGCAAGAGTTGAATTTGAAGTACACGAAAGTGTGCTGAAGAGTTGTAGGAATCACGGTCTGGCACAGAGAACTACGGCCGTGGTTTGTCCCGTGGAACTCTCTGTAATGCTCCAAAGTGCCAGCTTCTCAGATTCCATGCCGGGGGTTTTGCCAGAGGCCGTGATTCAGACCGTGATTTTGCTAGAAAGTGCCTTAATTGTTGATCAAGCTTCAAAGAGCCTTGAGGAGTCTTCCATGGATTTGTAATCATCTCAACCTACATTGTACAGAGCGTCTCCAATCGATAAAGGTCCTTCTAAACTTGAACTTAATCCCCTCCCCTCTCATCTAAAGTACGCTTTTCTTGGTGAAGATTCTACTTATCCGGTGATTGTTAATGCATGCTTGAATGATGATGAGTTGACTAGATTGTTGCATGAATTGAGATTGCATAGGAAGGCTATTGGCTATACCAGTGACGATTTAGTTTGCATTAAACCTTCTTTGTGCATGCATAAGATCTTAATGGAAGATAATCATAAACATTCAATTGAACCACAAAGAAGACTAAACCCCATCATGAAAGAAGTAGTAAAGAAAGAGATCCTTAAATTTCTAGATGTGGGAATCATTTTCCCAATTTTGGATAGTAAGTGGGTTAGTCCCGTGCATGTAGTTCCTAAGAAGGGTGGGATGACCGTAGTGACTAATGAGAATAATGAACTAATCCCTACTAGGACGGTTACGGGATGGAGGATGTGTATAGACTATAGGAAACTAAATGTGGCCTCTACGAATTATCACTTCCCTCTTTCTTTCATTGACCAAACACTAGAGAGATTAGCTCAACATTCCCATTTTTGTTACCTAGATGATGCCCAACTCAATTGGAGCGAAGGTCATTGTGTATACGGATCATGTTGTGATCCGTTATGTCCTTACAAAGAAGGATGCCAAGCCTTGTTTGATTCGGTGGATCCTTCTTCTTCAAGAGTTTGATTTGGAAATCCGGGATTAGAAAGGGTCCGAAAATTCAGTGGCGGACCACCTTAGTAGACTCCCACCGTTGGAGATTGAGAAAGATGACATCCCGATTAATGACTCATTCCGGGATGAGCAATTGCAATTTGTGGAGGTATGCTTGCTTCAAGTGTCTAGAGGTAGTGAGCCATGGTATGCCGACATAGTGAACTATCTTGTTTGTGAGGAGGTGCCACCCGGTTTATCCTATGCCCAATGGAAGAAGTTCTTCAAGGATGTAAGGCATTACTATTGGAGTGAACCGCTCTTGTTTAAGAGAGGGCCGGATGGGGTCTTTAGGAGATGCATACCGGAGGATGAGGTGGAGAGTGTGATCCGCCATTGTCATTCCTTTCCATGTGGAGGCCATGATAGCTCACACAAGACGTGTGCAAAGGTGTTGCAATCCGGGTTTTATTAGCCAAGTTTATTCAAGGATCTGCAAAACTTTGTAGTAGCATGTGATGCTTGCCAAAGGACGGGCAACATCTCAAGGAGGCATGAGATGCCCTTTAAAAACATACAAGAGGTGGAGATATTCGATGTGTGGGGTGTGGACTTCATGGGGCCATTCCCCTCTTCTTGTGGTAACCTCTACATCCTATTGGAGGTGGACTATGTGTCGAGATGGGTAGAAGCAATCACCTCTCCCACAAATGATGCCAAGGTTGTGGTGCGGTTCTTCAACCGAGTGATATTCCCTAGGTTTGGAACACCAAGGGTGATCATAAGCGATGGAGGAAAGCACTTCACAAATAGGAACTTCGGGACACTTTTGGCTAAGTATGGGGTGACTCATAAGGTGGCAACACCTTACCATCCCCAAACTAGTGGCCAAGTGGCGATCTCCAAACGGGAGATAAAGGGAATCCTTGAGAAGACGGTTTCTAGAACGAGAAAGGATTGGGCTATTAAGCTCGATGATGCTTTGTTGGCTTATAGAACCGCTTTGAAGACACCGATTGGCACCACTCCCTACAAGCTAGTTTATGGCAAGTCTTTCCACCTTCCGGTAGAGATGGAGCATAGAGCAGATTGGGCCATTAGGTGGCTGAATTTTGACCTCAAGGAGGCCGGTGAGAAGAGGTTGCTAGACATGAACGCTCTTGAGGAGATCCGGTTGGATGCCTATGAAAATGCCCGGATCTACAAAAAAAGGACCAAACGTTGGCATGACAAGCATCTCATCCAAAAGGAGTTGAGTGAAGGCGACCTTGTCCTTCTCTTCAACTCAAGGTTGCGACTCTTCCCCGGAAAGCAGAAGTCAAGATGGACGGGTCCTTATGTGGTGAAGAAGATCATTCCCCATGGAGCTGTTAAGATAGGAGGGGAGCATTGTGGAGATTTTAAGGTGAATGGGCACCGGTTGAAGAAGTATATCCCGGGAGCTCCGGTGGATATGATTGCCCCACTTCACCTTGAGTGAGATGCCCCCGAGTTTGGTCAAGCTAATGACCTTAAAGAAGCGCTTGGTGGGAGGCAACCCATTGGTAGACATCTTTCCCTTTTCGTTTTTGTTTTTGTTTATATTTTTGTGTTTTTGTGTTTTTGTGTGTGTTTGGAGTTTGTGTGCTAGAGTCTAAGTAGCATGGAAGCCTTACATGGCATGTGGATGATGATGATGAGACCCTCATCAATTATGGGTGGAGCGGACGCGGAACTTAAATGGCTAGCAGTGCCTAGCGCGGGTCCCGACGCCATAACGAACACCTCGAGCTCTCTACCATCGTTGATAGGATCATCCACCTTCAATCCACTTGAGTGAACCCAAATACCGAAGCAATCCATTTTAACATTGGGAGAACCCTCTTTCACTCTTCTTTACTTCATTTACACATTGGGGACAATGTGTCTCTAAGTATGGGGTGGGGTTTTCATGATCACTTGCATGATTAGCATCTAGGATTGTTTCTTTTAGTCACATGTTTCATTATGTCTTGCATTGTACATACATATTTCGAAAATTCCAAAAATAAGAAAATTTATAAAAATTTAGTGCTTTTAAGCTTGGGTATGACCCTTATGATGAGATTGTCTTGTGCATTGGCTATGGATAGCTTTATGTGTTGAATTGATGTATGCATATGTGGACTTGAAATACTTATCTTGAATCCCATGTGTGAATTGTTATCATGAATGTTTGCCTTGATTGGATTGAGGATTGAATGTCGAAATTACATGCTAGTTCTTGCACATCATTTAGAGTGATTAAGGCAATTCATTTTTCTCTACTTTTCATCTTGATCATGTTGTTTGAGCACCTCAATTGATATAAAATTTGACCTCATTTGACCCATCCGGGAATAGGAGCATGATAGTGTGTTGATGTGTGTGAAAAGCAAGTGTGGGGTGAAGTTGTTGAGGAAGGAATGTGATGAATGAATTGCTGAATTTGTGGTGAAAAGTGTAGAAAAAATATAGGTTTGGGGACTTTGGTTTTGATGACAAGTAACTCGGTACCATTCACATAATCGGGTGTTTGTGCCTTGCCAAAGTCGGATAAACCGAATGTTGTAACGAGCTTTGGTATGTGTGCTCGGTTGAAGCACCTCGAAAAATAAATAAACCCCGAGGCTCGCTAATCACCAAGGTTTCGGCTTTTTTACATCAATGCCATTGTCCCAAAAATAAGTGAAAGAAAAAGAAAGTGAAAAAGAAAAGAAAACATAGAAAAGAGGGAGAAAAATACACTTTGGTGTATGAAGTATAAATGTGAAGTTGTGGGTGTTTAGTTCCTTTCCCGGATTAGCATCACATGACCTTAAAATTCCCACCTATTCACAACGTTTCTTGGCCTATTCCTTCCTAAGTCCTTGTGACCTATTTGCACGTGTGTAAGACTTAGTGATCTAGATTGGATATACTCATGATCATCTTGACTTCTTCATTTTCACCTTACATGCATGCTTTTGAGTTAAGTATAATTGTCTTTCCATGCCTTCATTCATTTGATACATGATTGCTTGTCCATTTGCCATGAAACATGACTATGAAGGTGATCCAATGTTAGAAGCACAATTCCAAAAAGATTTTGTTGTTTTTCTGCATGCATAAATCATGTCATCTCTTAGTCTATAGTTGGGACTTGCTCGAGGACGAGCAAACCTTAAGTATGGGGTATTTTGATAACACGATTTATGACGTTAGTCTAGGCATCCATTTAGATAGTTTTTCCAGCTATTCATGCATAGTTTAGCATTAGTTCGTGACGTTTACATGCAATACATGTGTATTTGTCGAGATAGACGTCTACATGGACTTTTGCATGTTTTGTAGGCATTTTGGGAGCTTTTGGAGCTTAATCGATACATCCGAGGATTGTTCCTCGTGATGACACGTATCCGAGCTTATTGGGAAGCAAGGTAGGAGCAAAGGAGAACACATAGGACCATGTTGGTGCATGCCTTGCATCAAATCATGGCTCAACGATCAAAAGAGGACTGAAACACCAAAACCACGGTCCACTGGTACTTCCACGGCCGTGGAATGGACCGTGATTCCCTCTGCACAGCTGGGACAACTGTCCCACGATCTCCATAACCCACTCTTGCGAATGGTGAAGGCTATAAGTAATCTTGCAGGCCGATTCTAAAGGACACACCTGACCTCACACACATTCTCTCCCATACTCTCTCAATTTTGATTTGGATTTGAGCTACTCTTGGAGGAGAAGAAAACACCCTCATTTGGAGGAGAAGAGAAGAACACACCATCCTTAGAGTTTCATAGTTTTTTTTTAGAGTGAGTTTGTTGGAAACATTTTCTAGGATTGTAAGAAACGAATCGAACCTTCTTTGGAAGGGTTGTAAGTCTCCCTTTTAACATCTATTCAGCTTGTTTTTCTTGTTCTATTTACTTCATCTTTCTTTCATTTCATCCTCTTGATATGGACTCCATGATTATATGCTTGATGATTTTGATTATGATTATGCGTTTTGTTGGCTAGATAGATGTGATTCTAGGGTAAGGAAATGATGGTTATGGCTTGGACTATGATAGGATAGACTCGAACATAGCTTTGGATGATTTGTTTGTTCGAACCTAGCCTCTGTTGTAAATCACGGCCTGTTCTAGTTAGTTCCACGGCCGTGGAAGTGATGAACTGCCCATGATTTCATCTAACTTGCTTGTATTGATAAATCTGAATGTTAGGTTGTTAGATTGTTGAAATCCTAGTGTTTGTTGAGCTAGATCTATCCTAGGGTGACCTAGTGTTAGCAACTAAGTGCGAGAGGAGACCTATCCGGTGATTCTCGCTCTTAGGTACCAATGATGATGAACTTTAGATAGTAGTGAGCCTCACAAGCCGCTATTGGACTGAGTTTGCTAGGGTTTATGTTTAGGACTTGCCTTCCCGAGACTTACCCGGTAAGGAGAGGCTAGACACCTAGATAGAAATCCGGTTTGTGTAGAATTCCTAACCTTAGGCTCTTTGAGACTTACCCGGTGATGAGACCTTAGGAACGGACTAGTGGACCATGAGACCTACCCGGTGATTGATCCCAATTTAGAAACACCCACTCCCAACATACCATAGTTGATCCAAGGAATGACTAGATAGCTTGAGTCCAATGCCATAACCGGAATTTCTAACCCCTAGATTCCGTTTTTCTCTCTTTGATCATCCATCTTGTGTTTGTGTTTGTTTATTTGAGTTTCTAGTTTAGTTGTTTGATAATCTTGCATGACTTGTGATCCTTGATTGATCACTACAAAATCAAATAAAAAACATTGAGATTTTGTTTTCTTTATTTCTTTCTCGTTTCTTAGCCTAGATTTACACTATCCTTAGTCACTACTTGATTCAATTTCACCTTAGTCTTTGTGTTCGACCTCGGAATACTATCCTTACTACAAAACGACCCATACACTGTGGGTTTGCTAGGAGTTAGGAGAAATATATCGAGTTATAAATTTAAGACTTTTGCGTGTCACAATCTTAGCGTAACAAGTTTTTTGGCGCCGTTGCCGGGGACTAGGTCTAGATTGAGTCATTTTTGTGATTGTTTATAGTGTAGGTCTTTCTTGTTGCTTTTGATCTTGTTTGGTTTGTGTCTTTGCATTTTCAGGACATCTCTCACTCTTTAGGTGTATGCGAAGATCCCGTGGCAAGGATTTAGCTCCATTCGATCCCGTACCGGAGAAAACCCTTAAAGCTAGATCTAAGAGCATCAAGAAGGGAAAAGAGATGGCCGGAATAGATCTCCAAGATGAGTTAGATGAAGCTTTAGAGCAAATTAAGCTAAGGGATGAAGCCTTAGATAATGAGAGGAGACTTTCCAATGAGAGGCAAGAAGCAATTAGGAGGGAGATTGAAGAGATTAGGCAAGCTCTTGTGCAGAGAGAGCCTAATCCTCAACAACCTCCACCTCCACCACAACCGTAGCCGGCGGTTAATATTCGAGTTGTGCCCATTGCTATTGAGGAGCCACAAATATTAGGGCAACGTATGGATCCGGCTCAAAGAGTACTGATAACGTGATTTATGACGTTAGTATAGGCATACATTTAGATAGTTTTTCCCGTTATTCATGCACGGTTTGACATTAGTTCACGACGTTTACACTCATTTCGTGCATATTTCTAGAAAAGACGTCTACACGAGCTTTTGTCGGTTTTGTAGGTATTTTGGGGATCTTTTGGGCATTAATCGATACATTCGAGGGTCAAGCCTCATGGTGGTACACATCCAAGGCTTTGAAGGAACATAATTGGAGCAATGAAGGACACAAAGACCCTTATTGGTGCAAGCAATGGAGCAACTCATGGCTAGATGATCATAACAAGTCTCTGTTGAAGAAAATCGACCTACACTCAGGAAAATCGGCCGATTTATTTGACTGGGTCGATTTTTTGGCCTTTGACAGCTTAAGCCACGTGTCCCACGATCTCTTTGTCCGGCCTTGCTCTTGGTGGAGAATATAAGTGGGCCTGCAAGCTGTTGCTGAGGGAGGATCTCTCATTCCCCTCACACACATCCTCTAGCATCTTCCCAAAATACTCTTAGATTGTAGCCTCTCTTCAAGGCACCCTTGTGGGTGTTCTTGAGAGAGATTAGTGTAGATTTCAATTTCGTAGTGAGATTTGAGTGATTTTTGTGAACCAACTTGTTGAAGGTTGTAAGATCTGACTTGTAGCTACATTTGGTGTGTTGAAAGACTTGTTTTGAGCTCAAATCCAGCTAAGTTTCATTGCTTTCATTTCCTTACTTCATCTTCTTGCTATGGATTCCATGTATGCTTGTATGATGATTTTAGATCTTGAAATGCATGTTGTTGGCTAGTTTAATGTGATTCTGAAGTGATGGATTGATAGTTATAGCTTGGGTGATGATAGAATGGACTTACATGTTAGTTTAGGATGATTTTTGTGCCCGAAACCTAAACCAGAGGAGAAAAATCGACCTGTTCTTCAGTAAATCGGCCGATTTTTGCTATGATCCACCCGATTTTTCCTTCTGTTGCTCTTTAATTGATGAATCTGTATGTTAGGATGTTAGATTGTTTAAATCCTAGTGTTTGTTGAGCATGATATAGCTTAGGGTGACCTAATGCTAGCAAACTAAGTGAGGAAAGAGACCTACCCAGTGATTTCCGATCTTAGATACCTAAGATGATGAATTCTAGGTAGTAGTGAGCCTCACAAGCCGCTATTGGATTGAGTGTGCTAGGATTATTGATTGAGACTTACCTTTTCCGAGACTTACCCGGTAAGGAGAGGTTTGCCCCTTAAGTAGTGTCCGGTTTGTGTAGAATTCCCAGCTTTACCTCCTTGAGACTTACCCGGTAATAGGAGTTTGGTGCGGGATTAGTGAAGCATGAGACTTACCCGGTAATTGCTTCAATTAGAGAAACACCCTTTCCCAACACCGCAGCTTTGTCCTTAGAATCTTTAGAAGCTTGAGTCCAATGCCATAACCGGAAATCTTGACCTCTAGAATCCATTTTTCTATCTTGGATCACACATCTTGTGTTTGTGTTGCTTGTTTGTTTTGGTAGATTGAGTTGATAGTTTGTTTTATTACCTTGCTTGATTTATGATCCTTGTTTGATCACCCCAAAACCAACCAAAAATATCGTGCTTTTCATTTCTTTATTTCTTTCTCTTTTCTTAGACTAGATTCACACTATCTTTGATCATTGAATGACTTGATTTCGCCTCAGTCCTTGTTTTCGACCTCGGAATACTTTCTTTCCTACATAACTGTTCGCTCCAAACGGTGTGTGCAAGCTTTAAATTTATAACCCTAGACTTAAGCTTAAAACAAGGATGCGAACCCGCAGTGTACGGGTCAATCGTAGTAAAAGCAAGAAAATTCCAGGGGTCGATCACAGGGACTTGGTGAAACAAAGTCAACACGGTATGCTACGTTAATTCTAACCACAAGAGCGATTAACACAATCAAAGATGAATAAGATGTCAAATAAAGCAAACATGCAATTCTAGGGATTAAAGCATCTAGTTGTGGTTCCAACTCAAGATCTATAGATAAGTGGACAAAGCTGAGATTTTTGCATGGGGAAGGTGTTACTAAAGTGGAGTAGATCACCGGGTAAGTCTCACTACACACTAATCCTAAACCGTAACTCCTATTACCGGGTAAGTCTCAAGGAATCAAGATAAAGAACTATAACCTCAAACTAACACACCATCTAAGGGAATAGAATCAACCTTTACCGGGTAAGTCTCAGGCTAACTCACAAAGATGGGATGGAAGCACACTCAAACCCCAATAAAGGATAAACCTTTATTACCTACACTTATGATCGTCGGTACACAAACTAAGGAATTACCGGGTAAGTCTCATCCTAAGCTTGCATTGAACCAGGAAGGTGTAATAAGAATAGGATTTAGCAAACTCTAACACTTAACTTTCTGTTTTAGGTCGGATAAGTCACCTCGGTCAGAAGAATTCCACCCCGGCCGAGATGTTCATCAACCGAACGAGATGCTTAGGGTTAAGGTTAAAGACCCGAACTTTCAGGATCCTACTGGAATCTAAGATTTTTCTATCATTGTTTTTCCCACAACCTTCAGCCAATCACCCTAGAATCACACAAGTAAATTAGCCACTCATCATCATTATGAAAGTACTAAATATATGGGAAGAAGGTGAATATTTGAACAAAGAAGAATTTAATGAAAAGACTTCAAAAACTGAATCAAATATCACAAACAAAGCGTTCCTTGGATAGCAATCCAACAAGACAAGACAATCAAGGAAGGAATTGAAGACAATCTTACAAAACCCTTCAAAAAGCTATAAAAAGCTATGATCTTCAACCTTCAAAAAGGTTCTTCAACAACTCCCAAATTGGAGTATACTGCGGCTGCTACGTCGGATAAACCCTGATCGACGGTATAGCGTGATGTTGGATTTGTGGAAATCCAACCCTTTTTATAGGAAAAATAAACCTCCAAAGATAATAAATCTTAAGAAGATATTATCCCATAAATATAGGTAAAATATATGATTCTGCATATCTCCTTCCTTCCAAAAGCTCAGCCCAAAAATATAAGATCACTTTCCAAATTTAAAAGATCTCTTCCAAGAATAAAATATTCTCGCCGCGTCCTAGGTATTCGCCTCGGTCGAGGTGAACCTCTGGTCAACCGAGGTGATCTCACGACAGAATGTGAAATCTCTCAAATCAGCTCCAAAGTAAATCTTCAATCCATGGCTGTGCTTCCTGGATGTAGCTCCAAATGACTCTTGACTTCTTTTGCTCCTTTTTGATGCAAAACGTACCATATTACCTGCAATTACAACGAAACTAGGTGTAGACCTCGATTCTCGCAAAGGTAGATGAAATGGTAGTAAAATCACATAATGTACATACAAACATGCAGAATATGAAAGATAAAACGTCCAAACAAACCCTAAAATATGGACTATAATTCATGCTATCAAAATACCCCATACTTAGCCCTTGCTTGTCCCCAAGCAAGTTCCTCATATAAAAGACAAGATAGAATGGATTATAAGTCAAGAAAATCAATGAAAAGCCTGTCAAAAATATTTTATGGTGTGCAACTATCATAGATCACTCTAAGAGAGTACTTCCTGGAATTTAAAAACTCAATATGCTCAAAACATTTTATAAATATAAGAAAGTTGTTCATCTTTGCATAAAATCATAGAATGCATAATAAATCATAATTATCAAAATTAATCATGTATAATCCAATTTAAACCGCTAAGTCAATCAACAAGCTCAAGGTCTCAAGGGCTTCTCAAAAGAAAAGGTCAAGAAACGTGTAGGGTAGGGGTGTATGTAAGGTAATGTGGTGCTAGAATCCGGGAAAAGGATGAACTTCACTTCCACTTTGACTTGCAACACCTTCCACCAATAAGCTTTGCTTATTTCACACTTTTTCTTCTTTTTTTTTTTTTACTTTACTTTTTGGGATGCATGGACAGAGGTGCACAATAACCGAAGCCTAGGAAATCTGCAATCATCAATTTCTCGAGATGCATCAAACCCTTGATGCACATACCATGACCCGATAGGAATATCGCTCAATCCGACTTTGGCAAGACACAAACAGCCGGCTATGTGAATGGTGCCGAGTTACTCATCTTCATGATTGACTTCCCCAAACCTAAAATTACTTTCTAGCACTTTCACTTCCAGCCACCTTCAACTTTAACTTGCTTTCACCACTTCGCTTGCTTCCAAATTCCCGGATAGGTAAAGGGAGGCAAAATGTATATGAGGGGCTAAGCATGATCAAGAAGAAGAAGAAGAAGAGAATGAATTGCCTTGGTCTTTCCAAGAAGAATGTGAGAGAACTTAACCTGCGGTGTCAACCTTCAAATTCAACATAATTTGGATAAAAACAAAGTATTAAACATGCTAATAATCTCAAACAAAGCATTTAGCAACTTAAACATATTATAAAACCTTTCAAACACACAAAGAATTTAAAAACAGTAGGTAAACAAAATCTTCACTGAGATCATGTCCAGATAAGTAGCACAAAAACCGTTTTCGAAAACTTTCTGTTACGCCACCTCGGTCGAGATGTTCTTGGTTCAACCGAGGTGGAACACCTCGTTTCGCCAGAACTGTCCCGGTCGAGGTCAAAAAAAATTTTTTTATTTTTTTTTATTTTTTTTTTTCGGTTCGGTTTTTGACGTTTTTCTCAATCAAATAATCTGTAGGTATGCATGTAATATCAGATAATCATATAAAGGCAAGTGAAGCATAATTATGAAAGTATCCGATGAATATAATACATCAAAAGTATCGAATACATCAAGTAGTCACATAGTCAAATAATACATCAAATACCCCATACTTGAGACACACTGTCCCAGTGGGTATAATAAAAGTCTAAATAAAAGAGGACTCACCGGATAAAGAGCCGAACTGCATAAAAATATAATAAATAAAATCCTGCAGCTCCTCAGTAGTCTCGATCCGGTGGTGGTGGTGGTATGTAGGGGAACTGAGTAGGATCATAGGGATAGCCCATGATACGCTCAAACTGTAGCTGTGCCATCATGTGCTGATGATGCTGCCGCTCCTGCATCTCGCGGATGTCCAATGAAAGTGCAGCATATGAGTCGATAACCTGATCCGTCAGGTCATCGATCCGTCGGTGTGCAGCTCTGTCCCTAGCTCCTCTCCTGCGCCTAGCGGGCCTGACTGGAGAAGTCTCAGCTGGCGCCGGCTCAGTATCCTCCTCATCCTCATCTAAATCAATAATGGGAGGCGCGCTCATCCCAGCAGTATCTGTCCCTGTGTCCATCGGGACGCCGCCTCCTCTCTCATCAACTATCTCGTCGTCGTCGTCATCCTCATCAGCAGCCTCCTCAGCCTCCTCAGCAGCTGCAGCAGCGGTAGCTGCTCCCTCTCTATAGTCCTCCATAAGTGGGACCCATGCTGTCTGCCAGAAATGCGGGTCGGCGACAGAGAACTGTGCAGACCATCTGATGCCCTGAGGTGCAGTCCGCTCCCAAGGCATGGCAACGTAGGGTGTAGTCAGCCCACGGGGAACTAGGATCCTCCGTGTAATCATCTCCTGCAATCCCAGCGGCTTCGGAGCCGCTGCCAGTGTGCATACGCTGAGGTCCATCCCGTGGTAAGTGGCGATGTGGGTGACTAGACCTCCACAGCAGATATCTCCCTTCGCCTTGGCTTTGATCTTGTGCAGATCCTCTGCCAAGAGCAAGCCAAAGTCTGGGAAGCCTCGTGTAACCATGCAGTAAAGCGAAAAGAGCTCCCCCTGTCTGATCTTCTGGGACGTCTCAGTACGCGCCAGAAGCATCTCACTGAAGATCCTGTGGGCAAGTCTGAAGGCCGGGTGAAAGATGACCTTCTCCCTGGAATCACCAGGGCGCCATCTGTCTGCATGTGTAGTAATGTGGGCTATCTATCCCCAGAACTCCCTAGCTACTGATCGGGAGGGGAAGTCTACAGCGGTGGGGGCAGGAAAGCCAAAGATCTCTCTCCAGATCTCTAAAGGAACTATGAAGTTCCGGCTCATCAACCGGTACTTCACAGAACGGTCTGTGGGATGGTAGGAGAAGGAGCTAACAAACTCGAGTGTCGGCTCTATGTAGGCTGGGGCTCGGATCTCAGTGAACTGATCTAGCCCAACGGTAGCAATCATCCTCCTAAGGTCAGCATCTAACCCTAGGCAGTCAAAAGTTGACACATCCAGAAATCGCGGTGCGATGACTGGACGCCCAGCTATCCTCTCATAGTCTACCCGGCATCTCTCGTGGATAACCGGGCGGTAGGGACGGGATGAGGAAGGAGAAGGGGAAGGGGAAGATCTATCCCTAAGGGCTAGCAATCTGTCAGAACTCATCTCTAATGCACACTGTCAGACTACCTCGGTCGACTGACAAATACCAAGAATCACCTCGACCGAGGTGCAGAGCGACTGGACCGAGGCGAAGACAGTTCGAATTCCACTCTCTGATTTTCAGTTCTTTTCCCCCTAAAATCACTACAATTGCTTCCTAAGGGGTACTTATGGATTTCCTCAACAAAATCAAGGGCAACCAAAGCCCAATACGCAGTAAACGAGTGAGTTAGGGTTTTCGAACCTTTGCACCTCGTTTCGGTCGAAACACTCAATCTTCCTGCAGATCCGTAGTTGCAATCGATCCTTCTACCCTTTAATTGCAATTTGGAAGGAGAAATCGTCGAAAACGAGCGAGAAACGGAGGAGCGAGGTGTTGCTGTTCGCCGCGGTCGAAATGCGTAAAATAAAAAAGGTGAAAAGTAATTTTCCCTTTTTATACTGTAACTGGATCTGCTGTCACCTCGGTCGAGATGGTCTCGACTGGCCCGAGGTGGTATGGACCGAGGCGGTTCTGCAGAAACCCTAGTCGCCTCGGTTGCCTCAAGAATCAACTCGGTCGAGATGCTCTGACAGTGACCGAGGTGCTTCTCTCTTCTCAGAATCTCGAACTTCTGTCCTTCCAGATGTGCTCCTTCCTGTTGTCTGTCCAGAACGCCAAAAACAAAGCAAAGCAAAGCAAAACTAAAAACTATCTAAGCTAGACTAGAAAACGGGAAAGAAGAGCAATACCTTGGGTTGCCTCCCAAGAAGCGCTTGATTTAAGGTCGCTAGCTGGACCATGATGCGTCTCAAAGGAGGTGGGAGGTGCCCGCACCCCATACTTCACCTCCATCGTGGGGTGAAGTAAGTAGATCCATCAAACGCTCCAAGACTTGCAAGTGCTCATCGGGGAATGAATCGTCTATGGGCGGGTTATCCGTCTCGCGGGAGGATTCCGGTAGCCGGCTGAGGTGATCCGCAACTGAATTCTCGGATCCCTTCTTATCGCGGATCTCTAGATCAAACTCTTGAAGCAAGAGAATCCATCGAATAAGACGCGGCTTGGCATCTTTCTTAGCCATCAAGTAACGAATGGCTGCATGGTCGGTGTAGACAATGACTTTCGCCCCTACTAGATAGGAACGAAACTTCTCGAAAGCATACACAACCGCCAATAACTCCTTTTCGGTGGTAGCGTAGTGGCGTTGTGCTTCATCTAGCGTCTTGCTAGCATAGTAAATGGCGGTGGTCCGTCCATCCTTTTTCTGCCCAAGCACCGCTCCTACGGCTACATCGCTAGCGTCACACATGACCTCAAAGGGCAAGGTCCAATCAGGAGGCTGGATAATGGGAGCGGAGATCAATGCTTCCTTAATCCTGTAAAAAGCATCAAGACACTCCTGCGAAAACTCAAAAACAACATCTTTATTCAAGAGGTTAGTTAGAGGTTTAGAAATCTTGGAGAAGTCCTTGATGAATCTCCTGTAGAAACCTGCATGCCCGAGAAAACTCCTCACACCTTTTACAGAACAAGGAGGAGGGAGTTTCTCAATAGTCTCGATCTTAGCTCGATCGACCTCAATACCTCGATTAGAAACGAGGTGTCCTAGCACAATGCCTTCGTTAACCATAAAATGACACTTCTCCCAATTCAAAACAAGGTTAGTGTCTTCACATCTTTTAAGCACTAGAGAAAGGTTAGATAGGCAATCATCAAAAGAGGAACCATATACAGAAAAATCATCCATAAATACCTCCATGATCTCCTCAATGTACTCGGAAAAGATAGCCATCATGCATCGCTGGAAGGTAGCTGGTGCATTGCACAATCCAAATGGCATCCTCCGATAGGCAAACGTTCCCCATGGACAAGTGAAAGTGGTCTTCTCCTGATCATCCGGATGGATAGGAATCTGGAAGAATCCACTATAGCCGTCCAAGTAGCAAAAGTGTGAATGCTGGGCCAACCGTTCGAGCATTTGATCAATGAAGGGAAGCGGAAAATGATCCTTCCGAGTAGCCGTGTTCAGCTTCCTATAGTCGATGCAAACTCTCCAGCCCGTAACGGTCCTTGTTGGGATCAACTCGTTGTTCTTATTCGTCACAACGGTCATCCCTCCTTTCTTCGGAACGACATGCACCGGGCTAACCCACTTGCTGTCCGAGATAGGATAAATAATACCTGCATCCAACAACTTAAGAACTTCTGTTCGCTCCAAACGGTGTGTGCAAGCTTTAAATTTATAACCCTAGACTTAAGCTTAAAACAAGGATGCGAACCCGCAGTGTACGGGTCAATCGTAGTAAAAGCAAGAAAATTCCAGGGGTCGATCACAGGGACTTAGTGAAACAAAGTCCAATACGGTATGCTAGTGTTGATGCTAACCACAAGAGCAAGTATACAATCAAAGATGAATAAGATGTCAAATAAAGCAAACATGCAATTCTAGGGATTAAAGCATCTAGTTGTGGTTCCAACTCAAGATCTATAGATAAGCGGACAAAGCTGAGATATTTGCATGGGGAAGGTGTTTCTAAAGTGGAGTAGATCACCGGGTAAGTCTCACTACACACTAATCCCAACCGTAACTCCTATTACCGGGTAAGTCTCAAGGAATTAAGATAAAGAACTATTGCCTCAAACTAACACACCATCTAAGGGAATAGAATCAACCTTTACCGGGTAAGTCTCAGGCTAACTCACAAAGATGGGATAGAAGCACACTCAAACCCCAATAAAGGACAAGCCTTTATTACCTATACTTATGATCGTTGGTATACAAACTAAGGAATTACCGGGTAAGTCTCATCCTAAGCTTGCTTTGAACCAGAAAGGTATAATAAGAATAGGATTTGGCAAACTCTAACACTTAACTCTCAGTTTAGGATAGGGTAAGTCACCTCGGTCAGACGAATTCCACCCCGGCCGAGATGTTCATCGACTGAACGAGATGCTTAGGGTTAAGGTTAAAGACTCGAACTTTCAGGATCCTACTGTGATTAAGATCATTCTATCATTGTTTTTCCCACAACCTTCAGCCAATCACCCTAGAATCACACAAGGAAATTAGCCACTCATCATCATAATGAAAGTATTAAATATATGGGAAGAAGGTGAATATTTGAACAAAGAAGAATTTAATGAAAACACTTCAATATCTGAATCAAATAACACACAAAATCGTTCCTTGGATAATGATCCAACAAGACAAGACAACAAGAAAAGGAATTGAAGACAATCTTACAAAACCCTCCAAAAAGCTATGAAGCTATAGTCTTCAATCTTCCTTTGACCTTCAAAAAGGTTCTTCAACTCTCTCCCAAATTGGAGTAGGATGCCGCTGCTGCGCTGATAGCGGGTGTGCCGCGTCGTATGCGGGATTTCTAACTGTAAGCGGATGTTGGATTTGTGGAAAATCCAACCCTTTTTATAGGAAAAATAAACCTCCAAAGATAATAAATCTTAAGAAGATATTATCCCATAAATATAGGTAAAATATATGATTCTGCATATCTCCTTCCTTCCAGAAGCTCAGCCCAAAAATAAAATATTCTCGCCGCGTCCTAGGTATTCGCCTCGGTCGAGTCGGCGTCTCTGGATCGCCTCGGTCGAGGTGAACCTCTGGTCAACCGAGGTGAATCACTACAGAATGTGAAATCTCTCGAATCTGCTCCAAAGTGAATCTTCAATCCATGGCTATGCTTCCTGGATGTAGCTCCAAATGACTCTTGACTTCTTTTGCTCCTTTTTGATGCAAAACGTACCATATTACCTGCAATTACAACGAAACTAGGTGTAGACCTCGATTCTCGCAAAGGTAGATGAAATGGTAGTAAAATCACATAATGTACATACAAACATGCAGAATATGAAAGATAAAACGTCCAAACAAATCCCAAAATATAGACTATAATTCATGCTATCAAAATACCCCATACTTAGCCCTTGCTTGTCCCCAAGCAAGTTCCTCATATAAAAGACAAGATAGAATGGATTATAAGTCAAGAAAATCAATGAAAAAGTCTTTCAAAAAATATTTTATGGTGTGCAACTATCATAGATCACTCTAAGAGAGTACTTCCTGGAATTAAAAACTCAATATGATCAAAACATTTTATAAATATAAGAAAGTTGTTCATCTTTGCATAAAATCATAGAATGCATAATAAATCATAATTATCAAAATTAATCATGTATAATCCGATTTAAACCGCTAAGTCAATCAACAAGCTCAAGGTCTCAAGGGCTTCCCAAAAGAAAACGGTCAAGAAACGTGTAGGGTAGGGATGTATGTAAGGTAATGTGGTGCTAGAATCCGGGAAAAGGATGAACTTCACTTCCACTTTGACTTGCAACACCTTCCACCAATAAGCTTTGCTTATTTCACACTTTTTCTCTTTTTACTTTACTTTTTGGGATGCATGGACAGAGGTGCACAATAACCGAAGCCTAGGAAATCTGCAATCATCAATTTCTCGAGATGCATCAAACCCTTGATGCACATACCATGACCCGATAGGAATATCGCTCAATCCGACTTTGGCAAGACACAAACACCCGGCTATGTGAATGGTGCCGAGTTACTCATCTTCATGATTGACTTCCCCAAACCTAAAATTACTTTCTAACACTTTCACTTCCAGCCACCTTCAACTTTAACTTGCTTTCACCACTTCGCTTGCTTCCAAATTCCCGGATAGGTAAAGGGAGGCAAAATGTATATGAGGGGCTAAGCATGATCAAGAAGAAGAAGAAGAAGAGAATGAATTGCCTTGGTCTTTCCAAGAAGAATGTGAGAGAACTTAACCTGCGGTGTCAACCTTCAAATTCAACATAATTTGGATAAAAACAAAGTATTAAACATGCTAATAATCTCAAACAAAGCATTTAGCAACTTAAACATATTATAAAACCTTTCAAACACACAAAGAATTTAAAAACAGTAGGTAAACAAAATCTTCACTGAGATCATGTCCAGATAAGTAGCACAAAAACCGTTTTCGAAAACTTTCTGTTACGCCACCTCGGTCGAGATGTTCTTGGTTCAACCGAGGTGGAACACCTCGTTTCGCCAGAACTGTCCCGGTCGAGGTCAAAAAAAATTTTTTTATTTTTTTTTATTTTTTTTTTTCGGTTCGGTTTTTGACGTTTTTCTCAATCAAATAATCTGTAGGTATGCATGTAATATCAGATAATCATATAAAGGCAAGTGAAGCATAATTATGAAAGTATCCGATGAATATAATACATCAAAAGTATCGAATACATCAAGTAGTCACATAGTCAAATAATACATCAAATACCCCATACTTGAGACACACTGTCCCAGTGGGTATAATAAAAGTCTAAATGAAAGAGGACTCACCGGATAAAGAGCCGAACTGCATAAAAATATAATAAATAAAATCCTGCAGCTCCTCAGTAGTCTCGATCCGGTGGTGGTGGTGGTATGTAGGGGAACTGAGTAGGATCATAGGGATAGCCCATGATACGCTCAAACTGTAGCTGTGCCATCATGTGCTGATGATGCTGCCGCTCCTGCATCTCGCGGATGTCCAATGAAAGTGCAGCATATGAGTCGATAACCTGATCCGTCAGGTCATCGATCCGTCGGTGTGCAGCTCTGTCCCTAGCTCCTCTCCTGCGCCTAGCGGGCCTGACTGGAGAAGTCTCAGCTGGCGCCGGCTCAGTATCCTCCTCATCCTCATCTAAATCAATAATGGGAGGCGCGCTCATCCCAGCAGTATCTGTCCCTGTGTCCATCGGGACGCCGCCTCCTCTCTCATCAACTATCTCGTCGTCGTCGTCATCCTCATCAGCAGCCTCCTCAGCCTCCTCAGCAGCTGCAGCAGCGGTAGCTGCTCCCTCTCTATAGTCCTCCATAAGTGGGACCCATGCTGTCTGCCAGAAATGCGGGTCGGCGACAGAGAACTGTGCAGACCATCTGATGCCCTGAGGTGCAGTCCGCTCCCAAGGCATGGCAACGTAGGGTGTAGTCAGCCCACGGGGAACTAGGATCCTCCGTGTAATCATCTCCTGCAATCCCAGCGGCTTCGGAGCCGCTGCCAGTGTGCATACGCTGAGGTCCATCCCGTGGTAAGTGGCGATGTGGGTGACTAGACCTCCACAGCAGATATCTCCCTTCGCCTTGGCTTTGATCTTGTGCAGATCCTCTGCCAAGAGCAAGCCAAAGTCTGGGAAGCCTCGTGTAACCATGCAGTAAAGCGAAAAGAGCTCCCCCTGTCTGATCTTCTGGGGCGTCTCAGTACGCGCCAGAAGCATCTCACTGAAGATCCTGTGGGCAAGTCTGAAGGCCGGGTGAAAGATGACCTTCTCCCTGGAATCACCAGGGCGCCATCTGTCTGCATGTGTAGTAATGTGGGCTATCTATCCCCAGAACTCCCTAGCTACTGATCGGGTGGGGAAGTCTACAGCGGTGGGGGCAGGAAAGCCAAAGATCTCTCTCCAGATCTCTAAAGGAACTATGAAGTTCCGGCTCATCAACCGGTACTTCACAGAACGGTCTGTGGGATGGTAGGAGAAGGAGCTAACAAACTCGAGTGTCGGCTCTATGTAGGCTGGGGCTCGGATCTCAGTGAACTGATCTAGCCCAACGGTAGCAATCATCCTCCTAAGGTCAGCATCTAACCCTAGGCAGTCAAAAGTTGACACATCCAGAAATCGCGGTGCGATGACTGGACGCCCAGCTATCCTCTCATAGTCTACCCGGCATCTCTCGTGGATAACCGGGCGGTAGGGACGGGATGAGGAAGGAGAAGGGGAAGGGGAAGATCTATCCCTAAGGGCTAGCAATCTGTCAGAACTCATCTCTAATGCACACTGTCAGACTACCTCGGTCGACTGACAAATACCAAGAATCACCTCGACCGAGGTGCAGAGCGACTGGACCGAGGCGAAGACAGTTCGAATTCCACTCTCTGATTTTCAGTTCTTTTCCCCCTAAAATCACTACAATTGCTTCCTAAGGGGTACTTATGGATTTCCTCAACAAAATCAAGGGCAACCAAAGCCCAATACGCAGTAAACGAGTGAGTTAGGGTTTTCGAACCTTTGCACCTCGTTTCGGTCGAAACACTCAATCTTCCTGCAGATCCGTAGTTGCAATCGATCCTTCTACCCTTTAATTGCAATTTGGAAGGAGAAATCGTCGAAAACGAGCGAGAAATGGAGGAGCGAGGTGTTGCTGTTCGCCGCGGTCGAAATGCGTAAAATAAAAAAGGTGAAAAGTAATTTTCCCTTTTTATACTGTTACTGGATCTGCTGTCACCTCGGTCGAGATGGTCTCGACTGGCCCGAGGTGGTATGGACCGAGGCGGTTCTGCAGAAACCCTAGTCGCCTCGGTTGCCTCAAGAATCAACTCGGTCGAGATGCTCTGACAGTGACCGAGGTGCTTCTCTCTTCTCAGAATCTCGAACTTCTGTCCTTCCAGATGTGCTCCTTCCTGTTGTCTGTCCAGAACGCCAAAAACAAAGCAAAGCAAAGCAAAAACAAAAACTATCTAAGCTAGACTAGAAAACGGGAAAGAAGAGCAATACCTTGGGTTGCCTCCCAAGAAGCGCTTGATTTAAGGTCGCTAGCTGGACCATGATGCGTCTCAAACGAGGTAGGAGGTGCCCTCACCCCATACTTCACCTCCATCGTGGGGTGAAGTAAGTAGATCCATCAAACGCTCCAAGACGTGTAAGTGCTCGTCGGGGAATGAATCGTCTATGGGTGGGCTATCCGTCTCGCGGGAGGATTCCGGTAGCCGGCTGAGGTGATCCGCAACTGAATTCTCGGATCCCTTCTTATCGCGGATCTCTAGGTCAAACTCTTGAAGCAAGAGAATCCATCGAATAAGGCGCGGCTTTGCATCTTTCTTAGCCAACAAGTAACGAATGGCTGCATGGTCGGTGTAGACAATGACTTTCGCCCCTACTAGATAGGAACGAAACTTCTCGAAGGCATATACAACCGCCAATAATTCTTTCTCGGTGGTAGCGTAGTTGCGTTGTGCTTCATCTAGCGTCTTGCTAGCATAATAAATGGCGGTGGTCCGTCCATCTTTCTTCTGCCCGAGCACCGCTCCTACGGCTACATCGCTAGCGTCACACATGACTTCAAAGGGCAAGGTCCAATCAGGAGGCTGGATAATGGGAGCGGAGATCAACGCTTCCTTAATCCTGTAAAAAGCATCAAGACACTCCTGCGAAAACTCAAAAACAACATCTTTATTCAAGAGGTTAGTTAGAGGTTTAGAAATCTTGGAGAAGTCCTTGATGAATCTCCTGTAGAAACCTGCATGCCCGAGAAAACTCCTCACACCTTTAACAGAACAAGGAGGAGGGAGTTTCTCAATAGTCTCGATCTTAGCTCGATCGACCTCAATACCTCGATTAGAAACGAGGTGTCCTAGCACAATGCCTTCGTTAACCATAAAATGACACTTCTCCCAATTCAAAACAAGGTTAGTGTCTTCACATCTTTTAAGCACTAGAGAAAGGTTAGATAGGCAATCATCAAAAGAGGAACCATATACAGAAAAATCATCCATAAATACCTCCATGATCTCCTCTATGTACTCGGAAAAGATAGCCATCATGCATCGCTGGAAGGTAGCTGGTGCATTGCACAATCCAAATGGCATCCTCCGATAGGCAAACGTCCCCCATGGACAAGTGAAAGTGGTCTTCTCCTGATCATCCGGATGGATAGGAATCTGGAAGAATCCACTATAGCCGTCCAAGTAGCAAAAGTGTGAATGTTGGGCCAACCGTTCGAGCATTTGATCAATGAAGGGAAGCGGAAAATGATCCTTCCGAGTAGCCGTGTTCAGCTTCCTATAGTCGATGCAAACTCTCCAGCCCGTAACGGTCCTTGTTGGGATCAACTCGTTGTTCTTATTCGTCACAACGGTCATCCCTCCTTTCTTCGGAACGACATGCACCGGGCTAACCCACTTGCTGTCCGAGATAGGATAAATAATACCTGCATCCAACAACTTAAGAACTTCCTTCTTCACAACCTCTTTCATGATCGGATTTAACCGTCTTTGAGGTTCCCGTGAAGTCTTATGATTATCCTCCATTAGAATTCTATGCATGCAGAAAGAAGGTTTAATGCCAATAAGATCATCCGTGGTGTAACCTATGGCTTTTCGATGCTTTCTCAGGACATGCATTAGCTTAGTGAATTCAGAATCGGAAAGGGAAGCACTAACAATAACGGGATAAGTAGAGTCCGGCCCAAGAAAGATATACCTCAAGTGACTAGGGAGTTGTTTAAGCTCCACAACTGGGGGTGCTTTCTGAGAGGGATCTGTGCTTCCTCTTTCCAGTGGAGTGGTGTCAGAAACTGGACTAGATGCAGTCTCAGTTTGAATCGTCTCGCTGTCGACCTCGGTCGAGGCTCAAAGGCGTTGACCGAGGTGTTCTTCAGACGCCTCGTTCTGTCCAGAAGGTGCCTCGGTCGAGGTACTGCTACTGGATCCGAGGTTGGAAATCTTCGTTTCCTGGATCAGCTTCTCAGTTTTAGCTCCTGGATCCTCTTCCAGTGCCCTCAAGCTCTGTATATCTGCATCACAAGAAGCATCTATACCTTCCTCCATTAAACTGAAGCTAATAACTCTTTCGAGTGGATCGTTAATAAGGATAGAGCTCACCAATTCTCTTGATTCTTCTTCATCATAGATGTTGAAGATATCATCAGTTAGTTGCTCCCCTTTCATGGCTGCAAGTAGTGCGAACTCCACCTCATCGCCACCAACGTTGAATTTCAACTTGGCGTTCTTGCAATCCACATTGCAACCCGAAGTTGCTAGAAATGGCCTCCCGAGAATGATAGGAACAGGATAATCTGCGGGAATGTCAAGTACGACAAAATCTATAGGTAGATAGAAATTACCTAACTTGACCGGAACGTCCTCCAAAATGCCCACGGGATGGGTGATGGAGCGATCCGCCATGTAAAGTCGAAACTTGACCGGCTTGGGCTCTCCAAGACCGATCTTAGTGCATAACTCCAGCGGGATGATGCTCACGCTGGCTCCTAGATCGCAAAGGGCTTCACAAGTGACATCCCCAACTTGAATGGGAATGCAAAATGAGCCGGGATCTCTCAATTTAGGTGGCATCTTCTCCTTCATGATCTTTATGAGTTCCGAAGATTTAGATGTCATCCTAACTTCACCAACATCCTCCAGCTTCCTCTTCCTTGATAAGATCTCTTTTAAGAACTTCCCATAGGCGGGCATACCTAGAATAGCATCAAGGAAAGGAATGTTAATATGTAGCTTATTCATCAAGTCAAGGAACTTACCAAAGTGCTTGTCTAGATGTGCTCTGGCTCTGGACTGAGGGAATGGAAGTGGTGGTTTATATGCAGGAGGTGGAACATAAGTTTCTGTCGTTCCTCCTGCTTTCTGTTGCTCTGCCTCGGTTGGCATCTCGGTCGAGGTGTTCTTCGACTGGATCTGGACCGAGGTGGTCTGCGTCGAGCGAGGTACTGGATCAGCAGTTTTGAGTCCACTCCTCGTCGTTATGGCCATACACTGGCCCTTAGGGTTAGTTTCCGTCTTTGCTGGAAGCTTCCCTGGATCTCTTGGCGCTTCATTCGCCCTATTAGCAAGTTGTTGTTCAAGGGACTTTTGGGCCCTCGAAAATGAAGTCATAGAATTCTCCATAGCGCCAAGCTTGATCAAGATTGCCTCCAGAACTGCGTCCTTCTTTTCCGGCTGAGACGAACTTGATCCTTGCCCTTGGCTTTTTAATGGAGTAGAAGAAGAAGAAGGGGAAGAGAGGAAAGGATTAGAGGAATCATTAGAATTGGAGTTTGAATAATTGTTACCGTTGTTTTGGTTATTCGCCCTCCAGTTGTTGCTGTTGGATCCTCTATTGTTGTTGTAGTTGTTGTTTCGGGGACCGTTATTGTTGTTACGGTACCCGTTGTTGTTGTTGTTCCTTTGCCCTTGCTCTTCCTTCTTAGTTTGAGCCATCAAGAGCTCCTTTAATTCCTTCACGTCATTCTTCAATGACGTGAGTTGATTGTTGTTGGGTTGAGTCTCTTGAAAGTTGACTCTTTTAACTCCACCTTCAGCTCCTTGGTGGGTATATTTCTCCATGTGTAAGGCTTGCT
The DNA here is from genome assembly GCA_033239045.1 of Fagopyrum esculentum. Lineage (NCBI taxonomy): Eukaryota > Viridiplantae > Streptophyta > Magnoliopsida > Caryophyllales > Polygonaceae > Fagopyrum > Fagopyrum esculentum. The sequence goes on along the minus strand of BSUD01000006.1, from coordinate 69,416,723 downwards.
TCTCAATGAAGTCCCAAGCCTCATCAATCGCCATGTCCATGAAGGTACCGGCGGAGAGTAGTTGGAGATTGAACTGGGTGTTTCCGTCCAGCCCTTTGAAGTAGATCTCCAACAACTCGATCTTTGGAATCCCATGATGTGGGCAATCCAAAAGGATATCCTTGAACCGCTCCCAAGACTTGGACAAGCTCTCCTTGTCCTTCATGCTGAAAGCATTGATCTTTCCCCTCATTTCAGCGGTCTTTGAAGGTGGAAAGAATTTGGTTAGGAATTCCGTAGTCATCTCCTCCCATGTGCTAATTTTTCCTGGAGGAAGAGATTGATACCAAGTAAGAGCTCTATCTTTTAAAGAAAAGTAAAAAGGTCTTAGCTTGTAGTTGTTATTTTCAATT
>BSUD01000006.1:69311301-69416160 GCA_033239045.1 Fagopyrum esculentum | reverse complement strand
TAGTCTACCCGGCATCTCTCGTGGATAACCGGGCGGTAGGGACGGGATGAGGAAGGAGAAGGGGAAGGGGAAGATCTATCCCTAAGGGCTAGCAATCTGTCAGAACTCATCTCTAATGCACACTGTCAGACTACCTCGGTCGACTGACAAATACCAAGAATCACCTCGACCGAGGTGCAGAGCGACTGGACCGAGGCGAAGACAGTTCGAATTCCACTCTCTGATTTTCAGTTCTTTTCCCCCTAAAATCACTACAATTGCTTCCTAAGGGGTACTTATGGATTTCCTCAACAAAATCAAGGGCAACCAAAGCCCAATACGCAGTAAACGAGTGAGTTAGGGTTTTCGAACCTTTGCACCTCGTTTCGGTCGAAACACTCAATCTTCCTGCAGATCCGTAGTTGCAATCGATCCTTCTACCCTTTAATTGCAATTTGGAAGGAGAAATCGTCGAAAACGAGCGAGAAACGGAGGAGCGAGGTGTTGCTGTTCGCCGCGGTCGAAATGCGTAAAATAAAAAAGGTGAAAAGTAATTTTCCCTTTTTATACTATAACTGGATCTGCTGTCACCTCGGTCGAGATGGTCTCGACTGGCCCGAGGTGGTATGGACCGAGGCGGTTCTGCAGAAACCCTAGTCGCCTCGGTTGCCTCAAGAATCAACTCGGTCGAGATGCTCTGACAGTGACCGAGGTGCTTCTCTCTTCTCAGAATCTCGAACTTCTGTCCTTCCAGATGTGCTCCTTCCTGTTGTCTGTCCAGAACGCCAAAAACAAAGCAAAGCAAAGCAAAACTAAAAACTATCTAAGCTAGACTAGAAAACGGGAAAGAAGAGCAATACCTTGGGTTGCCTCCCAAGAAGCGCTTGATTTAAGGTCGCTAGCTGGACCATGATGCGTCTCAAAGGAGGTGGGAGGTGCCCGCACCCCATACTTCACCTCCATCGTGGGGTGAAGTAAGTAGATCCATCAAACGCTCCAAGACTTGCAAGTGCTCATCGGGGAATGAATCGTCTATGGGCGGGTTATCCGTCTCGCGGGAGGATTCCGGTAGCCGGCTGAGGTGATCCGCAACTGAATTCTCGGATCCCTTCTTATCGCGGATCTCTAGATCAAACTCTTGAAGCAAGAGAATCCATCGAATAAGACGCGGCTTGGCATCTTTCTTAGCCATCAAGTAACGAATGGCTGCATGGTCGGTGTAGACAATGACTTTCGCCCCTACTAGATAGGAACGAAACTTCTCGAAAGCATACACAACCGCAATTAACTCCTTTTCGGTGGTAGCGTAGTGGCGTTGTGCTTCATCTAGCGTCTTGCTAGCATAGTAAATGGCGGTGGTCCGTCCATCCTTTTTCTGCCCAAGCACCGCTCCTACGGCTACATCGCTAGCGTCACACATGACCTCAAAGGGCAAGGTCCAATCAGGAGGCTGGATAATGGGAGCGGAGATCAATGCTTCCTTAATCCTGTAAAAAGCATCAAGACACTCCTGCGAAAACTCAAAAACAACATCTTTATTCAAGAGGTTAGTTAGAGGTTTAGAAATCTTGGAGAAGTCCTTGATGAATCTCCTGTAGAAACCTGCATGCCCGAGAAAACTCCTCACACCTTTTACAGAACAAGGAGGAGGGAGTTTCTCAATAGTCTCGATCTTAGCTCGATCGACCTCAATACCTCGATTAGAAACGAGGTGTCCTAGCACAATGCCTTCGTTAACCATAAAATGACACTTCTCCCAATTCAAAACAAGGTTAGTGTCTTCACATCTTTTAAGCACTAGAGAAAGGTTAGATAGGCAATCATCAAAAGAGGAACCATATACAGAAAAATCATCCATAAATACCTCCATGATCTCCTCAATGTACTCGGAAAAGATAGCCATCATGCATCGCTGGAAGGTAGCTGGTGCATTGCACAATCCAAATGGCATCCTCCGATAGGCAAACGTTCCCCATGGACAAGTGAAAGTGGTCTTCTCCTGATCATCCGGATGGATAGGAATCTGGAAGAATCCACTATAGCCGTCCAAGTAGCAAAAGTGTGAATGCTGGGCCAACCGTTCGAGCATTTGATCAATGAAGGGAAGCGGAAAATGATCCTTCCGAGTAGCCGTGTTCAGCTTCCTATAGTCGATGCAAACTCTCCAGCCCGTAACGGTCCTTGTTGGGATCAACTCGTTGTTCTTATTCGTCACAACGGTCATCCCTCCTTTCTTCGGAACGACATGCACCGGGCTAACCCACTTGCTGTCCGAGATAGGATAAATAATACCTGCATCCAACAACTTAAGAACTTCCTTCTTCACAACCTCTTTCATGATCGGATTTAACCGTCTTTGAGGTTCCCGTGAAGTCTTATGATTATCCTCCATTAGAATTCTATGCATGCAGAAAGAAGGTTTAATGCCATTAAGATCATCCGTGGTGTAACCTATGGCTTTTCGATGCTTTCTCAGGACATGCATTAGCTTAGTGAATTCAGAATCGGAAAGGGAAGCACTAACAATAACGGGATAAGTAGAGTCCGGCCCAAGAAAGATATACCTCAAGTGACTAGGGAGTTGTTTAAGCTCCACAACTGGGGGTGCTTTCTGAGAGGGATCTGTGCTTCCTCTTTCCAGTGGAGTGGTGTCAGAAACTGGACTAGATGCAGTCTCAGTTTGAATCGTCTCGCTGTCGACCTCGGTCGAGGCTCAAAGGCGTTGACCGAGGTGTTCTTCAGACGCCTCGTTCTGTCCAGAAGGTGCCTCGGTCGAGGTACTGCTACTGGATCCGAGGTTGGAAATCTTCGTTTCCTGGATCAGCTTCTCAGTTTTAGCTCCTGGATCCTCTTCCAGTGCCCTCAAGCTCTGTATATCTGCATCACAAGAAGCATCTATACCTTCCTCCATTAAACTGAAGCTAATAACTCTTTCGAGTGGATCGTTAATAAGGATAGAGCTCACCAATTCTCTTGATTCTTCTTCATCATAGATGTTGAAGATATCATCAGTTAGTTGCTCCCCTTTCATGGCTGCAAGTAGTGCGAACTCCACCTCATCGCCACCAACGTTGAATTTCAACTTGGCGTTCTTGCAATCCACATTGCAACCCGAAGTTGCTAGAAATGGCCTCCCGAGAATGATAGGAACAGGATAATCTGCGGGAATGTCAAGTACGACAAAATCTATAGGTAGATAGAAATTACCTAACTTGACCGGAACGTCCTCCAAAATGCCCATGGGATGGGTGATGGAGCGATCCGCCATGTAGAGTCGAAACTTGACCGGTTTGGGCTCTCCAAGACCGATCTTAGTGCATAGCTCCAGCGGGATGATGCTCACGCTGGCTCCTAGATCGCAAAGGGCTTCACAAGTGACATCCCCAACTTGAATGGGAATGCAAAATGAGCCGGGATCTCTCAATTTAGGTGGCATCTTCTCCTTCATGATCTTTATGAGTTCCGAAGATTTAGATGTCATCCTAACTTCACCAACATCCTCCAGCTTCCTCTTCCTTGATAAGATCTCTTTTAAGAACTTCCCATAGGCGGGCATACCTAGAATAGCATCAAGGAAAGGAATGTTAATATGTAGCTTATTCATCAAGTCAAGGAACTTACCGAAGTGCTTGTCTAGATGTGCTCTGGCTCTGGACTGAGGGAATGGAAGTGGTGGTTTATATGCAGGAGGTGGAACATAAGTTTCTGTCGTTCCTCCTGCTTTCTGTTGCTCTGCCTCGGTTGGCATCTCGGTCGAGGTGTTCTTCGACTGGATCTGGACCGAGGTGGTCTGCGTCGAGCGAGGTATTGGATCAGCAGTTTTGAGTCCACTCCTCGTCGTTATGGCCATACACTGGCCCTTAGGGTTAGTTTCCGTCTTTGCTGGAAGCTTCCCTGGATCTCTTGGCGCTTCATTCGCCCTATTAGCAAGTTGTTGTTCAAGGGACTTTTGGGCCCTCGAAAATGAAGTCATAGAATTCTCCATAGCGCCAAGCTTGATCAAGATTGCCTCTAGAACTGCGTCCTTCTTTTCCGGCTGAGACGAACTTGATCCTTGCCCTTGGCTTTTCAATGGAGTAGAAGAAGAAGAAGGGGAAGAGAGGAAAGGATTAGAGGAATCATTAGAATTGGAGTTTGAATAATTGTTACCGTTATTTTGGTTATTCGCCCTCCAGTTGTTGCTGTTGGATCCTCTATTGTTGTTGTAGTTGTTGTTTCGGGGACCGTTATTGTTGTTACGGTACCCGTTGTTGTTGTTGTTCCTTTGCCCTTGCTCTTCCTTCTTAGTTTGAGCCATCAAGAGCTCTTTTAATTCCTTCATGTCATTCTTCAATGACGAGAGTTGATTGTTGTTGGGTTGAGTCTCTTGGAAGTTGACTCTTTTAGCTCCACCTTCGGCTCCTTGGTGGGTATACTTCTCCATGTGCAAGGCTTGCTTCTCAATGAAGTCCCATGCATCATCAATCGCCATGTCCATGAAGGTACCGGCGGAGAGTAGTTGGAGATTGAACTGGGTGTTTCCGTCCAGCCCTTTGAAGTAGATTTCCAACAACTCGATCTTTGGAATCCCATGATGTGGGCAATCCAAAAGAATATCCTTGAACCGCTCCCAAGATTTGGACAAGCTCTCCTTGTCCTTCATGATGAAAGCATTGATCTTCCCTCTCATTTCAGCAGTCTTTGAGGGGGGAAAGAACTTGGTTAGGAATTCCGTAGTCATCTCCTCCCATGTGCTAATTTTTCCTGGAGGAAGAGATTGATACCAAGTAAGAGCTCTATCTTTTAAAGAAAAGTAAAAAGGTCTTAGCTTGTAGTTGTTATTTTCAATTCTAGAAGGTCGCAAGGTCTCCATCAAGATCTCGTAGTTTTGAAGATGTTGATGCGGCGACTCCTTCTCTAGCCCTCCGAATTGACATTGGCGAATCATGGCTAGAACTTGCGGTCGAAGTTCGTAGTCATGATCCGCTGGATCTCCTAGGTTCACCCCTAGACGCCTCAGCTGTTGATTAGGGTCCATCCTTTGACCTAGGGTTTGCGGGGTTCCTGCAAGAAGAACATCTCGGACTGGTATCCGAGGTGGATGTACATCGACCGGGGCGTCGGGTACTGGAATCTGCCTCGGTCGAGGATCAACTACTGGATCCTGCATCGGTCGAAGTAGAATCTGGTTCCGAATGGCTGCAATCTCAGCTTCGATTGCTGCAGTCTTGGCATGATTCTCTTCTTTCTCTTGCCTTAGCTCTTCTTTACTGAGACGTAGCAGCTCCTGCGTCTCTCTCAATTGGGCCGCAAGATCGTGATCGTCTTGTTGGGCCATCTTCGCTTCTCTTAAGCGTCGCTTGTATGTCTTTTCTGGTTCGGGATCGTAAGGAACGATTTCCTTCCCAGTGCGGGTTCTTCGCATATACCTAAGAAAGAACCTGCAAAAGTCACTCAAGTAGAGTGGTTAGATGACACGGGGGCAAGCGCCCCAAGAGCAACCCGTACCGGCTCGGTCTAGACCAAGTCCCCGGCAACGGCGCCAAAAACTTGTTCGCTCCAAAAGGTGTGTGCAAGCTTTAAATTTATAACCCTAGACTTAAGCTTAAAACAAGGATGCAAACCCGCAGTGTACGGGTCAATCGTAGTAAAAAGCAAGAAATTCTAGGGGTCGATCACAGGGACTCGGTGAAACAAAGTCGATAACGGTAAGCTTCGTAAAGAGAACCCATCGTGGGGTGAAGTAAGTAGATCCATCAAACGCTCCAAGACTTGCAAGTGCTCATCGGGGAATGAATCGTCTATGGGTGGGTTATCCGTCTCGCGGGAGGATTCCGGTAGCCGGCTGAGGTGATCCGCAACTGAATTCTCGGATCCCTTCTTATCGCGGATCTCTAGATCAAACTCTTGAAGCAAGAGAATCCATCGAATAAGACGCGGCTTGGCATCTTTCTTAGCCATCAAGTAACGAATGGCTGCATGGTCGGTGTAGACAATGACTTTCGCCCCTACTAGATAGGAACGAAACTTCTCGAAAGCATATACAACCGCCAATAACTCCTTTTCGGTGGTAGCGTAGTTGCGTTGTGCTTCATCTAGCGTCTTGCTAGCATAGTAAATGGCGGTGGTCCGTCCATCCTTCTTCTGTCCAAGCACCGCTCCTACGGCTACATCGCTAGCGTCACACATGACCTCAAAGGGCAAGGTCCAATCAGGAGGCTGGATAATGGGAGCGGAGATCAATGCTTCCTTAATCCTGTAAAAAGCATCAAGACACTCCTGCGAAAACTCAAAAACAACATCTTTATTCAAGAGGTTAGTTAGAGGTTTAGAAATCTTGGAGAAGTCCTTGATGAATCTCCTGTAGAAACCTGCATGCCCGAGAAAACTCCTCACACCTTTTACAGAACAAGGAGGAGGGAGTTTCTCAATAGTCTCGATCTTAGCTCGATCGACCTCAATACCTCGATTAGAAACGAGGTGTCCTAGCACAATGCCTTCGTTAACCATAAAATGACACTTCTCCCAATTCAAAACAAGGTTAGTGTCTTCACATCTTTTAAGCACTAGAGAAAGGTTAGATAGGCAATCATCAAAAGAGGAACCATATACAGAAAAATCATCCATAAATACCTCCATGATCTCCTCAATGTACTCGGAAAAGATAGCCATCATGCATCGCTGGAAGGTAGCTGGTGCATTGCACAATCCAAATGGCATCCTCCGATAGGCAAACGTTCCCCATGGACAAGTGAAAGTGGTCTTCTCCTGATCATCCGGATGGATAGGAATCTGGAAGAATCCACTATAGCCGTCCAAGTAGCAAAAGTGTGAATGCTGGGCCAACCGTTCGAGCATTTGATCAATGAAGGGAAGCGGAAAATGATCCTTCCGAGTAGCCGTGTTCAGCTTCCTATAGTCGATGCAAACTCTCCAGCCCGTAACGGTCCTTGTTGGGATCAACTCGTTGTTCTTATTCGTCACAACGGTCATCCCTCCTTTCTTCGGAACGACATGCACCGGGCTAACCCACTTGCTGTCCGAGATAGGATAAATAATACCTGCATCCAACAACTTAAGAACTTCCTTCTTCACAACCTCTTTCATGATCGGATTTAACCGTCTTTGAGGTTCCCGTGAAGTCTTATGATTATCTTCCATTAGAATTCTATGCATGCAGAAAGAAGGTTTAATGCCAATAAGATCATCCGTGGTGTAACCTATGGCTTTTCGATGCTTTCTCAGGACATGCATTAGCTTAGTGAATTCAGAATCGGAAAGGGAAGCACTAACAATAACGGGATAAGTAGAGTCCGGCCCAAGAAAGATATACCTCAAGTGACTAGGGAGTTGTTTAAGCTCCACAACTGGGGGTGCTTTCTGAGAGGGATCTGTGCTTCCTCTTTCCAGTGGAGTGGTGTCAGAAACTGGACTAGATGCAGTCTCAGTTTGAATCGTCTCGCTGTCGACCTCGGTCGAGGCTCAAAGGCGTTGACCGAGGTGTTCTTCAGACGCCTCGTTCTGTCCAGAAGGTGCCTCGGTCGAGGTACTGCTACTGGATCCGAGGTTGGAAATCTTCGTTTCCTGGATCAGCTTCTCAGTTTTAGCTCCTGGATCCTCTTCCAGTGCCCTCAAGCTCTGTATATCTGCATCACAAGAAGCATCTATACCTTCCTCCATTAAACTGAAGCTAATAACTCTTTCGAGTGGATCGTTAATAAGGATAGAGCTCACCAATTCTCTTGATTCTTCTTCATCATAGATGTTGAAGATATCATCAGTTAGTTGCTCCCCTTTCATGGCTGCAAGTAGTGCGAACTCCACCTCATCGCCACCAACGTTGAATTTCAACTTGGCGTTCTTGCAATCCACATTGCAACCCGAAGTTGCTAGAAATGGCCTCCCGAGAATGATAGGAACAGGATAATCTGCGGGAATGTCAAGTACGACAAAATCTATAGGTAGATAGAAATTACCTAACTTGACCGGAACGTCCTCCAAAATGCCCATGGGATGGGTGATGGAGAGATCCGCCATGTAGAGTCGAAACTTGACCGGTTTGGGCTCTCCAAGACCGATCTTAGTGCATAGCTCCAGCGGGATGATGCTCACGCTGGCTCCTAGATCGCAAAGGGCTTCACAAGTGACATCCCCAACTTGAATGGGAATGCAAAATGAGCCGGGATCTCTCAATTTAGGTGGCATCTTCTCCTTCATGATCTTTATGAGTTCCGAAGATTTAGATGTCATCCTAACTTCACCAACATCCTCCAGCTTCCTCTTCCTTGATAAGATCTCTTTTAAGAACTTCCCATAGGCGGGCATACCTAGAATAGCATCAAGGAAAGGAATGTTAATATGTAGCTTATTCATCAAGTCAAGGAACTTACCGAAGTGCTTGTCTAGATGTGCTCTGGCTCTGGACTGAGGGAATGGAAGTGGTGGTTCATATGCAGGAGGTGGAACATAAGCTTCTGTCGTTCCTCCTGCTTTCTGTTGCGCCGCCTCGGTTGGCATCTCGGTCGAGGTGTTCTTCGACTGGATCTGGACCGAGGTGGTCTGCGTCGAGCGATGTACTGGATCAGCAGTTTTGAGTCCACTCCTCGTCGTTATGGCCATACACTGGCCCTTAGGGTTAGTTTCCGTCTTTGCTGGAAGCTTCCCTGGATCTCTTGGCGCTTCATTCGCCCTACTAGCAAGTTGTTGTTCAAGGGACTTTTGAGCCCTCGAAAATGAAGTCATAGAATTCTCCATGGCGCCAAGCTTGATCAAGATTGCCTCCAGAACTGCGTCCTTCTTTTCCGGCTGAGACGAACTTGATCCTTGCCCTTGGCTTTTCAATGGAGTAGAAGAAGAAGAAGGGGAAGAGAGGAAAGGATTAGAGGAATCATTTGAATTTGAGTTTGAACGATTGTTACCGTAATTTTGGTTATTCGCCCTCCAGTCGTTGCTATTGGATCCTCTATTGTTGTTGTTGTAGTTGTTGTTTCGGGGTCCGTTGTTGTTGTTGTTACGGTACCCGTTGTTGTTGTTGTTCCTTTGCCCTTGCTCTTCCTTCCTAGTTTGAGCCATCAAGAGCTCCTTCAATTCCTTCACGTCATTCTTCAATGATGTGAGTTGATTGTTGTTGGGTTGAGTCTCTTGAAAGTTGACTCTTTTAACTCCACCTTCAGCTCCTTGGTGGGTGTACTTCTCCATGTGCAAGGCTTGCTTCTCAATGAAGTCCCATGCATCATCAACCGCCATGTCCATGAATGTACCGGCGGAGAGTAGTTGGAGATTAAACTGGGTGTTTCCGTCCAGCCCTTTGAAGTAGATCTCCAACAACTCGATCTTTGGAATCCCATGATGTGGGCAATCCAAAAGGATATCCTTGAACCGCTCCCAAGACTTGGACAAGCTCTCCTTGTCCTTCATGCTGAAAGCATTGATCTTTCCCCTCATTTCAGCGGTCTTTGAAGGTGGAAAGAATTTGGTTAGGAATTCCGTAGTCATCTCCTCCCATGTGCTAATTTTTCCTGGAGGAAGAGATTGATACCAAGTAAGAGCTCTATCTTTTAAAGAAAAGTAAAAAGGTCTTAGCTTGTAGTTGTTATTTTCAATTATAGAAGGTCGCAAGGTCTCCATCAAGATCTCGTAGTTTTGAAGATGTTGATGCGGTGACTCCTTCTCTAGCCCTCCGAATTGACATTGGCGAATCATGGCTAGAACTTGCGGTCGAAGTTCGTAGTCATGATCCGCTGGATCTCCTAGGTTCACCCCTGGACGCCTCAGCTGCTGATTAGGGTCCATCCTTTGACCTAGGGTTTGCGGGATTCCTGCAAGAAGAACATCTCGGATTGGCATCCGATGTGGATGTACATCGACCGGGGCGTCGGGTGCTGGAATCTGCCTCGGTCGAGGATCAACTACCGGATCCTGCATCGGTCGAGGATCGACTACTGGATCCTGCATCGGTTGAGGATCAACTACTGGATCCTGCATCGGTCGAAGTAGAATCTGGTTCCGAATGGCTGCAATCTCAGCTTCGATTGCTGCAGTCCTGGCTTGATTCTCTTCTTTCTCTTGCCTTAGCTCTTCTTTACTGAGACGTAGCAGCTCCTGCGTCTCTCTCAATTGGGCCGCAAGATCGTGATCGTCTTGTTGGGCCATTTTCGCTTCTCTTAAGCGTCGCTTGCATGTCTTTTCCGGTTCGGGATCGTAAGGAACGATTTCCTTCCCAGCGCGGGTTCTTCGCATATACCTAAGAAAGAACCTGCAAAAGTCACTCAAGTAGAGTGGTAAGATGAAACGGGGCAAATGCCCCAAGAGCAAACCGTACCGGCTCGGTCTAGACCAAGTCCCCGGCAACGGCGCCAAAAACTTGTTCGCTCCAAACGGTGTGTGCAAGCTTTAAATTTATAACCCTAGACTTAAGCTTAAAACAAGGATGCGAACCCGCAGTGTACGGGTCAATCGTAGTAAAAGCAAGAAAATTCCAGGGGTCGATCACAGGGACTTGGTGAAACAAAGTCAACACGGTATGCTACGTTAATTCTAACCACAAGAGCGATTAACACAATCAAAGATGAATAAGATGTCAAATAAAGCAAACATGCAATTCTAGGGATTAAAGCATCTAGTTGTGGTTCCAACTCAAGATCTATAGATAAGTGGACAAAGCTGAGATTTTTGCATGGGGAAGGTGTTACTAAAGTGGAGTAGATCACCGGGTAAGTCTCACTACACACTAATCCTAAACCGTAACTCCTATTACCGGGTAAGTCTCAAGGAATCAAGATAAAGAACTATAACCTCAAACTAACACACCATCTAAGGGAATAGAATCAACCTTTACCGGGTAAGTCTCAGGCTAACTCACAAAGATGGGATGGAAGCACACTCAAACCCCAATAAAGGATAAACCTTTATTACCTACACTTATGATCGTCGGTACACAAACTAAGGAATTACCGGGTAAGTCTCATCCTAAGCTTGCATTGAACCAGGAAGGTGTAATAAGAATAGGATTTAGCAAACTCTAACACTTAACTTTCTGTTTTAGGTCGGATAAGTCACCTCGGTCAGAAGAATTCCACCCCGGCCGAGATGTTCATCAACCGAACGAGATGCTTAGGGTTAAGGTTAAAGACCCGAACTTTCAGGATCCTACTGGAATCTAAGATTTTTCTATCATTGTTTTTCCCACAACCTTCAGCCAATCACCCTAGAATCACACAAGTAAATTAGCCACTCATCATCATTATGAAAGTACTAAATATATGGGAAGAAGGTGAATATTTGAACAAAGAAGAATTTAATGAAAAGACTTCAAAAACTGAATCAAATATCACAAACAAAGCGTTCCTTGGATAGCAATCCAACAAGACAAGACAATCAAGGAAGGAATTGAAGACAATCTTACAAAACCCTTCAAAAAGCTATAAAAAGCTATGATCTTCAACCTTCCTTCAACCTTCAAAAAGGTTCTTCAACAACTCCCAAATTGGAGTATACTGCGGCTGCTACGTCGGATAAACCCTGATCGACGGTATAGCGTGATGTTGGATTTGTGGAAATCCAACCCTTTTTATAGGAAAAATAAACCTCCAAAGATAATAAATCTTAAGAAGATATTATCCCATAAATATAGGTAAAATATATGATTCTGCATATCTCCTTCCTTCCAAAAGCTCAGCCCAAAAATATAAGATCACTTTCCAAATTTAAAAGATCTCTTCCAAGAATAAAATATTCTCGCCGCGTCCTAGGTATTCGCCTCGGTCGAGGTGAACCTCTGGTCAACCGAGGTGATCTCACGACAGAATGTGAAATCTCTCAAATCAGCTCCAAAGTAAATCTTCAATCCATGGCTGTGCTTCCTGGATGTAGCTCCAAATGACTCTTGACTTCTTTTGCTCCTTTTTGATGCAAAACGTACCATATTACCTGCAATTACAACGAAACTAGGTGTAGACCTCGATTCTCGCAAAGGTAGATGAAATGGTAGTAAAATCACATAATGTACATACAAACATGCAGAATATGAAAGATAAAACGTCCAAACAAACCCTAAAATATGGACTATAATTCATGCTATCAAAATACCCCATACTTAGCCCTTGCTTGTCCCCAAGCAAGTTCCTCATATAAAAGACAAGATAGAATGGATTATAAGTCAAGAAAATCAATGAAAAGCCTGTCAAAAATATTTTATGGTGTGCAACTATCATAGATCACTCTAAGAGAGTACTTCCTGGAATTAAAAACTCAATATGCTCAAAACATTTTATAAATATAAGAAAGTTGTTCATCTTTGCATAAAATCATAGAATGCATAATAAATCATAATTATCAAAATTAATCATGTATAATCCAATTTAAACCGCTAAGTCAATCAACAAGCTCAAGGTCTCAAGGGCTTCTCAAAAGAAAAGGTCAAGAAACGTGTAGGGTAGGGATGTATGTAAGGTAATGTGGTGCTAGAATCCGGGAAAAGGATGAACTTCACTTTCACTTTGACTTGCAACATCTTCCACCAATAAGCTTTGCTTATTTCACACTTTTTTCTCTTTTACTTTACTTTTTGGGATGCATGGATAGAGGTGCACAATAACCGAAGCCTAGGAAATCTGCAATCATCAATTTCTCGAGATGCATCAAACCCTTGATGCACATACCATGACCCGTTAGGAATATCGCTCAATCCGACTTTGGCAAGACACAAACACCCGGCTATGTGAATGGTGCCGAGTTACTCATCTTCATGATTGACTTCCCCAAACCTATTATTGCTTTCTAACACTTTCACTTCCAGCCACTTCTCAACTTTTGACTTGCTTTCACCACTTCGCTTGCTTCCAAATTCCCGGATAGGTAAAGGGAGGCAATATGTATATGAGGGGCTAAGCATGATCAAGAAGAAGAAGAAGAAGAAGAATGAATTGCCTTGGTCTTTCCAAGAAGAACGTGAGAGAACTTATGCTGCGGTGTCAACCTTCAAATTCAACATAATTTGGATAAAAATAAAGTATTAAACATGCCAATAATTTTAAACAAAGCATTTAGCAACTTAAACATATCATAAAACATTTCAAACATATAAAGAATTTAAATCCAGTCGGTAAACAAAATCTTCACTGAGATCATATCCAGATAAGTAGCACAAAAATCGTTTTCGAAAACTCTCTGTTACGAACCCACCTCGGTCGAGATGTTCTTGGTTCAACCGAGGTGGAACACCTCGTTTTGCCAGAACTGTCCCGGTCGAGGTCAAAAATTTTTTTAAAACCATTTTGTTTTTTTTTCGGTTTCGACGTTTTTCTCAGTCAAATAACCTGTAAGTATTTAGCAACTTAAACAAAGCATTTAGCAACTTAAACATATCAGAACTGTCCCCGGCAACGGCGCCAAAAACTTGTTCGCTCCAAACGGTGTGTGCAAGCTTTAAATTTATAACCCTAGACTTAAGCTTAAAACAAGGATGCGAACCCGCAGTGTACGGGTCAATCGTAGTAAAAGCAAGAAAATTCCAGGGGTCGATCACAGGGACTTGGTGAAACAAAGTCAACACGGTATGCTACGTTAATTCTAACCACAAGAGCGATTAACACAATCAAAGATGAATAAGATGTCAAATAAAGCAAACATGCAATTCTAGGGATTAAAGCATCTAGTTGTGGTTCCAACTCAAGATCTATAGATAAGTGGACAAAGCTGAGATTTTTGCATGGGGAAGGTGTTACTAAAGTGGAGTAGATCACCGGGTAAGTCTCACTACACACTAATCCTAAACCGTAACTCCTATTACCGGGTAAGTCTCAAGGAATCAAGATAAAGAACTATAACCTCAAACTAACACACCATCTAAGGGAATAGAATCAACCTTTACCGGGTAAGTCTCAGGCTAACTCACAAAGATGGGATGGAAGCACACTCAAACCCCAATAAAGGATAAACCTTTATTACCTACACTTATGATCGTCGGTACACAAACTAAGGAATTACCGGGTAAGTCTCATCCTAAGCTTGCATTGAACCAGGAAGGTGTAATAAGAATAGGATTTAGCAAACTCTAACACTTAACTTTCTGTTTTAGGTCGGATAAGTCACCTCGGTCAGAAGAATTCCACCCCGGCCGAGATGTTCATCAACCGAACGAGATGCTTAGGGTTAAGGTTAAAGACCCGAACTTTCAGGATCCTACTGGAATCTAAGATTTTTCTATCATTGTTTTTCCCACAACCTTCAGCCAATCACCCTAGAATCACACAAGTAAATTAGCCACTCATCATCATTATGAAAGTACTAAATATATGGGAAGAAGGTGAATATTTGAACAAAGAAGAATTTAATGAAAAGACTTCAAAAACTGAATCAAATATCACAAACAAAGCGTTCCTTGGATAGCAATCCAACAAGACAAGACAATCAAGGAAGGAATTGAAGACAATCTTACAAAACCCTTCAAAAAGCTATAAAAAGCTATGATCTTCAACCTTCCTTCAACCTTCAAAAAGGTTCTTCAACAACTCCCAAATTGGAGTATACTGCGGCTGCTGCGTCGGATAAACCCTGATCGACGGTATAGCGTGATGTTGGATTTGTGGAAATCCAACCCTTTTTATAGGAAAAATAAACCTCCAAAGATAATAAATCTTAAGAAGATATTATCCCATAAATATAGGTAAAATATATGATTCTGCATATCTCCTTCCTTCCAGAAGCTCAGCCCAAAAATATAAGATCACTTTCCAAATTTAAAAGATCTCTTCCAAGAATAAAATATTCTCGCCGCGTCCTAGGTATTCGCCTCGGTCGAGTCGGTGTCTCTGGATCGCCTCGGTCGAGGTGAACCTCTGGTCAACCGAGGTGATCTCACGACAGAATGTGAAATCTCTCAAATCAGCTCCAAAGTAAATCTTCAATCCATGGCTGTGCTTCCTGGATGTAGCTCCAAATGACTCTTGACTTCTTTTGCTCCTTTTTGATGCAAAACGTACCATATTACCTGCAATTACAACGAAACTAGGTGTAGACCTCGATTCTCGCAAAGGTAGATGAAATGGTAGTAAAATCACATAATGTACATACAAACATGCAGAACATGAAAGATAAAACGTCCAAACAAACCCTAAAATATGGACTATAATTCATGCTATCAATAACGATCCGTACACTGCGGGTTTCGCTAGGTAGTTTAGGAGATTAGATCGAGTTTATAAATGTAAAGCTTTTTGTGCTACACAATCTTAGCGTAACAAGTTTTTGGCGCCGTTGCCGGGGACTAGGTCTAGATTAAGTCATTTGATTTTTATTGCTTTTAGTGTTTATCTTTCTTGTTACTTTTGATCTTGTGTTGTTTTTGTCTTTGCCTTTTCATGTTTGCCATGGACGGATTGTACCTCCAAGACGACCTTGACGACATGGAGTATGAGGAGTGGATGGAAAACCAAGATCTAGGACCTCTCCATGATGAGTTTGAGTATTGGGAGGAGTTTAATGCCTATCATGAGTCCCATGATCAAGCTCACATGACTATATTGCCTTATGTGGAATCTCACCATCAACCTCACAATGACCGAGTGGAATCAATGCTAGAAGAAATGTTGAGGAAGATGGATGATCTAGAGAGTAACCTTGCTTCCATTTCGAGTGCCCACATGGTGCTTGAAGCGGAAGTATTTCAACAAGAGGAGGTTCATCATGAGGAGATCCAAGAATTACCCGATTCAAACATAACCAATAGAGACCTTGAGGAAGAGTTGAATGAAGCTCGGGAGCAATTGTGGCTAAGGGATTTGGCCCTGGAGGATGCAAGAAGATTGAATGTCGAGAGAGAAGAACAAATGAGGAGGGAGATTGAGGAGATTAGGGATGCTCTTATGCTAGGAGATCCTACCATCCTTCAAGGCTTACCTCCACCTACTTCACCTTTGGAGGAGTGCAATGAAGTATTCTCACCCCCGGACATCCTTGCCATCAACCCCGGAACCACACTTGAAGAGCTCACGAGGGAGAGCCCTAAGTTAACTTAAACTCCTTCCAATCCTTTCTTGCTTGCCCGGAGTACACATGAAGATTGGAGTCCCTTTCCTAAGGAGTCTCCCATGTTGAATGATGGAGGCAAGCATGATGGATCCATGATGGTTATGAAGCACCTCAATGAAGGATTCTTTCCAAGAACCGGCCTTCTTTGGATCATAGAGGATGAGGATGGCAAGCATCTCACCGGTGTGACCGCGGAGTACCAATTGTCTAAGTATGGGGTAGCACCTATGGCTGCAACTCCATACTATCATCAACGGAACGGTGATGAAGGAGTCTACTACTCACCGGTGAAGAGAGAACTTAAAGCTTATTTGGGCATCAAGTGGCCCTTGCTTGTCATCATGGATGCCGGAAAGTGATGGTTGCTTGGACTCCTCAAGCAAACCATGGTATTCGAGGTGGATTGACACATCCTCTGAGTTTGGTCAAGCTAATGACCTAAAAGAAGCGCTTCTTGGGAGGCAACCCAAGGGTAACAACTATTTCCCTTTTCTCTTTCGTCTTCGTTTTTGCTTTTGTTTTTGGTGTGCTTTGTTTTTCTTTTGTGTTTTTGGGTGCTAGATCTTGTTGTTGTCATGTGTGATGAGATGCTGGAGGTCATGTAAAAACCTCATGGAACTGTTGAGAAGAAGGTACAAGATCCAAGCACATGGACGAGGAAGAAAGCACCCAAGAAAATCGGACTGTTCTTCACAGAAATCGGCCGATTTTCCTGGGTAGTTAGTCCGATTTTTCCTTCTGTCAAGGAAAGTGATGATCTCCAATCAAGCATGGGTGGAGTGGACGTGGAACTTGGACGGCTTGCGGCGCGAAGCGCGGGTTCCGACACCATAATGAACATCAAGAGCTCTCTACCATCCTTGATCGATTATCCACCATCATCATTCGATGTGAACCGAAATACCAAAGCATCACCAATTTTTCATTGTGAGGACTCTCTTTCACATCTTTATTCAGTTTCCACATTGGGGACAATGTGTTTCTAAGTATGGGGTGGGGTTTTCATGATCACTTGCATGATTAGCATCTAGGATAGTTTAATATTCTCACATGTTTCATTATGTCTTGCATTGTATATACATATTTCAAAAAATCCAAAAAAATCAGAAAATTTAAAAATTTTAGTGCTTCTAAGCTTGGGAATGACCCTTATGATGAAATTGTCTTGTGAATTGGCTATGGATGGCCTTATGTGTTGAATAGATGAATGCATATGTGGCCTTGAAGTACTTATCTTGAAACCCATGAATGAATTGTGATCATGAATGTTTGCCTTGATAGAATTGAGGATTGAAAGTCGAAATTACATGCTAGTTCTTGCACATCATTTAGGAGTAATTAAGGCAATTCATCTTTCTCTACTTCTCATCTTGATCATGTTGTTTGAGCACCTCAATTGATGAAAAATTTTACCTCTTTTGACCCATCCAGGACTAGGAGCATGCTAGTGTGTTGATGTGTGTGAAAAGCAAGTGTGGGGTGAAGTTGTTGATGAAAGAATGATGTGAATGAAGTGCTGAATTTGTTGTGAAAGTGTAGAAAAAAATATAGGTTTGTGGACGTTGGTTTAAATAACGAGTAACTCGGCACCATTCACATAATCGGGTGTTTGTGCCTTGCCAAAGTCAAATAAACCGATAGTCCTAACGAGCTTTGGTATGTGTGCCCGGTGTGGATGCACCTCGAAAAATAAAAAAACCCGAGGACGGCTAATCACCAAGGTTTTGGCTTTTGTACACCAATGCCATTGTCTCAAAAATAAGTGAAAAAGAAAAGAAAACAAAGAAAAGATGGAGAAAATTATACACTTGTTGGGAAGTCGAGCAAAAACGAAATTGTGGAGTTAGTTCCTTTCCCGGATTAGCATCACATGACCTAAAAATTCCCACCTAATCACAACGTTTCTTTGCCTCTTCTTTCCTAAGTCCTTGTGACCTAAATGCATGTGTGTAAGACTTAGTGATCTAGATTGGACATACTCATGATCATCTTGACTTCTTCATTTTCACCTATCATGCATGCTTTCTAGTTAAGTATAATTGTCTTTCCATGCCTTCATTCATTTTATGCATGATCGCTTGTCCATTGCTATGAAACATGACTATGAAGGTGATCCAATGTTAGAAGCACAATTCCAAAAAGATTTTGTTGTTTTTCTGCATGCATAAATCACGTCATCTCCTAGTCTATAGTTGGGTCTTGCTCGGGGACGAGTAAATCTTAAGTATGGGGTATTTTGATAACGTGATTTATGACATTAGTATAGGCATACATTTAGATAGTTTTTCCCGTTATTCATGCACGGTTTGACATTAGTTCACGACGTTTACACTCATTTCGTGCATATTTCTAGAAAAGACGTCTACACGAGCTTTTGTCGGTTTTGTAGGTATTCCGGGGATCTTTTGGGCATTAATCGATACATTCGAGGGTCAAGCCTCGTGGTGGTACACATCCAAGGCTTTGAAGGAACATAATTGGAGCAATGAAGGACACAAAGACCCTTATTGGTGCAAGAAATGGAGCAACTCATGGCTAGATGATCATAACAAGTCTTTGTTGAAGAAAATCGACCTACACTCAGGAAAATCGGCCGATTTATTTGACTGGGTCGATTTTTTGGCCTTTGACAACTTAAGCCACGTGTCCCACGATCTCTTTGTCCGGCCTTGCTCTTGGTGGAGAATATAAGTGGGCCTGCAAGCTGTTGCTGAGGGAGGATCTTTCATTCCCCTCACACACATCCTCTAGCATCTTGCCAAAATACTCTTAGATTGTAGCCTCTCTTCAAGGCACCCTTGTGGGTGTTCTTGAGAGAGATTAGTGTAGATTTCAATTTCGTAGTGAGATTTGAGTGATTTTTGTGAAGCAACTTGTTGAAGGTTGTAAGATCTGACTTGGAGCTACATTTGGTGTGTTGAAAGACTTGTTTTGAGCTCAAATCCAGCTAAGTTTCATTGCTTTCATTTCCTTACTTCATCTTCTTGCTATGGATTCCATGTATGCCTGTATGATGATTTTAGATCTTGAAATGCATGTTGTTGGCTAGTTTAATGTGATTCTGAAGTGATGGATTGATAGTTATAGCTTGGGTGATGATAGAATGGACTTACATGTTAGTTTAGGATGATTTTTGTGCCCGAAACCTAAACCAGAGGAGAAAAATCGACTTGTTCTTCAGTAAATCGGCCGATTTTTGCTATGATCCACCCGATTTTTCCTTCTGTTGCTCTTTAATTGATGAATCTGTATGTTAGGATGTTAGATTGTTGAAATCCTAGTGTTTGTTGAGCATGATATAGCTTAGGGTGACCTAATGCTAGCAAACTAAGTGAGGAAAGAGACCTACCCGGTGATTTCCGATCTTAGATACCTAAGATGATGAATTCTAGGTAGTAGTGAGCTTCACAAGCCGCTATTGGATTGAGTGTGCTAGGATTGTTGCTTGAGACTTACCTTTTCCGAGACTTACCCGGTAAGGAGAGGTTTGCCCCTTAAGTAGTGTCCGGTTTGTGTAGAATTCCCAACTTTACCTCCTTGAGACTTACCCGGTAATAGAAGTTTGATGCGGGATTAGTGAAGCATGAGACTTACCCGGTAATTACTTCCATTAGAGAAACACCCTTTCCCAACACCGCAGCGTTGTCCTTAGAATCTTTAGAAGCTTGAGTCCAATGCCATAACCGGAAATCTTGACCTCTAGAATCCATTTTTCTCTCTTTGATCACACATCTTGTGTTTGTGTTGCTTGTTTGTTTTGGTAGATTGAGTTGATAGTTTGTTTTATTACCTTGCTTGATTTATGATCCTTGTTTGATCACCCCAAAACCAACCAAAAATATCGTGCTTTTCATTTCTTTATTTCTTTCTCTTTTCTTAGACTAGATTCACACTATCTTTGATCATTGAATGACTTGATTTCGCCTCAGTCCTTGTGTTCGACCTTGGAATACTTTCTTTCCTACATAACGATCCGTACACTGCGGGTTTCGCTAGGTAGTTTAGGAGATTAGATCGAGTTTATAAATGTAAAGCTTTTTGTGCTACACAATCTTAGCGTAACAAGTACACCGTCCGGGTGTGAACTTAGGAGATCCCGCATCCCATGATTACGAGTTCCGCCCTCAAGTTCTACAAATGATCCGGCATAATCAATTTGGAGGGATGGAAGGAGAGTCTCCTCATCAACATTTGATGAACTACGAGATATTGACGGAGACTCTAAGGCCACTTAGGTTGGAGAACAACAACCATAAACTTAGGGCTTTTTCCTTTTCACTTAAGGATAAAGCCTTGGGTTGGTACCAATCAATTCCTCTAGGGCGTGTGAGTACTTGGGAGGAAATGGCAACCGAGTTCTTGACTAAGTTCTTTCCACCTTCCAAGACTACCGAGTTAAGAGGGAAGATCAATGTCTTTGTGATGAAGGATAGAGAAAGCCTATTCAAGTCTTGGGAGAGGTTCAAGGACCTCCTCCTAGATTGTCGACACCATGGTATACCGAAAATAGAGTTTTTGGAGATCTACTTCAAGGGACTTGATGAAGATAGCCAATTCAAGCTTCAATCTCTTTCCGGTGGGACTTTCATGGAAAAGAATGTGGATGAAACTTGGGAGTTTGTAGAGAAACAAGCTTTGGTGATTGAAAAGTACTCCCATAGGAAGAGTGATGGGAGGAAAGCGGGAGCATATGAGGTGAGTGAAGTAACCATGAGTAATTTCAAACTTGATGCAATCAACAATGAGCTTAAGTCTTTGAGGGAGTTGTGTACTACAACTTTGAAGAATCAAGAAAGCCCTCAAGTGCAAGTGCAAGCAAATTTGTCTTCCATGGAGGAACATGTGAATTATATGGGAAGGGGAAACTACAACCACTATCAAGGCCCAAGGAATTTCAACAACAACCGGAAATTCAACAATTACCGGCCTAACCACAACTATCCCGGGTTTTCCTATTCTAACCCGGATGGAGCCTTGAACCCTCCCGCTTCCACAAGCGCAGCTCCATCACCAAAGGCTTCACAAGAACATCCACCCGGATTTACTTAACTTCCAAAGGATAGAACCGAGATGATGTTTGAGCAATTGCTTGGGAGGTTGAGCGGTCTTGAGAGCACGGTAACTTCCATTTCTAAGGCTCAAAAGGTGTTGGAAGCACAAGTATTCCAAAAGGCTGGTGAAGCTCATAGAGATCCGGGAAAGCTTCCCGGAAGAACCAAAGATAACCCAAGAGGCCAAGTGTTGGCTATTATAACAAGGAGTGGGTTGAGCATGAACGATCCCTTACCTAAGGGAAATGATAAGGGGAAGCAAGTGGTGATAGAAGAAGAAACATTGCAAGAAGAAGGAGGAAAAATCAAAGATGATGAGCCAACATATGTGGCACCACCTCCATACAAGCCACCACTACCATTCCCACAATCACGAGCTAGAGCTTGTTTGGATAAACATTTCGGTAAATTCCTTGAACTTATGTCTAAATTGCATATTAACATTCCGTTCATGGATGCTATTCCAAGAATGCCGGCATATGGCAAGTTTTTGAAGGAAATACTCTCCAACAAGAGAAAGTTGGAGGAGTATGGAGAAGTGAGGATGACAAAGAGGTCCTCGGAATTGAATCAAACTATGAAGGAGGAGATGTCTCCTAAGCAAAGAGATCCGGGATCTTTTAGTTTGCCAATTGGAGGGGAGAAGTGATATATGAAGCCCTTTGTGATCTTGGAGCTAGTGTAACCATAATCCCGCTTGCACTTTGCAACAAGGTTGGGCTAGGAGAGCCAAAGCCGATCAAGATGACCCTTTACATGGCGGACCGTTCGATAACCCATTCTGTTGGAATCTTGGAAGATATACCGGTGCAACTCGGGAAGTTCTATGTGCCAATAGACTTCGTTGTTTTGGACATCGCGGCGGACTATCCGGTTACCATCATCTTAGGGAGGCCTTTCTTAGCCACATCCAGATGTTTAGTGGATTGCAAAAATGGAATTCTCTCTTTCAACATTGGAGAAGAGAATATCAAGTTCAAATTATCCACAATGATGAAGGGGCCAGCCCTTGGTGAAGATGTGTTCAACATTGTTGAGCAAGAGGAGTGTAGAGAAGTTGTGAGCTCGATCTTGATCAAGGACCCCTTGGAGAAGGTTCTTAGCTTAAGTTTGATGGAGGAAGGAGTTGAGGATGATTGTAATGAATAAATCAAGGCCTTAGATGCAATGGAAAATGAGGCAAGAGTTGAATTTGAAGTACACGAAAGTGTGCTGAAGAGTTGTAGGAATCACGGTTTGGCACAGAGAACCACGGCCTTGGTTTGTCCCGTGGAACTCTCTGTAATGCTCCAAAGTGCCAGCTTCTCAGATTCCATGCCCAGGGTTTTGCCAGAGGCCGTGATTCAGACCGTGATTTTGCTAGAAAGTTCCTTAATGGTTGATCAAGCTTCAAAGAGCCTTGAGGAGTCTTCCATGGATTTGTAATCATCTCAACCTACATTGTACGGAGCATCTCCAATCGATAAAGGTCCTTCTAAACATGAACTTAAACCCCTCCCCTCTCATCTTAAGTATGCTTTTCTTGGTGAAGATTATACTTATCCGGTGATTGTTAATGCATGCTTGAATGATGATGAGTTGACTAGATTGTTGCATGAATTGAGATTACATAGGAAGGCTATTGGCTATACCATTGACGATTTAGTTGGCATTAAACCTTCTTTGTGCATGCATAAGATCTTAATGGAAGATAATCATAAACCTTCAATTGAACCACAAAGAAGACTAAGCCCCATCATGAAAGAAGTAGTAAAGAAAGAGATCCTTAAATTGCTAGATGTGGGAATCATTTTCCCAATTTTGGATAGTAATTGGGTTAGTCCCGTGCATGTGGTTCTTAAGAAGGGTGGGATGACCATAGTATAGACTGTAGGAAACTAAATGTGGCCTCTAGGAAAGATCACTTCCCTCTTTCTTTCATTGACCAAATGCAAGAGAGATTAGCTCAACATTCCCATTTTTGTTACCTAGATGGCTATAGTGGATTCTTCCAAATCCCTATCCACACGGATGACCAACAGAAAACTACATTCACATGTCCTTGTGGTACATTTACAAATAGGAGAATGCCATTTGGGATGTGTAATGCACCCGCCACCTTTCAAAGGTGTATGATGGCTATCTTTTTTGAATATATTGAAAACATCATGGAAGTGTTTATGGATGATTTCTCTGTTTATGGATCTTCATTTGATGATTGTTTAGCTAACTTTACTTTGGTGCTTAAAAGATGTGAGGAGACTAATCTAGTCTTGAATTGGGAAAAATGCCACTTCATGGTAAGTGAAGGCATTGTGTTGGGACACTTGGTATCCAACCGAGGCATAGAGGTTGATAGGGCTAAGATAGAGACGATAGAGAAGTTGCCACCACCTACCTCGGTGAAGGGGGTAAGGAGTTTCTTAGGCCATGCCGGTTTTTACCGGAGATTTATTAAAGATTTCTCTAAGATTTCTAAGCCTCTTACTAACCTACTAATGAAAGATGTTGAGTTTGTTTTCTCCAAGGATTGCCTTGAGGCTTTTTGTAGGTTGAAGAACGCTTTGATCTCCGCACCCATCATGCAACCTCCGGATTGGAGTTTACCGTTTGAGATCATGTGTGACGCGAGTGATGTAGCCGTTGGGGCTGTTTTGGTACAAAGGAAAGATGGGCTTACACATGCCATCTATTATGCTAGCAAGACGCTAGATGATGCCCAACTCAATTGGAGCGAAGGTCATTGTGTATACGGATCATGCTGTGATCCGTTATCTCCTTACAAAGAAGGATGCCAAGCCTCATTTGATTCGGTGGATCCTTCTTCTTCAAGAGTTTGATTTGGAAATCCGGGATAAGAAAGGGTCCGAAAATTCAGTGGCGGACCACCTTAGTAGACTCCCACCGTTGGAGATTGAGAAAGATGACATCCCGATTAATGACTCATTCCGGGATGAGCAACTGCAATTTGTGGACAAGTGCTTGCTTCAAGTGTCTAGAGGTAGTGAGCCATGGTATGCCGACATAGTGAACTATCTTGTTTGTGAGGAGGTGCCACCCGGTTTATCCTATACCCAATGGAAGAAGTTCTTCAAGGATGTGAGGCATTACTATTGGAGTGAACCGGTCTTGTTTAAGAGAGGGTTGGATGGGGTCTTTAGGAGATGCATACAGGAGGATGAGGTGGAGAGTGTGATCCGCCATTGTCATTCCTTGCCATGTGGAGGCCATGATAGCTCACACAAGACATGTGCAAAGGTGTTGTAATCCGGGTTTTATTGGCCAAGTTTGTTCAAGGATGTGCAGAATTTTTTAGTAGGATGTGATACTTGCCAAAGGACGGGCAACATCTCAAGGAGGCATGAGATGCCCTTGAAAAACATACAAGAGGTGGAGATATTCGATGTGTGGGGTGTGGACTTCATGGGGCCATTCCCCTCTTCTTGTTGCAAAGTCTATATCCTATTGGAGGTGGACTATGTGTCGAGATGGGTAGAAGCAATCGCCTCTCCCACAAATGATGCCAAGGTTGTGGTGCGGTTCTTTAACCGAGTGATCTTCCCTAGGTTTGGAACACCAAGGGTGATCATAAGCGATGGAGGAAAGCACTTCACAAATAGGAACTTCGGGACACTTTTGGCTAAGTACGGGGTGTCTCATAAGGTGGCAACACCTTACCATCCCCAAACTAGTGGCCAAGTGGAGATCTCAAACCGGGAGATAAAGGGAATCCTCAAGAAGACGGTTTCTAGAACGAGAAAGGATTGGGCTATGAAGCTCGATGATGTTTTGTTGGCTTATAGAACCGCTTTCAAGACACCGATTGGCACCACTCCCAACAAGCTAGTTTATGGCAAGTCTTGCCACCTTCCGGTGGAGATGGAGCATAGAGCATATTGGACCATTAGGTGGCTGAATTTTGACCTCAAGGAGGCCGGTAAGAAGAGGTTGCTAGACATGAACGCTCTTGAGGAGATCCGGTTGGATGCCTATGAAAACGCTCGGATCTACAAAGAAAGGACCAAACGTTGGCATGACAAGCGTCTCATCCCAAAGGAGTTGAGTGAAGGCGACCTTGTCCTTCTCTTCAACTCAAGGCTGCGGCTCTTCCCCGGAAAGCAGAAGTCAAGATGGACGGGTCCTTATGTGGTGAAGAAGATCTTTCCCCATGGAGCGGTTGAGATAGGAGGGGAGCATTGTGGAGATTTTAAGGTGAATGGGAACCGGTTGAAGAAGTATATCCCGGGAGCTCCGGTGGATATGATTGCCCCACTTCACCTTGAGTAAGATGCCCCCAAGTTTGGTCAAGCTAATGATCTTAAAGAAGCGCTTGGTGGGAGGCAACCCATTGGTAGACATCTTTCCCTTTTCGTTTTTGTTTTTGTTTTTATTTTTGTGTTTTTGTGTGTGTTTGGAGTTTGTGTGCTAGAGTCTAAGTAGCATGGAAGCCTTACTTGGTATGTGGATGATGATGATGATGAGACCCTCATCAATTATGGGTGGAGCGGACGCGGAACTTGGATGGCTAGAGGTGCCTAGCGCGGGTCCCGACGCCATAACGAACACCTCGAGCTCTCTACCATCGTTGATAGGATCATCCGCCACCAATCCACTTGAGTGAACCCAAATACCGAAGCAATCCATTTTAACATTGTGAGAACCCTCTTTCACTCTTCTTTACTTCATTTACACATTGGGGACAATGTGTTTCTAAGTATGGGGTGGGATTTTCATGATCACTTGCATGATTAGCATCTAGGATAGTTTCTTTTAGTCACATGTTTCATTATGTCTTGCATTGTACATACATATTTCGAAAATTCCAAAAATAAGAAAATTTAAAAACATTTAGTGCTTCTAAGCTTGGGTATGACCCTTATGATGAGATTGTCTTGTGCATTGGCTATGGATAGCTTTATGTGTTGAATTGATGTATGCATATATGGACTTGAAGTACTTATCTTGAATCCCATGTGTGAATTGTGATCATGAATGTTTGCCTTGATTGGATTGAGGATTGAATGTCGAAATTACATGCTAGTTCTTGCACATCATTTAGAGTGATTAAGGCAATTCATGTTTCTCTACTTCTCATCTTGATCATGTTGTTTGAGCACCTCAATTGATATAAAATTTGACCTCATTTGACCCATTCGGGAATAGGAGCATGATAGTGTGTTGATGTGTGTGAAAAGCAAGTGTGGGGTGAAGTTGTTGAGGAAAGAATGTGATGAATGAAGTGCTGAATTTGTGGTGAAAAGTGTAGAAAAAATATAGGTTTGGGGACTTTGGTTTTGATGACGAGTAACTCGGTACCATTCACATAATCGGGTGTTTGTGCCTTGCCAAAGTCGGATAAACCGAATGTCCTAACGAGCTTTGGTATGTGTGCCCGGTGTGAAGCACCTCGAAAAATAAAAAAAGCCCGAGGCTCGCTAATCACCAAGGTTTCGGCTTTTGTACACCAATGCCATTGTCTCAAAAATAAGTGAAAGAAAAAGAAAGTGAAAAAGAAAAGAAAACATAGAAAAGATGGAGAAAAATACACTTTGGTGGATGAAGTATAAATGTGAAGTTCTGGGTGTTTAGTTCCTTTCCCGGATTAGCATCACATGACCTAAAAATTCCCACATATTCACAACGTTTCTTGGCCTATTCCTTCTTATGTCCTTGTGACCTATTTGCACGTGTGTAAGACTTAGTGATCTAGATTGGATATACTCATGATCATCTTGACTTCTTCATTTTCACCTTACATGCATGCTTTTGAGTTAAGTATAATTGTCTTTCCATGCCTTCATTCATTTGATACATGATTGCTTGTCCATTTGCCATGCAACATGACTATGAAGGTGATCCAATATTAGAAGCACAATTCCAAAAAGATTTTGTTGTTTTTCTACATGCATAAATCATGTCATCTCTTAGTCTATAGTTGGGACTTGCTCGAGGATGAGCAAACCTTAAGTATGGGGTATTTTAATAACACGATTTATGACGTTAGTCTAGGCGTCCATTTAGATAGTTTTTCGCGCTATTCATGCATAGTTTAGCATTAGTTCGTGACGTTTACATTCAATACATGTATATTTGTCGAGATAGACGTCTACACGGTCTTTTGCATGTTTTGTAGGCATTTTGGGAGCTTTTGGAGCTTAATCGATACATCCGAGGATTGTTCCTCGTGATGACACGTATCCGAGCTCATTGGGAGCAAGGTAGGAGCAAAGGAGAACACATAGGACCATATTGGTGCTTGCCTTGCATCAAATCATGGCTCAAAGATCAAAAGAGGACTGAAACACCAAAACCACGGTCCACTAGTACTTCCACGGCCGTGGAATGGACCGTGATTCCCTCTGCACAGCTGGGACAACTGTCCCACGATCTCCATAACCCACTCTTGCAAATGGTGAAGGCTATAAGTACTCTTACAGGCCGATTCTAAAGGACACACCTGACCTCACACACATTCTCTCCCATACTCTCTCATTTTTTATTTGGATTGGTGCTACTCTTGGAGGAGAAGAAAACACCCTCATTTGGAGGAGAAGAGAAGAACACACCATTCTTAGAGTTTCATAGTTTTTTTTTGAGAGGGTTTGTTGGAAACATTTTCTAGGGTTGTAAGAAACGAATCGAACCTTCTTTTGAAGGGTTGTAAGTCTCCCTTTTAACATCTATCCAACTTGTTTTTCTTGTTCCCTTTACTTCATCTTTCTTTCATTTCATCCTCTTGATATGGACTCCATCATTGTATTCTTGATGATTTTTATTATGATGATGCGTGTTGTTGGCTAGATAGATGTGATTCTAGGGTAAGGAAATGATGGTTATGGCTTGGACTATGATAGGATAGACTCGAACATAGCTTTGGATGATTTGTTTGCTTGAACCTAGCCTCTGTTGTAAATCACGGTCTGTTCTAGTTAGTTCCACGGCCGTGGAAGGGATGAACTGCCCATGATTTCATCTGACTTGCTTGTATTGATAAATCTAAATGTTAGGTTGTTAGATTATTGAAATCCTAGTATTTGTTGAGCTAGATCTATCCTAGGGTGACCTAGTGTTAGCAACTAAGTGCGAGAGGAGACCTACCCGGCGATTCTCGCTCTTAGGTACCGATGATGATGAAATTTAGGTAGTAGTGAGCGTCACAAGCCGCTATTGGACTAAGTGTGCTAGGGTTTATGTTTAGGACTTGCCTTCCCGAGACTTACCCCGTAAGGATAGGCTAGACACCTAGATAGAAATTAGGTTTGTGTAGAATTCCTAACGTTAGGCTCTTTGAGACTTACCCGGTGATGAGACCTTAGCAACTATCTAGTGGACCATGAGACCTACCCGGTGATTGATCCCAATTTAGAAACACCCACTCCCAACATACCATAGTTGATCCAAGGAATGACTAGATAGCTTGAGTCCAATGCCATAACCAGAATTTCTAACCCCTAGAATCCGTTTTTCTCTCTTTGATCATCCATCTCGTGTTTGTGTTTGTTTATTTAAGTTTCTAGTTTAGTTGTTTGATAATCTTGCATGACTTGTGATCCTTGATTGATCACTACAAAATCAAATAAAAAACATTGAGATTTTCTTTTCTTCATTTCTTTCTCTTTTCTTAGCCTAGATTTACATTATCCTTAGTCACTACTTGATTCAATTTCACCTTAGTCTTTGTGTTCGACCTCGGAATACTATCCTTACTACAAAACGACCCATACACTGTGGGTTCGCTAGGAGTTAGGAGAAATATATCAAGTTATAAATTTAAGACTTTTGCGTGTCACAATCTTAGCGTAACACTCCTCACAAAGAAGGATGCCAAACATCGCCTCATTCGTTGGATCCTTCTCCTCCAAGAGTTTGACTTGGAAATTCGGGATAAGAAGGGTTCCGAAAATTAAGTGGCAGACCATATTAGTAGACTACCACCATTGGAGATTGAGAAAGATGATATCCCGATTGATGACTTGTTCCGGGATGAGCAATTGCAAATGATGAAGGAGTGCTTACTTCAAGCGTGTAGAGGGGGTGAGCCATGGTATGCGGATATAGTGAACTACCTTGTGTGTGAAGAGGTGCCACCCGGTTTATCCTATGCCCAAAGGAAAAAGTTTTTTAAGGATGTGAGGCATTACCATTGGAGCGAGCCTCTCTTGTTCAAGAGAGGACCGAATGGAGTCTTTAGGAGGTGCATTCCGGAAGATGAGGTGGAGAGTGTGATCCGCCATTGTCACTCTTTGGCATGTGGAGGCCATGCTAGCTCACACAAGACGTGTGCAAAGGTATTGCAATCCGGTTTTTATTGGCCTAACTTGTTTAAGGATGTGTAGAATTTTGTGGTAGCTTGTGATGCTTGCCAAAGGACGGGCAACATCTCAAGGAGGAATGAGATGCCCTTGAACAACATACAAGAGGTTGAGATATTTGATGTTTGGGGTGTGGACTTCATGGGGCCATTCCCCTCTTCATGTGGCAACCTCTACATTCTCATGGCGGTGGACTATGTGTCGAGATGGGTAGAAGCA
Source organism: Fagopyrum esculentum (assembly GCA_033239045.1). Classification (NCBI taxonomy): domain Eukaryota; kingdom Viridiplantae; phylum Streptophyta; class Magnoliopsida; order Caryophyllales; family Polygonaceae; genus Fagopyrum; species Fagopyrum esculentum. The sequence goes on along the minus strand of BSUD01000006.1, from coordinate 69,386,612 downwards.
ATCGCCTCTCCCACAAATTATGCCAAAGTTGGGTGCGGTTCTTCAACCAAGTCTTCTTACCTATATTTGGAACACCAAGAGTGATCATAAGTGATGGAGGGAAGCATTTCACCAATAGGAACTTTGGGACACTTTTGGCTAAGTATGGGGTGACTCATAAGGTAGCCACACCTTACCATCCCCAAACTAGTGGCCAAGTGGTGATCTCCAACCGGGAGATAAAGGGAATACTTGAGAAGACGGTTTCTAGGACAAGAAAAGATTGGGCCATGAAGCTTGATGATGCCTTATGGGCTTATAGAACCGCCTTCAAGACACCAATTGACACCACTCCTTACAAGCTAGTTTAAAGCAAGTCTTGCCACTTTCTGGGGGAGATGGAGCATAGGGCGTATTGGGCCATAAGGTAGCTAAATTTTGACCTCAAGGAAGCCGGTGAAAAGAGGTTGCTAGACATGAATGCTCTTGAGGAGATCCGGTTAGATGCTTACGAAAATGCCCGGATTTACAAAGAAAGGACCAAGTGTTGGCATGACAAACGTCTAAAACCAAAGGAATTGAGTGAAGGTGACTTAGTTTTCCTCTTCAATTCAAGGCTGCTGCTTTTCCTTGGAAAGCTCAAGTCAGATGGACGGGTCCTTATGTTGTGAGGAAGGTCTTCCCCCATGGAGCGGTTGAGATAGGTGGGGAGCATTGTGGATATTTCAAGGTGAATGGGAACCCGTTAAAGAAGAACATCCCGGAAGCTCCGGTGGATATGATTGCCCCACTTCACCTTGAGTGAAACGCTCCCGGATTTGGTCAAGCTAATGACCTTAAAGAAGCGCTTAATGGGAGGCAACCCATTGGTACATATCTTTCGCTTTTTCGTTTTTGTTTTCGTTTATCACTTTTTGCTTTTGTCTTTGTTTATGTGTGTTTGTGTATTTGGTGTTTGTGTGCTAGAGTCTAGGTAGCATGAAATCCTTGAAAGGCATGAGGATGATGATGATGATCCCGCATCAAACGTGGGTGGAGCGGACGTGGGACTTGGACGGCTAGCGGTGCCTAGCGCGGGTCCCGACGCCATATTGAACATCAAGAGCTCTCTAACAACTTCGATTGATCATCCACCATCACTTCACATGAGTGAACCGAAATACCGGAACCACCACTTTTACATTGTGAGAACTCTCTTTCACTCTTTTTCACTTGATTTGCACATTGGGGACAATGTGTCTTTAAGTAAGGGGTGGGGTTTTCATGATCATTTGTATAATTGCATCTAGGGTAGTTTCATATTGTCACATGTTTCATTAGATTTTGCATTATACATATATATTTCGAAAAATCCAAAAAAATCAGAAAATTTAAAAAATTTTAGTGCTTCTAAGTTTGGATATCACCCTTATGATGAGATTGTTTTGTGAATTGGCTATGGATGGCCTTGTGTGTTGAATGGATGTATGCATATGTGCACTTGAAATACTTCTCTTGAATCCCATGTATAAATTGTGATCATGATGTTTGCCTTGATTATATTGAAAATTGATGGTCGAAATTACATGCTAGTTCTTGCACATCATCTAGGAATGGTTAAGGCAATTCATTTTTCTCTACTTCTCATCTTGATCATGTTGTTTGAGCACCTCAATTGATATAAAAATTTGACCTCTTTTGACCCATCCGGGAATAGAAGCATGCTAGTGTGTTGAGTGTGTGAAAAGCAAGTGTGGGGTAAAGTTGTTGATGATGAATGTTGTGAATGAATTGCTGAATTTGTTGTGAAAAGTGTAGAAAAAATATAGGTTTGGGGACTTTGATTTTGATGACGAGTAACTCGACACCATTCACATAATCGGGTGTTTGTGCCTTGCCAAAGTCGGATAAACCAAATGTCCTAACGAGCCTTGGTATGTGTGCCCGGTGTGAGGCACCTCAGAAAAATCCCGAGGTCCGCTAATCACCAAGGTTTCGGCTTCTATACACCAATGTCATTGTCTCAAAAATAAGTGAAAGAAAAAGAAAATTAAAAAGAAAAAGAAAAGAAAGAAAAGATTGAGAAAAATATACACTTGTAGGAAGTTGATCAAAAACTAAATTGTTGTAACGCCCCAAGATTGGCGTGTTTGCGATATAGATTTTTATCCGGCTTTTATCGATAATTTATTAGCTTAAATTATTTTTACGAGTATTTTCACGTGGTAAAATATATTTTATGAGTTTATATATATATATATATATATATATACCGTATTTTATTTTACAGAAAGGTTTAGCAGTTTTTACGATTCGATAATTCCGTTCCCTTTTATTTTCAATTTTATTTCTTTCTATCTTCCCTTTCCTTCGTATATTTCTTTTTTTTTTAACTGGTTCCTTAGATGACCCTTCAGCTGCCCGGATCCGCTGTCCTAGCCCTGCAGTGTTCACCATAGCTGCCCAACCATTAAACAATCCGACCCCTCGCTCAGCTCACCACTTTGACCCCTCGCTTGCCCAACCGTTTAACCATCGTTACCCACCTCTGCATCCTCTCAGCTCCTGTCTTTGGCACGCTTACTCCTCGCCTCTGGACCCGACTCTCAGCCTTCCCTCTATCACGCAGGAGGATGCAACTTCAACTCCTCATCCTCGCAACACATACAGTCTCCTCACCCATATGCAACTGCCTTTGCCTCTGCCTCACTTCAACTGCCACCAACACCGACTGTTGCCGCCTGCCGCCCTTGATAACGATCCTTGGCCGAGCCGGATCGAATACCACCACCTGCGGCTCATGTTCTCTCCCGAAACTTTTACCTATACTCTTCATCCCTAGCCTGCTTTGTTCCCTCTTTGCCTCTGTCGAGTCAATACGCCGGAGGCAACAATCGCCAAACACCAAGAATCGAAGCCTGTCGCCGTCGCCGTCGGGAAGTGCTTAGCCTCGCCTCTAGCTTCGTCCCCTTGCGCCACCAGCCCGATCTAAGAAGCAATAAGGCGTCCCCTCCTCTCGATTCTCTTCTATTGCAATCAATAACCACCGCAAGGAGAGAGATAGATGAGCGCCGGAGATGCCTTGCCCTGCCGTCGACCTTGTTGAAGCCTTCCACCGGAAAAGCCGCCTCTGCCCAGGATTTTGTCGTTGCCGCCTCTACATCTAAATCCCCAGCCCTGCGCGTTCTCTGTGGATGGTGAAACCCATTTATTTTATTAAATCGGGGCCCCTAGAAATTAGATGTAATTACACTTTCTACCCATATTTTCATATTACAGATTTGACCCAAATTTTAGAAATTTGAATATATGCCCCTGCATGATTAATTACAGATTTGGCCCAGATTTTTATTTACAGAATATATCCCAAGTTTATGGAACTTCATGAGTTGCCCGGAAAATGTTTTTACGGACTTCCAACCAAAGTTTTATAACGGATTTTATTCTTATAGTTATATTTGTTATATATTATGACCCATGTGTATATAATTGTATAATTTCTCCCAGAAAGTATTTAAGCGGTTTTTAACCTTGGTTTTGAAAATGGGTTTTACCTTAGATTCTATATAAGTTATATATTCCGTTCAAGTTTGGCATATGAGCTAAACTTGCTTAGTTTTGGTATTAGGTTTGGAAGCGCCCCGATAAAGGCCTAACGAGTCCAAATTCGACATCCGTCTTTTGACGTCGTGTGAGTACCTCCTTCCTCGATCTTTTTTATGTTTAGCGGCAGTATCATGCTAGGTTGGATTTAGCCTAACTTAGAGTGAATGCCAAGTAGTGGCCATGAACCTTAGGTGAGTTTTGAGGATTTATGATTGTTATGAAGCTTGAGGTGTTATTATCTTGTAAGGATTGTAAGGTGTTGAGTGTTTGGTTGATCTTGTGAGTTTATGAGGATTGAGATTATGGTTATATGTTTGTTGAGATTGTGGTGACTAGGACGAGAGTATCATAGCATGTGTTGTGATGACTATGACCTTGTGAGATCGTGAGGACTAGGAGTTTCTTTATCCTAGTATGTGTTATGGTTTATGATCTTACGAGATCATAGGGTCTAGAAGTCTAAGGACTTCTAGCGTGTGTTGAGTGTGATGTGAGCATGAGATATTCTAGGATGCGTCCCTAGAATGTGAGTCAAATGATTTCGTGTAGATCATTTGTGTAGAAGTCTTAGACTTCTTGAGTTGAGCGAGTTGTTGATATAGTATCTTCTTGTGAGCAGGTTGTGGACTCCTTCCCAAGGGAAGCGAGAGTGTTGTGAGTTGAGTTTTGCGATAAGGTAAGTCTCCGGACTTACTTAGCTCGTATTCTTTGTATTAGCATTGATGTGTGTTTATTCTTTATTGTTTATAACAACTGAATCGGTAATAGGACCACCGACCTTATATTATTTTGGTCCAAGTGTATGATAACGGGCGGTGACATTATCTGCCTAGCTCTTGCGAGAGTCTAGGAGGTTCTTGGCGACTAGCCCGTGCTGGTTAGACGGTCGGAGGCATCCGTACCGTTCCACGCCGGTAAGTTGGGACCGAGGCGGGACCACGGTGGTCTCGTGTCACAAACCTAAGTTGAATTAGAACGGGATACGACCTAATAATAACAAAGATAATAAACCGGGTTGATGTGCTTTTATGTATGTTGTATGCTTTTATGTATGTTGTAGATTGCCTTGCAGGTTAGGAATGCGGCCGAGAGATCCGGAAGGGTGGGCAGCCGGGGTCCGTACATTTTAGGATTGAGTTTTGGGTGGAGTCGAGTTTTAGTATTGTATATATTGTATGTTGTATGGCGTTTAGTCTTTGGGGCTGAAGTCCCTTGTTGTTTTCCTTTGGGTTTTTCATTTCATTGCATAAAAATGTATTTCGGTTTTGGCCTTTATTTGTGCCTTGTTGCAAGATCCGGTGAAATTGTTGTCAAGCTAAGGGTCGGGACCCATTGTGAGGTCCCAACCCGTAGCGCCCCGAATCCCGCGGGGTGTTACAAAAGTGGTATCAGAGCCCTAGGTTGACAACAATGGCACTCGCCATCTTCTGAAGGCCGAATAAGGAATAAAATAGAACCCCGCGGGTTCTGACTTTCATTTTCAAAATCACATACATGAGTCGGGGTAGAATGTACGGACCACCACTCCTTCCGCGGATCTCGGCAGCATAGTTTATTAGATTTTTAGTATATATATGTATATATGTAGATATTTATCGTGGACTTAGGATGTTTTTGGACTATTATTGTATGTTGATTGTAGTTGCATGATGGACATGATTTATGTGTATAGTTGTATATGTGAACCATTATATGTTTTGGACCTTGTATTGTTGTAATGGAATGTCGAATGCGTGATATTAGTAGTAATATGGACTTAGGACTTATGTAGTTATGGATACGTATTCCTATCATATATAGTAGCATATGGAGATATAAGACCTTTTAGTTGAGATGCTATTATGATAGTATCGCCCTTGGACGATGTCGTTTTTCATAGGATAGTTTACATACGAGGACGAATATGCTCAAGTATCGTGTTGAGAGCTACTGTCGGGTGAACACCTTGGAGTTCTTGTACTCCTTTAAGAGGATGTCGAAGAGGAGGAGTAGAGATGACATAAACGAAGGACGGACTAGTGAAAGGAAGACTTGAGATAACTTAAGAGGAACCAAGATGGAAGCAATACAAGAAAAGGGAGCAACATGAAAGTGTAGAAGCGGTTCCAAAGAAGCCATAATTGAACGACCACAAGACCAATAGAGATAATGAACTTAAGTCTTCAAGAAGACGCGTGGACAACTAAAGATGCGAATCGAGGAGAAGATGGTTATGTTCTAGCAAGGTTAAAGGAGGTATTCCATTAAGAAGTAAAAGTTTTCCTAGGCGCTCCTAAGCATTGAAGTCAAGACGAGAAGAGTGATCGAACCATTTGTTAAAGTTACAAGATACCGTAAGTTAAGCTTACAAGGTATCAATAAGTAAAGTGTCAATATTACTAGAGTTATGAGAAGAAGAGCATGGTGGGGATTCACGTGGAGTTGACCGATTTCCATTATGATGATAAGACTAAGAAACGCCAAGAAGGAGGAAGTGTGTATAAATGATGACCCCAAGAAGATGAAAGACGAAACAAAGAGCTTTGGTCGAGAGATTTAAGATACCAACCAAGAGGAATGCGAGTGGATGCTAGCTAAGGCTATTATATTTGGGAAGGTGCTCTTGAAAGACATCAAAGAAGAATGGTTAAGTCTATGTAAGGGAGTTATATGAACAACGAGGCAAAGAAGATACAGTTACCTTATAAAGAAAAGGAAGTATGGAATGAAGAAAGAACTAACGGAGTTTAAGGTAAAGTACCCCGATGAGGGTAGCATTCATGAGAATGGTAACATGAGAAATGTAGTAGAATAATAAGTCGTTGACTTCGGAGAAGGTCAGATACAAGTTAATTGGTGACAAATGAGAACGCACAAGTGCAGGTTGTCTACTGAGGTGTGTACATGGGAATAGAAAAAACGAATATGGGAACATATAGGATCGGGAACAAGAGCTTGGAGTGTTTGCGGTGGATCAATGTCAATTGTAAGGAGGTACATCAATGGACGCGCATTTGTCTTAAATCAAATAATATTGAACGAGTTCAACAAGTAGATATAACCAACCCTCCGAGGAGAGATTGTAACGATCCTACGCGACCTTCCTAGGTCATGAGATTGGCGTATGGGGGAATGCCACGGATCAAAACTTTTATAGTTTGATTAGGGTGAAGAAAACTAGAAGAACCAAGAGGAAAGTGAGGCTTCAATTGTTGTTTGCGTAAAGGGGAATACATAAAGGGGATGCATGGTATGTTTGTTATAATGTTATGGATGTTATGTTTTTGTGAGCAAAAGCTAAGTCAAAGTTTCGTGACTCACACGGAGAAGCCATGGTGGAGATGACACGAAACGGGGAGCTTGAATTATAGTAGCGCTACAAGCTTAGAGTTTAGGATGTTAGTGCTTGGTGAAGTAATGAGTGGATCTTTCCGTGATAGTGGTTGGAGAAATTCCGCCTAGCATTCTCCGCGGAGCATGCTGGTACGGTTGTGAAGTTGTTCATGAAATACCAAGAGATGAATAAGGTGTCAATCAAGAGTAAGAGAAGACCGAAGTTTTGAAGTTGTTGTCGGCAAGAGATGTACAAAAAGTATGTGGAAGGTGGAGGTTAGAAACTCTACCGTCGGATCGACGTTACATAAGGAAAGTGAAGTATAAATTCCTACACCTACTTGAAGAAAGGATGTTTATGGTGAAAGCTTACGTAGAATACAAAGAGCTCCTCCCATATGTTGTGATGTCGCGTAAAGTGAAGAAGATAAGGTCATATGTTTCGAAGCACGGTTAAGTCCAACAGATTGGACCCTTATGCTTGCACAAAAGTGAGAAACCTTAAAATATTATTACAATCATTCCATCAAAGAAGGAATATGAGATTAAGTTAAAGGAATACTTAAATAAGGCCACAAGAGTCAGAAGACTCAAGTAAATTTTTTTTCCAATTCAAGAAAAGACGAATATTTGAAAGAGGACGGTCAACATTGTAGCTAAAGATGGAACAATACACGTCTTTGAAGGACGTCACCCCAACAGATTGGGGGAGATCATTAATACCATCACTACCTGTCAAGTGTTAAAACAAGGTTGTGTCGGTCTTATGTTATGAGACGAAATATGGAAAGACAAAAACCGAGATATCACGGATTCCAATACATCGGAACGTGGATTTTTCCACTAAGGTCGAGCTTGATTCAATTCCGATATCTAAGGCGCCGTATGGAATGACACACGTGTGAAGACATGAGTTGTGGAAACAAGTGAAGGAACAATTGCAAGAACTTATTGATAAGATTTTATTAGAATTAGTGAAATGCGATGGGAACTCCGAATGTTATCTTGAGCTCTTGATTTGAATCTCATATTTAATTATGTTTTTGAACTCTTGATTTGAAATTGTTATGAACACCAAAATTGTTGTGAAAAAGACAGACAATTCTCTCCATTGGACATCGATTACCGTGAGTCGAAGGATAAATATTCCTTACAATGAATAGATGATCTACTCGATCGGTTACAAGGGTCGATAGTCCCTTAGGAGAACAATTTAAGGTCTGATTGTCACCAATTGAGAATTCGATTCTGGGATATTGCAAATACGACATTCCAGACGAACCATAGTCACGACAAGTTGTAGAAATTCTATAGGGGCTTACTAGTACCCTGATAAGATATCTTGGTCGACTCTCGAAGAAGAGAGAAGTTGTATGAAAAGTTATCTCGGGATGACAACCCCGAAGGATGTGAAAGAAGTTACAAGTTTTCTTGGATGTGTTGGTCATTACCGGATTTGTGGACAGATTTTCTAAGGTAACACCATCTATGGAAAACCTACTCCGGATGATAATGAAGTATTAAGTGGGACAGAGATTGGCAATGGAGTTCAAGACAATGTCTTGATCGAGTATTGCGGAGTGATGTAGAAGTAATAGCATACGTGTCTCGTTAGTAGAAGCAGTGTGATGTGAAGTACTTCCTTCATCACTTGGAACTTGCAACAAGGATTGAGGAAGCGTAATATCAAGTTTTTTTTAAAAAGAACCAAATCCAACGGTGTAAATTGGAAGTTCGATCTTCTTTGTTAAAGACAAGCAAATAAGAACCATAATGGAAGTGATATATTGAGAAGGACCCGAAAATGGAAGTTGAGTTCCAATATATCGGATCTTTTTGAAATCTTAGCTTAAATATGAAAAGTGGGTTACCGGTTGGCGTGACCGCCGAGAGTAGAGGGTCTTCACTCAGAGTTCATGTGTATCAATCGAGAGCATACATACATGACTTGAGACATGTGTCCATCACGATGATCTAGGGGCAAACGAGGAACCGACGAGGCTAACTAGAAAACGTAGGATAATATCTTTAGTTGAGTTTTACGCAGATCTAGTAGCATCGATAGAATCGACGGGTTAGTACTAGTTCCAGCCTTAGTTGAGTTTTTGCATGTGTGATGTTATGTGTAGTTTGAGCCCTAAGTGGGAATGTGTTATATGACTTGTTTTATCTTGCGGCGGTAGTTGACTAGATTGTGTATATAGATTAGAAGGTAAGCCTTCTTAGTTTGACAGTTCTTACCTCGGCCTTAAGGACCGAGAAGTTCTACACACAGTAAGTTTCGGGACGAAACTTGTTTTTAGGGGGATCTGATGTAACGCCCCAATATTGGCGTGTTTGCGATATAGATTTTTATCCGGCTTTTATCGATAACTTATTAGCTTAAATTATTTTTACGAGTATTTTCAGGTGGTAAATTATATTTTATGAGTTTATATATATATATATATATATATATATATATATATATATATATATATATATATATATATATATATATATATATATATATATATATATATATATATACCGTATTTTATTTTACGGAAAGGTTTTGGAGTTTTTACGATTCGATAATTCCGTTCCCTTATATTTTCTATTTTATTTCTTTCTATCTTCCCTTTCCTTCGTATATTTCTTTTTTTTTTTAACTGGTTCCTTAGATGACCCTTCAGCTGCCCGGATCTGCTGTCCTAGCCCTGCAGTGTTCACCATAGCTGCCCAACCATTAAACAATCCGACCCCTCGCTCAGCTCACCACTCTGACCCCTCGCTTGCCCAACCGTTTAACCATCGTTACCCACCTCTGCATCCTCTCAGCTCCAGTCTTTGGCACGCTCACTCCTCGCCTTTGGACCCGACTCTCAGCCTTCCCTCTATCACGCAGGAGGATGCAACTTCAACTCCTCAACCTCACAACACCTACAGTCTTCTCACCCATATGCAACCGCCTCTGCCTCTGCCTCAGTTCAACTGCCACCAACACCGACTGTTGCCGCCTTCCGCCCTTGATAACGATCCTTGGCCGAGCCGGATCGAATACCACCACCTGCGGCTCCTGTTCTCTCCCGAAACTTTTACCTATACTCTTCATCCCTAGCCTGCTTTGTTCCCTCTTTGCCTCTGTCGAGTCAATACGCCGGAGGCAACAATCGCCAGACACCAAGAATCGAAGCCTGTCGCCATCGGGAAGTGCTTAGCCTCGCCTCCAGCTTCGTCCCCTTGCGCCACCAGCCCGATCTGAGGAGCAATGAGGCGTCCCCTCCTCTCGATTCTCTTCTATTGCAATCAACAACCACCGCAAGGAGAGAGATAGATGAGCGCCGGAGATGCCTTGCCCTGCCGTCGACCTTGTTGAAGCCTTCCGCCGGAAAAGCCGCCTCTGCCCAGGATTTTGTCGCTGCCGCCTCTGCATCTAAATCCCCAACCCTGCACGTTCTCTGTGGATGGTGAAACCCATTTATTTTATTAAATCGGGGCCCCTAGAAATTAGATGTAATTACACTTTCTACCCATATTTTCATATTACAGATTTGACCCAAGTTTTAGAAATTTGAATATATGCCCCTGCATGATTAATTACAGATTTGGCCCAGATTTTTATTTACAGAATATATCCCAAGTTTATGGAACTTCATGAGTTGCCCGGAAAATGTTTTTACGGACTTCCAACCAAAGTTTTATAACGGATTTTATTCTTATAGTTATATTTGTTATATATTATGACCCATGTGTATATAATTGTATAATTTCTCCCGGAAAGTATTTAAGCGTTTTTAACCTTGGTTTTGAAAATGGGTTTTACCTTAGATTCTATATAAGTTATATATTCCGTTCAAGTTTGGCATATGAGCTAAACTTGCTTAGTTTTGGTATTAGGTTTGGAAGCGCCCCGATAAAGGCCTAACGAGTCCAAATTCGACATCCGTCTTTTGACGTCGTGTGAGTACCTCCTTCCTCGATCTTTTTTATGTTTAGCGGCAGTATCATGCTAGGTTGGATTTAGCCTAACTTAGAGTGAATGCCAAGTAGTGGCCATGAACATTAGGTGAGTTTTGAGGATTTATGATTGTTATGAAGCTTGAGGTGTTATTATCTTGTAAGGATTGTAAGGTATTGAGTGTTTGGTTGATCTTGTGAGTTTATGAGGATTGAGATTATGGTTATATGTTTGTTGAGATTGTGGTGACTAGGACGAGAGTATCATAGCATGTGATGTGATGATTATGACCTTGTGAGATCGTGAGGACTAGGAGTTTCTTTATCCTAGTATGTGTTATGGTTTATGATCTTGCGAGATCATAGGGTCTAGAAGTCTAAGGACTTCTAGCGTGTGTTCAGTGTGATGTGAGCATGAGATATTCTAGGATGCGTCCCTAGAATGTGAGTCAAATGATCTCGTGTAGATAATTTGTGTAGAAGTCTTAGACTTCTTGAGTTAAGCGAGTTGTTGATATAGTATCTTCTTGTGAGCAGGTTGTGGACTCCTTCCCAAGGGAAGCGAGAGTGTTGTGAGTTGAGTGTGGCGATAAGGTAAGTCTCCGGACTTACTTAGCTCGTATTCCTTGTATTAGCATTTATGTGTGTTTGGTGGTGTGTGTTTATTCTTTATTGTTTATAACAATTGAATCGGTAATAGGACCACCGACCTTATATTATTTTGGCCCAAGTGTATGATAACGGGCGGTGACATTATCTACCTAGCTCTTGCGAGAGTCTAGGAGGTTCTTGGCGACTAGCCCGTGCTGGTTAGACGGTCGGAGGCATTCGTACCGTTCCACGCCGGTAAGTAGGGACCGAGGCGGGACCACGGTGGTCTCGTGTCACAAACCTAAGTTGAATTAGAACGGGATACGACCTAATAATAACAAAGATAATAAACCGGGTTGATGTGCTTTTATGTATGTTGTATGCTTGTGATGAGATTATTTGTGTGTGTGCCTTTCCCATTAATTCTAATGTTTCGAATATGGGCTAACGGTTTTATACCGAATGTTGTAGATTGCCTTGAAGGTTAGGAATGCGGCCGAGAGATCCGGAAGGGTGGGCAGCCGGGGTCCGTACATTTTAGGATTGAGTTTTGGGTGGAGTCGAGTTTGAGTATTGTATATATTGTATGTTGTATGGCGTTTAGTCTTTGGGGTTGTATTTTTCGGCTGAAGTCCCTTGTTGTTTTGCTTTGGGTTTTTCATTTCATTGCATAAAAATGTATTTCGGTTTTGGCCTTTATTTGTGCCTTGTTGCAAGATCCGGTGAAATTGTTGTCAAGCTAAGGGTCGGGACCCATTGTGAGGTCTCAACCCGTAGCGCCCCGAATCCCGCGGATTCGGGGTGTTACAATTGTGGAGTTAGTTCCTTTCCCGGATTAGCATCACATGACATAGAAAAATTCTCACCTTATCAGAACGTTTCTTGGCCTTTTCTTTCCTAAGTCTGTGTGACCTATTTGCATGTGTGCAAGACTTAGTGATCTAGATTGGATATACTCATGATCATCTTGACTTCTTCATTCTCACCTTCCATGCATGCTTTCGAGTTAAGGATAATTGCCTTTCCATGCCTTCATTCATTTGATACATGATTGCTTGTCCATTGCTATGAAACATGACTATGAAGGTGATCCATCTTATGAATCACAATCCCAAAAAGATTTTTTTTTTCTGCATTCATAAATCACGTCATCTCTTAGCCCATAGTTGGACCTTGCTCGGGGACGAGCAAGTTTTATGCATGGGGTATTTTGATAACACGATTTATGACGTTAGTTTAGACATCCATTTAGATAGTTTTTCCCGTTATTCATGCATGGTTTGGCATTACTTCATGACGTTTACGCTTAATTCATGCATATTGTCAAGATAGACGTCTACACGGGCTTTTGTCGGTTTTTTATTGGTATTTTGGGGAGCTTTTGGAGCTTAATCGATACATTCGAGGATCATTCCTCGTGATGACACACTTCCGGACTCATTAAGAAGCAAGCTAGAAGCAAAGGAGAACACATAGGACCTTGTTGGTGCATGCCTTGCACCAACTCATGGCTTAACGATTAAAAGAGACCTGTTTATGCAAAACCACGGCCCGGACCAAGAAACCACGCCCGTAAATTTGGCCGTGGTTTTCTCTGGACAGCGGTGACAACTGTCCCACGATCTCCATGCCCGACTCTTGCCCTTGATGGAGAATATAAGTGGTCCTGCAGGCTGTTGCTAGGAGGCTCTCACACATTCTCTCCCATACTCTCTCACAAAACATCATTCCATTGGAGGGTACTCCTGGTGGCAAGCAAAAACACTCTCATTTGGAGAAGAAGAAGAACAACACTAGTTTTAGAGTTTTCATAGGTTTTGAGTGGTTTTTGAGTGAGCTTGTTGAAGACATTTGCAAGCGTTTGTAAGGAACGATTTGGACCTCCTTTTGAAGGGTTGTAAGTCTTTCTTAAACATATATTCAGCTTGGTTTACTTGTGTTTACTTGTTTCTCTTCTCTTTCGTTTCATTTTCTTGCTATGGAAACCATGGATGTTTGCTTGTTGAGTTTGAATGTTAAAATGCTTGTTGTTGGCTAAGTAGTAGTGATTCTAGGGTAACGGAATGATGGTTATGGCTTGGACTATGATAGAATAGACTTAAATGTATCATAAGATGATTTGCTTGCTCGAACCTGACCTCTGTTATAAAACACGGTTTGTTCTTGTCCTTTCCACGGTAGTGGTTTAGGATGAACTGCTTGTGATTTTCTCTGTTGTGCTGGTATTGATAAATCTGAATGTTAGGATGTTAAATTGTTGAAATCCTAGTGTTTGCTAAGCATAATCTAACCTAGGGTGACCTAATGCTAGCAAACTAAGTGAGGGAAGAGACCTACCCGGTGATTTCCGACCTTAAGTACCAATGATGATGAACCCTAGGTAGTAGTGAGCCTCACAAGCCGCTATTGGACTGAGTGTGCTAGGGTTGTTACTTAGGACTTGCCTTCCCGTGACTTACCCGGTAAGGAGAGGTTTGACCCCTAGATAGCAATCCGGTTTGTATTGAATTCCCAACCTTAGGCTCTTAGAGACTTACCCGGTAATAGGACCTTAGGTGCGGGATTAGTGGACCATGAGACCTACCCGGTGATTGATCCCAATTGAGAAACACCCTTTCCCAACTTACCATAGCTAATCCAAGGTTGATTAGAAGCTTGAGTTCAATGCCATAACCGGAAGTCCTAACCCCTAGAATCCGCTTTTCTCTCTTTGATCACATATCCCGTGTTTGGGTTGCTTATTTATATTGCTAGCTAGATTTGTTAGTTTGTGTTACAATCTTTCATCAATTATGATCTTGTTTGATCACCACAAAACCAAACCAAAAACATTATGATTGTCATTTCTTTATTCCTTTCTCTTTTCTTAGACTAGATTTGTACTATCCATAATCACCTATTTGATTTGATTTCACCTTAGTCTTTGTATTCGACCTCGGAATACTATCCGTGCTACAAAACGACCCATACCTTGTGGCTTTGCTAGGAGTTAGGAAAATATATCGAGTTATAAATTTAAGACTTTTGTGCTATACGTTTCTAGCGTAACAACACTAGCAGGAGAAGAACCCTGTTGTTATGCAACTCCACCCAGCCTACAGAAGGCAGCTCTATGACCTGGTCTACCACTGGTGAAGCAAGTCAAAACTGGTCTGGTAACACTGTCAACCCTTATCTGCAGTCAATGCAGATGAGGGGTAACTCTGACGTCTCTGACTCCGTCTGGAACCAGATGCTCCTCCATCACCACTAGTCTGCCCAGTGCGCTGCCTCTTCTCAGACCGTCCCATCTTAGAAGCCCTCCTCTTACTAACTCGCTCCCTCTCGTAAGTAGAAGCCCAATCCTGATAATCGGCCAAGGACTCACAATGGAATCCCGCCACCTATGAGCGTGCTCTCTCCCTCAGTCGGTGGAAGAACTGGTACACATGCTGGTCCTCAGAAGGTGCAGCCGGACCCAGCAAAGGCAACTCAGTCTGGAAGCGGCTAATGGCGTCTGCAATCGGCACATCCTAAAAGCTGGCTTCCACAAAATCCTGCAGCTTCTCCCTCCTCAGTGATACAGGGCAAAACTTCTCTTTGATCATACTCCTCATGCGATCATAGCTGGTGGATTTATCTCGTACAATCCCCCACCACTAAGGTGCAAGGTCACGGAATAGAGACAGAACTAGCTCTATCCGTCTGTCCTCAGGACATCTGATAAACTCTAAAGCTGAGTCTACAAGTCCTATCTAGACCTCGGTCTCCAGACCAACCTTCCCAGAGAAAGGTAGTACACCAAGCTGATGGAATGCCTTCAACCAAGTATCTGGTCGAGGCCCTCAGGTCTCCTTTGGAACTCGAACAGTCTCAGTAACACGTGTTGGCGTTGTTGGCATCTGTGTGGCTCCCTCAGACATCTTAGAAGATCACTCATGCCTTTGTAGATCTAGGGCCCATCTACCAGCTCTAGCCTCCTCCTCAACACGTCTAATATACTCTCGAAACTCTGGCCCCCTCATGGAGACATATTCTGAGTCATATGACTGGGCTCGATGTGAATGTTTTCTCTTTGATCCACCACTCCTCGTCTTTGGGACGAAACTCTCAGCAATCTCTTTATGCACCTCCTCCACCACTGGTGGATCAGTAGCGAGAACTAGTCCTTATGCTATCATGCCCAGAGGAAGAGGTGGTCTACCTCTGCCTCAGCATACAACAATAGTAGCTCTAGTCAAAGCCATAACCATCCTATGTACAAGAGGTCCTTGGCCTGCCACCCTGCCAGATCACTCAGCAGCACACCTATCCTGCAAGGCATCTACAACATGGTATGGAACCATTAGCTAACCATTCGTATATAACGTAATGCATAAGCACAAACACATTCATGAAAGATAAACACATCAGCATGCTATCACACATTTATTGTTCGCTCCAAACGGTGCGTGTAAGCTTTAAATTTATATCCCAAGAAATATGCTTAAAACAAGGATGCGAACCTGCAGTGTACGGATCAATTATAGTAAAAAGCAAGAATTTCAAGGGTCGATCTTAGGGACTTAGGTGAAACTAAGCAAAAATAGGTTCTCAAATATTGCAAATAACCACAAAAGCAATTAAAGCAGTCAAAGATGATAATAAGGTCAAATAAGGGGAAATAAGGATTCTAGGGATGGAAGCATCTAGTTGTGGTTCCGACTCAAGATATCTAAAGATAATGCGGACAAAGCTGAGATTTTCAAAGGGAAGGCGTTTCTAAGGTGGAATAGATTACCGGGTAAGTCTCACTACTCACTATCCCAAACGAAAGTTCATATTACCGGGTAAGTCTCAAGGTACTAAGGAAAGGAACTATAATCTCAAACCAACACACCACCTAAGGGAATAGAATCAACCTTTATTGGGTAAGTCTCAGGCTGACTCACAAAGATGGGATGAAGGCACACTCAAACCCCAATAAAGGATAAACCTTTATTACCTACACTTATGATCTTGGGTAAACAAACTAAGGAATCACCGGGTAAGTCTCATCCTTGGCTTGCATTGAACCAGGAAAGGTGTAACAAGAATAGGATTTGGCAAACTAGAACACTTAACTCCTAGTTTCGGATCAGAAAAGGTCACCTCGTTCAGTCAAGTTTGACCCCGGCTGAGATGTTCGTCGACTGAGCGAGGTGTTCTAGGGTTAAGGTTAAAGACTCGAGCTTTCAGGGTCCTGCTGGGATTAAGATTATTCTATCATCGTCTTTCCCACAACTTTCCTCCAATCACCCTAGAATCGCACAAGAAATTTAGCCACGCATCATCATGAAAACAATAATCAAATAAATGGTGAAGGAATGAATATTCGAACAAGTAAACCTTAAGAAAAAGGCTTCAATAACTAAATCGAATAACAACAAATCAGCGTTTCTTAAATCAGAAATTGAACAAGACAACAAACGAAAAGGGAGTCTAAGAAAGTCATACAAAATTTCCCCAAAAGCTATCTCAAAACTATGAATCTTCCTTCCTTCAATCTTCAATCCTTCCTTCAACTTCCAAAAAATCTCCTAACTATTGTGTATAGAATATGGTGTAGAGTATTGTTGATCCAAAGATCCAACGATCAAAAGATGGCTGAATTATGGAAAATTCAACCCTTTATATAGGAGAATTATCTTCCAAAGATAATAATATCTTAAAAAGATAATTTCCTATAAAATATATAATATCTCTAAAATAGATCTCCCAAATATAAGATCTTCCTTCGAGAAATCCAGCCCAAAAATATAAGATATCTTCTTTCCAAAAATAAAAGATCTCAGCCAAAAGATATGATCTCACCGGCGCCAGGGTGTCCGCCTCGGTCGGGACGCTCCTCAAGATCACCTCGGTCGAGGTGACACCTCGGTCTAGGTGACACTGTAGCCGACCTAGATGAATCTCAGCTACGTGTAAGTCTCTCTAATCTAGTCCAAAGTCAATCTTCCATCTCATTTTCATGGTTCCTAAGATCTTCCTTAAGCTCCAGAATGTAGCTCCTTTGACTCCTTAGCTCCATTTCAGTCCAAAACGTGCCATTTTACCTACGATTATAACAAAACTTGGTGTAGACCTCGATTCCCGTAAAGGTAGATGAAACAATAATATAATCACATCATATACATCCATACATGCAAATTTATGAAGATAAAACGTCCAAACAAGTCCCAAAATATAGACTATAATACATGCTATCATTTACCCATTTTATCATCTCTATATAGTAGTCATTCACTCAAATCGTATATATATATATAGATGAAACTATGTGACACGGGGACCGATACATCCTCGCCTTTGACACTTCTAGCAATCTAGAAGTAGTGTCGGTCACACAACCCGTGTACCCTAAGTGAATGGATTGCGGCCTTCCCATATACCAGATGGCCTGACATCAGAGAACCTCCCACACTCCACGGCGGGATGAAAGGGAAAGGTTATCATAGCCACACATACGGGGCAATCAATAAAATATAGGTCGGTAGTAAACGGCATCTCATGCTATCATAGAAAACATACAACGCACACACCACTCAAGCAAAAACCGAATATAAGGATGGTAGCTAAGTAAGCCCTACGGACTTACCTCAACCTTGTACAAAGCTCAACCACAATCAATCTCCAATCCTGAGTGGTACACTACCCCATAACATGACATAGAGATATGTAAATCTCCTATCAATCAAAGGGGTCACACCTAGACCTAAGGGATCCATAGGATCATCCTCAACCTATAATCCTCAAGATCTGTACAAGGCCTAACAGGATCATAGATCATTCAAACACTCTCATCTAACCCTAGCATGGTACTACACTCTCATACTAGGAAAAGATGAGGCAATGCCATCCATAGGCAAGCCTAGAAGCAAGACACACCTGCAGAACCAAGTGCAAACTCAAGCAGATGCAGGTGGATGCAAGGGCGGGTGGAAGGTGGCGCAAGGGCGGATCATAACCGGCACTAGGGCGGTCTAGAAGGGCGCATGGGCGGTTGGTGTGCAGGGGTTGCACTTCCGGCTTTTCATTGCTTCTCCACTCGATCATCTTCACTCCTTCTTCATCCAACAACCACACACATACATATACATACATATATACATAAACTTAAGCCAATCAAGGCTGCCACAATTTTAAACTTGTGCAACCTAAGTTAGAATTGAAGGAAAGAAGGAAAGAAGCAAGAAAGAAGAAAGATAGAATGAGATGGAAGAAAGTTCACCAAGCAAAACCTACGCAGAGGAAGGACCTCACCAAACAACCTGAAGGTTGGCTCTTCACAAGCACAACAGTAACATAAAGCATCAACCAACAACAAAGCCATCCAAGATTCTCACCAACTTAATCAAAGCTCAAGGAAGATCAAGATGAGATCCAAGGGAGAAGGAAGAAGAAGATGTACGTGAGAAGGAAGAAAGGAGCTGGAGCGATGAAGAAACCCTTCATTTGAAGCAATGGGAGGCTTATAAAGGAAGCCAGCCGCAAAGCACGAGTCAATGTCAACGAAGACGGCTGCAGCCACACAGAGCCGCAAGGCAGACCTTGTGAGGCGCAGGGGTGGCCAGCCGTTAGTGCGGCCCTCTGGGTCTGCAGGGGCAGCTGCTTGGGTCAGCAAAGGTCACAAAGGGCTCCAAGACTAAGGCTCTTACATATAGGGTGTGGGCTGTTGTTCCCTCTTTCCTTTGTTTATCATGTTCTTGACCTCTTAAAGGTACAAGAGAGCTTTCCTAGCTTCTAGGTGTTCAACTCCATGTTTGGTTCCTAGCTTTGGTGAGTCTTCGAGTTTGGTTATGAGATTGATGTTGATGTATATATTGTTGTGATCAGGCCTTGGTTATTCTCATACAGAAAGTTGAGATCTTTTTATTTGATTAGCTTTGAGACAAGGTAAGTCCTCGGACTTACTTAGCCGCTTTTATGCATTATTTGGATACATTGGTGGTGTGTGATTTATCGCTTTTGATCTTGGAACCGGATTAGGACTAGTTGACTATATTTATTATTTGGCCCATTGTTACTATTATTATCGGGCGGTGACATCACTACCCAGCTCCGGAGGGAGACTGAGAGGTTCTCTGCAACCAGGCCATACATAGTATACGGGCGGGTTTCGTCGCCACTCCACATGGTATACGGGTTGAGCTCCGCCACACTCTTGTTGGTTAGACAGGAACAAAGGCGGGAGTTATAAGACTTTGGTGTCACACTTTAAACGAATGGAATTAGAAATGAAATAACCTAAAAAGATTATAAGAACCGGATATGTATGTAAATGAGCTTGTTGTGTGTTATGTGTTCTTATGTGTGTGTTTGTGCCATGCATATTATCTTTACAATGCCTAGAATGTGAGCTAACGGTTTTAGACCGTTTGTGTAGATGCCTTGCAGGTTAGGGATGCCGCCGACTGAGGTGGAGGAGAAGACATCCGAGTGGTCTCCATAAATTATAGGAAGGGGACGTTTTTGGGTCTTACTTGTATTGTTAGATTATGTTTTGTTATACGGTTTTGGGTCTCTTTATCGTTTTTTGTCGCTTTGAGGACTCGGCTGAGTTTCCACCTTGTATCTATTCTTTTCTTTTCCCGCATACATCATAAACTATTTGAGTTTTACGCCTTTATTTGTGCCATGTTTGAAAGGTCCGGTGAGATTGTTGTCAAGCTAAGGGTCGTGACCCATTGTGAGGTCTCGCCTTTAGCATTCCGATATCCCGCGGATTCGGGGTGTTACACCGACATTTTGACTATTGAAGTGTTTGGTGTGGTGAATAAATAAAAAAATGTTATTGACGAACGCAGGGTGGATGAGTACGAGAAGATGATAACCTTGGATGAAGCCTATACCAGATGGAGGCAAAAATGTTATGACGATATCCGAGGAAGAGGGCATCGGAATTCCAAGTGGTACCAGGAGTAGATTTCAAAGCCTTGAAATTGATTTCAAGGCCTTGAAACTGGATGTCAAAACCTTGAGATGCACTTTAAATTTTCCTTGATTTTTATTTGAAGGCCTTGAACTACGTTTGTGGGATGTTTTAAAACTTTGTTTTTGAATTGTGGGTATGTAATATTTTTCAACTCTCGTACTTCATTATTTTTCTCCCTTGTTGAAGGACAAAGGGGGAGAAATTATATTTGATGTTGATCCAACATAATTGCATTATGAATTTTTGAAATATTTATTGCATGCATATATCAAACATTGAATGCATGTACGATGTTTGTTTTGTCTTCCTTCAAGGGGGGATTGATAACTCCACCTTGATTATGAATTGTTGTGTGTGGACGATGGAAGACTTAACATATAAATGTGGTTTTATAAACTAACAAATATGATTATATTTCTAGATTACATGTGTTGGTTTGTTTGTTCAAATATGTAGAGGCCTTGAAAAGCATTACAAAGGAAGAACTCGCCTAAACCTTGAAAAGCATTACAAAGGAAGAACTCGGCTAAACCTTGAAAAGCATTACAAGGGAAGGACTCGGATAAAGGATTCGTTATAACACACGAGAGAATCTAAGAGAAGATCTTCAAGGGCTAACTAATCAAACAAGAAGATCTTACACAAGAAGATCTCTAACGGAAAAGAAGATACGAACATCTCGGCTATCAAAGTAAAGATCTCCAATGGCTTTTGTAACACCCCGACTCCGCATGACTCGGAGTGTCACATTGGGATAGGATCTCACAATGGATCCTGACCCTAGCCTGACAACAAGTTCAGTGGACCTTACAACATGGCACTGACAGATATAAAACTGTATAAACTGTACAACCAAAAAGTGAAAAACATCATAGCCGAGTATATAAAACAACATCCTAACACAGGAGGTAACAGAAGATCATCCTCACACAAGAGGGAAACATAAACAACCCTAAAATCCATAACCATCCTATGTACGAGAGGTCGTCGGCCTGCCACCCTGCTAGATCACTCAGCAGCACGCCTATTCTATTGTGCATCTACAACAAGGTGTAAAAGCATTAGCTAACCATACATATATAAGGTAATGCATCAACACAAACACAATCATGAAAGATAAACACATCAGCATGCTATCACACATTTACCCATTATATCATCTTTATATAATAGTCATTCACTCAAATCGTTAATATATAGATAGATGAAACTATGTGACACGAGGACCAATACATCCTCGCCTCTGAGCCTGCTAGCCATCTAGAAGTAGTGTCAGTCACACAACCCGTGTACCCTATGGGAGTGGATTGCGCCCTTCCTGTATACTACATGGCTTGACATCAAAGATCCTCCCCGACTCCACGGTGGGATGAAAGGGAAAGGTTATCACAACCACGCATACGGGGAAATCAATAAAACATACGTCGGTAATAATGACATCTCATGCTATCATAGCAAACATATAACGCACACACCACTCCTGCAAACACCCAATATAAGGATTGTTGTTAAGTAAGTCCTACGGACTTACCTCAACCTCGTATAAAGCTCAACCACAATCAACCTCCAATCTTGATAGGTACACTGCCCAATAACAATGCATAGAGAGATGTAAATGCCCTATCAATCAAAGGGGTCACACCTAGACCTAAGAGATACATAGGATCATCCTCAACCTAATAATCCTCAAAAGCCGTAAAAGGCATAACATGATCATACATCATCAAAACACTCTCATCTAGACCTAGCATGGTACTATACTCTCATAATGGGAAAAGAAAACGCAATGTCAACCATAGGCAAGCCTAGGAGCAAGACACACTTGCAGAACAAAGAGCAAAGCAAGGCTGGTGCGGGTGGCCGTAGGGGCGGCTGGAGGAAAGCTCACCAAGTTGAAACCAAACAGAAGCAGCGCACCATCAACACCTTAACGTTGGCTAAATTCCTAGCATAACAACATCAACAAGCATCATCCTCAATCAAAGCCAAGCTCATAAGCTCTCAAACTCACACAAACTCAAACCAAGCTCAAGAAGAGATTAAAAGGAAGAAGAGAAGAGGAAGAACATAAGGAAGGAGATGATGGAGCTATAAATGAAGAACCCTCATCAAGAAGGAGAGAGAAGAAGCTTATAAATGAAGGAAAGGGGTAAAGCACGGATCAAGAGTCAACAAAGGCGGCTGAAACATACCCTAAACCGCAAGGGCAGCTTGGGGAGGCTTAGGTGCCACCGAGGCACACTGTAGGGGCGGCCTATGGGTCACGCAAGGGCAGTCTAGGCACATTATGTGCCCTCAACACTCACTCTCAACAACTCAGCAACTAGGCTCTTACATCTCAACTCCCTAAAAACAAGTTCCGTCCCGAAACATGCAAAATCCCAAATCCTCTCGGACCCTGATAGCATGAATTATTGTCTATATTTTGGGGCCTGTTTAGACGTTTTATCTTCAATAATCTGTATGTTTGAATGTATATTATGTGATTATATTGTCGTTTCATCCACTTTTGCAGGAATCGAGGTCTACACCAAGTTTCATTGTAATCGTAGGTAAAATGGCACGTTTTACATCAAAATGGATCAAAAGGAGCTAAGAAGTCATTGGAGCTACATTCAGGAGCTTAAGGATGAATCCAGGAATCATGAAAATGGATTGAAGATTCACTTTGGACCAGATTTGAGAGATTTCACATTCAGTTGTGATTCACCTCGGTCAGCTATAGTACCACCTTGACCGAGGTGATCCAGAGGAGCTGCTCGACCGAGGCGAACACCTTGGACGTGGCAAGGATATTTTATTCTTGGCCGAGATCTTTTATTTTTGGAAAGAGGATCTTATATTTTTAGGCTGGATTCCTGGAAGGAAGAAGATAATTTAGCCCATATATTTTACCTATTTTTTTGGGAAAAGATCTTTCTAAGATATCTTATCTTTGGAGGGTAATTTTCCTATAAAAAGGGTCGGATTATCCACAAATCCGATCGTGCTATACCACCGATCGTGCTTAGACACCCGCAAGCATCCACTACAGCTGGGAGATTTAAAGAACCTTTTTGAAGGTTGAAGGAAGATTGAAGGAAGGAAGTTGATAGCTTTTATAGATTTTGTGAAGGGTTTTGTAAGATTCTCTTAGATTCCATTCTCGTTGATTGTCTTGTTGGATTGTGATCCAAGGAACGCTTGTTTGTTTGATAATTGATTCAGTTATTGAAGCCTTTCTCTTAAGGTGTTCTTGTTCAATTATTCACCTTCTTCCCATATATTTGATTATTGCTTTCATGATGATGAGTGGCTAATTTCTTT
Organism: Fagopyrum esculentum; assembly: GCA_033239045.1. NCBI lineage: Eukaryota > Viridiplantae > Streptophyta > Magnoliopsida > Caryophyllales > Polygonaceae > Fagopyrum > Fagopyrum esculentum. The sequence continues at coordinate 69,362,968 of BSUD01000006.1, read as the reverse complement.
GTGTGATTCTAGGGTGATTGGCTGAAGGTTGTGGGAAAAACAATGATAGAATAATCTTAAATTCCAGTAGGACCCTGAAAGCTCGAGTCTTTATCCTTAACCCTAGAACATCTCGCTCAGTCGATGAACATCTCGGCCGGGGTGGAATTCGTCTGACCGAGGTGATTTTTCTGATCCGAAACTGAGAGTTAAGTTTTAGAGTTTGCCAAATCCTATTCTTATTACACCTTTCCTTGTTCAATGCAAGCCTAGGATGAGACTTACCCGGTGATTCCTTTGTTTGTTTACCCAAGATTGTAAGTGTAGGTAATAAAGGTTTATCCTTTATTGGGGTTTGAGTGTGCTTTCATCCCATCTTTGTGAGTTAGCCTGAGACTTACCCGGTAATGGTTGATTCTATTCCCTTAGTTGGAGTGTTAGTTTGAGGTTATAGTTCTTTTCCTTAATTCCTTGAGACTTACCCGGTAATAGGAGTTACGGTTTTGGATTAGTGAGTAGTGAGACTTACCCGGTAATCTATTCGACTTTAGTAACATCTTCTCTTTGCAAAATCTCAGCTTTGTCCGCTTATCTTTAGATCTTGAGTTGGAACCACAACTAGATGCTTTAATCCCTAGAATTTCATAATTCTTTAATTGAATTTTTATCATCTTTGATTGTTTTAATCGCTTTTGTGGTTAGTAGTTGCATTGACAACCTATACCTGCTTTGTTTCACTGAGTCCCTGTGATCGACCCCTGGAATTTCTTGCTTTTTACTACGATTGACTCGTACACTGCGGGTTCGCATCCTTGTTTTAAGCTTACATCTAGGGTTATAAATTTAAAGCTTGCACACACCGTTTGGAGCGAACAAGTTTTTGGCGCCGTTGCCGGGGACTTGGTCTAGACCGAGCCGGTTGCGGTTGTCTTTCGGGGCTATTGCCCTTGTTGCTATTAACTACTCTTTCTATGAGTTTTGTAGTTTTCAGGATTTCTGATGACTACATTTGATCCAGCCTGTATAGCAAGACAAAGTGCTAGGGCAGACCATTATGAATACTTGGAGGAGAAATACTCCTTCTATTGGTTCGAAAATGAAAGGTAAAGAGAAGAAGCCATTGAGAAGGAGCTTGCGATATGGGATGAGATGAATGTCCCTAGAAACATTTATGAGCAACCTCTTGAAGATTCTCTTGAATCAAGACTGAAGAAGTTGATGAAGAAGGTGGAGGAGCTCAAGGAAAGCACCCTATCCTATGCTAAGCCGGAAGAGGAGCATAAGGAAGTGCTGCAGGTTTCAAGCATTCCCCAAATCGAACCAGAAGTTTCTCCTGAAGCTTTTGAAGAAGAGGAAGATGTGGAAGATCTCGATCCAACAGTTGAGACTTCGGCCGAGGTGAAAGAGAGATCGGCCGAGGTGGAAGAGAGATCGGTCGAGATGGAAGAAGAATCTGTAGAACTGGAAGTGGAAGATGCAAAGAACCTTGGCCAGACTACTGAGATTGTGGCCAAGGTGGAAGAAAGATCAGCTGAGTTGGGAGAGATTTCATGTGTGGATTATCAACCTAACATGAATCTTGTCCCAAGCTTTGGAGAACTTTATAAGGTGCCTTCTCTTACTCCCTTTGAAATTCCTACTAAAGTTCTAAATTTCTTTAGGGATGCACCGAAGAGTTGGAGGTCTCTTCCGAAAGAACCTCCTAAGATCAATATGAAACCTCCTTTGAAATTGTTGAAAGAAGATGCTCCTTGGATTATAAGGAGTGAAGTTAACAAGCACTTCACCGCTTAGGTGATGAAGTGTCTTTTGTTCAAGTATGGGGTCCCTCGCATGCTAAGGACCTTGTACCATCCCCAAGCTAAAGATGGGAAAGCTACTAGGATTCTCGAGAAACTGTTTTCTCGATCAAGGAAAGGATGGGATGAAAGACTGAGTTATGTCCGATGGACAAAGAGGAAGACCGGTAGGATTCCGGTGAGAACCAAACCGTACAAGCTTGTACGTAGGAAATCCTACCATTTGCCGGTGAAATTAGGAAGCGGAACTTTTTTGGAAGAGTTTCATGATGGATGTGATAAGCACTCCACGGTGTTCGAAGTACATTGAGTAATTCTATGGGGAAGGGTCCAGCTAGCGACCTTAAACCAAGTGCTTCTTGGGAGGCAACCCAAGGTATTACTTTCTTTTCCCTTTTCTAGCTTATTTTTAGATAGTTTGCTTTGCTTTGCTTTTGGCGTCCTCTAGATAGGAACCGGGTACTTTCTAAGGAAGGATTACAACTCAGGAGCTACACTGGAAGGACAGAAGTTCGAGAAATTGAGAAGACGAAGCTTGACTGAGATACATCTCGGTTGCTATCACAGTACCTCGACCGAGATGCGCTTGGTCAACCGAGGTGATTAGGTCTGACATCCGCTCTGACACCTCGGTCCGCCCAGAAACACCTCGACCGATCTGATGAGGATTGATGCATTTCTGGAGCTTATTTTCTTATTCTCCAGCTCAGCTATGTCCGGTGAGTTTTCTGATTTTAGACTTTTATTTGACCCATTGGGACAATGTGTCCCAAGTATGGGGTATGTGGATCTTATTATGCTTTACTTGGCTTTATGTGTTTATCTGAGACTACATGCATGCATACAGGTTATTTGATCGAGAAAAACGTCAAAAACTGGTTTGAAAAAAAAAAAATAAATTTTATGACCTCGACCGAAGTGATTTTGACCAAACGAGGTACTTCACCTTGGTTGACTTAGAACATCTCGACCGAGGTGGTTTAACTGAGACGATTTTCGAAACGATTTTGTACTTCTTATCTGGATATGACATCTGTGAAGATTTTGTTTGCTGACTGGTTTTGAAATCTCTATATGTTTGAAAAGTTTTATGATATGTTTAAGTTTCTAAATGCTTTGTTTAAAATTTGTGGCATGTTTAATACTTTGTTTTTATCAAAGTTATGTTGAATTTGAAGGTTGACACCACATGATGAGTTCTCTCACTTTCTTCCTGGGATGATTAAGGCAATTCATTCTCTTCTCTTCTTCTTCTTGATCATGCTTAGCCCTTCATATACATATTTGCCTCCCTTTACCTATCTGGGAATTTGGAAGCAAGCAAGTGAAAAGCAAGTGAAAGAAAAGTTGAAATGATGGGTGAAAGTTAGAAAGAAACAAATAGGTTTGGGGAAGTCAATCATGAGGATGAGTAACTCGGCACCATTCACATAGCCGGGTGTTTGTGTCTTGCCAAAGTCGGATTGAGCGATATTCCTAACAGGTCATGGTATGTTCATCAAGGGTTTGAGGCATCTCGAGAAATTGATGATTGCTGATCTCCTAGGCTTCAGTTATTGTGCACCTCTGTCCATGCATCCCAAAAAGTAAAGTAAAAAGTAAATAAGCAAAGCTTATTGGTGGAAGATGTTGAAATTCAAAGCAAGTGAAATAAAGATCCTTTTCCCGGATTCTAGCACCACATTCCTTTTATACATCCCACCCTCACACGTTTCTTGACCTTTTATTTTGAAAGACCTCGAGACCTCGAGCTTGTTGATTGACTTAGTGGTTTAAACTGGATTATACATGATTAATTTCGATTTGATTTATTATGCATTCTATGATTTTATGCAAATATGAACAACTTTCTTATATTTATAAAATATTTTGAGCATGTACTGCTTTTAAATCTCATGAAGCATTCTCTTAGAGTGATCTATGATTGTAGCACACCATAAAATGTTTTGAAAGACTTTTTCATTGATCTTTATGACTAATAATCCATTCTATCTTGTATTTTATATCCGGAACTTGCTTGGGGACAAGCAAGGGCTAAGTATGGGGTATTTTGATAGCATGAACTATTGTCTATATTTTGGGGCCTGTTTAGACGTTTTATCTTCAATAATCTGCATGTTTGAATGTATATTATGTGATTATATTGTCGTTTCATCTACTTTTGCGGGAATCGAGGTCTACACCAAGTTTCGTTGTAATCGTTGGTAAAATGGCACTTTTTACATCAAAATGGATCAAAAGGAGCTAAGAAGTCATTGGAGCTACATTCAGGAGCTTAAGGAAGAATCCAGGAATCATGAAAATGGATTGAAGATTCACTTTGGACCAGATTTGAGAGATTTCACATTCAGTTATGATTCACCTCGGTCACCTACAGTACCACCTCGACCGAGGTGATCCAGAGGAGCTGCTCGACCGAGGCGAACACCTTGGACGCGGCAAGGATATTTTATTCTTGGCCGAGATCTTTTATTTTTGGAAAGAGGATCTTATATTTTTAGGCTGGATTCCTGGAAGGAAGAAGATAATTTAGCCCATATATTTTACCTATTTTTATGGGAAAAGATCTTTCTAAGATATCTTATCTTTGGAGTGTAACTTTCCTATAAAAAGGGTCGGATTATCCACAAATCCGATCGTGCTATACCACCGATCGTGCTATACCACCGATCGTGCTTAGACACCCGCAAGCATCCACTACAGTTGGGAGATTTGAAGAACCTTTTTGAAGGTTGAAGGAAGATTGAAGGAAGGAAGTTGATAGCTTTTATAGCTTTTGTGAAGGGTTTTGTAAGATTCTCTTAGATTCCATTCTCGTTGATTGTCTTGTTGGATTGTGATCCAAGGAACGCTTGTTTGTTTGATAATTGATTCAGTTATTGAAGCCTTTCTCTTAAGGTTTTCTTGTTCAATTATTCACCTTCTTCCCATATATTTGATTATGGCTTTCATGATGATGAGTGGCTAATTTCTTTGTTTGATTCTAGGGTGATTCGCTGAAGGTTGTGGGAAAAACAATGATAGAATAATCTTAAACTCCAGTAGGACCCTCAAAGGTCGAGTGTTTATCCTTAACCCTAGAACATCTCGCTCAGTCGATGAACATCTCGGCCGGGGTGGAATTCGTCTGACCGAGGTGACTTTTCTGATCCGAAACTGAGAGTTAAGTGTTAGAGTTTGCGAAATCCTATTCTTATTACACCTTTCCTGGTTCAATGCAAGCCTAGGATGAGACTTACCCGGTGATTCCTTTGTTTGTTTACCCAAGATCATAACTGTAGGTAATAAAGGTTTATCCTTTATTGGGTTTGAGTGTGCTTTCATCCCATCTTTGTGAGTTAGCCTGAGACTTACCCGGTAAAGGTCGATTCTATTCCCTTAGTTGGAGTGTTAGTTTGAGGTTATAGTTCTTTTCCTTAATTTCTTGAGACTTACCCGGTAATAGGAGTTACGGTTTAGGATTAGTGAGTAGTGAGACTTACCCGGTAATCTATTCCACTTTAGTAACAACTTCTCTTTGCAAAATCTCAGCTTTGTCCGCTTATCTTTAGATCTTGAGTTGGAACCACAACTAGATGCTTTAATCCCTAGAATTGCATATTTCCTTAATTGACTTTTTATCATCTTTGATTGTTTTAATCGCTTTTTTGGTTAGTAGTTGCATTGACAACCTATACTTGCTTTGTTTCATTGAGTCCCCGTGATCGACCCCTGGAATTTCTTGCTTTTTACTACGATTGACCCATACACTGCGGGTTCGCATCCTTGTTTTATGCTTACATCTAGGGTTATAATTTTAAAGCTTGCACACACCGTTTGGAGCGAATAGACCCATAAGACGAGGAACAACTTTCTATATCGGAGGTATTACATCTCCGCTCAAAAGGTCACAACCTATATTTGGTAATCACATCTCTCGCCATACCACAACACAAGGCATAGAGGAAGTACATCTCTAGCCAAATCATACTCATATACAACGCATGGAAGAATAACATCTCCAATGAAACTATGTCCATCAAGGTAGCATGGAGGAAAGAACTAGGGCTGCGTTCGGTACATTACCAACTTATTTTTACCCTTACCACCTACCAACAAACTATAATTGGTAATCAGAAATTTTGTACCATTACCAACCACCTAAACCCATTTACCAACTCTTCGGTGTACCAACATTTTCGGTTGGTTCGGTTGGTAATGGAATTTCACCAACTTATATGTTTGCTAAAATTAAATTTAAATAAGACAAAAAAATTCTTCAATTTAACAAGCCGCAAATTCGAGTACAATATGTTTAACAAGTTTATAGAACTTCATTACAAACCAAACACAAATAATTAAATATACAATCATCATCCCAAGTTATAGGCTAGGGAGTTCAAGAGTCCAATCTCGACTTGTGCTCCACGTGATATCATATTTGAATCGAGTTAGAGCTTATTGCATTCTTTTCTGCCTCATAGCCTTGATTGAAATCATTCTTTTCCAAAAGAATGAAGATTAGATGATAGAGCAAATGTTGTAATAGTAAACAAAAATTAATACAAAACAAATATTGTTACGATAATAAGCTAAAGTTTAGGTTTAGTAACTTGAATACAATAGAAACAACAGAAATAGATGTTGTTATAGTACATAAGCATCCCCATCAGCTAATTCATGATACACTACCCTACCCTAATCATTCGATTCATGAGATACTAGCTAGAAAGGGATATATGATACACAAGTACAATACCCTAATTAATCAATTAATTAAATCCTTACCCAACAGATTATTCAAGTTCAAAATTCGTACCACATGAGCAAGTCGATTCAATCGCAAAGAAGAAAAATACTTGAAACTTCTCTACCGATTGCAGGGCTTCTCGTAGTATTGAACGAGCTGATTACTTCTCTTCTAGGGTTCTAAACTTCTAACGGGTTGATTGATCTGAAGAGAATCAAGAGTAAAGTGAATATATTATGTAAGAGAATCAAGAGAACAAGAGATGAAAATCAGGAGAAAGGGATGAGTATTAGCCTATTAGGTTTCGGCTGTGGCGGAAAGCAATAATAATAGAGAGCTTGAAGTTTTGTTTCAATTTGGGATTTGGAAAGCAATATAGGGAGTAAAGTGTATAATTATATATGAATTTACATCTAATGGTACAAAAGAATTGTATATATAATGATATATAAAGTACTATATTAAGATTAATATGTATATATTATTTTTTTTTTATAAAAAAACTCGGTTGGTACGGTAATCCTGTGGTACGCGGATATTCTTACCACCTACCGACCAACTCGTTGTAGTTGGTTCGGTAGTACCGTACGAATTAAATTGGTCACCAACATGCGTGTAAGCAATTTAATTGGTTCGGCTGGAAGCCTCAGTACCGTTTCGTTTGGCTCATTTTACCCAGCCCTAGAAAGAACCATCTCCAGCTGAATCCTAATTGCACTCAGATAGCATGTAGCAAAGAACCATCTCCAGCTATAATCATACATCGCGTTATCATATCAAGATCTAATAAGATCATAAATCATATCATAGCTAGCATGGAATAAACATATCAAGGCATATAAGCACATAAGCACATAACCATATACTCACCAAGATAGAACTAAGATCTACTCATCGACCCTAGGTGCATCTATCTCAGCATAAAACTCTGGATAGTTATTCTGGATACTATCCTCAGTCTCCCATGTAGCCTCCTCAGGTCCTCGTCTCGAACACTGTATCCTTAACATGGGAATGTCCTTCGAACGCAGGCGTCTCACACATCGCTCTAGGACTACAATAGGATGCTCAACAAAGATGTGGTCCGGCTCAACCACCAAGTCATCATAACTCACAATGTGCCTCGGATCGTGTATATACTCCCTCAGCTGAGACACATGGAACACAGGGTGAACACCCTCTAATCTCGGAGGCAAAGCTAATTTGTAAGTTCCTCTCCCAACTCTATCCAGTATTTCAAAAGGACCGACATATCGGGGATTCAACTTCCCCTTTACGCCAAAACGTCTGACGCCACGTGTTGGAGATACTCTCAACCAGATATGAGCTCTTACTGTGAACTCTAGAGGTCGACGTCTCCTCTTTGCATATGACTTCTAGTGACTTTGTACATCCAACATCCTCTCTCTAATCAGCGCTACTTCAGTCATATCATCCTGAATCTACTCTAGCTCTATCCCACTTATACTGCTAGGTTCATCCCAACATAAAGGTGTACAGCATCTACGTCCATGCAGAGCCTCATAAGGAGCCATCCTAATAGATGTATGTCAGCTGTTGTTGTATGAGAACTCAACTAGTGGTTGGTAATCAGACCATCCTTGTCCCCAATCCAACACACAAGCTCGCAACATTTCCTCAAGGGTGTGGATGGTCCTCTCCGATTAAACATCTGTCTTGAGGTGAAACGCAGTCGTGAAGTTTAGACTCGTCCCCAAAGCAGTCTGAATCTGCTGCCAATACCTCAAGGTAAACCGTCCATCTGGATTAGAGACGATCATCCTTGGTACATCATGGAGTCTCACTATCTGTTTAGTGTACTCCTCAGCAAATCTGCTTGTTGGCCACGTCTCTCTGATAGGAATGAAGCGTGTCGTCTTCGTTAGTCTGTCAACAATAACCCAAATAACATTGATAGGTGATGGAATCACTATCATTTAGGATAATTTTTAGAGTCTTATTATTGCATTTGTGTCGGTTTATGCTACTAACTCCTTGGTCCAGAAGAAGAAGACTAAAAGAAGCTAATGACGGAGTTATAAGCACTTAGGAGTGAAGATCGTTCACGAAGCAAAGCTTTTGTTGCCTCACCGCCCCCGCGGAGCCTTGTCCCCGCACCTGCTGGTGACGCCTTACACCGGAGCGTTCCTTGTGCCTTCGCCAGCGCCGGCCATGAAGTGTGTCACCGCCCCTGCGCCACTCCTTGGCGCCCTTGTGGTGACTTGCCCTGAAGAAATGAAGACCAGCTCCCCTGCGCCTTCCACTGCCCCCTGCCTGCGCCTCAACCTGGGAGCTGGAAGACGAAAAGGCTGTGTCACCGCCCCTGCGTTGACATAGAGACGCCCCGGCGGCTTGGCATCAGAAACGTCAGGAAGTCAAAGGGTCAAACGTTTGAAGAGCATTGAAGAACCGCCCCTGCGGAATTACCTAGCTTCCCCTGCGGCCATGAAGAAGATCAAGCGTTTTTGCCTTCACCACCCCTGCGGAACTGAAGGCCGCCCCTGCGGTTTAACACCGGAAGCTTTACTCCGGTTGTTTACACCACTTTATGGCATTAAAGGTGGCTGTTTTAGGCCGGCCATTTACTCCTATTTAGTGTGTTTTGTAGTATAAATAGTCCTTGGATGATTGCTGGAATTAGCCATCTTGTTATCCAATAAATTATCCACTTAGATTATCTTGCTACCTTTGTAATGAGTTGCAAACTCCCTTGCTACATTGGGTTGGTTTGAAGCTGCGTTGTTGCTTTGGTTGTAAGTTTTCTTTAATATAAGTTTTTATTCAGTAATGCTTTGTGTTTCCTTGATCTCCATTGTCTAAGTGCATGTTTACTATTGCTTGAGATTGATCACCTTAGGTTCTAAGGTGCATGCAAATAACTAGGATTAATAGGTTCCGGGTTCGGGTCTTTAATCTAGTAGTAACTTTAAGTAATAACGGGTTGTAATTACTTAAAGAAAAGGAACACAAATATAAAGATAAGTTTAACGGTTTTAATCTTCTCTTTATATCCCTTAGTCTTTGTTTGAAAGCTAACTTTTTATTTGTTCTTGTTGGTTAACGGAACACTAACCTGTTAAGTTCTGTTGATGCCGTTTGGCTCAACACATATATATGATCGAGACGGCAGATTACTTGAAAACTTGTATAAGGAACTCATCAAAGTAGCAATTGCATGCTTAGAATCAACCTAATGTAGATTCACCCATCATTTGTCTTACTTGCCGCACTAATCGTTTTCACAAGTTTTTGTGTGCATCAATTCAACCAAACCCCCCCACCCCTTTGTTACTTGTTCCTATAATCGATAATTGCATCTAAAACACCGTAACTCTCTTGGGTTCGACCCTTACTGAACCACTATACTTGTTTTTAGTGCTAAGTCTAGATTTACTTTTGATTGGGTATAGACGACCATAGAAACACCTGTAGTCAAATTTTGGCGCCGTTGCCGGGGAGTTTTAGTGTTTTATTGTTATTATTGATTATTGGTTTGAACCATTTTTATGGTTCAAACCCGTGCTACTAACTCCGGCTTTGCTTCTTTTGATCTAGAAATTGAGAGGACGCACATCCGACAACGAAGACAACAACAACTTCAACAAGAGATGGCTGACCGTACACTTCGTCAACTCACGCAGCCCACCTTGGCTCAAAACCCCCTTGCAGTCACTATACCGGCATTAGGGGTAGGAGTTAGTTATGAGCTCAAGCCAGGTCTCATTCACTTGCTTCCATCCTTCCATGGGCTAAGTGGTGAAGACCCCATCAAACACCTTGGGAGGTTCCATACCGTGTGTATGAGTATGAAGCCGGCCAACATTACCGAAGAACAAATCAAGATGAGGGTATTCGGCTTCACACTCAAGGATTCCACGGATGATTGGTATTACCACCTTCTATCCGGGAGCATCGACATCTGAGGGAATCTTCACAAGGCGTTTTTGGAGAAATACTTCCCAGCCAAGAAGGCCAATAGCTTGAAGAAAGCTATACGAAACATTGAGCAAGAGGCGAGCGAAACTCTCTACGAGTACTTCGAAAGGTTTGCACGCCTCCAATCCAGCTGTCCTTTTCACGGATATTCAACTCAAGATCTAGTCTTGTACTTGTACAATGGCTTGCTCGATAATGAAAGGAGGATCGTCGATGCGGCTTGCGGAGGTAATATTCTTAACTCTACTCCTGAACTTGCTTTGGAAAAGATACAGGAACTAGCGGAAGGAACTCGGAATTTTGGAAGGACCTCGTCCAAGAAAGGAGTTCATGATGTGAGTTCCGGGAAGAACGAGATTTCCACCGAGCTCGTGGAACTAAAGGAAATGGTGAAGAGACTAACACTTATGGGAACCCCACAGCAGCTCAAGGCTTGTGGAGTTTGTGTTGAACCATACCATCCAACGGACATGTGTCCACAAGTCCAGGATGACGATGATGGGGTGAACGCAATGGGTTATGGACAACCACAGCAGCAAAGGCCTCAGAACGATCCCTATGCACAAAATTTCATGCCAAACTGGCGTGACCAACAGAACTTTCGTTGGAGGGATCAACAAAACCAACAACAACAGCCCCGTCAAGGTAAGTGTCAATCAACTGAAGATATGTTGCAGGTTTAGACTAAACATTTTGCTACTCATGTCCAAACAACAGAATCTAGCATCATGAACCTTGAAAACAGGTTGGTCAAATGGCGGAAGCCATTACAAGAATTGAGACTAGGTCCTCCGGAGGATTACCTTCACAAACGGTTATAAACCCAAATGTGATGCTGGAGGAGGCTCAATCATAGAGGTAGAGTCCTTACGTCGATCCAAAAACGTAAAACAAAGGCACTGATCCGGGAGGCAACCCAAAGGAATAAGAAGAGGAGCTTCTTTCAAGGAAACCGCCCCTGCGGCTGGGTGACCCCGCCCCGCGGTGACACCATTGCTCAGCGCCGGGGGCGGGGCTGGGCCAACGTCTACAACATACCGGCCACCGCCCCCGCGGTGGCATCCCACGCCCCTACGGCGGCCATCCTTGACACGCATCCTTAGTGCCGCCCCCGGCGTTGAGGCTGCGTACCCCTCTTCCTTGTCATCGCCCCCACGGTGACAACCGCCGCCCATGCGGTATTGTTAAGGAAAGAAAAAAAATACACTTTCCAAAAATAACCTACATCTACCGCCCTTTACATTCCCCTCCATTCACCCTTCGAAACCTAGCCACCTCGCCTCCTTACGCCCCTGCGCCCTCCGAAAGCCCTCGCACCACCCTGTCCAAACACTCTTGCGCCGGCTCCGACGACTACCGTCCCCTTTGCGACACCATCCCTCACCACCACCACACACAAACATCCCCTCAACCCTCTCACTCTCGCCCTCCACTGCTCCACCACCGGCAACGTCTGCAACAGCAAGGAAGACGCCGGAACAGTCCCCATCACCACAACCTTCGCCGAACTCCCAAAATCGCCCTCTGCTCTTCGACCGCCCCTGCGCCTACAAGCCCCCGCACCTACGCCTTGCCGCTCCTGTGCCTGCTTCAGTCGCCCCTACGGAAAACTCAACAGAGGGTTCGTCTCTTTCTCCATTTTCTGAAATTTCTAATTCCTTTGCTTATTCAACTGCAAGTAATGGAAGACTGGAGGAAGTATAAGTTGATGGAAGTTGAGAAGGAACGGTATAGGATCGTACAAGGTCGAGATGTGTATGCAACCCAGTTTCTGGATGTTCCTACTTTGGAACATTTGGGCATGTTGGAGAGCATGTAGGAATTCCTCAACAACGCCGGGCTCGGTGATTTTCTGATAACGAGCGCTCCAACATTCCCGGAGCTTAGCCTCCAATTCATTGCCACTTTCAAAATGGAAACGGTGGACCATGGTTATGTTGGACTGTCCTTCAAGTTCAACAAACGAAAGTATACATTGGACTACACCCAGCTGCAGGAGGCATTAGGGGTGACTATAGCCGCTTCCGATGATTGGTGGGAACCCATCCCGACACCCGACTTGATGGAGTTTTGGCAGGCCGCCACCAGGTATGAGTTTCATGCAGGGGGTGAGTACTCCAACAAATTCACTCACCCCTGTTTGAGGCTCATCTCGAAGATCTTTATGAGTGTCTTTTGTGGACACAAGGAGCAGAATAAGGTCGCTCTCAAGGACCTTCCATTGCTATACGCTTGCCTCCCCATGAAAGACCGGGTACCGGATTGGTCATACCTCTTCCTTACCGCTTTGAAGCGGATTATGAAGAATGAGCCACGAGACATTGTGGGAGGCGGGATCATCTCCTTGTTAGCTGCACGGGTGATGGATCTCGCTGCTTTGGAAAACAGACTGGAAGCCCCACTTTATACGGAGGGTATGTTGAGGAGGTGCAGGATCCTCAAGAGAGACGGGGAGAACCGCTTTTGGCTCTCTTTAGCAGATGGGAGTCACATCACATACCTCCCCCGACGACTTCCATTGGGAGACGAGCTCTCCGATTTGTATGTACCAGCTGACCCAGTTCCTCCGAGACGGCCTCAGGAGGATATTGTTGGGAGATACGTAGCAGGCTCCAGCCGGGCCCCTGCCACTGATGAGGAGATGTCGACTGTAGCACACGACGACAGTCACGCCATGGAGAGTCTGTAGGCTCAGATGGCAGCCTTGACTACACATCATCAGGCATGGTAGACCGAGTACCAACTGTCCATGCTTGAGCAGAAGCAGGCGTGGCAGTCCAGCTTCGCCTCCTCCATGACCTCTCACTTCGACCGCCGTCAGGATGCTTGGCAGGCAGCTCATCAGCAGCGGTTGGAGACTCAACAGCTGGCTTGGCAAGCTAGCTACGAGACTTCATTTAGAGAGAGGATGGAGGCTCAGGAGGGCCGCATCGACACGCTCTACCGCCGGCAGTAGCACTTCTTCCGCCATTTTTCTTACCCACCGGAGGAGGGTCCAGGTGGTCCATCCGGACAATCCCACTCAGGGGTACATTTCTCTTCCTTTCTCCCACATTTATCTTTGCCTCATTTTCACTTTCAGGACAAAGTGTACTTCAAGTATGGGGGAGGGACATATCATTGCTTGTACAGTTTCATCCTGAATCTAACATCCTAAATGATAGTTTCTCCCTTTTTCTCACATTTCCGCTATATTCCTTCTTTCTTTCTTGGCTTTTCTCTTGTTTTCATTGTCTTTTTTGCTTGCCCATGCTTCCTGAGGCCTTTGAGTCTAATTGTTGTCATTTGTTTTACTCGGGACGAGTAAAAGGTCTAAGTATGGGGGAGTTTGATAGGTGATGGAATAACTATCATTTAAGATAGTTTTTAGAGTTTTTTTTGCATTTGTATCGGTTTATGCTACTAACTCCTTGGATCAGAAGAAGAAGACTTAAAGAAGCTAAGGAAGGAGTTATAAGCACTTAGGAGTGAAGATCGTTCACGAAGCAAAGCTTCTGATGCCTCACCGCCCCAGCGGAGCCTTGTCCCTGTCCCTGCGTGTGTCGCCTTACACCGGAGCGCTCCCTGCACCTTCGTCAGCACCGGCCATGAAGTGTGTCACCGCCCCTGCGCCACTTCTTGGCGCCCTTGTGGTGACTTGCCCTGAAGAAACGAAGACCAGCTCCCCTGCGCCTTCCACTGCGCCCCTGCCTGCGCCCCAACCTGGGAGTTGGAAGACGAAGAGGTTGTGTCACCGCCCCTGTGTTGACACAGGGACGCCCCGGCGGCTTGGCATCAGAAACGTCAGGAAGTCGAAGGGTCAGACGTTTGAAGAGCATTGAAGAACCGCCCCTGCGGAATTGCCTAGCCGCCCCTGCGGCCATGAAGAAGATCAAGTGTTTTTGCCTTCACCATCCCTGTGGAACTGAAGGCCGCCCCTGCGGTTTAACACCAAAAGCTTTACTCCGGTTGTTTACACCACCTTTATGGCATTAAAGGTGGTTGTTTTAGGCCGGTCATTTACTCCTATTTAGTGTCTTTTGTAGTATAAATAGTCCTTGGTTGATTGCTAGAATGAGCCATCTTGTTATCCAATAAATTATCCACTTAGATTATCTAGCTACCTTTGTAATGAGTTGCTAAGTCCCTTGCTACATTGGGTTAGTTTGAAGCTGCGTTGTTGCTTTGGTTGTAAGTTTTCTTTAATATAAGTTTTTATTCAGTAATGCTTTGTGTTTCCTTGATCTCCATTGTCTAAGTGCATGTTTACTATTGCTTGAGATTGATCACCTTAGGTTCTAAAGTGCATGCAAATAACTAGGATTAATAGGTTCCGGGTTCGGGTCTTTAATCTAGTAGTAACTTTAAGTAATAACGGGTTGTAATTACTTAAAGAAAAGGAACACAAATATAAAGATAAGTTTAACGGTTTTAATCTTTTCTTTATATCCCTTAGTCTTTGTTTGAAAGCTAACTTGTTATTTGTTCTTGTAGGTTTACAAAAGACTAACTTGTTAAGTTGTGTTGATGCCGGTTGGCTCAACACATATATATGATCGAGACGGGAGATTACTTGAAAACTTGTAAAATGAACTCACCAAAGTAGCAATTGCATGCTTAGAATCAACCTAGTGTAGATTCACCCATCATTTGTCTTACTTGTCGCACTAATCGTTTTCACAACTTTTTGTGTGCATCAATTCAACCAACCCCCCCCCCTTTGTTACTTGTTACTATAATCGATAATTGCATCTAAAACACCTTAACTCTCTTGGGTTCGACCCTTACTTAACCACTATATTTGTTTTTAGTGTTAAGTCGGGATTTACTTTAAATTGGGTATAGACGACCATAGAAACACCTCCACTCAAGCATCAAAGCTCCTACTAGGCCTCAATTCGGTAACAAAGTCCATGGAGACATCCTCCCACTTCCACTGCAGCACTGGCAATGGATGGAGCTCACCTCCCAGTCGGAAATGCTCTATTTTGACCTCTTGACAGGTCGCGCACTGTGCCACAAATTTGGCTACATCGGGCTTCAGCCCTCCCCACAAATATGACCGTCTGACATCATGGTATATCTTACTCGTACGTGGATGTACTGAGTAAGGTGTACAGTGATCCTCCTGTATAATCCTCTGTCTCAGCTATGCATCAGCAAGTACACAGACGCGGTCATGGCGCCTCATCACTCCATCTGCTCCAATGGAGAAATGTGGTGCCTCTCCACGGGACATCCTCTCTTTGATCCTCATCAAGGTCGGGCAGATCCCCTGCTTCTGCTGGATCTCATCTATCAAAGCATGTAGAACCTCTAAAGCATAGAATTGGGCATCCTCATCAGGAAACTAGATGTCCAGCTCTAGCCTAGCTAGATCTCTCTAAAGTTGAGGCTGAACTGTTAGTCTCGCAATCGCCTTCTCTCTAGGCGTCTTCCTGCTCAAGGCATCAGCTACTACGTTCGCCTTCCTTGGATGATACCGAATCTCAAGGTCAAAGTCCTTGATCAGCTCGAGCCATTGCCGTTGGCGGAGATTTTACTCCCGCTGCGTAAAAATGTACTTCACACTCTTATGGTCTATAAAGATCTGACACGTGGCACCATACAGGTAATGTCTCCAGAACTTCAAAGCATGAACTACCGTTGTTAACTCCAAATCATGAGTCAGGTAGTTCTCCTCAAACGTCTTAAGTTGTCTAAGCGCATAAGCAATCACTGTGCTTCTTTGCATAAACACACATCCCAGGCCTAGCTTGGATTCATCACTGTAGACCACAAAATCCTCAAAATCGTCTAGTTGTGCCAAGACGGGAGTAGAAGACAAACGCCTCTTCAACACCTCAAAACTCTGGGTACACTGATCAGTCCATACAAATCAGGTAGTCTTCCTCAGAAGACTCGTAATTTGTCGGGCAATCACAGAAAATTTCCTACACAAAACGTCGGTAATAACCGGCTAGGCCAAAAAAGCTACGCACTTCCTCGACGTTCGTCGGTGTTGTCCATGCAGCAATAAACTGGGTCTTTGGAAGATCAACCATGATCCCGTCGGCGGAGACGATGTGGCCTTGAAAAGCAGCCTCAGATATCCTGAACTCGGACTTAGAGAGCTTGTCATACAACTCTGTATCCCTCAAAATCTACAAAACCGTCCTCAGATGACCGACATGCTCCTCTCTTCTGCGAGAATATACCAAAATGTCATCAATGAAAACTACCACAAACTGATCAAGGAAGTCGATGAAGATACTATTCATCAACTCCATAAAGATAGTTGGGGCATTCGTCAGCCCAAATGGCATCACTACAAACTCGTAGTGTCCATAACGGGTACGAAATGTCGTCTTGTGAACATCTTGCTCCCTCACCCTCAACTGGTGATGAGCGTAAGTAAATCCGGGAGAATAATGTCATTCCCTGAAGCCGATCAAGTAGATCATCAATACGTGGCAGTTGATATTTATTCTTGATGGTCACCTTGTTCATCTCTCTGTAATCGATACACAGTCTCAACGATCCATCCTTTTTCCGCACGAAGAGGACAAGTGCTCCCCAGGGGGATACACTAGGGCGGATGAAGCCCTTCTCAGGCAACTCGTCGAGTTGCTTCTTCATCTCCAACATCTCAATAGGCGCCATACGATATGGGGCCTTCGAGATGAGTCTCTTACCAAGCTCCAACCCGATACTGAAATCCACACTCCTTTGAGACGACAAGCTCGACGGCTTAGCAAATACGTTTGCAAACTCGCACACCACAAGTATGTCCTCCAATGCTGGACTCTCTCCGTCCTTCATGGCATAGCACCAGAAGGCATCACATCCTAGTGCTATCTGTCTAGCTGCTCGTGTGGCACTGATGACCGAACCCGTCTTCTCAAGGTCCCAACCTCGGAAGACCTCTATTTGACCTACCTCGGTAGAGACTTGATGACATGAATTATATACCATTATAATCATGCATATTATAGAGGTTTACCTCGATTTAACTTGCATTTAGAGAGGATTTGTGTACCTTTTAGGCTTTATTCATTTATATTCCGAAAATAGAGGTCTACACGAGTTTTGGTTGAATTGCAGGTAAATTCGGTGGATTTTGAAGCAAAAGGGAAGTAAGGAGCATCTAACGTTATTAGGGAAGCTTAAGGAGGCTTAGAGGATTCAAAAAGAGCAAAGGAGTTGTGTAAAAGGTTCACAAAAGAGAGGAAGGAAACAAGCCAACAAACGAGCATTCTCTGTTGAAGAAAATCGTGCCAATTTGTACATAAATCGGCCGATTTTCATTTGTAATAATCGAGCGTTTTCCTTTGTAAATTGGATAGCACGATTTTCTTAGCTTTCGGCCCAAGAATTAACACGACTCAAAGCCCATCACTTGTGGACTTGAGAAGTGTTTTGCAAAGCAGCCCATTAGCAAGGAACTATACATTGGAACCCTAGGAATGAAAATCAGGAGCTCGCAACGATAAATATTTACACAATTGAGAGAGATTGAAGATTCTTGGAAGGAGATTGAAGGGAAAGTGCCGAGAAGTCAATCTTTGTCATTAGGGTGAGATCCTTTATTTCCTCTACGATTCTTGTGGTTTGTGAACACATTATTGAGTGTTTTGAGAGATACTTTGATTTGATTTGAGATTTGTTTACAGATTTGCAGATTATTGAGTTTTTATTCAAAGTTCGGGTTTATTTGATTTATTCATTCAATCTCAATTTTGATTTGATTTTGAAAATGGTTGGCTAAAACCCTTGTGATTTTGGGGAGAATAGTTGATGATTGAGGCTTAGATGATGATAGACTGAAGTCATTTAACCATTTGGACCTTGAGAGTTTAGATTTTGACTTTGCGACAACCAGGAAAATCGCCCTGTTCTTGAGGAAAATCGGACGATTTAATCAAGATCCGGTCGATTTATTTCCCTTGACGATCTTTAATTGATTTATTCTTCAACCAAAGTTAATCCTTGCCTAAATCCCAACCATGCTTAACCTTTTTAACCTCTATTTAAGTGTGTGAAGAGACTTCATCATTGATTCTACATTTAATAAAGTAAGATTACAAGATTTGGGTAATAGAGAGATTCAACATCCTTTATTAAGGTTTAAGTGTGCTTTCTATATTTATCTTTGAGAGTCACATCCTGGGGTTTTGGGTAATTAGTTTGAGTGTAATTCTTATCCCTAGACCTTTCTATATTGTAGCATCAACAACCCTTATAGAGAGAGCCTTTGAGTAGACAAATAGGTTTCGGAACTTCACCATACGATATCTACTTTTGAAACACAATACCTTGGCAATATAAACTCTGTCCTTTGATCTTTAGAAGTGTCTTTAATCGAAAGCTGCAGTCGGGTACTTGAATCCTTGGAATCATTTACCTCCTTTATTAATCACAAAAGCTTTTGCACTTTGGTAGATAACTGAAATCGATTTTATTCTCACGAGATCCCTGAGTTCGACTCTGGAATTTCGTGCCTTACTACAGCTGATCCATACACTGCGGGTTCGCTTTTTCTTAAGTTCTAGATATAAATTTAAGACTTTGACGCACACACTTTTGAGCGAACAAGTTTTTGGTGCCGTTGCCGGGGATTTGGTCAAAACCAAATTCGGTTTTCTGTTGTCTAGCTTGGGAGCTCTTGCTCTTGTGATTTGATTTGTCTACTTGAGTGATCTTTGAAGATTCTTTAGGTATATACGAATGACTAGATCTGCCAAAGATCTAGTTCCTTTTGATCCCGAATTATAGAAAACTTTAAGAAGAATGTTGAAGGACAAAAAGATGGCTGGATATAACAAGAGAAACATCCAAGAGGAGTTGGATGAAGCTCAACTTCAACTTAAGTTGAGTGAGAAGGCTCGTCAAGAAGAATTAACAAGTCATCAATTCTAAATTGTTGAGCTCAAAGATATGATGTTGGACATGAAGTTGGAGCTGAATGACGCCAAGAAGAAGAAGGTCAAGAAACAAACTAAGTCCATTAGAGTTGAATCATCCGATGATGAGGATGATGATATGCCACACCTTGAGGACATTGATCCGGTGATCCATCCCATTCGTAACAATCCTAGACCACCAGTTGTTCCTCGCATTCCCGTTGGAGATGTGAGAGTTGCTCATGAAGGGGATGAACCACAGACTCTTGGGCAAATGATGGATCCAATTCAGCAACCGCTCCGTCTAGGTGTGAATTTCGGAGCTGAGGATATCCAGGAATTCAGTTTTAGCCTGCAAGTTATCACCATTGTTAGCCAAAGTCAATTTGGTTGAACGAGTGCTGAATCTCAACACCAACATTTGATGAATTTTGAGATTCTCATGGAGACAGTGAAACCGAAAAGGGCTACCAATACAAACTACAAGATCAAGCCGTTCTTCTTCTCTTTGAAGGACAAAGCTCTATCTTGGTATCAAGCTCTTCCAGCTGGAAAGCTTAACACAAGGGAGGATCTATCATCGGAGTTCCTCACCAAGTTCTTTCCGCCCTCCAAAATGGAGGAATTGAGAGGTAAGATTAATGCATTTTCTATGAAACCTAATGAAAGTTTGTTTCAATATTGGGAGAGGTTTCAGGATCTCTTATTGGATTGCCCAAACCATGGCATTTCAAAGCTGGAATTGTTGGAGATCTACTACAAAGGGTAGGATGTGGAAACACAATTCAATCTCCAATCTCTCTCTTGTGGTACAGTCATGGACATGAGGGAAGATGATGCTTGGGAGTTCATTGAGAAGCAAGCCCAAGTGATTGAGAAGTATTCCCACCGGAAGGTGAATCCTAATAGCCGGAATCAAGGAGATCACGGAGCTAAGTTGAATCAAGCTGCGCAAATACAAATATTCTCCCTCAACAATGAGATCAAAGAATTGAAGGAAGTCATAAAAACTAGCCTTCAAAAGGCGAAGGAGCAAGAGGCCAATTATATGTGCAGAGATAACAACCAAGGGAATAGGAATGACTACCGGAACAACAACCGGAATAATAACAACAGGAACTCCAACAACAACAATTGGAGATCCAACCAACAAAATCCAGGTAATCCCTATTCATATACTGAAAAAGCTTTAACATCTCCATCTTCTTCTACTCCTTTGAAAAGCCAGGAGGAATCATCAAATGGATCGAACAAGACAGAGAAAGAGAAGCCCGATCCCATCCTGGAGACGATATTAGGAAAGCTCCAAGGGTTGGAGAGTTACATAACTTCGGTTGATAAAGCTCCCAAAGCTTTAGAAAACCAAGTATTCAGCAAGGCCGGAGAAGTCCCGAGAGATCAAGGGAAGCTTTCCGGAAAGATGGAAGATAACCCAAAGGGAAGGGTTATGGCGATCACTACTAGAAGTGGTGTAACAACCACCGATCCTCAACCCAAAGTAGTTGAGACCACCACCGGAAAAGGGAAGAAAAAAGAGAAGGAAGATGTCTATGTTCCTTCCCCCGCTTATAAACCACCTCTACCTTTTCCTCAATCTAGAGCGCGGGCGCGTCTAGATATACACTTCGGTAAGTTTATTGATCTTATGAGTAAGCTGCATATTAATATACCTTTTATGGATAAAATTTTAGGTATTCCAGCTTATGGGAAGTTCCTAAAGGAAATCCTCTCTAACAAGAGGAAGTTAGAAGATATTGGAGAATTAAAGATGAGCACGGAGTCATCCGAACTCATCAAGACGATGACGGAGAACATGCCACCTAAGCTGCATGATCCAGGATCGTTTTGCATACCCATAACGTTAGGAGAGGTTACTTATGATGCACTATGCGATCTTGCAGCAAGCGTGAGCATCATACCACTTGCTTTGTGCAGGGCGGTTGGTCTAGGAGAGCCTAGACCGGTGAGGATGACACTTTACATGGCTGATCGTTCCATCACCAGGCCTGTAGAGATAATAAAAGACATTCCCGTAAAACTCGGTAAGTTTTACGTTCCTATAGATTTTCTCGTTCTTGACATCCTTGCAGATTATCCAATTCCCATCATTCTTGGGAGACCATTCCTTGCAACCTCCGAATGCATGGTAGATTGCAAAAATGGACAACTATCCTTCAATATAGGTGAAGAGAAAGCGGAGTTTGTACTCTCCTCTTTAATCAAAGAGCCAGCTTTGATAGAAGATGTTTTTAAAGGCTTTGATGAAGAAGAGTCTAGAGAAGTGGTGAGTTCGATCTTGATGAAAGATCCACTTCAAAAGGTTCTTAGTATGAGTATCATGAAGGAAGGAGTAGAGCATGATTGTGATGATGAAGTAAAAGCATTGAAAGATGCAGAGGAAGAGCCAGGGGCAGGATTTAAAGAGCTGGAAGTAACCCCGGAAAGTGTGAAAAAAATCGACCTACACAAAATAAATCACACAATTTCTAAAGAGGCAAGTTGATTTTTGACAACAGGAAGAAAAATTGCCCCAGAAATCGTCCGATTTTCTTCAGAGGGGGACGATTTATTGGTGATTTCTCAGGTTTCTACGAACTTGACTACAGTTGTTCTCAACTCTAATAATGCACTTCCCTCACATTCAAAGGATTCTCCCATGACATTAGATGGTCATGAATCATCAATCAAAGCACCTCCTTCATTGGAATTGAAGCCACTCCCTACACACTTAAATGTATGCATTCCTTGGGCCTAACTCTACATATCCTGTTATGGTTAGTGCAAATCTGAATGACGATGAACTTGAGAAGCTTATGAATGTTCTAAGACAACATAGGAGAGCATTAGGCTATACTATTGATGACTTGATAGGCATTAAACCTTCTCTATATATGCATAAAATATTAATGGAAGCGGATTACAAACCTTCACGTCAACCTCAAAGACGGTTAAATCCGATCATGAAAGAGGTCGTGAAGAAAGAAATCCTTAAACTACTTGATGCAGGAATCATCTTCCATATCTCCGATAGCAAGTGGGTGAGTCCCGTGCAGGTGGTACAAAAGAAAGGAGGCATTACCGTTGTTGCCAATAAGAACAAACAACTTATTCCCACAAGGACAGTTACGGGATGGAAAAAATGTGCATCGACTACCGTAAACTGAATGTGGCCACCAAGAAGGATCATTTTCCCTTTCCTTTTATTGATCAAATGTTGGAAAGGTTAACCCAACATTCTTACTTTTGCTATCTAGATGGATATAGTAGTTTCTTTCAGATTCCCATTCACCCGGATGATCAATAGAAGACGACCTTCACGTGCCCTTGGGGTACGTTTGCCTATAGAAGGATGCCATTCGGCTTATGCAACGCTCCAGCCACCTTTCAAAGGTTTATGATGGCAACTTTTCGGAGTATGTAGAGAATATCATGGAAGTATTCATGGACGACTTTTTGGTATATGGTTCTTCCTTCGATAACTGTCTCTCTAATCTTTCACTAGTCCTTAAGAGATATGAAGACACTAACTTAGTTTTAAACTGGGAGAAGTGTCATTTTATGGTCACCGAAGGAATTGTGTTAGTTTATTTAATATCGAATAGAGGAATAGAGGTTGATAGAGCCAAGCTAGAAACTATAGAGAAACTACCTCCTCCATCCTCGGTGAAAGGAGTTAGAAGTTTTTTAGGACATGCAAGCTTCTATAGGAGATTCATAAAAGATTTTTCTAAGATTTCAAAACCCTTAACTAATCTTTTAATGAAAGACGTAACTTTTGAGTTTTCGAAAGAATGTTTAGATGCTTTTTGCAGGATCAAAGAGGCTTTGATTTCAGCACCCATTATCCAACCACCCGATTGGACTCTTCCTTTCGAGATTATGTGCGACGCAAGCGATGTCGCTATAAGAGCTGTACTTGGACAGAAGAAAGATGGTCGTATACACGCCATCTAATATGCTAGCAAGACGCTAGACGAAGCTCAATTGAATTATGCTACTACGGAAAAAGAACTTCTAGCCGTATTTTATGCTTTTGAATAATTTCGTTCCTATTTTGTAGGTGCGAAGGTGATAGTCTATACGGATGATTCAGCAATCCGTTACTTTTTCACAAAGAAGGATGCGAAGCCAAGGCTTCTATGATGGATCTTGCTCTTACAAGAGTTCGATCTAGAGATCTGTGACAAGAAGGGATCGGAAAATTCAGTTGCTGACCATCTTAGTCGTCTTCCACACCTCACCATTGAGGCGGATGAGCTCCCTATCGACGACTCATTCTTTCACGAACAGCTCCACGAGATTGAAGAATGTCTTCAACATATCTCGAAAGGTAATGATTCATGGTTTCCTGACATTGTAAATTACCTTGTTTGTCAGGAGATTCCCCCAGGATGTTCATATGCTCAAAGAAAGAAGTTCTTTAAGGACGTCCGACACTTCTATTGGAACGAACCTCTTCTCTTCAAGAGAGGTCCTGATGGCATATATAGGAGATGCATTCTGGAGGATGAGGTGGAAAGTGTCATCCGCCATTGCCATTCTCTACCTTGTAGAGGACATGCTAGTTCCCACAAGACATGTGCTAAGGTACTTCGTTCCGGTTTCTTTTGGCCTACCTTATTCAAAGATGTGCAATAATATGTTGTTGCTTGTTATGATTGTCAAAGGACAGGTAATATTTCTAGGAGGAACGAGATACCCCTCAACAACTTACAAGAAGTGGAGGTTTTTGATGTATGGGGAGTAGAATTCATTGGACCATTCCCATCCTCTTGTGCTAACCAATACAAACTTCTAGCCGTAGACTATGTCTCAAGATGGGTAGAAGCAATCGCTTCTCCTACTAATGATGCAATGGTAGTGGTGAAGTTATTTAATAGAACGATCTTCCCAAGGTTCGGGACTCCCCGAGCCATCATTAGTAAAGGAGGAACGCACTTCACAACCCGTCGATTTGAGACTCTATTGGCTAAGTATGGGGTGACCCATAAGATAGCTACGCCATACCATCCACAAACTAGCGGACAAGTTGAGATATCAAATAGAGAGATTAAGGGAATTTTAGAGAAAATTGTCCCTAAAACACGGAAGGATTGGTCAATGAAGCTCGACGATGCGTTATGGGCGTACATGACCGACTTTAAGACACCTATAGGTACGACTCCATATAACCTTGTTTATGGAAAATATTGTCACCTTCCTATAGAGCTAGAGTATAAAGCATATTGAGTTGTCAAGTGGCTCAACTTTGACATGAAAGAAGCCGGAGAGAAGCGGCTATTGGAAATCAACGAGCTAGAAGAGATCCGGCTGAATGTGTATGAGAACGGAAAGATCTACAAGGAAATAACGAAGCGGTGGCATGATAAGCACATCATTCCAAAGGATTTGAAAGAAGGAGATCAAGTTCTTCTATTCAACTCAAGGCTTCGACTCTTCGCAGGTAAGCTTAAATCTCGTTGGACAGGACCTTATTTAATTAAACGTGTTTTTCCCCATGGTGCAGTTGAAGTATGGGGTGAACAAAGCGGATGTTTCAAAGTAAATGGCCAACGGTTGAAGAGGTACACACCGGAAGTTCCGGTTGAGGAGATAGCTCCTATCCTCCTCCATTGAACATCAAAACAAACACCGTCCAGCTAAAGACGATAAATCAAGCGCTTCTTGGGAGGCAACCCATGGTAGTATAGTTCTTTTCTTCTCTTTTCACTTAGAATAGATTAGATTAGTTGTTTCGTTTTCTTTTGTCTTTTTTTTGTTTGTTCCTCGATGCACTCTTGGTTTGTTTGTGTCAAAAATCGCATGAACTAGGTCCAAATTGGGAAATCAATGAAGAAAAGGGACACAAAATAGTTCAAATTGCAATCTTCAAAGAAAAGAAGGAAGGAAATCGAGCTACACAAAATAAATCGAACGATTCAGGAACAGAGCAAGACGATTTTTGGCAACAGGGAGAAAATTCGGGCCAAAAATCGACCCCCTATGAATAAGTCGTCCGATTTTATTCCTTGAGCTAAGAAAGTGAAGAAAAATCGGGCCGACAAATAAATCGACCCAATAAATCGTCCAATTTTCATTGCAAAACCTCCGGCCTATATAAAGCCTTCACCACTCGATTCTTTTATTCCACACTTCTCCATTCCCGATTTCCATTCGTCCCAAAGAGCCGAAAATTGCCTACCCTCTCATCTCCTCGTTTCTTAATCGTTTTGAACGATTCTTGATCCTAAACTGAAGTACTTTCAACAAGGAACAAGGATCTACAAACAACAAGCTTGGCAAACTGCTCATTCATCCGGAATTCAGAATGGAGACTTTGAAAAGAATCACTAGAAATGCGGGGAAGAAGAAGGGATCTTCTTCCAAACAAACAATTTAGAGACTTGGTTTCTAGTTTCCAAGGTGTACGCACCGACTACCAGGATCTTCACTACGACTTTCAGGCACTCCACACCTATTACAGCGCCTTGAACACCCAGTTCACGGCGTACCGCCGGGAGACGGATGCTAGACACTCCTCCTATGATGGCCAGATGAGGGACATGTACTATCATCAGTTTGGCCACTTCTACGATCCCAGCGCACCGATGTATCCATATCCACCTCCACCACCGCCACCGACCGAGGATTGAGCTTCCACTCCATTTTACATTGTAAGTATGTTTCTCCATCTTATGCTTGATTTTTCACATTCACGACAATGTGAAGGTTAAGTATGGGGTGGGGGTACTTACAATCTCTTTTACTTCATTTTCGCACTCTATGTACTTTGTGTTACACTTGTTGAATTGGCTTGTAATAACTCTTGCACTACTTGCTTTCCACTATGACATTCGCATTTGTATGCTTTCATTCGAAAATTATGAGTTTTCAAAAAAATTTTTTGCTTCTTATCATAGAAATGACCTCTATGATGAGAATTGTGATGTGGAAAAGGCAAAAAGATGACATGGTTATGTTGAGAATTTAATCTTAACATGAATGAGCTTGCTTTTCTTACTTGAATGCATGAATGGTTTATATGATCTTGATGTTTTGATAAGAGAATGAAATAATGGTCAACGCTATATTATAAGTTCTTTTGCATCATATAAGAATGACCAAGGCAATTCACTTCTTCTCTAGTTCATATCTTGTTCATGCTAGCTCCTCAATGAAATATATGACCTCCTTTTTACCATCCGGGAATTAGGATAGGGGATTGTAAAAGGCATGCTTGATGTGGGAGTGCCAATATAAATGTGTTAAGTGAAAGTTTAGCAAATTATAGGTTTAGGGACGTTGAACATGAGGATGAGTAACACGGCACCATTCACATAGCCGGGTGTTTGTGTCTTGCCAAAGTTCGACTGAACGACAAGTCCTAACGGGATATGGTATGTGCATTAAGGGTTTGAGGAATCTCGGAAATTTAGAAACGCCGATCTCCTAGGCTTCGGTTATTGTGTACCGCTGTCCATACTCTCAAAAAGTAAAGTACAAAGAAAGCAAAATTTTACATGCAAAGCATGTGTGGTGAAGTTAAGTTCTTGAAAGTATTGTGTTGTTCCTCTTTCCCGTATTAGCATCACATTTCCTTAAAAGATTTCCCACCCTTATTACGTTTCTTAGACCTTTTTTTTTATTGGAAGACCTTGAGACTTTTATGTAGATGTTTAAGACTTCATGGCTTAGATTTGTTTCATTTTAATTGTCTTTACATCTTTATCATGTCCTTTATTTGTGTCTTTGAGAAGGAAAAGAGAGTTAGTTCATATTGTGATTATTATTGATACATGCCTTGTCTTCCTATGTCTTAAAATATCACTTTGAGGGTGATGCAATAAGAAGAAGCACTTCCAAACAAAAGGTTTTTGAGTTTTCATATATATAATCATGACATCTTGTATTCTAGGTTTGAATCTTGCTTGGGGACAAGCAAGGGGCATGTATGGGGTATTTTGATGATATGAATTATATACCATTATAATCATGCATATTATAGAGGTTTACCTCGATTTACCTTGCATTTAGAGAGGATTTGTGTACCTTTTAGACTTCATTCATTTATATTCCGGAAATAGAGGCTACACGAGTTTTGGTTGAATTGCATGTAAATTCGGTGGATTTCGAAGCAAAAGTGAAGCAAGGAGCATCTAAGGTTATTAGGGAAGCTTAAGGAGGCTTAGAGGATTCACAAAGAGCAAAGGAGTTGTGTAAAAGGGTCACAAAAGAGATGAAGGAAACAATCTAAGAGACGAGCATTCTCTGTTGAAGAAAATCGTGCCAATTTGTACATAAATCGGACGATTTTCATCTGTAAAAATCGAGCGGTTTCCTTTGTAAATTGGATAGCACGATTTTCTTAACTTTCGGCCCAAGAATTAACACGACTCAAAGCCCATCACTTGTGGACTTCAGAAGTGTTTTGCCAAGCGGCCCATTAGCAAGGAACTATATATTGGAACCCTAGGAACAAAAATCAGGACCTCGCAACGGGAAATATTTACACAATTGAGGAGAGATTGAAGATTCTTGGAAGGAGATTGAAGGGAAAGTGCCAGGAAGTCAATCTTTGTCATTAATGTGAGATTCTTTATTTCCTTTGCGATTTTTGTGGTTTGTAAACACATTATTGAGTGTCTTGAGAGATACTTTGATTTGAATTGAGATTTTTTACACATTTGGAGATTATTGAGTTTTTATTCAAAGTTCGGCTTTATTTGAATTATTCATTCAATTTCAATTTTGATTTGATTTTGAAAATGGTTAGCTAAACCCTTGTGATTCTAGGGAGAATAGTTGATGATTGAGGTTTAGATGATGATAGACTGAACTCATTTAACCATTTGGACCCTAAGAGTATAGATTTTAACTTTGCGACAAACAGGAAAATCACCTTGTTCTTGAGGAAAATCGGACGATTTAATCAAGATCCGGTCGATTTATTTCCCTAACGATCTTTAATTGATTTATTCTTCAACCAAAGTTAATCCTTGCCTAAATCCCAACCTTACTTAACCTTTTTAACCTCTATTTAAGTGTGTGAAGAGACTTCATCATTGATTCTACATTTAATAGACTAAGATTACACGATTTGGGTAATAAAGAGATTCAACATCCTTGATTAAGGTTTAAGTGTGCTTTCTATCTTTAACTTGAAGAGTCACATCCTGGGGTTTTGGGTAATTAGTTTGAGTGTAATTCTTATCCCTAGACCTTTCTATATTGCATCCTTAACAACCCTTATAGAGAGAGCCTTTGGATTAGACAAATAGGTTTCGGAACTTCACCGTACGATATCTATTTTTGAAACACATAACCTTGACAATATAAACTCCGTCCTTTGATCTTTAGAAGTGTCTTGAATCGAAAGCCGCAGCCGGATACTTGAATCCTTGGAATCATTTACCTCCTTTATAAATCACAAAAGCTTTTGCACTTTGTTAGATAACTGAAATCGATTTTATTCTCACCAAATCCCTGAGTTCGACTCTGGAATTTCTTGCCTTACTACAACTAATCCGTACACTGTGGGTTCGCTTTTGCTTAAGTTCTAGATATAAATTTAAGACTTTGACGCACACACTTTTGAGCGAACAAGACTGTAACAGTCCTCCTACCAACATCTAAAACCGCACGGTATCTACGCATCCAATCCATACCAAATATGACTTCTTCATGCATCAATGGCATGATTAAGAAGTCCACAAGAAACACATGAGTCCATAAACGAAGGGGACAACTACGTATCTCACTGGTACGTCTGACCCTACTACCAGCAGGTAACCCTATAGTAAAGGGTATCCCCTCTATGGTAGCTAAACTATGACTCTTAACACATATATAAGAAATAAAGGAATGCGTACCACCCATATCAAACAAAACTCTAACAAGTAAACCATTAAGCAAAATGGTACTTGTAGCAGCCGGTGCAGGTAGCTCCTCTGCACTCCAAAGCTCAAAGACTCTACCCTGAGCTCCTCTAGTGTCCATGGTACTCCCACCACGACCTTTATCTCTACTCGGCCCGGGAGCAGATCCTTGAGTAGAAGGACGATCTGAGACCTTGTGTAGTCCATGTGTCTGCTGTTGAGGTTTCCTCTAACCACCTTCCATCACACTAGCAAGAGAAGAACCCTGCTGAGTTGCAACTCCACCTTGCCTACAGAAGGCGGCTCTATGACCTGGTCTACCACAGGTGAAGCAAGTCACAACTGGCCTAGTACATTTTGGCCTCAAATGTCCAGGATCACCATAGTTGTAACACTATCGTCCCTTATCTATAGTCACGGTAGATGAGGGGTAGCTCTGTCGTCTCTGACTCCATCCGGAACCAGATGCTCCTCCAACACCACTGGTCTTCCCGGTGCATTGCCTCTTCTCAGACCGTCTCGGCTGAAAAGCCTTCCTCTGATTGGCTCGATCTCTCTCATAAGTAGAACCCATCAGCCAAGGACTTGCAATGGAATCCCGCCATGTATGAGCGTGTACCCTCGCTCAGTCGACGGGAGAACAGATACACATATTGGTCCTCAGATGGTGCAGTTGGCGTTTGGAATCGGCACATCCTCAAAGCCGGCTTCCACAAAATCATGCAGCTTCTCCCTCCTCAGTGAGGCAGGGAAGAACTGCTCTTTGATCATACTCCTCATGCGATCATAGCTGGTGGCTCTGGCTCGTACAGTCCTTCACCACTGATGTGCAAGGTCACGGAATGGAGACAGAACTAACTCTATCCGTCTGTTCTCAGGACACCTGATAGACTCTAAAGTTGAGTCTAAATGTCCTATCAATACCTCTGTATCCAAAAATAACCTTCCCAAAGAATGGTTGTACGCCCATCTGATGGAATGCCTTCAACCAGGTATCTAGTCGAGGCCCTCTGGTCTCCTTTAGAACTAGAACAGTCTCAGCAGCATGTGCCGGCATAGCTGTCACCTGTGTGGCTACCTGAGACATCTTAGAAGATCCCACATGCCTTGGTATATCTGGGGCCCGTTTGCCAGCTCTAGTAGCCTCCTCAACGCATCTGATGTACTCTCTACACTCTGGCCCTCTAATGGAGAAATGATCCGAGTCATTTGACTGAACTCGATGTGAATGTTGTCTCCTAGATCCACCACTCCTCGTCTCTGGGATGACACTCTCGGCAATCTCCTCATGCACCTCCTCCACCACTGGTGGATCAGCAGCGGGAACTTGTCCCTTTCCTATCACACCCAGAGGAAGAGGCGGCCTACTTCTACCTCGGCCTACGGCAGCAGGAGCTCTAGTCCGAGCCATCTCCGGGGTATGCACACCAAACCTATAAGGCTCTATACAGGCCATATGTATATATATTTATATATAACACATATACAAACATAATCCACAGTACATATATATACTGCAGAGATCCATAGCAGAGGTGGCGACTTCTCGTACATCCTAACCCAATACTACACTTTAAAACCAAAAATCCTTTGAAAACGTCACATCCCTTTCGGGTTCTGTTTATTTTACATATCAAACCTCATTGCAGGTAGTAAGTGCCTTTGTTGTCAACCTAAGACTCTGATACCAACTCTGTAACAACCCCGAATCTGCGGGACTCGGAGTGTCACATTGGGCTCGGATCTCACAATGGATCCTGACCCTAGTCTGTCAACAAGTTCACTGGATCTTACAATATGGCACTGACAAATATAAAACAAATGCATAAAACTGTAGAACCAAAAGGTGAACAACATCATAGCCGAGTATATAAAACAACATCCTCACACAGGAGGTAACAAAAGATCATCCTCACGCAGGAGGGAAACATAAACAACCCCAAAAGCCATAACCATCTTATGTACGAGAGGTCCTCGGCCTGCCACCCTGCTAGATCACTAAGCAACACACCTATCTTGTAGGGCATCTACAACATTGTATAAAACCATAAGCTAACAAAACATATATAAGGTAACGCATAAGCACAAGCACAATCATGAAAGATAAACACATCAGCATGTTATCACACATTTACCCATTTTATCAACTTTATATAATAGTCATTCTTTCAAATCGTTAATATATAGATAGATGAAACTATGAGACACGAGGACCAATACATCCTCGCCTTTGAGCCTCCTAGCCATGTGGAAGTAGTGTCGGTCACACAACCTGTGTACCCTATGGGAATGGATTGCGCCCTTCCTGTATACCAGATGGCCTAACATCAGAAAACTTCCCCGACTCCACGGCGGGATGAAAGGGAAAGGTTATCATAGCCATGCATACGGGGCAATCAATAAAACATAGGTCGGTAATTGATGACACGATTTATGACACTAATTTCGGCACTCTTTTAGATATTTTTCCATTCCATTCATGCATGTTTCCGCATTAGTTCATGACGTTTACGCTTAATTCATGCATATTGTCGAGATAGACGTCTACACAGACTTTTGTCGGTTTTGTAGGTATTTTTGGGAGATTTTGGGGCTTAATCGATACATTCGAGGATCATTCCTCGTAATGACACACTTCCGGACACATTAGGGAGCAAGATAGGAGCAAAGGAAAACATATAGGACCTTGTTGGTGCATGCCTTGCACCAACTCGTGGCTAAATGATTCAATGAAGGCTGAACAAGAGAAATCACGGTCACTGGGACTTCCACGGGCGTGGAACTAGGCCGTGGTTCTCTCTAGACCACCTTGACATGTGTCCCACGATCTCTTTGGCCGACTCTTGCTCTTTGTGCGGTATTTAAGTGATCTTTGCAGGCTGTGATTGTGAGGATCAGATCTCTCTTTTCCCTTTTTGACCTAGCTTCTTCCCCAAAACACTTCTCCATTGTAGCCTCTCTTCCAAGCACCCATTGTGGGTGTTCTTGGAACAGATTAGTGTAGATTTTCATTTTAGAGTGAGATTAGAGTGGTTTTGAGTGAGGTTTCCATTGTTGACAACTTGGAACAGCTCTTGGGGCCTTTGTATGATTTGGTAACTTCTATTCTAGCTTTTAATGTCTTTTCTTTGGATTATTCTTCATTATCTATCCATTACTTGCAAGCATGCTCTATTTGTGAAGTTTGATCTTGAAATGTATGTTGTTGGCTGAATAGTTGTGATTCTAGGGTAAAGGAATGATGTTTATGCTTTGGACTATGATTGTATAGACTTCCATGTTAGCTTAGGATTTCTTTGTGTTCGAATCCCCAGCTCAGAGGAGAATCACGGTCTGATCTTCATGGTTCCACAGCCGTGGTTTTGCATAATTCACCCGTGTTTTGTTATGTTGTTCTTGTATTGATGAATCTGGATGTTTGGATGTAGATGTGTTGCAATCCTAGTTTTTGTTGAGCCTAACCTAACTTAGGGTGACCTATTGTTTGCAACCTAATTGAGGAATGAGACTTACCCGGTAATTTCTCCTCTTAGATACCTAAGATGACGAACCCTAGGTAGTATTGAGCTAAAAAAGCCGCTATTGGATTGAGTGTGCTAGGATCGTTGCCTAAGACTTACCGTTTTCGAGACTTACCCGGTAAGGAGGGGTTTGACCCTTAGGTAGTGGCCGATTTGTGTAGAACCTTAGGTGCAAGACTAGTGGAGCATGAGACTTACCCGGTAATTTCTCCTCTTAGGTTCCTTGAGACTTACCCGGTAATAGGACCTTAGGTGCGAGACTAGTGGAGTATGAGACTTACCCGGTAATTGCTCCCATTAGAAAAAACACCCAACTCCGAACAACCACAACCTTCCTTTGATCTTTAGAAGAATGAGTCCATTGTCATAATCGGAATTCCAAATCTCTAGAATCCGCTTTCTTATCTCTTATCTCTTATCCTTGTGATTGTGTGTTTGTTTGCATTGTTTCTATTGATATAATTGTGATCTTTTTTGATCACCCAAAACCAACCAAAAATATTTTGTTTTGCACTTTCTTTATTTCTCATCTCAGCTTAGTTTAGATTTACACTATCTTTGATCATTGAATGACTTGATTTCACCTCAGTCCTTGTGTTCGACCTCGAAATACTTTCCTTTCTATGAAACGATCCGTACACTGCGGGTTTTGCTAGGTAGTTTAGGATTTTAGTTCGAGTTTATAAATGTAAAGCTTTTTGTGCTACATCTCTAGCGTAACAGTAATAACGACATTTCATACTATCATAGCAAACATATAGCGCACACACAACTCATGCAAACACCCAATATAAGGATGGTAGCTAAGTAACTCCTTCAAACTTACCTCAACCTCGTATAAAGCTCAACCAAAATCAACCTCCAATCGTGAGAGGTACACTGCCCAATAACAAGGCACAGAGAGATTTAAATCACTATCAATCAAAGGGGTCGCACCTAGACCGAAGGGATCCATAGGATCATCCTCAACCTAAGCCTCACAACCTAATAATCCTCAAAAACCGTAAAAGGCATAACATAATCAAACATCATCCAAACACTCTCATCTAGACCTAGCATGGTACCATACTCTCATACTAGGAAAGGTAGAAGAAATGCCAACCATAGACAAGCCTAGGAGCAAGACACGCCTTCAGAACCAAGAGAAAAGCAAGGCTGGTGCAGGTAGCAACAAAAAAAGCTGGAAGATGGCATAGGGGCGGATCACTGCCGGTGTTGGGGCGGTCCAGAAGGTGGCAGGGGCGGCTGGTGTGCAGAGGGTGCACTTCCGGCTGTCCTTTGCTTCTCAACTCAATCTTCTTCACTCCTTCTTCATCCAGCAGCCATACAAATATATATACATACATATATACATCAATTGAAGCAAATCAAGGCTGCCACAAGATCAAACTTGTGGAACCTAAGCTAGAATGGAAGGGAAGAAGGAAAGAAGAAAGAAAGAAAAAAGATATGAAGAGATGGACGAAAGCTCACCAAGCTGAACCCAAACAAAAGCAGCACACCATCAACACCTCAAGGTTGGCTCAATTCCAAGCACAGTGTTCGCTCCAAAAGGTGTGTGCAAGCTTTAAAATTTATAACCCAAGAAGTATGCTTGAACAATATGCGAACCCGCAGTGTAGGAATCAATTGTAATAAAAGCAAGAATTCTAGGGGTCGAACACAGGGACAATGGTGAAACAAAGCATGGAATCAGGTAGTCAAATGTGCTTATGACTACGAATTAAAGAAATCAAATATGATAATAAGTCAGATAAAGGGAATGCGGATTGTAGGGATTAAAGCATCTAGTTGTCGTTCCGACTCAAGATCTCAAAAGATAACGCGGACAAAGCTGAGGTTTACAAAGCGAAGGTGTTTCTAAGGTGGGAATAGATTATCGGGTAAGTCTCACTACTCATTATCCCAAACCAAAGCCCCTATTACCGGGTAGGTCTCAAGGTACTAAGGAAAGGAACTATAATCTCAAACCAACACACCACCCAAGGGAATAGAATCAACCTTTACCGGGTAAGTCTCAGGCTAACTCACAAAGATGGGATGAAGGCACACTCAAACCGCAATAAAGGATAAACTTTTATTACCTACACTCATGATCTTGGGTAAACAAGCAAAGGAATCACCGGGTAAGTCTCATCCTAGGCTTGCATTTAACAAGGATAGGATTTGAGCAAACTTAAACTCTTAACTCAGATAAGGTTCAGGAAAGGTTCACCTCATTCAGTTATATTCCACCCCGGCAAAGATGTTCAATGACTGAGTGAAGTGTTCTACGGTTAAGGTAAAGGCTCGAGCTTTCAGGGTCCTACTGGGATTAAGTTCATTCTGTCATCGTCTTTCCCAAAACTTTCATTCAATCACCCTAGAATCGCATAAGAAACTTTGCCAATAATCATCATGATAACAATAATCAAATTTATGGAAAAGGAATCAATATTTAAACAAGAAAACCATAAGAAAATGGTCTCAATAACTGAATCAAACAATCAACAAACAAGCGTTCCTCAATCACAAATCAGCAAAGACAACAAACCAAAAGAAATCTAAGAAAGTCTTACAAACTCCTTCCAAAGCCAACTTCAACTATGATTCCTTCCTTCCTTGAACTTCAATCCTTCAAACTTCCTTCAATTCTTCCTTTAAAACTTCCAGAAAATCCTTCAATTGTTGGATGTGTTCGCTCCAAATGGTGTGTGCAAGTTTTAAATTTATAACCCTAGAAGTATGCTTAAAACAAGGATGCGAACCCGGAGTGTACGGATCAATTATAGTAAAAGCAAGAATTCCGGGGTGTCGATCTCAGGGACTTAGGTGAAACAAAGCAAGTATAGGTCGTCAATATTGCAAATAACCACAAATGCGATTAAAACAATCAAAGATGATAACAAAGTCAATTAAACGAAATATGCAAATTCTAGGGATTAAAGCATCTAGTTGTGGTTCCAACTCAAGATCTCAAAATAAGCGGACAAAGCTGAGATTTTGCAAAGGGAAGGTGTGACTAAAGTGGAATAGATCACCGGGTAAGTCTCACTACTCACAATCCCAAGCCAAAGAACCTATTACCGGGTAAGTCTCAAGGTACTAAGGAAAGGAATTATAATCTCAAACCAACACACCAACCAAGGGAATAAAATCAACATTTACCGGGTAAGTCTCAGGCTAACTCACAAAGATGGGATGAAGGCACACTCAAACCCCAATAAAGGATAAACCTTTATTACCTACACTTATGATCTTTGGTAAACAAACTAAGGAATTACCGGGTAAGTTTCATCCTAGGCTTGCATTGAACCAGGAAAGGTGTAATAAGAATAGGATTTGGCAAACTTTAACACTTAACTCTCAGTTACGGATCAGATAAGTCACCTCGTCAGTCAAGTTGCACCCCGGTCGAGATGTTCATCGACTAAACGAGATGTTCTAGGGTTAAGGTTAAAGACTCGAACTTTTAGGGTCCTACTGGGATTTAAGATTATTCTATCATTGTTTTTCCCACAACCTTCAACCAATCACCCTAGAATCGCACAAAGAAATCAGCCACTCATCATCATGAAAGTAATAATTAAATATATGGGAAGAAAACGAATATTTGAACACAAAAACCTTCAGAATAAGGCTTCAATAACTGAATCAAATAAACAAATCAGCGTTCCTTGGATAACAAATCCAACAAGACAATCAACAAGAAAGGAATCTAAGAAAATCTTACAAATCCCCTTAAAAAGCTATCACAAGCTATGAACTTCCTTCCTTCAATCTTCAAACTTCCTTCAAAACTTTCTTCAAAATTCCAGAAAACCCCTTAATTGCTGGATGCTCTCAGCCTCTAAGCACGTTCTAATTTGTGGAAAATCCAACCATTTATATAGGAGAATTATCTTCCAAAGATAAAATATCTTAAAAAGATAATTTCCTAATAAAATATATCGATATCTCTAAAATAGATCTCCAAAATATATGATCTTCCTTCCAGAAATCCAGCCCAAAATTATAAGATCTCTCCTTCCAAAAATAAAAAGATCTCGGCCAAATAAAATATATCTCGCCGCGTCCAGGGTGTTCGCCTCGGTCGGGGCGCTCCTCTAGATCACCTCGGTCGAGGTGACTCTATGGTCAACTGTTCGCCACTTAGCGTGCATGCAATCAAGCTTTAATATTTATAAAACTAGAATAAAAGCAAGCGAACCCGCAGTGTACGGATCGGCGTAGATTAGCAAGTATTCCAGAGTATCAAACTCAGGGATTTGGGGGGTTAAATCCAGTTATATATTATCAAGCAAGTAAATGTATGAAGCTTTGTAAATATTGGGAAAACAACAATTCTAAAGATCCAGGAATCCAGTCGTGACAATCAATTCAAGATATACTAAAGATATAAGGACAAAGTTGAGGTATGCAAAGGTATACGAATATAAGGAGATGTACGGTGAAGTTCCAAAACCTTATATGACTCACCTAAAAACACTCTCTATAAAGGTTGTTGAGGCTTCAGTATAGAAAGATTCTAAAGGTAAGAATTAATGTCAAATACCCAAACTTGTAATCCAAGGATCAAGACTAACTAAACCGATTAAGGTTGTGACACTCGAAATCGAAGTAGAGGTTGTTGAGGCTTCACTACTACCTAGAAAAGGCAAGCCAAGACTAAGTTAAAGCAAATCTTTAACTTTGGATTAAAGTAAAAGCAAGGTTCGTAAACTGACACAAAATTACGGGTAGTTCTTGAGTTCCACGGCCGTGGAATCTCAAGAACAGACCGTGGTTTAAGGTCGTCGGCGAGATCTCTCTAACTCTCAGGGTCCAATCAAATTACGATCGATCTATCATCATCTAAGCCACAACTATCAACCCTTCACCTTAGAATTGCTAAAGGGTTTTAGCCAACAACAGTCATATTGATATCAAATTCAAGATTTAAAAGAATGAAAGATGACAACCTTCGAAAACCTTCAATAAACTTTAAGTCAATCTCGAATCCACAAACAATAATGATGATGCAACTCAGATTTGGAATAAACACAAACAAGTAACTATCCTAGATAAGAACGAAGAACGGGATGTCAATCCGTCTTCTAATCAAACCTAGGAACCAAGGGCGTAACTTCCGCCACAAACGGTCTTCCAAATCTTCACTCCTTCCGTAAGCCTTTCCGTCAATTCGGAATTCTCAATAGGGCTATACGCGGTCTAAGCAGAGGTGTAAGCGAAGGTGACAAAATCTTCTCCCTTCCGTCCTTTTATAGGGTAAGATAAAATGTGTCTTCCGGCCCATGTGTGTAGGAGATCTTGGCTTTAATTATTGCGTTAAAAGATCGCCTAAATCACGGTCAACAAGGATTCCACGACCGTGCTTTAGAGCGTGGTTTAGAGCGTGGAAAGTAATTACGGTGCTTCACAATTTCCACGACCGTGTAAGTCACTGGAATGCTCCACGCTTGTGTTGGCCAAGTTCCACGGCCGTGGTTTAGAGCGTGGACTTCAATACGGCCGTATTATAAAGCGTGGAACGTAGATAGCTCGTAATTTCCTTTACTTTGTGTCATTCCTCATCTTTAGCATCATTCTTAGCTCCTTTGTGGTGTCCTCAATCCTTGGACATGCTCAATCAATCTCCATTCTCTCTCAATTCATTCAATTTTAGCTCGTAATCGCCTACAATCAACACAAAGCTTATGTAGACCTCTATATCGACAATATAGACAAACTAGCTCACAATTGCTTGAATGCTTTATCAATGGACATCAATATGGATGAAATGCATCTAGAAAACGTGCCTAAAATATCACAATATTTCATGCTAACAAAATACCCCATACTTGCCACTTGCTTGTCCCCAAGCAAGGTCTTTCAAAAGCTTTAAAACTCAAGTTAGGATGAAATATGGATACACTCTCAACAACAAAACTTCTTTTAGATGAATGCGCTCTCTAATCAATAGATCATTCTCAAACCTTGCTTCATTCGTTCATAAGACTCTCATATACATAATCAAAGAGTAAAGAGTAAAGAAAACTCATATATTGATCAAACTTCATTGTAAGCATCAAAACCTTCAAACATTATCAAAATCAATCATAAGAAACTTCAATTTAGATCACCAAGTCATATAGCATTCTCTTGATCTTAAGGACTTTCAAATAAGGTCTAGAATGTGGAAAGGGAAGGAAAACTTTAAGGAATGTGGTGCATGAATCCGGGAAAGTGGATAACTAACTCTTTTCTTTTTCTTTTGCGGTTTCCGCAACACTTTCAACTTAGAGCTTCGCTCTTCTTCTTTTCACTTCGTTTTTCAACTTTACTTTTGGAGTTATGGACAGAGGTGCACAAAAACCGAAGCCTAGGAGATTGGCGGTTCTCAATTTTGCGAGAAGCCTCAAACCCTTGATGCGCATACCATAATCCGCTAGGAATATCGCTCAATCCGACTTTGGCAAGACACAAACATCCGGCTATGTGAATGGTGCCGAGTTACTCATCGTCATGATTGACTTCCCCAAACCTATAATTTCTTTCTATTCTTTTGAATGCAATTAATTGCTTTCATGGCCCTCCCACATCAAACATGCCTTTTTCAATCAACTCCTCCAAATTCCCGGATAGGTAAAGGAGGTCATTATTTCATTGAGGGGCTAAATGAGCAAAGAAAGAAGAAAGAAAATCGAATTGCCTTAATCATCTCAACAAGAAGTATAAGAACTTATTATGTGATTTCAACCTTATTTTCTCAACATGATTTAGGTAACATTCTTCACATTATGAAACTTGCAAAAGAGGAATAATCAACTCATTCAATTTCTTTTCAAATCACTATTTGTTTAAGCATGCGATTGTCATCAAAACTCAATTCACAAGTAGTGATTATCATAGAAGTCATCTCTATTCTTAGAAGCACAAAATTTTCAAAATTTTTCAATTTTTATGGGTTTTTCAAAAGCTTTTTCATGCAATGCAGTAATGAAACGTGTAGCAATAGAATGAAACATGCAACGGTGTTCAAGATAAAAGCATACAAAGTGAGTAAGAGTTATTACAAATGATTAGTCACACCCCACCCCATACTTGGAACAAACATTGTCCCTAATGTTCAAAAAGACAAATAAAGAAAAGAAAGAAAGAAAAAGAACTCACAAGACGGTGGTAGAGCGGCTAAAACTGTAGATCGTCCATGTCATCACTGAGGTGGAGGCGGTGGTGGAAACGGGAAGAAGCCTAGATCATAGTTCCGCCCAAACTGCTGGTGGTATATATCTCTCATCATGCGATCATGATCGTCGGCTCGTGCATCCCGAGCATCTGCACGGATCTCCAAAGCTCCGACCCTGGTGGAAAGATCGGCGGCCCATGCTGGCTGCTGCTCATACCATCTTGGCGGCTGGCTGTACCATGCCGGTGCGTCTGACGGTGCTGGTGCAGATGGTGGCTGTGCATGCCATGGTGGTGGAGCTCCCATCCATTCCGGCTGAGTGCTATACCAAGTAGGAGGATCCGCAATCCATGTAGGTCTCTCGCTCACGCTAGCGCGGCGAGAAGAAGATCCTGAAGCTCTAGCGGGACGGGGAGAGCGTCTAGGAATATCAGGAACGGCATCCGGCTGATCCGGAAAGGTGCCAAAGTCATGCTCTCCTCCTCCTCCCTCATAGTCAAATCCACCTCTCATCTCCTCCTCCTCTACAACTGGTGGTGGTGGAACGTAAGGAGGGGCTACAAGTCTGTTCGCATGCATGGCAGTGAACGTCTCCTTCCAGTTATGGCATCCAGCCATAATGGAATACTCAGGAAGCCACTCAATCCCTCTCCCTGTCCTACTCTCCCAAGGCATAGCAGCGAACGGTGGACCTCTATGTGTAGGGAAAATAATGCCTCTAGCCATGAGGCTCTGTAGTCCTAGGGTACTAGGTGCAATGCGTGTGCATGCTGAGAAGTCTACCCCTAACGTCCTAGCAAGGTGGGTCACCATCCCATCGTATCCAATGTTACCAGGCCTCTTGTTCTTTAGCTTACTCATGGTAGAAGCTAAGAGGGTGGCACAATCAGATGGCCGACAATACAACATGTAGTAGAGGAGAAATAGCTCGTCTGTCTTAATTTTCTGAGGTGTCTCCATCCTAGGGAAGAGACACTCAAAAAGCACTCTATGGGCTATCTTCAAGGCTAGGTGATAGATCAACCTAGCCTTGATATCAGCTGGCTGCCAGCGGTCCTCGATGGCGTATATCATCGCAATCTCCTCCCAAAAATCCTTGGCGTACACGCCACTGGGGAATCGACCATTGAAGGTCTCATGGAACCCAAAGATGGCTCCAAACTCTCTAATCTAAAACTCATAGTTTCTTTCCATCAGCCGGAAAGAAACGGTCCTGTCAACATGGCTATGCTGGAATGAGACTACAAACTCCCTAGTAATCTCCTCATATGCGTCTTCCCAAATAGCGGAAAAGACGACTAATCCGGCTCTATCTAGGAGATAAGTGAGGTCCCCTACCACATGTAAAGGCTCTAGCTCCTCAAGCAGCAAATACCTAGGTCCAATGACAGCTCTCTTCTCGATCCTTTCTAAGGCATCGAGGTGATCCTCATGGATAGTAGGGATCCTAGGGGGAGGTGGTGATGGTGATGAAGGGGGTGATGGGGGCTCAGCGGGTGGTGCTCTAGAAGAAGAGGAAGTGTTGCCCTTCCTTTTCTTGTTCTTATTCCTATCAGAGATTCTCCTCACAAAATCCATTACTGTTGAAAATCACGGTCTTTCTATAGAAACCACGGCCGTGGAATGCACAAAGACCGTGGTTCGGCTCGTGATTTCTCAAAACTCAGCAAAAATTAACCAAACTCAACATCAAGCAGCCCTAGACTAATTTCAGTCCAATTCCAATCAGTTCTCCTAAAAATTCTAGCAAAAACGAAGCCGAATCGACAAAGAGAAGAAAGAACGAAAAACCTAAGTTTTTGGATTTTGAAATCCGAATTCTGCTTCCTCCGGTGATTTTCCGCTCGAATTGTTGCTTGGATCTTATAGGTGGTTGGATTTGTTTCAGTTTTGGCCAAAGAATCGTTCGAAAAGATTAACGAATGAGAAATTGGGAGAGGAGGAAGGGATTCGGCGAAATAGGCGTGGTTTTGGGAGTGGTTTTGTGTATTTTGTGAAGAAACGTGGTTTATATAGTGGCCGTAAAAAATTTTGAAAATCACGGTCTATCGGGGGGTTCCACGGCCGTGGAAATGTACGGAACCGTGGTTTTGGTGATTTTTCTCAGGCTTTTGAAAATTACGATCATTGTAGCTGTCACGGCCGTGGAACTCTCTGTAATGTCTCAAAGTCCAAGTTTTGTCACTTTTCTTCAAACTTTTTCTTCCCCTTTCCTTTTCCACTGTTCCTACATCCAAAAACACGAACATACCGGAAGGCATCGAAGGCAAAACAAAACAAAACGTCTATACTATTCTAATCTATGAATCAAAAACAAAAACGTAAGTGCAATACCTTGGGTTTCCTCCCAAGAAGCGCTTTGTTTAAGGTCCGTAGCTACACCATATTCGCACTTATTCGAGTGCGGTGGGCACGAACTCTTCAGCTTGGAGTTCCGGTGTATACTTCTTGGGTCGTTGACCGTTCACCTTAAAGCTCTCGCCCTTTTCACCCCATACTTCAACTGCACCATGGGGAAAAACACGTTTGATTTGAAAAGGTCCAGTCCAACGAGATTTAAGCTTACCTGGAAAGAGACGAAGCCTTGAATTGAAGAGGAGAACTTGATCTCCTTCTTTGAGGTCCTTTGGAATGATATGCTTATCATGCCAACGCTGCGCTCTTTCTTTATAGATCTTGGCATTTTCATAGGCGTTCAAGCGAAGTTCTTCAAGCTCATTGAGGTCCAAGAGACGCTTCTCTCCCGCTTCCTTCATGCTAAAGCTCAACCACTTGATTGCCCAATACACCTTGTGCTCCAACTCTGCCGGTAAGTGACAAGACTTCCCATACACAAGGTTGTATGGCGTAGTTACGATGGGAGTCTTGTATGCAGTCCGGTACGCCCACAATGCGTCATCTAGCTTCAAAGACCAATCCTTCCTTGTCCTTGAAACCGTCTTCTCTAGGATTCCTTTGATCTCCCGGTTTGAGATCTCAACTTGTCCACTTATTTGTGGATGATAAGGGGTGGCGATCTTGTGAGTCACCCCATACTTAGCTAGAAGAGCTTCAAAGCGTCGGGCAATGAAGTGAGAGCCTCCATCACTAATGATAGTCCTTGGTGTCCCAAATCGTGGGAAGATGGTCTTGTTAAAGAACTTAACCACTACCATGGCATCATTGGTGGGAGAAGCAATTGCTTCAACCCATCTCGAAACATAATCCACCGCCAAAAGTATGTATTGTTTTCCACAAGATGATGGGAAAGGTCCCATGAAGTCTACTCCCCAAACGTCAAAGATCTCCACCTCTTGTATGTTGTTGAGAGGCATCTCATTCCTCCTAGAGATATTTCCTGTTCTTTGACAAGCATCGCAGCAGGAAACAAAGGTTTGTACATCTTTAAATAGAGTAGGCCAAAAGAATCCAGATTGAAATACCTTAGCGCTAGTTTTGTTCGAACTAGCGTGTCCTCCACATGGTAGTGAATGACAATGACGGATGACGCTTTGCATCTCATCTTCCGGCATACATCGCCGAATAATGCCGTCCGGACCTCTCTTAAAGAGGAGAGGTTCATTCCAAAAGTATTCCCGAACATCCTTAAAGAACTTCTTTCTTTGTGCGTAGGATAATCCGGGCGGTAATTCCTGACAAACCAAATAGTTAACAAAATCAGCAAACCATGGTTCGTTACCTTTGGTGATCATATCGATGCACTCCTCTATGATGTGTAAATATTTGTCCGGAAAGGAGTCATCTATAGGTAGGTGGTCGTCCTCTAGATGTGTTAGACGACTCAAATGATCCGCAACAGAATTTTCCAAACCCTTCTTGTCGCGGATCTCTAGATCGAATTCTTGTAGTAGAAGAATCCATCTAATTAGCCTTGGCTTCGCATCCTTCTTTGCAAGTAGATACCGGATCGCAGCATGATCCGTGTATACAATCACCTTTGCACCTACAAGATAAGAGCGAAATTTGTCAATTGCATATACAATTGCTAAGAATTCTTTTTCTGTAGTGGCGTAGTTGAGCTGCGCTTCATCTAGCGTTTTGCTAGCGTAGTAGATAGCGTGGGTTCGTCCTTCTTTCTTTTGTCCAAGAACAGCTCCTATTGCTACGTCACTTGCATCACACATAACCTCAAAGGGAAGATTCCAATCCGGAGGTTGGATAATCGGGGTTGAGATTAGAGCTTCTCGAATCATGTTAAACGCATCTAAACATTCCTGCGAGAAATCAAAAACTGCATCCTTCATCAATAGATTAGTAAGCGGTTTAGATATCTTAGAGAAGTCCTTTATGAAACGCCTATAAAATCC
Source organism: Fagopyrum esculentum (assembly GCA_033239045.1). Classification (NCBI taxonomy): domain Eukaryota; kingdom Viridiplantae; phylum Streptophyta; class Magnoliopsida; order Caryophyllales; family Polygonaceae; genus Fagopyrum; species Fagopyrum esculentum. The sequence continues at coordinate 69,318,835 of BSUD01000006.1, read as the reverse complement.
AGCATGTCCTAGAAAACTTCTTATCCCTTTCACCGAAGTTGGGGGAGGAAGCTTTTCTATTGTCTCTATCTTAGCTTTATCCACCTCAATCCCTCTACTAGAGATTAAGTGTCCTAATACAATGCCCTCTTTCACCATAAATTGACACTTCTCCCAATTAAGAACTAGGTTAGTGTCTTCACACCTTTGTAACACAAGAGCAAGATTAGAAAGACAGTTGTCGAAAGAGGAACCGTAAACGGAGAAGCCATCCATAAAAACCTCCATGATTTCCTCTATATATTCCGAGAAGATGGCCATCATGCACCTTTGAAAGGTGGCTGGGGCGTTGCAAAGCACGAACGCCATCCTCCTATAGGCAAACGTACCCCACGGGCACGTGAACGTGGTCTTCTCTTGATCATCCGGGTGTATCGGGATCTGAATGAAACCACTATAACCGTCAAGATAACAGAAATGTGAGTGTTGCGCTAACCTTTCAAGCATTTGGTCGATGAAGGGTAGTGGGAAGTGATCCTTCCTCGTCGCATTGTTTAGCTTGCGGTAGTCTATACACATTCGCCATCGTGTTACTGTTCGTGTAGGAATGAGTTCATTGTTTTTGTTGGTGATGACCTTCATTCCTCCCTTCTTCGGAACAACTTGTACGGGACTCACCCACTTGCTATCGGAGATAGGGTAGATGATACCTGCATCAAGTAGTTTAAGAGATTCCTTCTTGACAACCTCCTTCATGGTCGGATTTAACCGCCTTTAAGGTTGTCGTGAAGTTCTAAAGTCCTCTTCCATTAAGATCTTATGCATACATAGGGAAGGTTTGATTCCTACTAAGTCCTCTATAGTATATCCTAAGGCTTTCCTATGTTTCTTAAGGACAACCATAAGCTTACTATGTTCATCTATACTTAAATCGGAACTAACAATTACCGGAAAGGTAGAATTAGGTCCTAGAAATGCGTACCTTAGATGTGTACGAAGTGGTTTCAATTCCATTGCTATAGGAGTCTCCAATGGCTCTTGAGGAATATCCGATGGTTCCTTAGAAGTGTATAAGGAAGTAGAAGGTGTTGGAGAAGAATCAAGAGAAGTTGTTGAAGAAACACAATTTCCTTCGGAATCAACCAAAATCACGGGTTCCCTGCCTTCTCCACGGCCATGATTTTGGGCGTGGAAAATAGTTACGGTGGCTCTATTTCCTCCACGGCCGTGTAAGTTACTGGAGTGCTCCACGTTTGTGTTGGTGAATTCCACGGCCGTGGAATATAGTGTCTGACCGTGGATCCGTACGTTTTCTATCTCATCGTGGAGTTTCTCAAATTCTCCTTCATACACTTCTTTTTGTGCCTCTAAGGCTTCAATTGCCTCATTGCACTCCTCTTCTTCCCCTACATCCATAATACTCATAGAAAGAACATTTTGCAATGGATCTTTGGAGAGAATAGAACTTACCTCCTCTCTAGATAGCTCTTCGTCATGGATATTGAATATATCCTCATCGAAGGCTGGTTCCTTCACTAGAGTGGAATGAACGAACTCTACCTTTTCTTCTCCTATGTCAAAGGCAAGTCTAGCATTCTTGCAATCGATTATACAGTCGGATGTTGCAAGAAACGGTCTTCCGAGTATGATCGGGACCGGACTATCTGCAGGAATGTCAAGCACAACAAAATCTATAGGAACAAAGAACTTACCAAGCTTGACCGGGACATCTTCCACTATACCGACGGGACGAGTTATGGATCGATCCGCCATATATAAAGTCAACTTCACCGGTTTAGGATCGCCTAAACCGATCCTCCTGCATAAGGCAAGTGGAATGATGCTCACACTTGCTCCTAAGTCACATAATGCATCATATGTTACATCTCCCACTCCTATGGGAATACAAAATGACCCAGGATCCTTTAGCTTTGGGGGCATCTTCTCTTTCATGATTTTGATGAGATCCGATGAATCCGAACTCATCTTAACTTCTCCAAAATCCTCCAATTTCCTCTTGTTAGAGAGGATCTCCTTTAAGAACTTCCCATAAGCTGGCATACCTACAATGGCATCAATGAAAGGTATATTAATATGTAGTTTGCTCATGAGTTCTATAAACTTACCAAATTGTTTGTCTAGACGCGCTCTTGCTCTAGATTGCGGAAACGGTAGGGGAGGTTTGTAAGCTGGAGGAGGAACGTAGACATATTCCTTCTCCTTCCCCTTTTCTTTGTCCTTCTCAACGGGGACTTCTACAAATTTAGGTTGTGGGTCGGTAGTTGTTACTCCGCTCCTAGTTGTGATTGTCATCACCCTTCCTTTTGGGTTGTCCTCCGTCTTTCCTGGAAGTTTCCCTTGATTCCTAGGAACTTCCTCCGTATGGCTAAACATTTGGTTCTCTAAAACCTTTTGGGCTTTATCAACCTTTGTAATGTGATCATCTACCTTGATGATGCGAGTCTCCAACCCTTGAAACTTGCCCAAAATTGTCTCCAACATGGGATCGGGCTTCTCCTTCCCCGAAGTACTTCCACCATTAGATGTTTGCCCCTGGCTTTTCAAAGGAGTAGAAGAAGAGGAAGGTGGAGTTAGTGAATTTCCTGAATTGGAATAAGGATTACCGGAATTTTGTTGATTGGGACGCCAATTGTTGTTGTTTGAACCCCTATTGTTGTTCCAATTGTTGTTCCGGTTGTTGTTGTTGTTGTTCCAATTATTCCGGTTGTTGTTCCGGTTTGTACTCTCATTCCCGTTGTGGTTATTGTTGTTGCCCAAAAAACCAACATCTTTTCCTTGCTGCTTTGGAAAGTTGGTTTTGATAGCTTCCTTCAACTCTTTAATCTCGTTATTGAGAGAAAAGATTTGAGTTTGAGCTTCATGTGTTAGCTTTGCTCCTTGCTCTACACGATTCACCTCTACTTTCTGGTGAGAATACTTCTCTATGACTCGCGCTTGCTTCTCAATGAAGTCCCAAGCGTCATCTTCCCTCATGTCCATGAATGTACCACATGAAAGGGATTGGAGCTTGAATTGTGTCTCCACATCCAACCCCTTATAGTATATCTCCAATAGCACTAATTTGGATATGCCATGATGTGGGCAATCCAAGAGCAAATCCTGAAATCTTTCCCAAGATTGAAACAAACTTTCGTTAGATCTCATAGAAAATGCATTAATCTTACCTCTCCATTCCGCCGTTTTGGATGGCAGAAAGAACTTAGTGAGGTACTCCGCCGAAAGGTCTTCCCATTTGTTGAGTTTCCCACTTGGAAGTGTTTGATACCAAGACAATGCTTTCCCTTTCAAGGAGAAAAAGAAAGGCTTGAGTTTATAGCTGTTGGTAGTTGCATTCTTTGGCTTCATTGTCTCCATCATGATCTCAAAATTTTGTAGATGTTAGTGTGGAGATTCAGCGCTTGTTCCACCAAATTGATTTTGGCGGACAATGGTAATAACTTGCGGGTTGAAGCTAAACCCTGCATCATCAGCATCAAAATTCACACCCAAACGGCGTGGTTGCTGCGTTGGATCCATCCTTTGGCCAAGAGTTCTTGGCTCCTCATCCACATGATCGACCCTTGCATTCCTAGGTGGAACACGTCGATTGGCAGCTGCCCGTGGAACAAATGGATTCATATTGATCATCGGATCAATTTCCTCTAATGGTGGCATGGAAGAGTCACTATCCTCGCTGGATGAATGGGTTTTAACAGATCTTGAGGATCTCCTTGAGGATTTCCTTCTCTTCTTTCTCTTAAGATCGCTCATTTCCATCCTCACTTGGAACATCATATCCGTTAGATCATCAACTTTCGCTTGATGACGATCCATTTCTTCCCTGCGAGCCTTCTCACTCCATTGGAGTTGAGCTTCTTTTTCCGCCAACTCCGCTTGGTAATCACGTTCTCTTTCTTCAGCCATTTTTCTTTCCTTAAGCTTTCTCCTCAAAGTCCTCTCAAGCTCTTGATCAAGAGGTAAGAGGTCTTCGTTGTTCCTAGACCTGCGCATACACTTGAAAAGATATCAAATAACAAGAGCTAAGCTTCCAAGCTTGACAACCGGAAACCGAATTCGGCCTAAACCAAATTCCCGGCAACGGCGCCAAAAACTTGTTCGCCACTTATCGTGCGTGCAATCAAGCTTTAATATTTATAAAACTAGAATAAAAGCAAGTGAACCCGCAGTGTACGGATCGGCGGAGATTAGCAAGTATTCCAGAGTATCGAACTCAGGGATTTGGGTTAAATGAAGTGGCGAACAAGTTTTAGAGCGTGGTTTAGAGCGTGGTTTAGAGCGTAGGAGATCTTGGCTTTAATTATTGCGTTAAATGATTGCCTAAATCACGGTCAACAAGGATTCCACGACCGTGGTTTAGAGCGTGGAAAGTAATTACGGTGCTTCACAATTTCCACGACCGTGTAAGTCACTGGAATGCTCCACGCTTGTGTTGGCCAAGTTCCACGGCCGTGGTTTAGAGCGTGGACTTCAATACGGCCGTATTTTAGAGCGTGGAACGTAGATAGCTCGTAATTTCCTTTACTTTGTGTCATTCCTCATCTTTAGCATCATCCTTAGCTCCTTTGTGGTGTCCTCAATCCTTGGACATGCTCAATCAATCTCCATTCTCTCTCAATTCATTCGATTTTAGCTCTTAATCGCCTACAATCAACACAAAGTTTATGTAGACCTCTATATCGACAATATAGACAAACTAGCTCACAATTGCTTCAATGCTTTATCAATGGACACCAATATGGATGAAATGCATCTAGAAAACGTGCCTAAAATATCACAATATTTCATGCTAACATCAACCGAGGTGAATCTCAACTGAAGGTGAAATCTCTCAAACTGGTCCAAAGTAAATCTTCATTGTTAATTCCATGCTTCCTGAGTTTTCTTTTAAGCTCTAGAATGTAGCTTCAATGACTCCTTAGCTCCTTTAGCTCCATTTTAGTCCAAAATGTGCCATTTTACCTACGATTACAACGAAACTTGGTGTAGACCTCGATTCCCGCAAAGGTAGATGAAACGACAATATATTCACATAATATACATTCAAACATGTAGATTATTGAAGATAAAACGTCTAAACAAGTCCCAAAATATAGACTATAATTCATGCTATCAGGATGCCCTAAGCATGGTTGAACTTGTGGAAAATCCAACCCTTTATATAGGAGAATTATCTTCCAAAGATAATAATATCTTAAAATGATAATTTCCTCGAAAATATATCCATATCTCTCAAAATAAATCAGCCAAATATAATGTCTTCTTTCAAGAAATCCAACCAAAAATATAAGATATCCTCCTTCCAAAATAAAAGATCTCAGCCAAAAATAAAGATCTCGCCGGAGACAGGGTGTTTGCCTCTGTCGGGACGCTCCTCAAGATCACCTCGGTCGAGGTGGTACTGTAGCTTACCGAGGTGAATCTCAACTGAATGAGAAATCTCTCGAATCTGGTCCGAAGTCAATCTTCTTAATTATTTCCATGCTTCCTGAGATCTTTTTATAGCTTCAAAATGTAGCTCCAATGACTCCTTAGCTTCCTTAGCTCCATTTCGGTCCAAAACGTGTTATTTTACCTACAATTACAACGAAACTAGGTGTAGACCTCGATTCCCGCAAAGGTAGACAAAACAACAATATAATCGAAGAATATACATCCATACATGCAGATTTATGAAGATAAAACGTCTAAATGAGCCCCAAAATATAGACTATAATACATGCTATCAAAATACCACATACCTATCCCTTGTTTGTCCCCAAGCAAGTTCCAAATCTTAGATATAAGATAGAATGGATTATAAGTCAGAAAAATCATTGAAAAGCATTTCAAAACATTTTTGTGGTGTGCTCCACTCATAGATCACTCTAAGAGAATGCTTCATGGTAAATAAAATCAAGACATGATCAAAACATTTTATTAATATAAGAAAGCTATTCATCTTTGCAAAAAATCATAGAATGTTTAATAAATCATATTTATCGAAATCAATCATGTATAATCCAGTTTAAATCACCAAGTCAAACAACAAGCTTGAGGTCTCAAGGGCTTCCAAAAGAGGTCAAGAAATGTGTGAGGGTGGGATGTATATAGGGTAATGTGGTGCTAGAATCCGGGAAAATGATTTTCCAAATTCCCGGATAGGTAAAGGGAGGCAAATATGTATATGAGGGGCTAAAGCATGATCAAAAAGAAGAGAAGATAATCAATTGCCTTAGTCATCCTAGGAAGAATGTGAGAGAACTCATAATGTGGTGTCAACCTTCAAATCCAACATAACTTTGATAAAAACAATGCATTAAACATGCTAATTCTTCAAACAAAGCATTTTGCAACTTAAACATATCATAAAACCTTTCGAGCATATAAAGATTTCAAAACCAATCTGGAAACAGAATCATCATTGAAGCAATATCCAAAGAAAAGCACAAAACGTTTCGAAAAACTCTCAGTTAAGAATCCACCTCGGTCGATGTGTTCTGATGTCATCCGAGGTGGCTAACCTCGATCGGCCATGAACATCCCGTTCGAGGTCAATAAAAAAAATTTCAAACCAGTTTTCGACATTTTTCTCAAACAAAAACCTGTATGTATGCATGTAATAGAAGATAAACACATAGAGCAAGATAAAATAATAATATCCAAGAGTCATACAAGCATACAGATAAGTCAAGCAAATACATCCAAATACTCCATACTTGGGACACATTCTCCATCATACATCTAGTGTAGTGCTGGCTCTACAACATCTGTTGTGTCCAATCCACAATACCTCGGCGCTGGTCCTTGAAACGCTAATGGATGTCAACGGTCAAGGCAACGTATCTATCGACCATCTGATCAGTGAGGTCATCAATCCTCTGGTGTGCCTTTGGATCTCTGAACCTGCGGCGGTATCTGCGCTGAGGTGGTGGTGGTGGTGGTGGTGTTTCCTCCTCCTCTGTCGCCTTGTCATCTAGATCGACAATAAGAACACTAGGACCGCCGGTATCAGTACCGGTCTCCATGGCAACTCCTACCTCGTCATCATCATCAAATGCCCTGTAGAGTCGTCATCTCTCATGGCATAGCAACGTAGGGTGTGCTAAGACCACGAGGGACGAGGACACGTCTTGTGATCATCTCCTGAAGTCCTAGCGGCTTCGCAGCCGCGACCAATGTATAAGCAGTCAGATCCAGACCCATAGCTGTAGCAATGTGGGTCACCAAGCCTCCACAATAGATATCTCCCGTGGACTTGCCCTTGATCTTATGCAAGTCCTCTGCTAACATCCCAGCAAAATCAGGAACAACCCTTGTGACCATGCAGAACATACTCAGAAGATCCCCCTGTCGGACCTTCTGGGGCGTCTCAGTACGCGCCAAAAGAGTCTCGTTGAATATCCTATCAGCAAGGCGGAAGGCCAAATGAAATATAATGCGCTCCGTGGAATCTCCGGGTCTCCACCTATCACTATGCTCAACCACATGGGCTATCTCGCCCCAGAAATCTCGAGCTACGGCTCGGGAAGGAAAATCAGTAACTGTGGGGGGGGGG
>BSUD01000006.1:69056784-69311073 GCA_033239045.1 Fagopyrum esculentum | reverse complement strand
GGGGGGGTAGGGAAGCCAAAGATATCTCTAAACTGATCCATAGGCACGATGTAGTTCCGGTTTAGCAACCGGTACTTGATGTTGCTGCGCTCCGGCACGTGACTGACAGATTTCACAAACTCCATAGTCAGCTCTAAGTAAGTCGGCGCTCGAACCTCCACTCCAGTCCTACCATGGAGATCATCTTCCTCAAGTCCTCCGCCACGCAGAGGCACTCGAAGGCAAAAATGTCTAGAAAACGCGGGGCAATAATAGGACACCCGTAAATACGATCAAAATCAGCCCGGTGACGCTCATGGATCACCGGAATAGTACGCTGAGATGTAGAAGAATGAGATGAACTACTGGGTCAATCTCTCAAGACCAGTTGGCAATCAGATCTACTGCTCATGATTTTTGACAAAATAACACCTCGGTTGCTCTTACAATCACCTCGGCCGAGACACAGCCGACTGAACCGAGGCGAAGGGTTGTTTGTTCGCAACTCTCAGATTTGTAAGTTATTTTCCCCCAAATCACTACCAAATGCTTCCTAAGTTAGAATGGAAGGGAAGAAGGAAAGAAGAAAGAAAGAAGAAAGATATGAAGAGATGGAGGAAAGCTCACCAAGCTGAACCCAAACAGAAGCAGCACACCATCAACACCTCAAGGCTGGCTCAATTCCAAGCACATTGTTTGCTCCAAAAGGTGTGTGCAAGCTTTAAAATTTATAACCCAAGAAGTATGCTTGAACAATATGCAAACCCGCAGTGTAGGAATCAGTTTTAATAAAAGCAAGAATTTCAGGGGTCGAACACAGGGACAATGGTGAAAAAAAGAACGGAATCAGGTAGTCAAATGTGCTAATGACTACGAATTAAAGCAATCAAAGATGATAGTAAGTCAGATAAAGGGAATGCGGATTGTAGGGATTAAAGCATCTAGTTGTGGTTCCGACTCAAGATCTCAAAAGATAACGCGGACAAAACTGAGGTTTGCAAAGCGAAGGTGTTTCTAAGGTGGGAATAGTTTATCGGGTAAGTCTCACTACTCACTATGCCAAACCAAATCTCCTATTACCGGGTAGGTCTCAAGGTACTAAGGAAAGGAACTATAATCACAAACCAACTCACCTCCCAAGGGAATAGAATCAACCTTTACCGGGTAATTCTCAGGCTAACTCACAAAGATGGGATGAAGGCAAACTCAAACCCCAATAAAGGATAAACCTTTATTACCTACACTCATGATCTTGGGTAAACAAGCAAAGGAATCACCGGGTAAGTCTCATCCTAGGCTTGCATTGAACCAGGAAAGGTGTAACAAGGATAGGATTTGGCAAACATAAACTCTTAAATCAGATAAGGTTCAGGAAAGGTTCACCTCGTTCAGTTATATTCCACCCCGGCAGAGATGTTCAATGACTGAGCGAGGTGTTCTACGGTTAAGGTAAAGGCTCGAGCTTTCAGGGTCCTGCTGGGATTTAGTTCATTCTGTCTTCGTCTTTCTCAAAACTTTCAGCCAATCACCCTAGAATCGCATAAGAAACTTAGCCAATAATCATCATGATAACAATAATAAAATTTATGGAAAAGGAATCAATATTCGAACAAGAAAACCATAAGAAAATGGTCTCAATAAATGAATCAAACAATCAACAAACAAGTGTTCCTCAATCACAAATAAGCAAAGATAACAAACCAAAAGAAATCTGAAAAAGTGTTACAAACTCCTTCCAAAGCCAACTTCAACTATGATTCCTTCCTTCATTGAACTTCAATACTTCAAACTTCCTTCAATTCTTCCTTCAAAACTTCCAGAAAATCTTTCAATTGTTGGATGCCCTAAGCATGGTTGAACTTGTAGAAAATTCAACCCTTTATATAGGAGAATTATCTTCCAAAGATAATAATATCTTAAAAAGATAATTTCCTAGAAAATATATCCATATCTCTCAAAATAAATCAGCCAAATATAATGTCTTCCTTCAAGAAATCCAGCCAAAAATTTAAGATATCCTCCTTCCAAAATAAAAGTACTCAGCCAAAAATAAAGATCTCGCCGGCGACAAGGTGCTCGCCTCGGTCGGGACGCTCCTCAAGATCACCTCGGTCGAGGTGGTATTGTAGCTGACCGAGGTGAATCTCAACTGAATGTGAAATCTCTCGAATCTTGTCCGAAGTCAATCTTCTTAATTATTTCCATGCTTCCTGAGATCTTCTTATGGCTTCAAAATGTAGCTCCAATGACTCCTTAGCTTCCTTAGCTCCTTTCGGTCCAAAACGTGCTATTTTACCTACAATTACAACGAAACTAGGTGTAGACCTCGATTCCTGCAAAGGTAGACAAAACAACAATATAATCAAAGAATATACATCCATACATGCAGATTTATGAAGATAAAACGTCTAAACCAGCCCCAAAATATAGACTATAATACATGCTATCAAAATACCCCATACTTGTCCCTTGCTTGTCCCCGAGCAAGTTCTAAATCTTAGATACAAGATAGAACGGATTATAAGTCATAAAAGATCAATGAAAAGCATTTCAAAACATTTTTATGGTGTGCTCCACTCATAGATCACCCTAAGAGAATGCTTCATGGCAAATAAAATCAAGACATGATTAAAACATTTTATAAATATAGGAAAGTTGTTCATCTTTGCATAAAATCATAGAATGCATAATAAATCATATTTATTGAAATCAATCATGTATAATCCAGTTTAAACCACCGAGTCAATCAACAAGCTCGAGGTCTAAGGGCTTCCATAAAAGGTCAAGAAACGTGCGAGGGTGGGATGTTTACAGGGAATGTGGTGCTAGAATCCGGGAAAAGGATCTTACTTCACTTTCTTTGAATCTCGACATCTTCCACCAATAAGCTTTGCTTATTTTACTTTACTTTTTGGGATGCATGGACAGAGGTGCACAATAACCGAAGTCTAGGAGATCAGCAATCATCAATTTCTCGAGATGCCTCAAACCGTTGATGCACATACCATAACCCGTTAGGAATATCGCTCAATCTGACTTTGGCAAGACACAAACACCCAGCTATGTGAATGGTGCCGAGTTACTCATCATCATGATTGACTTCCCCAAACCTATTTGTTTCTTTCTAACATTTTCAGCCAAGATCTCAACTTCACTTTCACTAGCTTTTTCTTCACATGTGTTAGCATGAAATATTGTGACACTTTAGGGACGTTTTCTAAGTGTATTTGATTCATATTGATAGTCTTTGATTGAACATTGTTGCAATTGTGAGCTAGTTTGCCTATATTGTCGATATGGATGTCTACACTAGCTTTATGTTGATTATAGGTGATTGAGAGCCATTTCCGAACGGAATCGAGCAAAGATGAGTTGATTGAGTATGTCCATGGATTGAGGGCATTCTTAGGAGCAAAATGGATGTCAACTTCAGGAATGCACGAGGCTAGGGAAGAATCACGTTCTTGCCCTAAACCACGCTCTAAAATACGGCCGTACTATGAACCACATTCAGTTCCACGGCCGTGGAACCCTGCAGGAGAAGAGTGGTTCATTCCATAAGCTTTTACGGTCGTGGAATCCATGGTTCAAACCGTGTTGATTTCCACGCTCTAAATTACGGTCGTGGAACCTTCCACGACCGTGATCTTGGCGATCTTTTTCGCCACATTTTGAAGCCACGATCTTTTGAAGATTGGGCCGGGCCGACATTTTATCCTGCCTTATAAAAAGACGGACGAAGGGAGAATCCGTCATCCTCGCTTACACCCCCTCTTACGTGCTTGCTTGCATCATTGCTTAGAGACTTTCGCCTACGCCGCGACTTGGAGATTTCTGCGATTCTTGCAAAAGACGTAATTTGCGCTCATCTTTGGAGTTGCCCTAATCTCGCACATTTGGTGGAGATTGCTGTGGAGACTTCCGGATTGACGGAAGATCAAAGATTCGGAAGATTGTTCGCAAGAAGATTCCTCTTCTTGTTAGGTTTGATTTAGAAGACGGATTGACATCCCGTTCTTCCTTCTTATCTACGATTGTGTTTGTTGTTCTATTCCGAATCTTGTGACGATATTTGTTCTTGATTGTGACATTGAGATTGGTTTGAAGTTTATTGAAGGTTTTCGGAAGTTTTCATCTTTCAATCTTTTAATTCTTGAATTTAATATCAATATGACTGTTATTGGCTAAAAACCTTTAACAATTCTAAGGTGAAGGGTTGATAGTTGTGGCTTAGATGACGATAGATCGATCGTAAACGGATCAGACCCTGAGAGTTAGAGAGAATCGTCGACGAACCCTAAATCACGGTTTGTTCTTGAGATTCCACGACCGTGGAATCTCAAGATCCACCCGTAATTTCCCTTAAGTTTACGAACCTGCTTTTACTTTAATCCAAAGTTAAAGATTTGCTTTAACTTAGTTTAGGCTTGCCTTTTCTAGGTGGTAGTGAAGACTCAACAACCTCTACCTCGATTGTGAGTGTCACAACCTTAATCGGTTTAGTTAGTCTCGATCCTTGGATTGTAAGTTTCGGTATTTGACATCAATTCTTCCCTTTAGAACCTTTCTATATTGAAGCCTCAACAACCTGTATAGAGAGTGTCTTGTAGGTGAGTCATATAAGGTTTTTGGAACTTCACCGTACGATTACCTTACATTAGCATACCTTTGCATATCTCAACTTTGTCTTTATATCATTAAGTATATCTTGAATCGATTTCCACAGCTGGATACTTGGATCTTTAGGATTGTGGTTTTCCCAATATTTGCAAAACCTCTCATATTTACTCGCTTGATAATCTGCAATTGAATTTGTTCCCACCCAAATCCCTGTGTTCGATACTCTGGAATTCTTGCTTAACTATATCGATCCGTACACTGCGGGTTCGCTTGCTTGATTCTAGTTTTATAATTAAAGCTTATTTGCACACACGTTTAGGGGCGAACAAGTTTTTGGCGCCGTTGCCGGGGATTTGGTTTCGGCCGAATTCGGTTGCCGGTTGTCAAGCTTGGGAGCTTGCTCTCGTTATTTGATATTACTTTGAGTGCATGCGCAGGTCTAGGAACACCGAAGATCTCTTACTTCTTGATCAATAGCTAGAGAAACTTTAAGGCAAAAGCGCAAGGAAAAGAAGATGGCTGAAGAACACGAACGCGATCTTCAGGCGGAGTTAGCTGAGAAAGAAGCTCAACTCCAATGGAATGAGAACATCCGCCGGGATGAAATGGATCGTCATCAATCTGAAGTTAATGATCTAAAGGATATGATGTTCCAAATGAGGATAGAGCTAAGCGACCTTAAGAATAAGGGAAGCAAGAAATCCTCAAGAAGGGCATCAAGATCTAGAAGAAGAAGTCATTCATCTGCTGATGATAGTGACTCTTCCATGCCACCGCTAGAAGAAATTGATCCCACGATCAATGTGAATCCTTTCCATCCACGGGGAGCCGCTAATCGCCGTGTTTCACCTAGGAACGCAAGGATCGAACGTGTGGATGATGAGCCAAGAACTCTTGGCCAGCGGATGGATCCAACACAACAACCACGCTGCTTGGGCGTGAATTTTGTTGCTGAAGATGTACAACGGTTTAGTTTCAACCCTCAAGTTATTACTCTTGTTCGCCAAAACCAATTTGGCGGGACAAGCGCTGAATCTCCACACCAACACTTGCAAAACTTTGAGTGTATGATGGAGACGATGAGACCGAAGAATGCTACTACCGACAACTACAAGCTCAAGCCCTTCTTCTTCTCTTTGAAAGGGAAAGCGTTGTCTTGGTACCAAGCTCTTCCTAGTGGGAAACTAGACACGTGGGAAGACCTTTCCGCGGAGTTCCTCACCAAATTCTTTCCGCCATCCAAAACAGCAGAACTTAGAGGTAAGATTAATGCATTTTCCATGAGATCTAACGAAAGTTTGTTTCAATCTTGGGAAAGGTTTCAGGATTTGCTCTTGGATTGCCCTCATCATGGCATATCCAAACTTGCCTTGCTGGAGATTTACTATAAGGGGCTGGATGCGGGAACGCAATTCAACCTCCAATCCCTCTCATGTGGAACGTTCATGGACATGAGAGAAGATGACGCTTGGGACTTCATTGAGAAGCAAGCAAGGGTCATAGAGAAGTATTCCCACCGGAAAGTGGAGGGAAATCGTGTGGAGCAAGGAGCAAAGCTCACACATGAAGTTCAAACTCAAATCTTTTCTCTCAACAATGAGATTAAGGAGTTGAAGGAGGCCATCAAGACCAACTTCCCAAAACAACAAGGGAAGGATGTTGGCTATTTGGGCAACAACGATGGCGGTGATAACACAAACCGCAACAACAAAAACAATAACCGGAACAATAACCGGAACAATTGGAATGGCAACAACAACAATAACAACAACCGGAACAACAATTGGAACAACAATAGGGGTTCCAACAACAACAATTGGCGCTCCAATCAACAAAATTCCGGTAACTCTTATCCTTCCAATTCTAATTCACTAACTCCACCCTCCTCTTCCTCTACTCCTTTGAAAAGCCAGGGGCAATCATCTAATGGAGGAAACACCTCGGGGAAGGAGAAGCCCGATCCCATGTTGGAAACGATCTTGGGAAAGCGACAAGGGTTGGAGAACCGCATCATTAAGGTTGATGATCAAATCTCTAAGGTTGATAAAGCTCAAAAGGTTTTAGAAAACCAAATGTTCAACCATGCGGAGGAAGTTCCTAAGAATCAAGGGAAACTTCCACGAAAGACGGAGGACAACCCTAAGGGAAGGGTTATGGCAATCACAACTAGGAGCGGAGTGACTACCACCGATCCGCAGCCTAAATTTGTTGAAGTCTCCGTAGAAAAGGACAAGGAAAAAGAGAAGGGGAAGGAGAAGGGAGATGTCTACGTTCCTCCTCCAGCTTACAAACCTCCCCTACCATTTCCTCAATCTAGAGCGAGAGCGCGCCTAGATAAACAATTTGGTAAGTTCATAGAACTCATGAGCAAGCTGCATATTAATATACCCTTTATTGATGCTATTGTAGGTATGCCGGCTTATGGCAAGTTCTTGAAGGAGCTTCTCTCTAACAAGAGGAAGCTAGAAGATTTCGGTGAGGTTAAGATGAGTTCGGATTCTTCGGATCTCATCAAAACCATGAAGGAGAAAATGCCCCCAAAGCTGAAGGATCCGGGGTCATTTTGCATTCCCATAGGAGTGGGAGATGTCACATACGATGCGTTATGTGACTTAGGAGCAAGTGTGAGCATCATACCACTTGCATTATGCAGGAAGATCGGTTTAGGCGACCCTAAACCGGTAAAGATGACGTTGTACATGGCGGATCGATCCATTACTCGCCCCGTCTGTATTGTAGAAGACGTCCCGGTCAAGCTAGGTAAATTCTTTGTTCCCATTGATTTTGTCGTGCTTGACATTCCTGCAGATAGTCCGGTCCCGATCATACTCGGAAGACCGTTTCTTGCAACTTCCGGCTGCATAGTCGATTGCAAGAATGGGAGACTCGCTTTTGATATAGGATAAGAGAAAGTAGAGTTTGTTCTTTCCACTCTAGTGAAGGAGCCGATCTTTGATGAGGATATTTTCGATATCCAAGATGAAGAAGGTTTATCTAGGGAGGAGGTAAGGGCGATTCTCTTTAACGATCCTTTACAAAAAGTTATCACTATGAGTCTAACCAATGTAGGGGAAGAGGAAGAGTGCAATGAGGCAATTGAAGCCTTAGAAGCACAAGAAGAGATGCATGAAGTGGAGTTTGAAAAACTCCACGATGAAGCTGAAAACGTGAGAATCCACGGCCACACACTGTATTCCACGGCCGTGGATTTCACAACCAAAACCGTGCCTCACTCCAGAGCGTTATACGGTCGTGGAGAAGATGAGACAACCGTATTTCCCTTCCACGCCCTAAACCACGGTCGTGGAGGACATGGGGAACCCGTAATTTTGGCCGTGGAAAGGAGTGATCGAGACACTTCTTCAACTCCTTCTGATTCTTCTCCCACACACTCAACACCCTTAGAAACTTCTAAGGAAACATCGGATGTTCCTCAAGGATCATTGGAAACTCCGAAAGCAATGGAACTCAAACCACTTCCTACTCATCTAAGGTACGCTTTTATAGGACCTAATTCTACCTTTCCGGTTATTGTTAGTTCCGATCTAAGCATAGATGAACATAATCAACTCATGATTGTCCTTAGGAAACATAGGAAAGCTTTAGGCTATACTATCGAGGACTTAGTAGGAATTAAACCCTCCCTATGCATGCATAAGATACTAATGGAGGCGGATTTTAGAACATCAAGACAACCTCAAAGGCGGTTGAATCCGACCATGAAGGAGGTTGTCAAGAAGGAAATTCTTAAACTTCTTGATGCAGGTATCATCTACCCTATCTCCGATAGCAAGTGGGTGAGTCCAGTTCAAGTAGTTCCAAAGAAGGGAGGAATGACGGTCATCACCAACAAGAACAACGAACTCATTCCTACCCGAACCGTGACAGGATGGCGGATGTGCATCGACTACCGCAAGCTCAACAATGCAACGAGGAAGGATCACTTCCCGTTGCCATTCATTGATAAAATGCTTGAAAGGTTAGCACAACATTCACATTTTTGCTACCTTGACGGTTATAGTGGTTTTTTCCAGATCCCGATACACCCGGACGATCAGGAGAAGACCACATTCACGTGCCCATGGGGTACGTTTGCCTATAGGAGAATTCCATTCGGGCTTTGCAACGCCCCAACCACCTTTCAACGGTGCATGATGGCCATCTTCTCCGAATACATAGAGGAAATCATGGAAGTCTTCATGGACGACTTCTCCGTATACGGTTCCTCTTTTAACGATTGCCTTTCTAACCTTTCTCTTGTTTTGCAAAGGTGTGAAGACACTAACCTAGTTCTTAATTGGGAGAACTGTCAATTTATGGTTAAGGAAGGAAATGTATTAGGTCACTTAGTCTCTAGTAGAGGGATAGAAGTAGACAAAGCTAAGATAGAGACCATAGAGAAACTTCCCCCCCCCAACTTCGGCGAAAGGGATAAGAAGTTTCCTAGGACATGCTGGATTCTATAGACGTTTCATTAAAGACTTTTCTAAGATATCAAAAACGCTCACTAATCTATTGATGAAGGATGCAGTTTTTGAGTTTTCGCAGGAATGTTTGGATGCGTTTAACACAATTCGGCAAGCTCTAATTTCAGCACCTATTATCCAACCTCCGGATTGGACTCTTCCCTTTGAGGTTATGTGCGATGCTAGTGACGTAGCTATAGGAGCTGTTCTTGGACAACGAAAGGAAGGGCGAACCCATGCCATATACTATGCTAGCAAGACGCTAGATGAAGCGCAGCTCAACTACGCCACTACCGAGAAAGAGTTTTTAGCCATTGTCTATGCTATTGACAAGTTTCGCTCTTATCTTGTAGGTGCAAAGGTGATTGTCTACACGGATCATGCTGCGATCCGGTACCTCCTTGCGAAGAAAGATGCGAAGCCAAGGATAATTAGATGGATTCTTCTCCTACAAGAATTCGATCTTGAGATCCGCGACAAGAAAGGTTCAGAAAATTCTGTTGCGGATCATTTGAGTTGCCTGACACATCTAGAGGACGACCACTTACCCATCGACGACTCCTTTCCGGACGAACACCTACACATTATTGAGGAGTGTATCGATGTGATCTCCAAAGGTAACGAACCATGGTTTTGCAAAGCGAAGGTGTTTCTAAGGTGCGAATAGTTTATCGGGTAAGTCTCACTACTCACTATCCCAAACCAAAGCTCCTATTACCGGGTAAGTCTCAAGGTACTAAGGAAAGGAACTATAATCTCAAACCAACACACCACCCAAGGGAATAGAATCAACCTTTACCGGGTAAGTCTCAAGCTAACTCACAAAGATGGGATGTCTCATCCTAGGCTTGCATTGAACTAGCAAAGGTGTAATAAGGATAGGATTTGGCAAACTTAAACTCTTAACTCAGATAAGGTTCAGGAAAGGTTCACCTCGTTCAGTTATATTCCTCCCCGGCAGAGATGTTCAATGACTGAGCGAGGTGTTCTACGGTTAAGGTAAAGGCTCGAGCTTTCAGGGTCCTGCTGGGATTTAGTTCATTCTGTCATCGTCTTTCCCACAACTTTCAGCCATTCACCCTAGAATCGCATAAGAAACTTATCCAACAATATATCATGATAACAATAATAAAATTTATGGAAAATTAATCAATATTCGAACAAGAAAAACATAAGAAAATGGTCTCAATAACTGAACTAAACAATCAACAAACAAGCATTCCTCAATCACAAATTAGCAAAGACAACAAACAAAAAAAATCTGAAAAAGTCTTACAAACTCCTTCCAAAGCCAACTTCAACTATGATTCCTTCCTTCCTTGTACTTCAATCCTTCAAACTTCCTTCAATTCTTCCTTCAAAACTTCTAGAAAATCCTTCAATTGTTCGATGCCCTAAGCATGGTTGAACTTGTAGAAAATTCAACCCTTTATATAGGAGAATTATCTTCCAAAGATTATAATATCTTAAAAAGATAATTTCCTAGAAAATATATCCATATCTCTTAAAATAAATCAGCCAAATATAATGTCTTCCTTCAAGAAATCCAGCCAAAAATATAAGATATCCTCCTTCCAAAATAAAAGTTCTCAGCCAAAAATAAAGATCTCGCCGGCGACAGGGTGTTCGCCTCGGTCGGGACGCTCCTCAAGATCACCTCGGTCGAGGTGGTATTGTAGCTGACCGAGGTGAATCTCAACTGAATGTGAAATCTCTCGAATCTGGTCCGAAGTCAATTTTCTTAATTATTTCCATGCTTCATGAGATCTTCTTATAGCTTCAAAATGTAGCTCCAATGACTCCTTAGCTTCCTTAGCTCCATTTTGGTCCAAACGTGCTATTTTACCTACAATTATAACGAAACTAGGTGTAGACCTCGATTCCTGCAAAGGTAGACAAAACAACAATATAATCAAAGAATATGCATCCATACATGCAGATTTATGAAGATAAAACCTCTAAACCAGCCCCAAAATATAGACTATAATACATGCTATCAAAATACCCCATACTTGTCCCTTGCTTGCCCCCAAGCAAGTTCCAAATCTTAGATATAAGATAGAATGGATTATAAGTCAGAAAAATCAATGAAAAGCATTTAAAAACATTTTTGTGGTGTGCTCCACTCATAGATCACTCTAAGAGAATGTTTCATGGTAAGTTGGCGATTAGATCTACTGCTCATGATTTTTGACAAAAGAACACCTCGATTGCTCTTACAATCACCTCGGCCGAGACACAGCCGTTTGGACCGAGGCAAAGGGCTGTTTGTTCACAACTCTCAGATTTGTAAGTTATTTTCCCCCAAAACACTACCAAATGCTTCCTAAGGGGTACTTACATCTTTTTCAACAAGAGACAGTGGCAACGAAAGCCAGATCTTTGCTAAATGAGTGGAAGAAGAAGAGGCAGGCTTTGGAAGAAGAAGATGGGTTTTTTGAACAAAATACCAAGATTCTGCAGAATTGGAGCGTTTTCCTTGCTGATTGATGCTTGGTAATCGATCCTCTTGCTTCCTCCGGTGTAATCGTACCAAAAAATGTGGAAAAGGAGCAAGAAATGAAGATTTGAGGAGTATGGCACGCCGCGGTCGAGGTTTAAGCTTGGAGGGAAAGTGAGGAGAGAGGAAACCACCTCTCCTTTTATACCCTTCTCTGATTTTGATTTCACCTTGGTCGAGGTGGTCCCGACCGGACCGAGGTGTCTGACTGGATGTCAGACCTAGTCGCCTTGGTTGCCCCAAGAACATCTCAATCGAGGTGTTGTGACAGCAACCGAGCTGTGTCTCACTCAAACTTCGTCTTCACAATTTCTCGAACTTCTTGTCCTTCTAGTGTAGCTCCTGAGCTGTAATCCTTCCTTTGAAAGTACGTGGTTTATGTCTAGAGCACGCTAAAAACAAATCAAAGCAAACTATCTAAAACTAAGCTATAAAAAGGGAAAAGAAAGCAATACCTTGGGTTGCCTCCCAAGAAGCGCTTGATTTAAGGTCGTTAGCTGGACCGTACATCCTCTTTAAACAAGGTATTGCGGTGCAATCTCCTAAGCCTGGAATCCGGTCGGTACTTCTTCAGCCTATGACCGTTGACCTTAAAGCTTCCACTTTTTCACCCAAAATCTCAACTGCGCCATAGAGAAAAACATTTTTCACAACGTAAGGTCCTGTCCATCTAGATTTCAACTTACTTGGAAAGAGGCGTAGGCGGGACTTGAAGAGTGGAACTAGATCTCCTTCTTTGAATTCCTTAGGAATGATGTGCTTGTCATGCCATCTCTTCGTTCTTTCCTTGTAGATCTTGGCGTTCTCATAAGCGTTTAAGCGCAACTTCTCTAGCACATTGATGTCCAATAATCTCTTCTCTCCGGCTTCCGTGATGTCAAAATTCAACCACTTGATTGCCCAATTTGTCTTGTGCTCCAACTCAACGGCTAGATGACAAGGCTTCCCATATACCAAATTATAAGGGGTGGTACCAATGGGAGTCTTGAATGCGGTCCTATAAGCCCAAAGAGCATCGTCCAACTTCATGGACCAATCCTTCCTTGTCCTAGAGACGGTCTTTTAAAAAATTGCCTTGATATCTCTATTCGAGATCTCGACTCCCCATACATAAGAAATCGACTCCCCATACATATGTAAACCTTGCTTTCCAATGAATTCCCAAGCTTCATCTATTTGCATGTCCATGAATGTGCCGGATGAAAGTAGTTGGAGATTGAATTGGGTAGCTCCATCCAACCCCATGAAGTAAATCTCTAGTAACTCGATCTTTTGGAATCCCATGATGTGAGCAATCCAATAGAATATCCTTGAATCTCTCCCATTACATGGACAAACTGTCCTTGTCCTTCATAATAAAAGCATTGATTTTTCCCCTCATTTCAGCGGTCTTAGAGGGAGGAAAGAACTTAGTAAGAAACTTCGTCATCATCTCTTCTCAACTTGTAGTTGTTGTTTTCCAAACATGAAGGTCTCAAAGTCTCCATCAGAATCTGATAATTTTGCAAATGATGATGTGGAGACTCCCTCTCCAAACCTCCAAATTGAAATTGTCGGATCATAGTTAGAACTTGCGGTCGAAGTTCATAATCATGCTCAGCTGGATCAACTAGGTTGACTCCTGGACGCTTGACTTGCTCATTAGGGTTCATCCTCTGTCCTAGGGTTTGTGGAACTCCAGCAAAGAGAAGATCTCGGATCGGCATCCGAGGTGGTAGGTGTACATCGGCCGGGGCAACATGAACCGGGTCTTGCCTCGGTCGAGGATCTGGATCGGTCGAGGCAGAAACCGGGCCCTTAGAGCGGCCATATCTCCTTCAATCCCTTCTGTTCTAGCGCTTGTCTCTTCTCTCTCTCTCGTTGTAGCTCTTCTCTGTTTAGGCGTAGCTGTTCCAATGCCTCTTTCAATTCGGCTTCAAGATCGCGATCATCTTGATTGGCCATCTTAGCTTCTCTTAATCTTCGCTTGTAAGTCTTTTCTGGTTCGGGATCGTAGGGAACGATTTTCTTTCCAGCACGAGTTCTTTGCATAAACGTAAGGAAAGATCCTGCGAAAACACTCAAGTAGAGTAGTCAAATGAAACAACGGCAATAGCTCCGAAAGACTACCGAAACCGGCTTGGTCTAGACAAAGTTTCCGGCAACGGTGCAAAAAACTATTTCGCTCCAAAAGGTGTGTGCAAGCTTTAAAATTTATAACACAAGAAGTATGCTTGAACAATATGCGAACCCGCAGTGTACGGCTCAATTGTAATAAAAGCAAGAACTCCAGGGGTCGAACACAGGGACAATGGTGAAACAAAGCACGAAAACAGGTAGTCAAATGTGCTAATGACTACGAATTAAAGCAATTAAAGATGATAATAAGTCACATAAAGGGAATGGCAATTATAGGGATTAAAGCATCTAGTTGTGGTTCCGACTCAAGATCTCAGCCAAAAATAAAGATTTCGCCGGCGATAGGGTGTTCGCCTCGGTCGGAACGCTCCTCAAGATCACCTCGGTCGAGGTGGTACTATCGCTGACCGAGGTGAATCTCAACTCAATGTGAAATCTCTCGAATCTTGTCCAAAGTCAATCTTCTTAATTATTTCCATGATTCTTGAGATCTTCTTATAGCTTCAGAATGTAGCTCCAATGACTCCTTAGCTTCCTTAGCTCCATTTTTGTCCAAAACGTGCTATTTTACCTACAATTATAACGAAACTAGGTGTAGACATAGATTCCTACAAAGGTAGACAAAACAACAATATAATCAAAGAATATACGTCCATACATGCAAATTTATGAAGATAAAACGTCTAAACCATCCCCAAAATATAGACTATAATACATGCTATCACAGAGCAACAACAACAACAAGAATCATCCTCAAGCAGATCCAAGCTCATAAGCTCTCAAACTCACTCAAACTCAAACCAAGCTCAAGAAGAGATCCAAAGGAAGAAGAGAAGAGGAAGAACGTAAGGAAGGAGATGATGAAGATGTAAATGAAGAACCCACATCAAGAAGGAGAGAGAAGAAGCTTATAAAGGAAGGAAAGGGGTAAAGCACGGGTCAAAAGTCAATAAAGGCGGCTGCAACACACCCTAAACCGCAGGGGTGGCTCGGGAGGCGTAGGAGCGGCCTAGGCAAACCGCATGGGCGGACTTTGGGTCACGCATGGACGGTCTAGGCACATTTTGTGCCCTCAACACTCACTCTCAGCAACTCAGCAACTAGGCTCTTACAGCTTCCAAGTGAGAAGATCTCGGCTATCAAAGTGAAGATCTCCAACGGCTTCCAAGTGATAAGATCTCGGATCATAAGTGAAGATCATCAACGACATTTCCATAAGAGAAGATCTTCAAACAAAAAAGATCACGGTGAGGAATACGTCAAAGAGAACAAGTAGAAGAGAGAAGATCTAGGGCTGGAGAAAGAAGATCTTACAACGGCTACTTCACTTGAACCAAGTTGCATATTCTATGGAGAAATAGAAACGTTTAAACGGATAAAGAAGATCTCCATAGAGACTATAAATGAAGATGGCGATTAAAAAAAAAAGATATGAGTTTACACGGAAAAGAATCCAAGTCTTCAAGCGATCATACATCTTCATCAAGGCTACATTGAAAAAGAAAGATATGAGCTTACATTTGTATACTTCCTTAGAGTGAAGATAAACACAAGAGCTCCATTGGCATACTTAGAGGGTGTTATACTCGAGTGTGTTACTCTGCGAAGAAACTAGACTATTATTGCTAGAATAGAGTTGACTAGATCGTAGCATTTAGGCTACATTAAGAGAAGAAGGGAAGTTCTTCTAGGTTGTATCTAGGACTCATAACAAGGAGATAATAGATAGTTAGAATCCTAGGGTCGGAAACCTTAGGCGGAGAGTAGGTTGTTACGAATGAACTTCGTAAACATATCGTCGCGTCGATCTTTCATATTCCGTACATTATATTGCTTATATTGTGAATAACAATCTTTTGCACGTTTTGAAGTCAAGGCCTTTAAATCCACTTCAAAGCCTTGAGAAATAGTTTTATCACTAAGCGCACAAATCGACTTCAAGGCCTTGAGATTAGGTTTAAAGCCTTGATATACGATATTGCGAAAAGTTCTCATACTCTATTCAACCCCCCTTCTAGAGTATTTATATCCTTATTATTCACCTATTACGTTCCTCACTTTCCCATTACTTGAATAAACTTTCTTTATCCTTCATAACAAAAGCATTTATTTTACCTCTCTACTCCGTAGTCTTTGATAGCAGAAAGAATTTGGTGAGAAATTTCGTAGTCATCTCCTCCCAAGTGCAAACTCTTCCAAAAGGTAGTGATTGCTACCACGCTAGAGCTTTATCCTTCAAGGAGAAGGAAAATCCTCTCAACTTATGATTATTATTCTCTAAACATGGAGACCTCAATGTCTCCATAAGAATCTAATAGTTTTACAAGGGCTGATGTGGTGACTCCCCTCCAATCCTCCAAACTGATTTTGGTGTATCGTATGAAGAACTTTAGGCGGTGCTCATAATCATGTGTGCATGGATCTCCTAGAGTAACACCCGGACGGTGCACTCTCTGAGAAAGATCCATCTTTTGTTGCAACGTTTGCGGCTCTTCCACAAACGAATCAATCCTCAACAGACGGTGAGGTATAGTGGGTGTTGCAGCGGGTGGTGGTTCTTCAAAGCCGGCATTGTTCCTTCTGTCAAGGAGCAACTGCCTCATAGTAGCTTGCAACTCATCTATATCAGCTCGAAGATTCTTCTCTCTCACGTGCAACAACTCTCTCTCCAATGAGAGCATCATCTCGAAGCCTTACTTTTCTAAGGCATCATCTAATTCAACATGAACATCTCTTTCTTCTAAATCCATCTTAGCTTCTCTTCACCGTCTCTTGTAAGTCTTAACCGGCTCAGGATCGTATGTAACTACTTCCTTGCCGGCGAGAGATCTTCACATAAACCTAAGAACACAAATCTACAAGAACACTCAAGCAGAAAGATCAATAGCAAAAGCAAGTATCAATCTAGCAAACCAAGTACCGACTTGGTCTAGACCAAGTCCTTGGCAACGGCGCCAAAAACTTGTTTGCTCCAAAACGTGTGTGTATGTGAAGACAAATAGTTTAAATTTATACCAAGAATAAAAGCAATAGCGATTCCGTAGTGTATGAATCAATCGTAGTAAGACAAATATTCTAGGGTCAATCATAGGGACTATGGTGAAATGAAGCAGGTAAGTAAACGAGATAAGATTCTTGAAAATAACAAAGAACAAAGCGAAGAAATAAACGAAGATATATCAATCAAGGAGAATGCAGATTCTAGAGATCATACATCAAGATGTGGTTTTCAATTCAGGACTTCTAATGATTTATGGACAAGGATGGGGTTGCAAAGGTAAGGTGTTTCTACAATGGGATAGATATTGGGGGAGGTCTCACTATCCATTATCACTAACCAAAGGTCCTTTTACCGGGTAAGTCTCAAGGATCTATGGAAAGGAACAATAACTCAAACCAAAAACTTCAACCGAAGGGAATAGACTAACCATCACGAGTAACTCTAAGGTTAACTCACAAAGGTAAGGTGAAGGCACACTAAAACCTAACAATGGATAAACCTTTGTTACCTAGAAAATGTCATCGTCAATACTCAAGAAAGGAATCACCGGGTAGGTCTCTCTCTATCCCCAAGCGTAAGCCCTGGAGCTAAGGGTGTAAAGCTCTCAACAAAGACTAGGATTTGGGCAAACTATAACCTAGGCTTAAGGATAAAAAAATCGGCCAAACAATAATAAATCTCGGATGGATCATACTCAATTCTCGGCCGAGATTCCTGGATTGATCCGAGATTTGCAACTGTGTAGGTAAAACTTAACCGGTACGATCCAATCTAACTTAAAGGGTCATTCTATCATCATCTAAATCACAACCATCAACTAGTAACCCTAGAATCGCAATAGTTATAGCCAACAACAGTCATATTTGAATCAAAGAAGGTATATGATATCAAATAAGACATCAATAAAAGAAATCAGTACTTAGCAAACAATCTTCAATTATCAAAACCAAATCCAAAGCAATAACAAAGGTTTGACCTTTTTTCAAATAAAGGAAACAACAACTAAAGTCTATCCTTCCAAGAATAACTCACAAAACTCAAAAGCTAACAATGCGAATCTTCAATCCTTCGATGTTCTTCCTTCTTGCCGTCTTTCTCTACCTTCCGACTTGCCGCAAAGTCGGACTACGTAAAAAATTATATCTAAGGTAGAAGACGTAATAAAACCCTTGCCACCATCTCTATTTAATCTTGAAATTAGGCTTTGACTTTGGGCCGGGGTTGTTTTTCTGTAAAATCTCGGATGGGCCCGAAGAAAATCTCGGCGGAGATAATATCTCTCCATCCGAGATTCCTCTTATGTCACGTACTTTCTTCTATTCCTTGCTTTTTTCCCACGAAATCCTTTTTCCTTGTGATCCTTGATCATCTTCTAAATCTTAGTGTACTCCATCATGCCCTCTTTTGGACTCCTTGTATCCTTATGTTCCCTTTTGCTCCAAAATGCACCTTCTTTCCTATAATTGCAACAAAATTGTGTGTAGACCTCTATTTCTGTAAAGTAGGTGAATATCAACATAATGGATGTGAATATATGTCATGCATGCAAAACAAAGGGAAAATCTACCTTAATACATCCCTAATGTAAGGTCATAATTCATTGCATTACTCATCAATTGATTCCTTCAACTTGTTTCCCTCTATTTCCTTTCCTTTTAGCGTAGTATATCTATATATTTGTTCTAACCAATACATGTGTGGTCCTTGAGATTTGATACCCGAATATACTATATTTGACCTTTTTATCCTTACGGGTGAGGTTGTTGTTTCCAATAGACTTATATCCTAAGTTTTCTTCTTACTTTGATTTGCGGTTTCCTTTTTTGTCTTTGTTCTATAGTACTGGAACCCTGAAAGATAAGAAGTGGACGGCGCTAATACTCTACACATTCGAAGCAAGGATGGATCCTAGACAATCCACCCCTACCCATGCTTGGAGATTCCCAGACAACAACGTTGAAGAATTTGTTTTGATTGGTTCTACATTGGATCTCATCCGGAAAGGTACATTCAACGGCGAGATGAATGAAAGAGCTTATCAACATTTGAGGAATTTTGAAGATATAATGAATATCATCAGATTCCGCAATGTGTCAGACGACGCCATGAGGATTTCAGCATTCATATTCTCTCTAGATAGGAAAGCACGCAACTGGTTTAACAAAGAATCAGTAGGTATATACACTACATGTGAGGATTTCACTACTGAATTTCTAAGTGTTTTCTTTCCTTCATGCAGGACTCAAGAATTCCGAAATAACCTTCTTAACTTTAGAATGAAAGTTAATAAATATATCTACTAAGCTTGGAAAATATTCACAGACTTGATATATATATATATATATCCACATCATTGAAACTCAGAAGTCCTATTATTAGATTACTTCTATAATGATTTAAATGACGTGCCCGAAGATATGGTAGATACTAGTAATCGTCACATGTCTCTTAAGTTGCACGTAGACGAAGCTTGAAATTATCTAGTTGAGACAACGTGCCATGTAGGAAGATATCCTTCACGAAGAAATATTAAGAGGATGGAAATATGCGAAGAGAAAGGTAAATCTGATAATATTGACCTTGTTGTAGTTGAACTGACTAGCTTGTGTAAGTTATGTAGAAAAACAGGACACGGAACACCTCAATGTCCCACTTTCGCTAAGCAAGGCGGCATATCTCCACAAAGTAAGACCCCCTTGGAGACTATGATAGAAGCCATCTTGTTGGAAATGAAAAAAGAAATATCAAAACACCAGTCTCTTACAGCTAAATTGTCGATGAAAATAGAAGAATTAGCTGAACACGTAAAGGCACATGCTATTCACATCAACTCCAAGGAAGTGGATGTTGTAACCTTAAGAAGCAGGAAGGTAACTGAATAACCAACCATTGAGAGTCCTACTCCCCCTTCAACTGAGCAAGAACCCAAGCAGGAACCAACAAAGAAAGAAACACCTTATATTCCTCCTCCTCCTCCATATAAACCTCCTCTCCTTTTCCACTAAGAAGGAACAAGGCTATCTTGGATGAACGGTTTGGGATATTTTTTTGACTAATGATCAAAATATATGTGAACATTATCCTTAAAAATGCAATTAAGTGGATGCCAACTTATGCCAAGTTCATGAAGGTTATCCTATACAACAAAATGCTTGTCAAATGCAAGGGAGCGATACCCCTCACCCAATGAATGCAACACTTTATTCATGCACAAGATGCCTATCAAAAGAGAAGATCCAAGAAGTTTACGTGTCCCTCTCGACATTAAAGAATAACATCATAATTGTATATGTGATCTCGGAGCAAACGTAAGTATAATCCCTCTAGAATTATTCAACAAACTGAATCATAATGATATTAAACCCGTTAAGTTCACTCTTTTCATGGAAAATAGAGCTACAATTAGACATGTAGGGATGATGACAGATGTTTAGGTACGACTTAACGGATTTGATATTCCTATTGATTTTGATGTTATTGATGTCAATGCTACTTCCGTTCCCGTGACCATTGGTAGACCTTTATTATCCATTGTAGGTGCTCCCATTGATGTACGAGACGGGATATTAATATTTCGTTTAGGAGATTAAACAATAAAGTATAATCTCTCAACAATTCTCAAGCACACTTAGGTTGAAGACGACGGGGATTTCGCTAATAATATAGACCTTGTTGTGCAAGAATGCATGCTTACAATGATTTTTGATGATGCTTTACAAGTTTGTTTGTCTAAAGACATGCAGGATCCCGAAGACGATGCATTCATAGCCCCTGCAATACACTCCCTTAGACAAGCTAAGGAGGACGTTACATTAACCTTTAAGTTTACACGGACCAAGGTCCGCTGACCAATTAGCTCTTGCGAATTCCATCGCAAGACGGCCAAAATTGACAAGCCTTGGAATGTTATAGACACCCAACAACCGTCAAGTATGCCATCTAACCACCCAATCTTGAGGTCAAATCACTCTCTACAAAATCTTTTGGATTATTCCATAGATGATCTTACAGGAATAAACCCTTTCGGTATTCATGCATAAATTCCTTTGGAAGAAGACGCCCAACCCTCTAGAGAAGCACAACGAAGACTTAATCCATGAATGAAAGAGGTCGTTAAGAGAGAAATATTTAAAATTTTAGATGTAGGAATAATATACCCCATATCCGACAGTCAATGGGTCTGACTTGTGCATGTCATGCCAAATAATGGAGGAATGACAATTGTAAAAAATGACCTGGATGAATTCATCCTGCAACAAAGTATCACCGGATGGAGAATGTGTATTGACTTCATAGAATGACCACTTTCTACTACCATTCATTGACCAAATATTGGAAAGGTTAGTCAAACACACTTATTTTTATTGGCTTGACGGTTATAGTGGTTTCTTTCAGATTCCTATCCACCTAGACGATTAGGAGAAGACCACTTTGACATGCCATTATGGAATGTTTGCCTATAAAGGATGCCATTCAGTTTGTGTAACGCCTCTTGCTACGAGGTATTCGTCCTTGTAGGTTGCCCGATATTTGAATGCCTAAAGACTCTATTGAAGAAAGGAAGATAAAGAATAGAATGGAAATAGATAGATCAAGATTGAACCCTAAGAAGCTACCTAGAAGCACAAAAGACCACGATCGGAAGGATCTCCCAAATACACAAGCAACAAAGTTCCGTGGAACTCATTCCGCTACCCCAAATACAATAGGCGTTCAAAGAACCCTAGACACTTGGAGGTTTTCTTGTAGCTAGTTGAAGCACCTTGCTCTACCAATGGCAAGTAGAACACACTCAAACAAGTCCAAGCGAGTTGCGAGCAAGACGTCTCTTACTCAGGTTTATCAAAGAGGTTTATATTTTAAGATGAAAAATAATGAGGTACACCCTTCCTATTTATATTCGTGAGGTGCGTCTCTAGGGTTACATGGGTGGGCGAGTTTGCGCTTGAAAGGTCGATGATCCATCTAGAAAGAGAAAAGATATAACCCTAAGAAAAAAATAAAATAAGATTATGTTCTAGAAAGATAATATCTAATTTTAAGCTCCCGTAATTTATTTGCAAACAAATAAATTGGACTTGGGCTGGAAATATGATTAAAAGCCGAAAGGAATAACAACTTAACACATAATTTAAACAAGTCTTTATGGGCTAGAACTAATATTGGATGGGCCAATTTATTCCTTATTGGTCCGCCTTTCACACGCAACTCCGGGATACGAAATGGCCTTTCTCTATTGCATGGATACATATGGATTGTCCGCTGGTTTCTTACGTGGTCGTGCATGGGATACTCCACCATTTGTGATGTTAATCTCCATGCATGTATATTGGAATGTGCATTAGTAGGAATCCTTATGTTCCATGTAGGATCAATCCATCCTCTCTTCCTTCCATTCACGTACTTGCTGGTAACTCAGGTTTCCATGCATACGTTGGTCATGTCACCTTCCGAGAAGTGGTCCGGGAAATAGCCTTCATTTCTCTACAGCAAATGATTTTCATTTCTTTGTGGGAAATGGTCTTCATTTCTTTGTGGGAAATGGTCTTCATTTCTCTGCGGGAAATGGTCTTCATTTCTCTGCGGGAAATGGTCTTCATTTTTTACGGGAAATGGTCTTTATTTCTTTGCGGAAATGGTATGGAAATGGTCTTCATTTCTCGAGGGAAAATTGTCTTCATTTCCATCCTAGAAATGAATTTGACTCTTCCCCTTCTTCTTCTTCTTACAATGTTCTTCTTTCCTTGCCTTCTATCTTCCATGGCTTCAATGGTTGTGGTCCTGAAGCTTTTGACTCTTACTCGTCTCTTCCTTGGAGTGCTCTTCACTCCTTGCTTCCTAGCTTTTATAGTAATGTCCTTGAAGTGTGATAGGTTCGGAGATGCTCCTTCATCACCCCGACTACTTTCCAATGATTCATGATGGCAATCTTCTCATATATGATTGAGGACATTATTGAAGTCTGTATGGACAATTTTCCGTTTATGAAGGATCCTTCGATTAGTGCTTAACTAATCTCAACAAAGTACTTGAGCGGTGCCTTGAATCATATATCGTGATCAATTATGAGAAATGCCACTTCCTCATCAACGAAGGAATAGTGCTTGCACATCTAGTTTGGTAGAGAGGAATCAAAGCCGAAAAGGCTGAAGTGGAGCTTCTCGAAAAGTTACCATCACCCTCCTATGGCAAGGCAATTAGAAGTTTTTTCTTGGTCATGCTGGTTTGTATCGACTCTCAATTAAAGTTTCTTCTAAGATAACAAAACCATTGGCTAACCTACTTCTTAAGGATGTTGCTTTTAAGTTCACGTAGTGAAGAACTGAATAGGTGAATGATAAGGATATAAATACTCTAGAAGAGGGGTTGAATAGAGTATGGGAACTTTTTGCAATATCGTATATCAAGGCTTTGAAACTAATCCGAAGGCCTTGAATTATTTTTGTGCGCTTAGTGACAAAACTGTTTCTCAAGGCTTTGAAGTAGATTTCAAGGCCTTGACTTCGAAACCTGCCGAAAGTTGTTAGTCACAATAAAACGCGATAATAAGTTGGAATGTAAAATATCGATGCTGCGATATGTTTACGAAGTTTGGCCGTACCAGCCTACTTTCCGCCTAGAGTTTCCAACCCTAGGATTCTAACTATCTATTATCTACTTTTTCTGTGTCCTAGATACAACCTAGAAGAACGCCCCTTCTTCTCTCAATGTAGCCTCAATCCTACGATCTAATCCACTCTATTCTAGCAATAATAGCCTAGTTACTTCGTAGAGTAACACACTCGAGTATAACACTATATAGATATGCTAATGGAGCTCTAGTGTTTATCTCACTCTAAGGAAGTAAACTAGGTAAACTTAGGAGGATAATAATGTAAAACCCTGAATCCGCGAGACTCGGGATGCTACGGGCGGAGACCTCACAATGGGTCCCGACCCATAGCCTGACAACAATGTCACCAGACCTTTCTAACAAAGCACATATAAAGGCAAATACGTAAATTGTTTATAATGTATGAGCGAAACTGAAACGTAAAGATACAAGGTGGAAACTCAGCCAAGTCCTCAAAACGACACAACTCCGATACAAAAATCCAAAAACATACAACATAAACCAATATCCAACAACATAACGAAAAACCCAAATACGTCCCCGTCCTATAATGTAGTACTGAATTCAAACCAAACAAATATCTAGAAATATAATCAATACATTGTTAGTATATCCAACTACTACATTTGTGTGAAGTCTTCCATCATCAAAACTTGTAAACCATTTTAATCAAGGTGGAGTTTTCAGGTTGGTTATGGTAATTGAGACGAGTCTCATAACCCTTGTAGTATGTGATGATGTGTGCCTTGCTATTGCATGCGCTGATTACTTCCCCAAGGGGAAGCTGTGACGTGGTATTGGTTACGAGTATTACAGGTAAGTCCATAGGACTTACTTAGCGTTCAGTTGTGGGTTTGTGTGATTGTAATGGTTGTGTGTGTTCATATGATTGTGGATTTATAACCTAGCCAGGACTAGGATGACCAGTTATTACAATAAATGGCCTAAGTGTAATATAACGGGTCGTGACCACTTGCCTCCCCCTGCGGGTAGGAGCAGGTGCCCTGAAGATGATCTCACATGGGGGACGAGTGATGATCACCCCGTGCAAAACCCCTGAGTTACATTGGAAGGGATCAGGTTCTTGAGGCTCCTCGTGTTACAAAATAAATTGAATTAATAATGGAATAACGTAATGGATAGATAATAAATGAATGTGTGTGGCATTGCATGTATGAGATGGTCATGTGTGTTTGTGCTATTACCCTCAGGCTTATTCATTATTGTATCTGACGGTGTATACCGTGCTGTAGATGATCTGCAGGTTAGGAAGACTGTAGAGTGAGCCAGGTGGGGTGACTAGCCGAGGACTTTTGTACATTAGGGTTGCGTGGGATATGGGATCTTCTATGTCTATGGTCGTCTATACCCAATCAAAAGTAAATCCCGACTTAGCACTAAAAACAAGTATAGTGATTAAGTAAGGGTCGAACCCAAGAGAGTTAAGGTGTTTTAGATGCAATTATCGATTATAGTGACAAGTGACACAAAGGGGGGGGTTTGGTTGAATTGATGCACAAAACTTATGAAAACGATTAATGCGACAAGTAAGACAATGATGGGTGAATCTACACATGTTTGATTCTAAGCATGCAATTGCTACTTTGGTGAGTTCCTTTTACAAGTTTTCAAATAATCTCCCGTCTCGATCGTATATATGTGTTGAGCCAACCGGCATCAACACAACTTAATAGGTTAAAGTTCCGTAAACCTACAAGAACAAATAACAACTTAGCTTTCAAACAAAGACTAAGGGATATAAAGAGAAGATTAAAACCATTAAACTTATCTTTATATTTGTGTTCCTTTTCTTTAAGTAATCACAACCCGTTATTACTTAAAGTAGCTACTAGACTAAAGACCCGAACCCGGAACCTATTAGTCCTAGTTGTTTACATGCACTTTAGAACCTAAGGTGATCAATCTCAAGCAATAGTAAACATGCAATTAGACAATGGAGATCAAGGAAACACAAAGTATTACTGAATAAAAACTTATATTATAAAGTACTTACAACCAAAGTAACAATGAAGCTTCAAACCAACCCAATGTAGCAAGGGAGTTAGCAACTCATTAGAAGGTAGCAAGACAATCTAAGTGGATAATTTGATGATTAACAAGATGATAAGATGGATCCTTCTAGCAATCAACCAAGGACTATTTATACTACAAAAGCCATTGATTAGGAGTAAATGGCCGGCGCAAAACAGCCACCTTAAATGCCATAAAGGTGGTGTAAACAGCAGGAGTAAAACTTCTGGCGTTAAACCGCAGGGGCGGCCTTCAGGAACCGCATGGGCGGTTTAGGCAGAATCGGTTGATCTTCTTCAGAGCCGCTGGGGCAACTACACAATTCCGTTGGGGCGGATTTTCAATGCTCTTCAACGTCTGACCTTTCGCCTTTCTGTCGTTTCTGATGCCAAGCCACCGGGCCGTCCCTATGTCGACACAGGGGCGGTGACATAGCCTCTTTGCCTTCCAGCTCCTAGGTTGAGGCGCAGGCAGGGGCGCAGTGGGAGATGCAGGGGAGCTGGTCTTCATTTCTTTAGGGCAGGTCACCGCAGGGGCGCCAAGGAGTGGTGCAGGGGCGGTGACACACTTCATGGCTGGCGCTGGTGAAGGCGCAGGGAGCGCTCCAGTGGAAAACGTCATCTGCAGGGGCGGCTGCAAGGACCCGCTGGGGCGGTGAGGCAATAGAAACTTTGCTTCGTGATCGATCTTCACTCGTAAGTGCTTATAACTCCTTCTTTGGCTTCTTTTAGTCTTCTTCTTCTGGACCAAGGAGTTAGTAGCATAAACTGACACTAATGCAATAAAAAGACTCTAAAAATTACCCTAATTGATAGTGATTCCATCACCTATCAAACTCCCCCATACTTAGACCTTTTACTCGTCCCGAGTAAAAACAAATGACATCAACTTGACTCAAAGGCCTCAGGAAGCATGAGCAAGCAGAAAGACAATGAAAAACAGGAGAAAAGCCAAGAAAGAAAGAAGGAAAAGAGAGGAAATGTGAGAAAAAGAAATACTACCATCCTTATCGCTCCAAGAGTGGCCTACCCGGACAACCTTCTTATGACTCCCCTTCTTATGTCGCCAAAACGCCGGAAGGGAAACCTACACTCGGTGTCGCTCATTTTGCCAAGGCGCCCTTTCGGGTTTTCACCTTGCCACTCTTCTTCTTTTCTCACTTTAACTCACATTCCTCAAATCCAATTTTGCACCAACCTAAGGTTGGTCGGACTACCTTCTTTTTACCTAAACCGTCCTTTCGGGTTTTTGGTTTATCCAAGGATTTTCATGCCTTTTTTTCACTTCTTTGGCTTTTTCTTTTTTTTTTCTTTTTTTTTTCTTTTTTTTGTTTTTTTTTCCTGTTTTTTTTTCACTGAATATGAAAGTGAATTCAACAATGCAAAAACAAATTCAAAAACAACTCAATGAACTGTACAAGCAATGTTATTTCCCTCCCCATACTTGAAGTACACTTTGTCCTCAAAGTGGAAATGAGTCAAAGATAAATGTGGGAGAAGGAAAAAATTGTACCCCTCAGTGGGGTGGTTTGGATGGACCACCTGGACCCTCCTCCGGTGGGTAAAGAAAGTGGCGGAAGAAGTGCTCCTGCCGGCGGTGAAGGGTGTCGATACGGCCCTCCTGAGCCTCCATCCTCTCTCTAAATGAAGTCTCATAGCTAGCTTTCCAAGCCAGCTGCTGAGTCTCCAACTGCTGCTTACGAGCCGCTTGCCAAGCATCTTGACGGTGGTCAAAGTGAGTGGTCATGGAGGAGGCGAAGCTGGACTGCCACGCCTGCTACTGCTCAAGCATGGACCGCTGGTACTCGGTCTGCCATGCCTGGTGTTGTGTAGTCAAGGCTGTCATCTGAGCCTGCAGACTCTCCATGGTCTGACTGTCGTGTCCAGCCGTGGGCATCTCCTCATCAGTGGTGTGGGCCCAGCTGGAGCCGGCTGCATACCTCCCAACAATATCTACCTGAGGTCGTCTCGGAGGAACTGGGTCAGCTAGTACATATAGATCGGAGAGCTCGTCTCCCAATGGAATTCGTCAAGGGAGGTATGTGATGTGACTCCCATCTGCTAAAGAGAGCCAAAAACGATGCTCCCCATCTCTCCCGAGGAGCCTGCATCTCCTCAATAACCCTTCAGTGTATAAGGGTGCCTCCAAACCTTCTTCCAATGCGGAAAGATCCATCACCTGTGCAGCCAATAATGATATTATCCCGCCTACCACGATGTCGTGAGGCTCATTCTTCCTAATCCGCTTAAGAGCGGTAAGGAAGAGATACGCCCAATCCGGCACCCAATCGTTCGTGGAGAGGCAAGCATATATCAATGGAAGGTCCTTGAGAGCGACCTTACTCTCCTTCTTGTGTGCACAAAAGACACTCATGAAGACCTTTGAGATGAGCCTCAAACAGGGGTGAATGAATTTGTTGGAGTACTCACCCCCAGCATGAAACTCAGACCTAGTAGCTGCATGCCAGAACTCAAGCAAATCAGGTGTCGGAATGGGTTGCCACCAGTCATCGGAAGCTGCAATGGTCACCCCTAATGCCTCCTACAATTGGGTGTAATCTAATGTATACTTCTTCCTGTTGTACTTGAATGAGAGTCCAACACACAAGTGATCCTTTGTTTCCATTTTGAATGTAGCGATAAATTGCCGGCTGAGGTCTGGGTGTGTTGGAGCACTTTTGATCAGGAAATCTACCAGCCCGGCATTATTGAGAAATTCCTGCATACTTTCTAACATGCCCAAATTCTCCAATGTTGGAACGTCTAGGAACCGAGTTGCATACACTTCCCGTCTTTGAGCAATCCTATACCGATCCTTCTCTCCTTCTGATAACTTATATTTCTTCTGGTTCTCCATTTCTTGCAATGAATCAAGCAAAGGAGTTAGAAAGTTCATAAATTGGATCAAGAGACGAACCTACTGTTGTGATTTACGCAGGGGCGGCTGCAATTGGCGCAGGAGCGGCTTGACGTAGGGGCGGGAGTTTGCAGACGCAGGGGCGGGCGAAGAGCAGAAGGCGATTTGG
This sequence comes from Fagopyrum esculentum, assembly GCA_033239045.1. Lineage (NCBI taxonomy): Eukaryota > Viridiplantae > Streptophyta > Magnoliopsida > Caryophyllales > Polygonaceae > Fagopyrum > Fagopyrum esculentum. Next base: position 69,282,720 of record BSUD01000006.1, on the reverse strand, counting down.
ACGTTCGACGAAGGTGGTGGCGATGGGGCTTTCCCGACGTCTTCCTTGCTGTCGCAAATGTCGCCGGAGGTGGGACAGTGGAGGAGAGTGAAAGCGTTGAGGGTGTGTGTGTGGTGGAGATGGTTCGTGTTTGCAAAAGGGGTGGCGACACTAGGTTGCCGGAGGTGGCGTAGCGGCGCGACGAGGTGGTGGGCAAGAGTTACCGGAGGGCGCAAGGGGGTGGGAGGTGAGGCGGCTAGGTTTCGAAGAATGAATGGAGAGGGAGTGAAGAGGACGGTAGATGTAGGTTATTTTTGGGAAGTGTATTTTTTTTCTTTCCTTAACTGAACCGCAAGGGCGGTGTTTGTCGCGGTGGGGGCGGTGACAAGGAAGAGGGGGTACGCAACCTCAGCGCCGGGGGCGGAGCTGAGGATGCGTGTCAAGGGTGGCCGCCGCTGGGGCGTAGGGGTGTCACCGCGGGGGCGGTGGCTTACGTGAGCAGACGCTTGCCCAGCACCGGGGGCTGAGCTGGCCAAGGGTGTCACCGCAGGGGCGGGGACTTAGAGCCGCAGGGGAGGTTTTCTTGACAGAAACTCCTCTTCTTATTTCTTCGGGTTGCCTCCCGAGCAGCGCCTTTGTTTTACATCGTTGGCTCGACGTGGGGATTCTTCCTCTATGATTGAGCCTCTTCCAACATCACCTTTGGGTTTATAACCGTTTGAGAAGGTAATCCACCGGAGGCCCTAGTTTCAATTCTTGTAATGGCTTCCGCCATTTGACCTAACTGTTTCTCAAGGTTCTTGATGCTAGATTCTGTTGTTTGGACATGAGTAGCAAAATGTTTAGTCAAAACCTGCAACATATCTTCAATTGAGTGATATTTACCTTGGCGGGGCTGTTGTTGTTGGTTTTGTTGATCCCTCCAACGAAAATTCTGTTGGTCACCCCAATTTGGCATGAAATTCTGTGCATAGGGATCATTCCTAGGTCTTTGCTGTTGTGGTTGTCCATATCCCATTGCGTTTACCTCAGCATCGTCATCCTGGACTTGTGGACACATGTCCGTTGGATGATACGGGTCAGCACAAACTCCACAAGCTTTGAGTTGTTGTGGTGTTCCCGTAAGTGTTAGCCTCTTCACCATTTCCTTCAATTCCGCGAGCTCTGTGGAAATCTCACTCTTCCCGGAACTCACAGCATGAATTCTTTTCTTAGCCGGGGTCCTTCCAAAGTTCCGAGTTCCTTCCGCTAGTTCCTGTATCTTTTCCAAAGCAAGGTCCGGAGTAGAGTTAAGAATATTGCCTTCGCAAGCCACATCGATGATCCTCCTTTCATTGTCTAGCAAGCCATTGTACAAGTACAAGACTAGATCTTGAGTCGAATATCCGTGAAAAGGACAGCTGGATCGGAGGCGTGCAAACCTTTCGAAGTACTCGTAGAGAGTTTCGGTTGCCTCTTGTTCGATGTTGCTTATAGCTTTCTTCAAGCTATTGGCCTTCTTAGCCGGAAAGTATTTCTCAAAGAACTCTTTGTGAAGGTTCTCCCAAGTGTTGATACTCCCGGATGGAAGGTGGTAATACCATTCATCCGCCGAATCTTTGAGTGTGAAGCCGAATGCCCTCATATTGATTTGTTCTTCAGTAATGTTGGCCGGCTTCATGCTCATACACACGGTATGGAACTTCTCAAGGTGCTTGATGGGGTCTTCACCACTTAGCCCATGGAAGGATGGGAGCAAGTGAATGAGGCCCGGCTTGAGCTCAAAGTTAACTCCTTCCCCTAGTGCCGGTATAGTGACCGCAAGAGGGTTTTGAGCCAAGGTGGGCTGCGTAAGTTGACGAAGAGTACGGTCAGCCATCTCTTGTTGAAGTTGTTTTTGTCTTCGTTGCCGGATGTGCGTCCTCTCAATTTCTGGATCAAAAGAAGCAAAGCCGGAATTAGTAGCACGGGTTTGAACCATAAAAATAGTTCAAACCAATAACAATAATAACAATAAAACACTAAAACTTCCCGGTAATGGCGCCAAAGTTTGACCGGCAGTATTTCTATGGTCGTCTATACCCAATCAAAAGTAAATCCCGACTTAGCACTAAAAACAAGTATAGTGATTAAATAAGGGTCGAACCCAAGAGAGTTAAGGTGTTTTAGATGTAAATATGGATTATAGTGACAAGGGACACAAAGGGGGGGGGTTTGTTGAATTGATGCACAAAAACTAATGAAAACGATTAATTCGACAAGTAAGACAATGATGGGTGAATCTACACTAGGTTGATTCTAAGCATGCAATTGCTACTTTGGTGAATTACTTTTACAAGTTTTCAAATAATCTCCCGTCTCGATTCGTATATATGTGTTGAGCCAACCGGCATCAACACAACTTAACAGGTTCAAGTTTTGTAAACCTACAAGAACAAATAACAAGTTAGCTTTCAAACAAAGACTAAGGGATATAAAGAGAAGATTAAAACCGTTAAACTTATCTTTATGATTTTGTTCCTTTTATTTAAGTAATCACAACCCGTTATTACTTAAAGTAAGTACTGGATTAAAGACCCAAACCCGGAACCTATTAATCCTAGTTGTTTACATGCACTTTAGAACCTAAGATGATCAATCTCAAGCAATAGTAAACATGCAATTAGACAATGGAGATCAAGGAAAGACAAAGTATTACTGAATAAAAACTTATATTATAAAGTACTTACAACCAAAGTAACAATGCAGCTTCAAACCAACCCAATGTAGCAAGGGAGTTAGCAACTCATTAGAAGGTAGCAAGACAATCTAAGCGGAAAATTGGATGATTAACAAGATGATAAGATGGATCCTTCTAGCAATCAACCAAGGACTATTTATACTACCAAAGGCACTGAATAAGAGTAAATGGCCGGCCCAAAACAGCCACATTAAATGCCATAAAGGTTGTGTAAACAACCAGAGTAAAGCTTCTGGCGTTAAACCGCAGGGGCGGCCTTCAAGTACCGTAGGGGTGGTTTAGGCAGAATCGGTTGATCTTCTTCAGAACCGCTGGGGCGGTTACTCAATTCTGCTGGGGCGGATCTTCAATGCTCTTCAACGTCTGACCTTTCGCCTTCCTGTCGTTTCTGATGCTAAGCCGGCGGGGCGTCCCTATGTCGACGCAGGGGCGGTGACATAGCCTCTTCGCCTTCCAGCTCCAAGGTTGATGCGCAGGCAGAGGCACAGTGGGAGATGCAGGGGAGATGGTTTTCATTTCTTCAAGGCAGGTCACCGTAGGGACGCCAAGGAGTGGTGCAGGGGCGGTGACACACTTCATGGCTGGCCCTGGTGAAGGCGGAGGGAGCGCTCCACTGGAAAACGCTATCCGTAGGGGCGGCTGCAAGGACCCGTTGGGGCGGTGAGGCAACAGAAACTTTGCTTCGTGATCGATCTTCACTCCTAAGTGCTTATAACTCCTTCTTTGGCTTCTTTTAGTCTTTTTCTTCTGGACCAAGGAGTTAGTAGCATAAACTGACACTAATGCAATAAAAAGACTCTAAAAACTACCCTAATTGATAGTGATTCCATCACCTATCAATGTACTATTAAGTATTATGTGTATATCTATACATATGGCCTATATAGAGTCTTATAAGTTAGGTGTGCATACCCCGCAGATGGCTCGGACTAGAGCTACTACTGTTGTAGGCCGAGGTAGAGGTAGACCACCTCTTCCTCCAGGAGGGATAGGACAGGGACCAGCTCCCGTTGTTGATCCACCATTGGTGGAGGAGACTCTTGAGGAGGTTGTTGAGAGTGTCGTCCGAACGATGAGGAGTGGTGGATCCAGGAGACAACAGGTACATCGAGCCCAGTCTGATGACTCAAATCGTGTCTCCATGGGACGACAAAGTTTAGAGAGTACCTCAGACATTTTGAGGAGGCTATTAGAGCAGGCAAACGAGCCCCAGATCTACCAGGGCTTGAGGGATCATCTGAGAGAACCTATGGAGCCACTCAGACGCTAACTATACCGGCACATGCTGCTGGGGCTGCTAGAGTTGTAGAGGAGACCAAAGAGCCTCGACTAGATACCTGGTTGAAGGCATTTAATCAGGAGGGTGGACCACCCTTCTCAGGACATATTGGGTTAGAGACTAGGGTATGAATAGGACATGTAGACTCAGTTTTAGAGTCTAATGTAAGAGTCTTAGTCTTTTGAATCTAGGAGCCATTCTAAGCCCTTGTTGGATCCTGTCAGCCACCCCAGCGGACTAGGTTGGCCGCCCTTGCGACTAGGTGCCCCTGTGCCTCACAAAACACGCCCCTGCGGCTCTGTGTGGTTTAAGCCGCCTTCGTTGACCCTTTGACTTGTGTTTTGCGGCTGGCTTCTCTTATAAGCCATCCTTTGCTTCTATATGAGGGTTTTCCTCATCTTCTTCAACTCTCTTTTCCTCTGTACGTTTTTCTTCTTCTTCTTCCCTTCCTTGATCTTCCTTGATCTTGTGAGAAAGCTTTGAGAGTTTGTTGAGGTTTTTGAGCTTGGATGATCATGAGGATGTTGTTGAGTGTTGCTGTTGTGGTGCTAAGGTTGTGAGGTGTGTAGATGCTCTTGGTTGCTGCCTAGGGTTTTGCTGAGGTGAGATCTTCTCCATCTTCCTTTCTTTCTTTCTTCTTCTTTTCTTCTTTTTTCTTTCCTATCTTAGGATCACAAGCTGAGCTTGTGTGGATCATTTCCTAGCTTTTCTGATGTTCATGCATATGTATATGTGTATGTGTGTTGTTGTGGTTTGATGAAGAAGTGAAGAGAGTCGAGAAAGAGATCGGAGAGAAGTCGGGGCTAGCATTTTGCACAGACAGCCGCCCCTGCGCCTGACCTTGGCCGCCCCTGCGCCTTGAGTGAGCCGCCCTGCGCCTCACTAGGTCAGCTTGGAGTTCTTTGCATCTGTTGGTGCATTCAAGGCATAACTTGTTGGTATGTTTCTTTTCTTCCTTTCCTTTGGCCTTGGCTTAGAGGTTGGCTAGGCTAGCATGGTTAGGATGAGCGGTATAATAGAGATGTGCCTTAGGCACTCGTGTTGATGTTGAGGATATGTCTTAGGCATTTGTGAGCATGTTATGATCTTGAGGTTTAGTTGAGGTTGTAGGATGGTTATGGTTATGGAGACGACTCTCCTAACCCTTGCAGTATGTGATGTTGTTTGCCTTGCTATTGCAGGATTCGATTTCTTCCCCAAGGGGAAGCTGTGACGTGGTATTGGATACGAGTGTTACAGGTAAGTCCATAGGACTTACTTAGCGTCTAGTTGTGAGTTTGTGTGATTGTGATAGTTGTGTGTTTTCATATGATTGTGCATTTATAACCTTAACCGGACTAGGATGACCATTTACGATATTAAATGGCCCAAGTGTATTATAACGGGTCGTGACCACTTGCCTCCGCCTACGGGTAGGAGGAGGTGCCCTGAAGATGATCAAACTGGAGGGGACGAGTGATGATCACCCCAATGCAAAACTCTTGTGTTACGTTGGATGGGACGAGGTTCTTGAGGCTCCTCGGGATACAAAATAAGTTGAATTAGTAATGGAATAACGTAAATGAAAGATAATAAATGAATGTGTGTGGCATTGCATGTATGAGGTGTTGATGTGTGTTTGTGCTATTACCTTCATACTTATTCTTTGTTGTAGCTAACGGTGTATACCGTATTGTAGATGATCTGCAGGTTAGGAAGACTGCAGATTGAGCCAGATGTGGTGACCAGCCGAGGACTTTTGTACATTAGGATTGTGTGGCATATGGAATCTTTTGTATCAGATGTTTATGGAGGTTGTTTTGTTCTCGGCTTTGTGTTGTAAACTCTTTTGATGTATCTTATACAACTTTTATTTTTTTGGTTTTAATCTACTTGTGCCTTGTTGTAAGATCCAGTGAACTTGTTGTCAGGCTAGGGTCAGGATCCATTGTGAGATCCTAGCCCAATGTAGCACTCCGAGTCCCGCTGATTCTGGGTGTTACAGAGTTGGTATCAGAGCATTAGGTTGACAACAATGGCACTTGCTATGTGCAATAAAGGTAGAGTAGATAAAGAAACAGAACCCACATGGGGTCTGCCATTTCAAAAGGTTTTGGTTTTAAAGCGAGTACAGATGTTATGGGATAGTATGTACAGAAGTCGTCACCCATCTGAGGATCTCGACAATATATATATATATATATATATATATATATATATATATATATATATATATATATATATATATATATATGTAGATATCTTTTATGTGTTGATGTGTAAGCATGTACTATTAAGTATTATATATATATATATATCTATACATATGGCCTATATGGAGCCTTATATGTTAGGTGTGCATACCCCGCAGATGGCTCGGACTAGAGCTACTGCTGCTGTAGGCAGAGGTAGAGGTAGACCACCTCTTCCCCCAGGAAGGATGGGTCAAGGACCAGCTCCGGCTGTAGATCCACCACTGGTGGAGGAGGCTTTTAAGGAGGTTGATGAGAGTGCAGTCCTAGCTACGAGGAGTGGTGGGTCCAGGAGACAGCAGGCCCATCTAGCCCAATCTGATGGCTCAGACCGTGTCTCCATGGGTGGACTAGAGTTCAGAGAGTACCTCAGGCATTTTGAGGAGGCCATCAGAGCAGGCAGACGAGCCCCATATCTATCAAGGCATGAGGGATCATCTGAGAGATCCCATGGAGCTACTCAGATGCCAGTTATGCCGGCACGTGCTGCTAAGGTTGCTCGAGTTGTAGAGGAGACCAGAGGGCCTTGACCATATGCATGGCTGAAGGCTTAGAGACTGAGGTGTGGATTGGGCATGTAGACTCAACTTTAGAGTCTATACGATGCCCTGAGGATAGACGGATAGACGGATAGAGCTAGTACATTCTCAATTCCGTGACCTGGCACACTAGTGATGTAGGACAGCTAGAGCACGAGTTACCAACTATCAGTAGATGAGGACTTTGTTGAGGGAGCAGTTCTGCCCTTCCTCACTGAGGAGGGAGAAACTGCATGACTTCGTGGAGGCGGGCTTTAAGGATGTACCCATTACAGATGCTATTCGCCGTTTCCAGATTGAGTTGGCACTGTTGGGTCCAGCTGCACCATCTGAGGACCAGCATGTGTATTTGTTCTCCCGTCGTCTGAGGGAGAGTACACGTTCATACATGGCAGGATTTCACTGTGAGTCCTTGACGGATTATCAGGATCGGGTCTCTACCTATGAGAGAGAGAGCTAGCCAGAGGAGGACTTCTCAAACAAGACGGTCTGAGAAGAGACAGCACACAACACAGACTGGTGCAGGAGCATCTGGATACGGGCAAGGCCAGTCTCAGGGCCGCTCGAGTTGTCTAGTATCCGCACCTACGACTGAGAGAGGCTGGCAGTGTTACAACTGCGGGGCCTATGGACATGTGAGGGCTGATTGTCCGAGAGCAACACTGACTTGCTTCTCGTGTGGGAAGCCAGGACATAGAGCTACGTTTTGCTGTCAAGGCAAGGAGTCATCACAATAGGGTTCTTCCCCTACAGGTGCAGTAGGAGGTGGATAGAGACCGCCTCAGCATCAGACACATGGACAACATAGAGTCCCTGACACACCTGCTACTCAGGGATCAGCTCCAGGACCGAGTAGAGGTAGAGAGGCTAGTACCAGTGATGCTCGAGGAGCTCGAGGTCGTGTTTTTGAGCTGAGGAGTGTTGAGGAGCCGCCAACACTAGTTGCTACAGGTACCATTTTGTTACAAGGTTTACCTGTTAGAGTTTTATTTGATACGGTTGCGACGCATTATTTTATTTCTGCTGCATGTGTTGAGCGTTTGAGTTTGTCTACCATAGAGGGGACACCCTTTACTAAAGGGTTACCTGATGGTAGTTGGGTCAGAGGTACCCATGAATTTTGAAGTTGTCTCCTACGCATAAGGACTCGTATATTGCTTGTTGACTTCATAGTCATGCCCTTGATGCATGAAGAAGTCATTTTAGGTATGGATTAGATGCGCATACACCGTGCGGTGTTAGATGTGGGTAAGAGGACTGTTACAATCTCTACCGATGTATGTCCGATAGAGGTCTTCCGAGGTTGGGACCTTGGGAATACGGGATTTGCTATTAGTGCAGTATGAGTAGCTAGACTGATTGTAGAAGGACGTGATGCCTTCTGGTGCTACTCCATGAAGGATGGAGAGAGTCCAACTTTGGAGGACATACTAGTGCTCTATGAGTTTATAGACGTGTTTGCAGAGCCGTCGAGCTTGCCGCCTCAGAGGAGCGTAGACTTTGGCATTGATTTGGAGCCTAGAACGAGACCCATCTCGAAGGCCCCATATCATATGGCACCTGTCGAGATGTTGGAGCTGAAGAAGCAACTCGAGGAGTTGGCTGAGAAGGGCTTCATACGCCGTAGCATTTCACCATGGGGTGCACCTATCCTTTTCGTGCGGAAGAAGGACGGATCGTTGAGATTGTGTATAGACTACAGAGAACTGAACAAGGTGACCATCAAGAACAGGTATCCACTGCCTCCTATTGATGATCTACTTGATCAGCTTTAGGGAGCGACAGTTTTCTCCCAGATCGACTTGCATTCCGGATATCACAAGTTGAGGGTGAGAGAGCAGGACGTGCACAGGACGGCATTTCGTACCCGTTATGCACACTACGAGTTTGTAGTGATCCCATTTGGGCTGACGAATGCCCCAGCAGTCTTCATGGAGTTGATGAATAGTATCTTCATCGACTTCCTGGATCAGCTTGTGGTAGTCTTCATTGATGACATTCTGGTGTACTCTCGTAGCAGAGAGGAGCATGCTGGACATTTAAGGACAGTTTTGCAGATTTTGAGAGATAGAGAGTTGTATGCTAAGCTCTCTAAGTGCGAGTTCTGGATGTCTGAGGTTGCTTTCCTTGGACATATCGTCTCCGCCAACGGGATTATGGTAGATCCGGGGCGAAGATCGAGTCTGTTGCTGCATGGACGACACCGACGAACGTCAAAGAAGTGCGTAGCTTTCTTGGTTTAGCCGGTTATTACAGACGCTTTGTAGAGGGATTTTTTGTGGTTGCCTGTCCCCTGACTAGTCTTCTGAGATCGACTACCAGATTTGTGTGGACCGACTAGTGTGCTAAGAGTTTTGAGGAGTTGAAGAGGCGTTTGACTTCTACTCCTGTCTTGGCACAACGAGAGGGTTCTGATGATTTTTTGGTCTACAGTGATGCATCTAAGATAGGCTTGGGATTTGTGTTGATGCAGAGAGGCAGAGTGATTGCATATGCGTCTAGACAGCTTAAGATGTATGAGGAGAACTACCCGACTCATGAACTGGAGTTGGCAGTGGTAGTTCATGCTTTGAAAATCTGGAGACATTACCTGTATGGTGCCACCTGTCAGATTTTCACAGACCATAAGAGTGTGAAGTACATTTTCACACAAAGGGAATTAAATAACCGCCAGCGTCAATGACTTGAGTTGATTAAGGACTTTGACCTTGAGATTGTATATCATATTGGCAAGGCGAATGTGGTAGCTGACGCCTTGAGCAGGAAGACGCCTCGAGAGAAGGCGATTGCCAGACTTACTGTACAACCTCAACTTCATAGGGATCTAAATTGGCTAGAGATGGACATCCAGTTTCTTGATAAGGATGCCCAGTTGTTTGCTTTAGAGGTTCTACCTGGTCTGTTGGATGAGATCCAACAGAAGCAGGGGACCTGACCGACCTTGACGAGGACTAGAGAGAGGATGTCTCGTGGAGAGGCACCATAGTTCTCCATTGGAGCAGATGGAGTTAAGAGGCGACATGACCGTATCTGTGTACCTGCTGATGCATAGCTGAGACAGCGGATTTTACAGGAGGCTCACTGTACACCTTACTCAATACACTTTAGTACGAGTAAGATGTACTATGATGTGAGACGCTCATATTGGTGGGGAGGGCTGAAGCCCAACGTAGCCAGATTTGTGGCCTAGTGTGTGACCAGTCAGTAGGTCAAGATAGAGCATTTTAGACCTGGAGGTGAGCTTTATCCACTACCAGTACCCCAGTGGAAGTGGGAGGAAGTCTCCATGGATTTCTTGACCGGATTGAGGACCAGTAGGAGCTTTGATGCTATATGGGTGATTGTAGATAGGTTGACGAAGACGGCACGTTTCATTCCCATTAGAGAGACGTGGACAGTGGGCAAATTGGCTGAGGAGTACACTAGACAGATAGTGAGACTTCATGGTGTGCCGAGGACGATTGTCTCTGATCGAAATGGACGATTTACTTCGATATTGTGGCAGCAGATTCAGACTGCTTTGGGGACGAGTCTATACTTCACGATTGTGTTTCACCCCCAGAGAGATGGTCGGTCAGAGAGGACCATCCAGACCTTAGAAGACATACTGCGAGCTTGTGTGTTGGATTGGGGATAGGGATGGTCTGATTACCTCCCACTCGTTGAGTTCTCATACAACAACAGGTGGCATGCATATATTGGGATGGCTCCTTATGAGGCACTGTATGGACGTAGGTGCCGTACACATTTATGTTGGGATGAGCCTAGCAGTATCAGTGGGATAGCGCCAGAGCAGGTTCAAGATGATATGGCTCGGGTGGCGCTGATCAGAGAGAGGATGTTGGCTGCACAGAGTCGCCAGAAGTCGTATGCAGATAGGAGGCGTCGACCTCTAGAGTTCAGGGTAGGAGCTCATGTCGGGTTGAGAGTATCTCCGACACGAGACGTCAGACGTTTTGGCATAAAGGGGAAGTTGAGTCCCCGATATGTCGGTCCTTTTGAGATACTTGATAGAGTTGGGGGAGCAGCCTACAAATTAGCATTGCCTCCAAGGTTAGAGGGTGTTCGCCTTGTGTTTCACGTGTCTCAGCTGAGGGAGTACATACTAGAACCGAGGCAGATTGTGAGTTATGATGATCTGGTGGTCGAGCCGGACCACACTTTTGTAGAGCACCCTATTGCGGTCCTAGAGCGAGGTGTGAGACGCCTGCGCTCGAAGGACATTCCTTTGATGAGGATACAGTGGTCTAGACAAGGACCTGATTAGGCTACCTAGAAGACTGAGGACAGTATCCAAATGAACTATCCAGAGTTCTACGCCGATATAGATGCACCTGTAAGATCCACGAGTAGATCGTAGTGGCATCTTGGTGAGTGCATGCTGTGTTATGTGCTTATGTGATATGTTGTGCTTTTCATGCTAGCTGTGATATGTGTATATGATCGGTTAGATCTTGTTGCTAGCGCGAGATAGGTATAGCAGGAGATGATTCTTTCCTCCATGCTATGGTGTGTCTTTTAGGATTAACTGGAGACGGCTCTTTCCTCCATGCTATCTTTGATGGACATAGTGTGACTGGAGACGGTTTCCTCCACGTAGTAGTGTTATGTGTACGTTTTGGCTAGAGACAGTTTTCCTCCATGCCAGTGTAATGTGGTTAGTGTTTGGATAGAGATGATCTCCCTCTAGGCCTTGTTTGAAGTTGTTGGAGTGATGATTCCTCCATGATGTGTTTGAGGATATAGAATGTTATAGGTTTTGATATGGCACCTTTGAGAGGAAGAGTTATAGCTCGGCTTAAGTGTCCGAGACGATTTGGGATCTTGCAAGTTTTGGGACGAAACTCGTTTTTAGGGGGGTGTGATGTAAGAGCCTTAGTCTTTGGAATCTAGCAGCCCTTCTAAGCCCTTGCTGGACCCTGTCAGCCGCCCCAGCAGGCCAAGGTGGCCGCCCCTGCGGCAAGGCGCCCCTACGCCTCACAGAACCCGCCCCTGCGGCTCTGTGTGGTTGCAACCGCCTTCGTTGACCCTTTGACTTGTGCTTTGTGGATGACTTCTCTTATGATCCATCCTTTGCTTCTGTATGAGGGTTTTCCTCATCTCTTTCAGCTCTCTTTTCCTCAGTACGTTCTTCTTCTTCTTCTTCTTCTTCTTCTTCTTCTTCTTCTTCCCTTCCTTGATCTTCCTTGATCTTGCGAGAAAGCTTTGAGAGTTTGTTGAGGTTTTTGAGCTTGGATGATCATGAGGATGTTGTTGAGTGTTGCTGCTGTGGTGCTAAGGTTGTGAGGCGTGTAGATGCTCTTGGTTGCTGCCTAGGGCTTTGCTGAGGTGAGATCTTCTCCATCTTCCTTTCTTTCTTTCTTCTTTTTTTCTTCTTTCTTCTTTCCTAGCTTAGGATCACAAGCTGAGCTTGTGTGGATCCTTTCCTATATTTTTTGATGTTCATACATATGTATATGTTTATGTGTGTTGTTGTGGTTTGATGAAGAAGTGAAGAGAGTCGAGAAAGAGATCGGAGAGAAGTCGGGGCCAACATTCTGCATAGACAGCCGCCCCTACGCCTGACCTTGGCCGCCCCTGCGACTTGAGTGAGCCGCCCCTACGCCTCACTAGGTCAGCTTGGAGTTCTTTGCTTTTGTTGGTGCATTCAGGGCATACCTTGTTGGTATGTTTCTTTCCTTCCTGTTCTTTAGCCTTGGCTTAGAGGTTGGCTAGGCTAGCATGGTTAGGATGAGCGGTATGATAGAGATGTGCCTTAGGCACTCGTGTTGATGTTGAGGATATGCCTTAGGCATTTGTGAGCATGTTATGATCTTGAGGTTTAGTTGAGGTTGTAGGATGGTTATGGTTATGGAGACGAGTCTCCTAACCCTTGTAGTATGTGATGTTGTTTGCCTTGCTATTGCAGGATTTGATTTCTTCCCCAAGTGGAAGTTGTGACGTGGTATTGGATACGAGTGTTATAGGTAAGTCCATAGGACTTACTTAGCGTTCAGTTGTGAGTTTGTGTGATTGTGATAGTTGTGTATGTTCATATGATTGTGCATTTATAACCTAAACCGGACTAAGATGACCATTTATGATATTAAATGGCCCAAGTGTACTATAACGGGTTGTGGCCACTTGTCTCCGCCTGCGGGTAGGAGGAGGTTCCCTGAAGATGATCTCACAAGATGGGCTGAGTGATGATCACCCCCATGCAAAACTCTTGTGTTACATTAGATGGGACGAGGCTCCTCATGTTACAAAATAAGTTGAATTAGTAATAGAATAACGTAATTAAAAGTTAATAAATGAATGTGTGTGGCATTGCATGTATGAGGTGTTAATGTGTGTTTGTGATATTACCTTCATATTTATTCTTTGTTGTAGCTAACGGTGTATACCGTGTTGTAGATGATCTGCAGGTTAGGAAGACTGCAGAGTGAGCCAGATGTGGTGACCAGCCGAGGACTTCTGTACATTAGGACTGCGTGGAATATGGGATCTTTTGTATCAGATGTTTATGGAGGTTGTTTTGTACTCGGCTTTGTGTTGTAAACTCTTTTGATGTATCTTATACAACTTTTATGTATTTGGTTTTAATCAACCTTAGCCTTGTTGTAAGATCTAGTGAACTTGTTGTCAAGTTAGGGTCAAGATCCAATGTGAGATCCTAGCCCAATGTAGCACTCTGAGTCCCGCGGATTTGGGGTGTTACATCTATTAGGTGTGTTGAGGACATATGGATAGAGCTAGTTCATTTTCTATTCCGTGACCTTGCTCATCAGTGGGGGAGGACCGTACGAGCACGAGTTACCAGCTATGAGCAGATGAGGACTTTGCTGAGGGAGCAATTCTGCCCTGCCTCACTAAGGAGGGAGAAGCTGCAGGACTTCATGGAAGCAGGTTTTGAGGATGTACCTATTACAAATGCTATCCGCCGCTTCCAAACTGGGTTAGTGTTGTTGGGTCCAGTTGCACCTTTTAAGGACCAGCATGTGTATCTGTTCTCCCGTCGTTTGAGGGAGAGCACACGTTCCTATATGGCAGGATTCCACTATGAGGCCTTGGCAGACTACGACGATCGGGCCTCTGCCTATGAGCGAGAGACAACTAGCTAGAGGACGACTTCTCAGACAGGATGGTCTGAGAAGAGACATCGCACATGACAGACTTCTGCAGGAGCATCTGGATACGGGCGAGGCCAGTCTCAGGGCCGCTCGAGTAGTCCAGTGTCTACACAGATGACTGAGAGAGGCCGGCAGTTTTACAACTGCGGGGCCTATGGACATTTGAGGGATTAGTGCCCGAGAGCACCACTGAGTTGCTTCTCGTGTGGGAAGCCAGGACACCGAGCTACGTTTTGTCGTCAGGGCAAGGCGTCATCATAGCAGGGTTCTTCCCTTGCAGGTGCAGCAGAAGGTGGGCAACGACCGCCTCAGCATCAGGCACAGGGATAGTAGAGAGTCCTAGACACACTTGCTACTCAAGGTTCAGCCTTGGGACCGAGTAGAGGTAGAGGTAGAGATGCTGGTACTAGTGATGCCCGAGGAGCTCGAGGCCGCGTTTTTTAGTTTAGGAGTGCTGAGGAGCCGCCAGCACCAGTTGCTACAAGTACCATTATGTTACATGGTTTACCTGTTAGAGTTTTGTTTGATACGGGTGCTACGCATTCCTTTATTTCTGCTACATGTGTTGCACGTTTGAGTTTACCTACCATAGAGGAGACCCCCTTTACCATAGGGTTACCTGATGGTAGTCGGGTCCGAGGTACCCGCGAGATACGTAGTTGTCCCCTTCATTTAGGGACTCGTGTGTTGCTTGTTGACTTCTTAGTCATGCCTTTGATGCATGAAGAAGTCATTTTAGGTATGGATTAGATGCGTAGACACCGTGCGGTGCTAGATGTGGGTAAGAGAACTGTTACAGTCTCTACCGACGTAGGTCTGATAGTAGTCTTCGGGGGAGGGGATCTTGGGAAGACGGGATCCGTTATCAGTGCTATACGAGCAGCGAGGTTGATAGCACAGGGATGCGATGCCTTCTGGTGTTATGCCATGAAGGAAGGAGATAACCCAGCTTTGGAGGACATACCACTGGTTTGCAAGTTTATAAACGTGTTTGTAGAACCGTCTAGTTTGCCGCCTCAGAGGAGCATAGACTTTGGCATCGAGTTGGAGCCTGGTACGAGATTGATCTCGAAGGCCCCATATCGTATAGCGCCTATCGACATGTTGAAGCTGAATAAGCAACTCGAGGAGTTGGCTGAGAAGGGCTTCATTCGCCCTAGCGTATCACCCTGGGGTGCACCTGTACTCTTCGTTCGGAAGAAGAACGGATCGTTGAGATTTTGTATAGATTACAAAGAGTTAAACAAGGTGACCATCAAGAACTGGTATCCACTACCTCGTATTGATGATCTACTTGATCAGCTTCGAGGAGCGACAGTTTTCTCCCGGATTGACTTGCATTCAATATATCACCAGCTGAGGGTGAGAGAGCAGGACGTGCACAGGACGGCATTTCGTACCCGTTATGGACACTACGAGTTTGTAGTGATGCAATTTGGGCTGACGAGTGCCCCACCAGTTTTCATGGAGTTGATGAACAGTTGCTTCATCGACTTCTTGGATCAGTTTGTGGTGGTCTTCATTGATGAGATTTTGGTATACTCTCAAAGCAGAGAGGAGAATGCGGACATTTGAGGACGGTTTTGCAGATCTTGAGAGAAAGAGAGTTGTGTGATAAGCTCTCTATGTGCGAGTTTTGGATGTCTGAGGTTGCTTTTCTTGGACACATCGTCTCCGCCGACGGGATCATGGTTGACCCGGCGAAGATCGAGTATGTTGCTGCTTGGACGACACCGACAAATGTCAAGGAAGTGCGTAGCTTTCTTGGCCTAGCCGGTTATTATAGACGTTTTTTGGAGGGATATTCTGTGATTGCCTGTCCACTGACGAGTCTTTTGAAGAAGACTACCAGATTTGTATGGACCGACCAGTGTGCTCAGAGTTTTGAGGAGTTGAAGAGGCGCTTGACTTCTACTCCTGTCCTGGCACATCTAGAGGGTTCTGATGATTTTATGGTTTACAGTGATGCATTCAAGCTAGGCCTAGGATGTGTGTTGATGCAGAGAGGCAGAGTGATTGCATATGCATCTCGAAAGTTGAAGACATATGAGGAGAAATACCCGACTCACGATCTGGAGTTGACAGCGGTAGTTCATGCTTTGAAGATCTGAAGACATTACCTGTAGGGTGCCACATGTCAGATCTTCACATACCATAAGAGTCTGAAATACAATTTCACGCAGCAGGAATTGAACAAACGCCACCGTCAATGGCTTGAGTTGATCAAGGACTTTGACCTTGAGATCTTGTATCATCTTGGAAAGACGAATGTGGTAGTTGATGCCTTGAGTAGGAA
Organism: Fagopyrum esculentum; assembly: GCA_033239045.1. Lineage (NCBI taxonomy): Eukaryota > Viridiplantae > Streptophyta > Magnoliopsida > Caryophyllales > Polygonaceae > Fagopyrum > Fagopyrum esculentum. The sequence continues at coordinate 69,266,565 of BSUD01000006.1, read as the reverse complement.
GATGCCTCGAGAGAAGGCGATTGCCAAATTGATAGTACAACCTCAAATTCAGAGGGATCTACTCTGGCTAGAGATGAACATCCAGTTTCCAGATGATGATGCCAAGTTGTTTGCTTTAGAGTTTCTACTTGGTTTGTTAGATGAGATCCAACAGAAGCAGGGGACCTGCCCGACCTTGAGGACGATCAGAGAGAGGATGTCTCGTGGTGAGGCACCATAGTTCTCTATAGGAGCGGATGGAGTTATGAGGCATCATGACCGTATCTGTTTACCCGCTGATGTAGAGCTGAGACAGCGGATCTTACAAGAGGCTCACTGTACACCTTACTTAGTACATCGAGGTATGAGTAAGATGTACCATGATGTGAGACGCTCATATTGGTGGGGATGGCTGAAGCCCGATGTAGTCAGATTTGTGGCTCAGTGTGCGACCTGTCAGTAGGTCAAGATCGAGCATTGTAGGCCTGGAGGTGAGCTCCATCCACTTCCAGTACCACAGTGGAAGTGGGAGGACGTCTCTATGGATTTTGTGACAGGATTGAGGGCTAGTAGGAGCTTTGATGCTATCTTGGTGATTTTGGATAGAATGACGAAGACGGCACGTTTTATTCCCATCAGAGAGACGTGGTTAGTGAGCAGATTGGCTGAGGAGTACACTAGACAAATAGTGAGACTCCATGGAGTACCGAGGACGATTGTCTCTGATCAAGATGGACGGTTTACTTTGAGATTTTGGCAGCAGATTCAGACTACTTTGGGGACGAGTCTACACTTCACGACTGCGCTCCACCCCTAGACAGATGGTTAGTCAAAGAGGACAATCCAGACCTTAGAGGACATGTTGTGAGTCTGTGTGTTGGATTGGGGACAGGGATGGTCTGATTACCTCCTACTCGTTGAATTCTCATACAACAACAGCTGGTATGCATCTATTGGGATGGCTCCTTATGAGACACTGTATGGACGTAGGTTCCGTACACTAGTAGGATCCACGACAACCCTAGGACCATCACCATATGGAATCACTAAAACTCATAGTGACCAGGGTTTGTCATACAACAACCCTAGGAACTATCCAGAATTCTATGCCGAGATAGATGCACCAGTAGGATCCACGAGTAGATCTTAGTGCCATCTTGGTGAGTGCATGTTATGCTATGTGTTTATGTGACATGATGTGCTTTTCGTGCTAGTTGTATATGTATACGATCTGTTAGATCTTGTTTGCTAGTGCGAGATAGGTATAGTAGGAGATGGTTCTTTCCTCCATGCTATGGTGTGTGTTAGAATTAGTTGGAGATGGTTTTTTCCTATATACTATCATTGATGGACATAGTGTGAGTGGAGACGGTTTTCCTCCACGTAGTATTGTTATCTGTACGTTTTGGCTGGAGATGGCTTTCCTCCATGCCAGTGTGATATGGTTAATGTTTGGCTAGAGATGATCTTCATCTAGGCCTTGTTTAGAGTTGATGATGGTGTGTTGGAGTGATGATTCCTCCATGATGCGTTTAAGGATATAAGGATATTATAAGTTATGATGATACCTCTGAGAGGGAGAGTTATATCTCGGCTTATGGGTCCAAGAGGATTTGGGATCTTGTATGTTTCAGGACGAAACTTGTTTTTAGGGGAGTTTGATGTAAGAGCCTTAGGTTTAGGAGCTGAGTTGTGCTGAGCCAGGGTTGAGCTGCCCCTGTGGGTTCTGTGAGCCGCCCCTGCGCCTCAGGAGGGCGGCCCCTGCGCCTTGCCTAATCCGCCCCTGCGGGTTTGTGCGATTGCAGCCACCTTTGTTGACCTCTTGACCTTGCTTTTGGCTAACTTCCTATATAGGCTTCCCATTGCTTCAGATGAAGGGTTTCTTCATCTCTCTAGCTTCTCTCTTGCTCCTCACGCTCTTCTTCTTCCTCTCCTCTTCTTTGATCTTCCTTTGATCTTGTGAGTGAGTTTTTGAGTGTTTGATTGTGGTTTTGGCCTTGGATGATCATGAGGATGATGCTGAGTGTTGTTGTTGTTGTGTTGAGGTTGTGAAGGTATTGTTTACTCTTAGTTGCTGCTTAGGGTTCTGCTACGGTAAAATCTCCATCTCCATCTTATTTCCTTCTTCTTCCTTACTTATTTCTTTCTTCTTTAGCTTAGGATCACAAGCTGAGCTTGTGTGGATCCTTTCCTGATGTTTTGATGTCATACATGTGTATATATGTATGTGTGATGTCGTTGTGTGATGGAGAAGTGAAGAGAGTCGAGAAAGAGATCGAAGAGAAGTCGGGGCCAATCCTCTGCACAAACAGCCGCCCTTGTGCCTGCACTAGGCCGCCCCTGCGCCTGTTGTGAACCGCCCTTGTGCCCTGAGTGAGCTGCCCCTACGCTTAACTGGTTCAGCCCTTGCATCCTTTGTTTCCGCTAGTGCGTTCAGGGCATACCTTGTTGGTATGTTTCCTTCTTTCCTTTCCTTTGGCCTTGCCTTAGATGTAGGCTAGGCTAACTTGGTTCGGACGAGTATGATAAGTTGCATGATAGATATGTGCCTTAGGCACTTGTGTTTATGTTGAGGATATGCCTTAGCCATTTGTGAGAATGTTCTGATCTCGAGGTTTAGATTGAGGTTGTAGGTTGGTTATGGTTATTGAGACGAGTCTCCTAACCCTTGCAGTATGAGATGATGTGTGCCTTGCTATTGCAGGCGTTGATTACTTCCCCAAGGGGAAGTTGTGACGTGGTATTGGTCACGAGTATTACAGGTAAGTCCATAGGACTTACTTAGCGTTCAGTTGTGGGTTTGTGTGATTGTAATGGTTGTGTGTGTTCATATGATTGTGCATTTATAACCTAACCCGGACTAAGATGACCATTTATTACATTAAATGGCCCAAGTGTATTATAACGGGTCAAGACCACTTGCCTCCGCCTGCGGGTAGGAGGAGGTGCCCTAAATATGATCTCACAGGGGGACGAGTGATGATCACCCCCATGCAAAACCCTTGTGTTACGTTGGAAGGGACGAGGTTCTTGAGGCTCCTCGTGTTACAAAATAAGTTGAATTAGTAATGGAATAATGTAATGGAAAGATAATAAATGAATGTGCGTGGCATTGCATGTATGAGATGGTCATGTGTGTTTGTGCTATTACCCTCATGCTTATTTATTATTGTAGCTAATGGTGTATACCGTGTTGTAGATGATTTGCAGGTTAGGAAGACTGCAGAGTGAGTCAAGTGGAGTGACTACTCGAGGACTTCTGTACATTAGGGTTGCATGGGATATGAGATCTTTTGTATCTGATGTTTGTGGATGTTGTTTTGTACTCGGCTTTGTTGTTGTAAACCCTTTTGATGTATCTTATACAGCTTTATGTTTTGATTTTAATCTACATGTGCCTTTTTGTAAGATCCAGTGAACTTGTTGTCAAGCTAGGGTCAGGATCCATTTTGAGATCCTAGCCCAATGTAGTTCTCCGAGTGCCGCGGATTCGGGGTGTTACACTTAAGGTTACCCATAAGAGTGAGAGAAGACCAATGTTTTAAAACTTGTTGTCGATATGAGATGTATCTTGTACATGAAAGATTCAGGTTAGAGCCTCTACGGTTAGTTTGACGTTAAATAAGGAGTTGATGTATAACTTCTACGCCTACTTGAAGAAAGGATGTCTATGGTGAAAGCTTATGTGGAACACGAAGAGCTCCTTCCATATGTTGGGATGTCATGGAAAGCAAAGAAGATAAGGTCAATTGTTTTGAAGCACGGTTAAGTCTTGCGGTTTGGACCCTTATGGATGCACATAAGTGAGAAACCTTGAAAGAATTTTACAATCATGTCATCAAAGAGGGAGAATGAGATAAAGTTACAGGAATACGTTAATAAGGCTACAAGAGTCAGAAGACTCGAGCAAGTCTCTCGAGCTCAAGAGATGAAGGATCTCAAAAAGAGGATGGTAAACATTGTAGCTAAAGATGAAGCAATACACGTGTTTGAAGGACGTCACCCCAACAGATCGTGGTAGATCATTAGTACCATGACCACCTGTCAAGTGTTAAGACAATGTTTTGTGTCGGTTTACAATATGTGACGAAAGAGGAAAAGACAAAAACCGAGATATCACGGATTCCAATACGTAAGAATGTGGATTTTTCCACGAAGGTCGAGCTTGATTAAATTCCGGTATCTAAGGCCCGTATGGAATGACACTTGTAGAGAGACATGAGATGTGGAAGCAAGTGAAGGAGCAATTGCAAGAACTTACTGAAAAGAGTTCATTATAATTAGTGAAATGCTATGGAGAACTCCGAATGTTATCTTGAACTCTCGATTTGAAGTTCATATTGGTACTTATCTTAAACTCTTGATTTGAAGCTCATATTGGAATATATCTTAAACTCTTAATTTGAAGTTGTTATGGAGAATACCAGTTTGCGAAAAGAGAGACGGTTATCTCCGTTTGTACATCACCTTGAGCCGAACAAGATAACAATGAAGAACAAGTATCTGTCACCACGGATAGATGATCTACTCAACCGGTTGCAAGGGTCGGTAGTCTCTTCTAAGAATGATCTAAGGTCTGATTGTCGCCAATTGAGAATTCGAGAATGGGATATTGCAAATACGACATTCCGGACAAACCCTCGTCACTACGAGTTGTAGTGATTCCATATGGGCTTACTTATCCCCTCGATAAGATATTTTTGTCTACTCTTGAAGAAGAGAGAAGTTGTATAACAAGTTGTCTCGGGATTACAACCCCGAAGGATGTGAAGGAAGTTACAAGTTTTCTTAGATGTGCTGGTCATTACCGAATTTGTGGAGAGATTCTCCAAAGTAACACCATCTATGGCTAACCTACTTTGGAGAAAAATGAAGTATTGAGTGGGACGAAAATTGACAATGAAGTTGTTTAGAGTTAAGAGGAGATTCATTGGTGTAACTGTTTTGAAATTGCCTCGAGCTATGATCGGTTTAATGTGTACAAGTGATTCTTCGAGACATGGTCTTGATTGAATATTGACGAAATATGTAAAAGTTATAGAATACGTGTCTCGTTAGTAGAAACAGTGTGAAGCAAAGTACTTCCTTCATTACTTAGAACTTGTAACAAGAACTGAGGAAACGTAACATCAAAGTTGGTTTGACAAGAACCAAAACCAACTGTGTAAATTGGAAGTTCGATCTTTCTTGTTAGAGACTATCAAAGAGAAACATGATGGAAAATGCTGCATTGAGAAGGACCCGAGAGGAAAGTTGAGATTCCGATATATCGGACCTTTTTGAAATCTTAGCGCTAGTTGGGAAAGTGGTTTACCGGTTGGCGTGGCCGCCAAGAGTAGAGGGTGTTCACCCTGTGTTTCATGTGTATCAATTGAGAGAGTACATACATGACTCGAGACATGTTTTTAGTCATGATGATCCAGTGGCAGACGAGGAACCAATGAGGCTAACTGGAAGACGGATGATAGTATCTTTTTGCGCCGATCTAGTAACATCGATTGAATCGACGGTTTAGACCTAGTTCTTCCCTTGGTTGAGTTACGTGCTATATGAGTTGATATATCTTGCGGTGGTAGTTTGAGTAGATGGTGTGTTTAGATTTAAAGGTTTAAGTCTTCTTAATTTGAGAGTTCATACCTCGGCTTTAAGGACCGCGACGTTCGACGCATAGCAAGTTTCGGGACGAAACTTGTTTTTAGGGAATCTGATGTAACGCCCCAAATTTTAGGCATGTTTTTTATATTTATCTTTCCGTATATTTATTGATATTTTAATAGCTTAAACAAATTGCGGGAATGGTTTTTATATGGCAACATATATTTTTGCAAGTTTATTTATATTTTCGATCTATAAATTTTCCTTCTATTTATTTTTCGTAAAATTTTCCGATTTGGCATTTTCGATCCGGTGTTTCGATCGAGTTCATTTCTACTTCCTATATATATTTTTGTTTTTATTTCTTCTTTTATATTATGTTATTTTCTTCCCTTTCTCCCACCAAAAAAAAATTAAAAAATTTCTTCCCTTTCTTCATCCCTTCTATTTTGTTTCCCTGACGTGCCTTTTCTCTCTCCCCGCCACTACATTGCTTCAGGATCAAACAAATTGCAAGAACCCTGCACCTAGCCCGTGACGCTAGCCTTGTTCCTATCCCGTGACCTCCCGACCCCTGGTTTCTGCAGCTCCTTAACTCACCCTCTCGATCTCCCACGCGTCCTCACTCCCTCCCTTTCACCTACCCTACTTCTTCTTCACCGAAAACTCAATCCAATCCCTCAATCTCGCAGATTCTTCCTCTGCAAATCCTTCTCCCATATCCCTTCATTCCTTCTCTGATTCGTGGTGCAAGCAACCTCTCTCCCCACACACATCTGCTTCCTCACCCATCTGCAACTCACTCAGATCCTCCTCCCCGTCTCTTCGCTTTTCTTTTCTGGAACTCCCTTGTCGGAGATTCAAGCCACCAGGCCGCCAGCCTCGCAACCACCATCCTCTACAACTAGGAAGAACAGGGAGCCCTTACCTCCATCTCACCTTTCTCCCTCTTCTCTTTTGTCGAACCTCGCCAGAGAGCCATCTTTGCAACCTCCGCCAGAGTGAGACGATGTCAACACCACCGGAAGAAACCTCCTAGCCATCAGGGTCACTGCCTCCTGCAAGAGCCACTAGACTCCGGAGAATCTTCGTCCTCGCCCTTGCCGGAGCAATAGGTCGCCGCTTGCGCATCCAAGCCCTCTTCTACTTCCATTCATCGGGTTACAGATTTAAGAGAACCCTTTTTAATCAATTTAAGATCGGCCCCCTTGATTTTGGTATAATTGCAATATGTGCCCATGCTTCGCACCCAGTTTTTCAAAATTAACAGATATGCCCCTTCTTATATATATTTACAGTTTTGGCCCAGAATTTTGTAATTGCGGATTAGGATACATTTTTACATATTTGTATATATTGCCCCGGAAAATGTTTTAATGGTTTTTAACCTTGGTTTTGAAAACGAGTTTTTCTTAAATTTATATATGTTATATAACGTTCAAAGTTAGCGTATATGTTAAATTTGTTAAGTTTGGTACTAGGTTCTGAAGTGCCCCGTTTAAGGCCAACGAATCCATATCGACATCCATAGATCGTCTTCCGTCTTTTGACGTCACGTGGGTACCCTCTCCCCCGAGCTTATGATCTTACCTCGATCTTATTATGTTTAGTATTAGTATCATTCTAGGTTGGATCTAGCATAACCTAGTGAGAATGCCAAGTAGTGGTTGTGGACCCTTAGGTGAGTTTTAAGGTTTTGATATTGTTTGATGGATTGATGTTGTTATGAGCTTGCGGTGGTATTGTTATCTTGTGAGGTTGTTATAAGGTTTTAAGTTACATGGTTGATCTTGTGAGCGTTTTGATGCTCGAGGTTGGGGTTGTATGATCTGGTGAGATTTTGGAGCTTAGGATTGACTTATCCTAGCATGGTGTTGTTACCGTTGAGTTTGTTTGCACTAGACATGTTTATCCTAGTAGATGTTATGGGTTATAATCTTGCGAGATCATAGGGTCTAGAAGTCCTTAAACTTCTAGCTTGTGTTGAGTGTGATGTGAGCATGAGGGATTCTAGGATGCGGTCCTAGAATGAGAGTCAAATGATCTTGCGTAGATCATTTGTGTAGAAGTTTAAGACCTCTTGAGTTGAGCGAGTTATTGATATAGATATCTTGTTGTGAGCAGGTGTAGACTTCTTTCCAAGGGAAGTAAGAGTGTTGCGTCAGTTAGCGTTTGGGACGAGGTAAGTCTCCAAACTTAGCTCGTATTCCTTGTATTAGCATCTACGTGTGTTTGTTGGTGTGTGTTTATTGTTTATGTTATAACAACTAAACCGGAAATAGGACCACTGACCTTTATATTATTTGACCCAAGTGTATGATAACATGCGGTGACATCACTACCTAGCTCTCGCGAGAGCTAGGAGGATATTGGCGACTAGCCCGTGCGGGTAGACGGTCAGATGCATCAGTACCATTCCTTGCCGGTAAGTAGGGACCGAGGCGAGTTTTGGGGGATTCTCGTGTCAAAAAAGAAGTTGAATCAGAACGGGATATGAGTTAATAATAAAAAGATAATAAACCGGATTTGTGTGATTTGAAGTATGATGTGTGTTTATGATGATTTATGATAGCATGTATTATAGTCTATATTTTGAGGCTAGTTTAGACGTTTTATCTTCAATAATCTGCATGTATGGATGTATATTATGTGATTAAATTGTTGTTTTGTCTACCTTTGCGGAAATCGAGGTCTACACCTAGTTCCGTTGTAATTGTAGGTAAAATGACACGTTTTGCATCGAAATGGAGCTAAGGAAGTTAAGGAGTCATTGAAGCCACATTCTGGAGCTTAAGGAAGACCTCAAGAAGCATAGAAATGATTTAGAAGATTGATTTTAGACCAGATTCGACAGATTTCACATTTAGTTGAGATTCACCTCGGTCAGCTACAGTGTCACCTCGACCGAGGTGATCTTGAGGAGCGTCCCAACATAGGCGAATACCCTGCCGCTAGCGAGATCTATATTTTTGGCTGAGATCTTTTATTTTTGGAAAGAAGATATCTTATATTTTTGGCTAGAGGGAAGATATGATTTATGATTGGTTTATTTTGAGAGAGATATATATTTTATAAGAAATTATCTTTTTAAGATATTTTATTTTTGGAAGATAATTCTCCTATATAAAGGGTTGGATTTTCCACAAGTTCATCCATGCTTGGAGCATCCAGCAATTAAGGGATTTTCTGGAGGTTTGAAGGAAGAATTGAAGGAACTATTGAAGATTGAAGTTCAAGGAAGGAAAGAATCATAGTTGGGATAGCTATTGAAGGAGTTTGTAAGACTTTCTTAGATTGTCTTTTGGTTTGATTGTCTTTGCTGACTTGTGATTGCGGAACGCAGTTTGTTTGTTATTTGATTCAGTTATTGAAACCTTTTCCTTAAGGTTTTCTTGTTCGAATATTGATTCCTTTACCTTTATAATGATTATTGTTATCATGATGATTGTTGGCTAAGTTTCTTATACGATTCTAGGGTGATTGGCTGAAAGTTGTGGGAAAGACGATGATAGAATGATCTGAATCCCAGTAGGACCCTGAAAGCTCGAGTCTTTACTTTAACCCTAGAACACCTCGCTCAGTCGTTGAACATCTCGGCCGGAGTGGAATCGGACTGAACGAGATGAACCTTTTCCTGAACCTATTCTGAGTTAAGAGTTTAAGTTTGCCAAATTTTATCCTTATTACACCTTTCCTGGTTCAATGCAAGCCTAGGATGAAACTTACCCGGTGATTCCTTTGTTTGTTTACCTAAGATCATGAGTGTAGGTAATAAAGGTTTATCCTTTATTGGGGTTTGAGTGTGCCTTCATTCCATCTTTGAGAGTTAGCATGAAACTTACCCGGCAAAGGTTGATTCTATTTCCTTGGGTGGTGTGTTGGTTTGAGATTATAGTTCCTTTCCTTAGTACCTTGAGACTTACCTGGTAATAGGAGCTTTGGTTTGGAATAGTGAGTAGTGAGACTTACCCGGTGATCTATTCCCACCTTAGAAACACCTTCCTTTTGCAAATCTCAGCTTTGTCCACGTTATCCTTTGAGATCTTGAGTCGGAACCACCACTAGATGCTTTAATCCCTAGAATCCGCATTTCCCCTTACTTGACTTTTACATCATCTTTGATTGCTTTAATTGCTTTTAGTTAATTGCAATATTTGACAACCTGATTTTGTGCTTTGTTTCACCTAAGTCCCTGTGATTGACCCCTGGAATTCTTGCTTTTATTATAATTGACCCGTACACTGCGGGTTCGCATATTTGTTCAAGCATACTTCTTGGGTTATAAATTTTAAAGCTTACACACACCGTTTGGAGCGAACAAGTTTTTGGCGCCGTTGCCGAGGACTTGGTCTAGACCAAGCCGGTTTCGGTTGTCTTTCGGAGCAATTTCCCTTGTTGCTATTAACTGCTCTACTTGAGTGTTTTCGCAGGATCTTTTCTTAGGTTTATGGGAAGAACCCATGCTGGAAAGGAAATCGTTCCTTACGATCCCGAACCAGAAAAGACATAGAAGCGACGATTAAGAGAAGCTAAGATGGCCAATCAAGACGATCGTGATCTTGAAGCCGAATTGAAGGAGGCGCTGGAACAGCTACGCCTCAATAGAGAAGAACTGCAGCAAGAGAGAGAGAAGAGACTCGCGCAAGAACTGAAGGAATTGAAGCAGATATGGCCGCTATAAGGGCCCAGTTTCTGCCTCGCCGATCCCAAATCCTCGACCGAGGCAGGACCTAGTCCTAGTTCCCCCGGCCGATGTGCACTTACCACCTCGGATGCCTGTTCGAGATGTTCTTTTAGCTGGAGTTCCACAAACCCTTGGACAGAGAATGGACCCTAATCAGCAAGCGAGGCGTCCAGGAGTCAACCTAGGTGATCCAGCTGAGCATGATCATGAACTTCGACTGCAAGTTCTATCCATGATCCGACAATGTCAATTTGGAGGTTTAGAGAGGGAGTCTCCGCATCAGCATTTGCAAAACTATGAGATTCTGATGGAGACTTTGAGACCTTCAAGATTGGAGAACAACAACTACAAGTTAAGGCCTTTCTATTTCTCCTTGAAAGACAAGGCGCTTGCTTGGTATCAATCTCTTCCGCCCGGAAAGATCAACACTTGGGAAGAGATGATGACGGAGTTTCTAACTAAATTCATTCCTCCCTCCAAGACCGCTGAAATGAGGGGGAAGATCAATGCATTTATCATGAAGGACAAGGATAGTTTGTCCAAGTCATGGTAGAGATTCAAGGATGTTCTATTAGATTGCCCACATCATGGGATTCGAAAGATAGAGTTGCTAGAGATATACTTCAAGTGATTGGATGGAGCTACTCAATTCAATCTCCAACTACTTTCCGCCGGCACATTCATGGATATGCCGATAGACGAAGCTTGGGAGTTCATTGAAAAGCAAGCTTTACACATGGAGAAGTACTCCCACCAAGGAACCGAGAATGGAGCAAGGAGAGTTTGCTTCCAGGAAACATCATCAAATGGAGTTCAACTCACCTCGCTTAGCAATGAGGTAAAGGCATTGAAAGAGCTTTTAGTAGCTCAAACGAAGAAGGAGCAAGATGGAGGATATCAAGGAAGAAACAACTATCAAGGGCCGCAGAACAACAATTACAACAACAATAGAAACTCCAACAACAACAATTGGAGATCTAATCAACAAAATCCGGGTAACCCTTATTCTCATGCTCAAAATGCTCTTAACCCCCTTCTTCTTCTTCTACTCCATTGAGAAGCCAGGAGCCTGGATCAAGTTCGTCCCATCCAGAGAAGAAAGATGTAGTGTTGGAGGCAATTTTGATCAAGCTCAACGCTATGGAGACATCAATGAATTCATTTTCGAAGGCACAAAAAGCCTTAGAGCAACAATTCTTTAACAAGGCGAATGAAGCGCCAAGAGATCCAGGGAAGCTCCCAGCAAGGACATAGAGCAACCCTAAGGGACAAATTATGGCAATAACGACAAGAAGTGGACTAAAACTGCAAATCCAATACCTCGGTCGGTGCCTGCACATACGAAGAACACCTCGGTCCAGGATCAGACAAGGAACACTTCGGTCGAGGTGCCAACCGTGGTAGAGCCTCGGAAAGTGAAGGATAATTCTGAAGTTTATGTTCCACCTCCTACTTATAAACCACCACTTCTATTCCCTCAGTCAAGGACTACAACACATCTAGACAAGCATTTTGGTAAGTTTCTAGACCTAATGCATAAACTACACATTAACATCCCTTTCCTTGATGCTATTCTAGGGATGCCTGCATATGGGAAGTTTCTAAAAGAAATCCTATCAAGGAAGAGGAAGCTGGAAGATTTTGGAGAAGTAAAGATGACATCTAAGTCCTCGGAGCTCATTCAAATCATGAAGGAGAAGATGCCACCCAAATTGAGAGATCCTGGTTCATTTTGCATTCCCATTCAAGTTGGGGATGTCACTTATGAGGCGTTGTGTGATCTTGGAGTTAGCGTGAGTATCATCCCGCTGGAGCTATGTGAGAAGATCGGACTTGGAGAGCCCAAGCCGGTGAAGATAAGGCTATACATGGCAGATCGCTCTATTACCCATCATGTGGGAATCTTGGAAGACGTTCCCGTCAAGTTAGGTAATTTCTATTTACTTATAGACTTTGTTGTACTTGACATACCCGCAGATTATCCCGTTTCTATCATTCTCGGGAGACTATTTCTAGCAACTTCGGGTTGCAATGTGGACTGTAAGAATGCGAAGTTGAAATTCAACATTGGTGGAGATCAAGTGGAATATGCATTGCTTGTTGCAATGAAAGGAGAGCCGCTGAAGGATGATATCTTCAACATCTACGATGAAGAAGAATCAAGAGAATTGGTGAGCTCTATCCTTATTAATGACCCTATTGAAAGAGTTCTTAGTTTTAGTTTAATGGAGGAAGGTATAGATGTTTCTTGTGATGCAGATATACGGAGGTTAAAAGCATTGGAAGCAGATCCAGGAGCTAAGATTGAGAGACTAATTCAAGGGAAGAAGAGCAAATTAGGTTTCGGTCCTAGTTCCAGTACCTCGACCGAGGCACTTTCTAGACCAAGCGAGGTGTTCTTATCTGAAGAACATCTCGGTCACTCACCTTGGACTTCGACCGAGGTCACAAGAGAGATGATGTCAATTGAGACTTCTTAAAGTCCAGTTCTTCGATCTAAGTCTACTCCAATGGAATGAGGAAACACATATCCACCTCAGAAAGCACCCCCAGTCGTGGAGCTTAAACCACTTCCTAGTCACTTGAGGTATGCTTTCCTTTGTCCGGATTCTACTTATCCCGTTATCGTTAGTGCTTCACTTTCTGAAACTAAATTGTCTAAACTGATGCATGTCCTGAGAAAACATCGAAAGGCTTTAAGTTACACTATTGATGATCTTGTTGGCATTAAGGCTTCTCTTTGCACGCATAAGATACTAATGGAAGACGATCATAAGACTTCACGGGAACCACAAGGACGGTTAAATCCGATCATGAAAGAGGTTGTGAAGAAGGAGATTCTTAAGTTGTTGGATGCAAGTATCATATTTCCCATATCGGATACCAAGTGGGTGAGTCGGGTGCATGTAGTTCCGAAGAAGGGTGGAATGACCGTTGTGACAAATAAAAACAACGAGTTGATTCCAACTAGGACCGTTACGGGGTGGAGGATGTGCATTGATTATAGGAAGCTGAACGTGGCTACTCGGAAGGACCACTTCCCGCTCCCCTTTATAGATCAAATGCTTGTACGGTTAGCTCAACACTCTCAGTTTTGCTATCTAGATGGTTATAGTGGCTTCTTTCAGATTCTTATCCATCCGAATGATCAAGATAAGACCACTTTCACTTGTCCATGGGGGACATTCGCTTATAGGAGGATTCCATTTGGATTGTGTAACGCACCTACTACCTTCCAACGTTGTATGATGGCTATCTTTTCCGAGTACATTGAGGAGATCATTGAGGTATTCATGGATGACTTTTCGGTATATGTTTCCTCTTAAAATAATTGTTTAACTAACCTTTCTCTAGTGCTGCAACGTTGTGAAGACACTAATCTTGTTTTGAATTGGGAGAAGTGTCACTTTATGGTTAGTGAAGGAATTGTGCTAAGACACCTCGTTTCCAACCGAGGTATTGAGGTCGATCGAGCTAAGATCGAGACTATTGAGAAACTTCCTCCCCCTTGTTCTGTTAAGGGTGAGCGGAGTTTTCTCGGGTATACAGGTTTCTACAGGAGGTTCATCAAGGATTTATCAAAGATTTCTAAACCACTCACTAATCTCTTGAATAAGGATGACGTTTTTGAGTTTTCGCAGGAATGCCTTGATGCGTTTTACAGGATAAAGGAAGCGTTGATCACCACTCCTATAATTCAACCTCCCGATTGGACTTTGCCCTTTGAGATTATGTGTGATGCGAGTGATGTGGCCGTAGGGGCAGTACTTGGACAAAAGAAGGATGGCCGGACCAACGCCATTTACTATGCTAGCAAGACGCTAGATGAATCTCAACTGAACTACGCCACCACCGAAAAGGAGCTCTTGGTTGTTGTATATGCTTTTGAGAAGTTTCGCTCTTACTTAATGGGAGCGAAAGTTATTGTCTACACTGACCATGCAGCTATTTGTTACTTGCTTGCTAAGAAGGATGCAAAGCCGCATCTTATTCATTGGATTCTCTTGCTTCAAGAGTTTGACCTAGAGATTCGCGATAAGAAAGGGTCTGGGAATTCTGTTGCGGATCACCTCAGCCGGCTGCCTGCCTCCTCGCTCGAGAAGGACGACCTACCCATAGATGATTTCATTCCCCGATGAGCACTTGCATTTGCTGGAATGTTTGATAGACTTCTTTATCTCACCCCACGATGAAGGTGAAGTATGGGGTGATGACACCTTCCAACATGATGTACGGTCCAGCTAGCGATCTTAAATCAAGCACTTCTTGGGAGGCAACCCAAGGTATTGCTTTCTATTCCCTTTTTCTAGCTTAGTTTTAGATAGTTTGCTTTGCTTTGCTTTGCTTTGCTTTTGGCGTCCTCTAGACAGAAACTGGGTACTCTCTAAGAAAGGATTATAGCTCAGGAGCTACACTGGAAGGACATAAGTTCGAGAAATTGAGAAGACAGAGTTTGACTGAGACACATCTCGGTTGTTGTCACTGCACCTCGACCGAGATGTTCTTGGGGCAACCGAGGCAACTAGGTCTGACATCCAGTCAGACACCTCAATCCGGTCGGGACAACCTCGACCGAGGTGAAATCAAATTCAATGAGGGGTATAAAAGGCGAAGCGGATTTCTCTCTCCTCACTTTCTCTCTCAGCCGAGCCTCGACCACGGCAGTGCCCTAACCTCATTTCCTCGTTTCTTGCTCGTTTCCACGATTTTTGGTTCGATTTCACCGGAGGAAGCAAGAGGATCGATTTCCAAGCATCAATCAGCAAGGAAAACGCTCCGAATCAGCGGAATTTGGGTATTTTGTTTGAAAACCCTAACTCTTATTTCTTTCACTAATTTAGGACAGATCCGGCTCTGGTTGCCGATTATTATTGCTGAAAAGGATATAACTGCCCCAGAGGAAGCATTTGGTAGCGATTTGGGGGGAAATCACTTGAAATCTAGAGAGTTCGATCGAACAGCACTTCGCCTCGGTCCGGTCGGTTGTGTCTCGGCCGAGGTGATTATCAGGGCAACCGAGGTGTTCATCTGTTAGAAATCATGAGTAGCAGATCTGATCGCTAGCTTTTTCTAAGAGATAGACCTAGTAGTTCTTATCCTTCTTCTGCATCTCATCCCACTATACCGGTGATCCATGAGCGTCACCAGGCCGACGTTGACCGTATTTGCGGGCATCCCATAGTTGCCCCGCGATTTTTAGATGTTGCTGCCTTCGAGTGCCTCCACGTGACAGTGGACTTGAGGAAGATGATATCGATGGTAGGGCTGGAGGATTTTATAGAGATCCGAGCTCCGGCCTACCTAGAGCCGACCATGGAGTTCGTGAGTTCAGTCACTCACGTGCTTGAGAGGAACAACATCAAGTTCCGGTTGCTGAACTGGAACTACATTGTACCCATGGACCAGTTCAGAGAGGTTTTTGGTTTCTCTACTCCAACCGTTACTGATTTTCCTTCCCGAGCCATAGCTCGAGACTTTTTGGGCGAGATAGCCCATGTGGTGGAGCATAGTGACAGATGGAGACTTGGAGATTCCAGAGAGCGTATCATCTTCCACCTCGCCTTCCGTCTAGCTCACCGTATATTCAGCGAGACTCTTCTGGCACGTACTGAGACGCCCTAGAAGGTCTGACAGGGGGAGCTGTTGAGTTTATTTTGCATGGTTACAGGTGGAGTTCCTGAATTTGGAGGGATGCTGGCTGAGGACTTGCATAGGATCAAGGGCAAGTCCATGGGAGATATTTGCTGTGGAGGATTGGTGACCCATATTGCTACTTCCATGGGTTTGGATCTGAGTGCATGTACAGTAATTGCGGCTGCAAAGCCGCTTGGACTTCCGGAGATGATCACGAGGCGTATTCTCGTTTCTCGTGGTCTTAGTACACCATATGTCGCTATGCCATGGGAGACGACGGCTCCACAGGGCATCATATGGTCGTCCTAGTTCTCAGTCTTCGACCGTCAATACTGGTCTTCTGCATGGTTTCCTTACATGCAGGATGCTAGAGATGTTGTACCAGCTGATGATGAGGAGTTTGATGGAGGCGCTGCTATGGAGACCGGTACTGATATTGGCGGACCTAGTGTGCCAGTTGTCGACCTAGATGAAGAGGCGACAAATGAGGAGGCAGCAGCACCAACACGACCAGCTCAGCGCAGATTCCGCAGACGCAGAGATCCAGAGGCTCACCGAAGGATCGACGAGCTGACCGATCGAATGATTGACTCCTATGCAGCTATGACGGTAGTATGTCCCAACGCCTTGTTGATGAGCGCCGCCACACTGATAGTTGGATGCATCAGATTAGAGAGAGCCAGTATTACCAGCAGCGCATGATGGAGATTCAGTTTCAACATATGATGGGGTACCCCTTTGATCCATCCTAGCACCCCTACATCCCATATGTTCCACATCCACCACCACCACTGCCAGCTGACGAGGATTAGAGCTGCATGGATCTTCTTTTCTTTATTTATTA
Organism: Fagopyrum esculentum; assembly: GCA_033239045.1. Lineage (NCBI taxonomy): Eukaryota > Viridiplantae > Streptophyta > Magnoliopsida > Caryophyllales > Polygonaceae > Fagopyrum > Fagopyrum esculentum. The sequence goes on along the minus strand of BSUD01000006.1, from coordinate 69,249,829 downwards.
TGCAGTTCAGCTATGTCCGGTGAGTACTTTATTTCCTTTGACTTTTATTTGACCCATTGGGATAATGTGTCCCAAGTATGGGGTATTTGGATGTATGATTTGACATTATGTGTGTATGCTTGTATGACTTCATCGGATATTTATGATCCTATTCTGTTTACTTGGCTCTATGTGTTTATCTGTCATTACATGCATACATACAGGTTTTTGTTTGAGAAAAATGTCGAAAACTGGTTTGAAAAAAAAATAATTTTATTGACCTCGACCGGGATGTTCTTGACTGGACGAGGTAGACACCTCGGATGACGTCAGAACACCTCGACCGAGTTGGGTTCTTAACTGAGACTTTTTCGAAACGATTTTGTGCTTCTTCTCTGGATATGACCTCAGTGCTGATTCTATTTGCACATTGGTTTTGAAATCTTTATATGCTCGAAAGGTTTATGATATGTTTAAGTTGCAAAATGCTTTATTTGACGTTTTAGCATGTTTAATACTTTGTTTTTATCAAAATTATGTTGGATTTGAAGGTTGACACCACATGATGAGTTCTATCACATTCTTCTTGGGATGATTAAGGCAATTCATTCTCTTCTCTTCTTCTTCTTGATCATGCTTAGCCCCTATATACATATTTGCCTCCCTTTATCTATCCGGGAATTTGGAAGCAAGTGACGAAAAGCAAGTGAAAGTGAAGTTGAGATGTTGGCTGAAAGTGTTAGAAAGAAACAATTAGGTTCGGGGAAGTCAATCATGATGATGAGTAACTCGGCACAATTCACATAGCCGGGTGTTTGTGTCTTGCCAAAGTCGGATTGAGCGATATTCCTAACGAGTCATGGTATGTGCATCAAGGGTTTGAGGCATCTCGAGAAATTGATGATTGTTGATTTCCTAGGCTTTGGTTATTGTGCACCTCTGTCCATGCATCCCAAAAAGTAAAGTAAAATAAGCAAAGCTTATTGGTGGAAGATGTCGAGATTCAAAGAAAGTGAAGTAAGATCCTTTTCCCGGATTCTAGCACCACATTCCCTATAAACATCCCACCCTCGCACGTTTTTTGACCTTTTATGGAAGCCCTTGAGACCTCGAGCTTGTTGATTGACTTGGTGGTTTAAACTGGATTATACAAGATTGATTTCAATAAATACGATTTATTATGCATTCTATGATTTTATGCAAAGATGAACAACTTTCCTATATTTATAAAATGTTTTAATCATGTCTTGATTTTATTTGCCATGAAGCATTCTCTTAGGGTGATCTATGAGTGGAGCACACCATAAAAATGTTTTGAAATGCTTTTCATTAATCTTTTATGACTTATAATCCATTCTATCTTGTATCTAAGATTTAGAACTTGCGTGGGGACAAGCAAGGGACAAGTATGGGGTATTTTGATAGCATGTATTATTGTCTATATTTTGGGGCTAGTTTAGACGTTTTATCTTCAATAATCTGCATGTATGGATGTATATTATGTGATTATATTGTTGTTTTGTCTACCTTTGCGGGAATCGAGGTCTATACCTAGTTTTGTTGTAATTGTAGGTAAAATGGCACGTTTTGCATCGAAATGGAGCTAAGGAGTAATTGGAGCTACATTCTGGAGCTTAAGGAAGACCTCAGGAAGCATAGAAATGATTTAGAAGATTGACTTTGGATCAGATTCGACAAATTTCACATTTAGTTGAGATTCACCTCGGTCAGCTACAATGTCACCTCGACCGAGGTGATCTTGAGGAGCGTCCCAACCAAGGCGAATACCCTGCCGCCAACGAGATCTATATGTTTGGCTGAGATCTTTTATTTTTGGAAAGAAGATATCTTATATTTTTGGCTGGATTTTTTGAAAGAAGATATGATTTCTGATTGATTTATTTTGAGAGAGATATATATTTTATAGGAGATTATCTTTATAAAATATTTTATCTTTGAAAGATTATTCTCCTATATAAAGGGTTGGATTTTTCACAAGTTCAACCATGTTTGGAGCATCCAACAATTAAGGGATTTTCTAGAGGTTTGAAGGAAGAATTGAAGGAAGTATTGAAGATTGAAGTTCAATGAAGGAAATAATCATAGTTGGGATAGTTATTGAAGGAGTTTGTAAGACTTTCTTAGATTGTCTTTTGGTTTGATTGTCTTTGCTGACTTGTGATTGAGGAACGCAATTTGTTTGTTATTTGATTCAGTTATTTAGACCTTTTTCTAAGGTTTTCTTGTTCGAATATTGATTCCTTTTCCTTTAAATTGATTATTGTTATCATGATGTTTGTTGGCTAAGTTTCTTATGCGATTCTAGGGTGATTGACTGAAAGTTGTGGGAAAGACGATGATAGAATGATCTGAATCCCAGCAGGACCCTGAAAGCTCGAGTCTTTACCTTAGCCCTAGAACACCTCGCTCAGTGGTTGAACATCTCGGCCGGAGTGGATTCTGACTGAACAAGATGAACCTTTTCCTGAACCTATTCTGAGTTAAGAGTTTAAGTTTGCCAAATCTTATCCTTATTACACCTTTCCTGGTTCAATGCAAGCCTAGGATGAGACTTACCCGGTGATTCCTTTGTTTGTTTACCTAAGATCATGAGTGTAGGTAATAAAGGTTTATCCTTTATTGGGGTTTGAGTGTGCCTTCATTCCATCTTTGAGAGTTAGCCTGAGACTTACCCGGCAAAAGTTGATTCTATTCCCTTGGGTGGCGTGTTGGTTTGAGATTATAGTTCCTTTCCTTAGTGCCTTGAGACTTACCCGGTAATAGGAGATTTGGTTTGGGATAGTGAGTAGTGAGACTTACCCGGTGATCTATTCCCACCTTAGAAACACCTTCCTTTTGCAAATCTCAGCTTTGTCCGCGTTATCCTTTGAGATCTTGAGTCAAAACCACCACTAGATGCTTTAATCCCTAGAATACGCATTTCCCCTTACTTGACTTTTACATCATCTTTGATTGCTTTAATTGCTTTTAATTAATTGCAATATTTGACAACCTGATTTTGTGCTTTGTTTCACCTAAGTCTCTGTGATCGACCCCTGAAATTCTTGCTTTTATTACAGTTGACCCGTACATTGCGGAATTGCATATTTGTTGAAGCATACTTCTTGGGTTATAAATTTTAAAGCTTGCACACACCGTTTGAAGTGAACAATTTACTTTTGTTTGTGTCTTTCACCTAGATTCTAATGCTTCGAATATTAGCTAACGGTGTTATACCGATGTTGTAGATTGCCTTGCAGTTTAGGAATGCGGCCGAGAAATCCGGAGTAGTGGGCAGCCGGGATTCCTTACATTTTAGGAGGGGTTTTTGGTTGGAGTCGGGTTGTGTATTGTTCTTCGTTTATTGTGTTTTGCATGCCGCGTGTATGGCAGTTGGTCTTTGGAGTTGTATCTCAGCTGAAGTCTTTGTTTGTATGCTTTCAGGTTTGCTTACATTGCATGAAAAAATGTATTTCGCTTTTGGCCTTTATTTGTGCCTTGTTGCAAGATCCGGTGAAATTGTTGTCAAGCTAAGGGTCGGGACCCATTGTGAGTTCTCTGCCCGTAGCATCCCGAGTCCCGCGGATTCGGGGTATGACATATGATCAATTCATTGTTATATTTAACCGCTAGTCAACTTGACATTATGTTTAGTGTGTGCATGCATGCAAGATTACAAGCTGATCCAAAAGAGTCACACTTGATAGTTGTGAAAAGAATATTTCGGTATCTCAATGGCACTAAGGACTTAGGATTATGGTATCCACGTCAAAACTCGTTTCACCTTGTTGGATATTCATATGTAGACTTTGCAAGCTACAAGGTCGATAGAAAGAGCACTTTTGGATGTTTCCAATTCCTAGGGTCACCCCTCATCAGTTGTCATTGCAAGAAGAAAAATTTTGTTGCCCTAACCACAACTGAGTCCGAATATATAGTAGTTAGAGCCTGTTGAGCACAAGTCCTATGGATAGTCAACAACTTCGTGATCTTGATTTTGATCTCAAAGGTATACCTATTAAATGCGATAATACTAGTGCTATTTCGATTACTAAAAATCATGTGAACCATTCAAGAACAAAGTATATCAATGTGAGACATTACTTCATACGTGATCATGTTGAAAAAGGTGATGTTTCGATATCTATTTTTTCGTCTAACTTGCAGCTTGCAGATATATTTACTAAGCCTCTACCTGAAGATCGATTTAGTTTTATTAGATTAGAGTTTGGTATGTTGAACAAGGAAGAATTAAATTAGGCGGAGTAAATTGTTTTATTTTCTCCTTATAATGCAGTCCACTTTTCCATTTTAAGGCCTTGAAATGCAATCCAAGGTCTTGAAACGGATTTCAAAGACTATAGAGATAATCACGGATCGGATTTATGGTTTCCATCTTTTAGATGGGTGATCATTAAATCATTTTTAAGAAGAATTTTTAAAATGATTTCAAAAATATTCACCAAGATCTTGTTTTCAATATTCAAATCTTATTTTGAAAATTGATTGTGATTTATTAGCAAAGCATGCAAAATCAATTTCGGTTTTCGAGACATTGATTCTCTCAAAATCTTGATAGGCCATAAGTTGATTTGACATACCCCTTTTGAAACGCAATCATCCCTTCCTCTATCTCCTTTCCTTCCTTCAACGTCTTTACAGATCCCTTCATGCTTTACTCTTCTTCTTCCAAAATTATCCTTGTTGCTATCACAAACTCATCCATGGCTCCAAAGAAATCCTCGAACCGTCTTGCTTCGACTCACCGAGCAAGCACAACCCATATATCCTCTACATCATAAGAGCCACACTTTCTGGAGGATGTCGAAATTTCACCTCACACTGGGTTGCCAACAACCTGGTTCAAAATTTCGAAGCTATAGGAACCTAGTTGGATGGATTCCACAATCGCCCACTGTGCATTGATGTGAGTATAAACGAGTGTCGAATCTCAGGGACTTTAGGAGTATAAATCAAACCATAAACCGGTTATCAAAGCAAAAAGCGGTAAAATAAAAGTGGGAAATGTTTGTTGGTTTTTAATATCCAAAGTGGTTAAAAATACTGTATTAAAATCGATTTACACTATACCACAGTTATATTCGACGATTGGAGATTTCATCAACTATGAATCATCAATAGACCTTAAACATTTTCTTTTCTTAAACAAATTCGACTATAATCATGAAGGTAGGTTGCCTAAAGTATTACTAATCCCCTTTTGGGCTCAAAGTAATGTGCCTTAACAATTTAACATTCACTTTCGCACAAAGTAAAAATAAATCAAAACCCTTTAAGCTCTATGGCAACCTATTTCTCCTCAAGAGATCTAAGTCACTTTTGCACAAATAAATTGTAACATCCGGAATTCTTATTCCGGATGTCGAGAGGTTTATCAATCTTCCCGTGTCAGCGGCTTAGTTTTTTCGCAGGCACGTTTGCTGAGTGTCGGGAATTATCCCCAAAACTCCGCGCCAACCTTTGAGCTTCCCCTTTTTGCTTTCCGGCCTCGGGTTGTGGAGTGAGGTGACAAGGGAGACAGCTGACCCTTGGGTCTCCCCACCCCTTTATGCAGCCTTCATTTACTCTCCCTCTCTCCTCATTCTTCCTTTTCACTCTCAATATGAACCCATCCAACGGGTTGTGGAGTGAATGAAGGCTGCATAAAGGGCTCAATGTAATGACCCATGGGGCTTCCCCTTTTTGCTTTCCGGTCTCAGGTTGTGGAGTGAGGAGTCAAGGGGGACAGCTAACCCTTGGGTATCCCCACCCCTTTATAGAACCTTCATTTACTCTCCCTCTTTCCTCAATTTTCCTTTTCACTCGGGTAGTGGAGTGAGGAGACAAGGGGGACAGCTGACCCTTCCGTCCAAATTGAGACTATAATCCGGGAAAAGTGTAATCCTGATGGATGGGTTCATACCGAGTATAGAAGGTTCATCGTTTTGGCTCTATAGATATTGGTGATAAAAAGACTTTCAAAGTCAATAGGCATCGACTGAAACACTATATTATTAGAGACATCCCAACTGATATTTTGGATGAATTTGTTATCGACCCACCTACCATCTAATCTCATGACGGTCAAGCTGATGACCTTAAAAGAGCGCTACATGGAAGGCAACTCATGTATCTCTCTCTCTCCCCCAATAGATAATGCTTTGATTAAGCTATATTACCATGTCTACAGGTCAAGAACAACTCTTTAATCATCAACAAAAAAAGAATCATCACAAAGATCAAGGAAACAAATCAAAAACAAAGGCTTACGGCCATGATACAGTCTGCTTTACGACGTGTGATACGGCCTATTGACCATATGGTTGGCCATGTTATTAATTTAGATCGGGATTTCCAATTTACTTGCATAAAAAAGCTGCAAGCGAGGTTTTGGAGATACGGTCTTTATATGGCCACCTTACAGCCTCTTATGGCCATGATATGGCTAGTCATATGGCCTTTTGTCCGTATGGATCGTCAAATTTTCGGAATAAAAAGCCGCAAGCAACTCTCTTGTGTTACGGCTTCCTTACTGCCATGATACGGCTACCATATGGCCTAGTGATACGGCCTATTGGGTGTAAGGCTGGCCGTAACGCTTGCAATTAGATTAAATCTTGATTTTTCAGACTCTCTCTCCTCACTTCTCTCTTCCTTACACACAAAGTTGCGTAGGTCACTATCTATATCTATACCCTCTAAGTCTCTCATTTTTCATCCAATTTTCAAGATCCAAGTATGAAATCGAACCTTATTCTACGTATTCTATCAAATTTCATGATTATTTCGTCGGATTTGGTTTGTTTTTGTGGAAAATTCACGATTATGAGAATTGTGCCTTAATTGAGATTTTGGATGATATTTGCATTTCTGTTGATTGTTCATCGATTCTTGGGTGTTGTTTATCGTTCCTTAATCCAATACTATGATTATTGAACGTTATTTCATGTTTTTTAATCAATTGAACATTTTTTTTGGAAATTTTAGCCCTATGAATGCCTTGTTGAGAATTGGATCATTAGATTTTAGCGTTTTCAAGCTATGCACGTACAATAATGTTTGATTATGATTTCTGAACGCATCTAATTGATTAAACTAATTTAAGTCGACATTGGTCGATATCGAGTATACGGGAAATTATGGTAAAAGTATCATTTTTTTCTTTTTCCAGTAAACTTTGCTACAATATATTAATATTTCCATTTTGTTTCTTGCAGAATGCCTCCTCGTTGTGCCCCAATGGTGCTCAAGAGCAATGTCGGGTCAATTATGAATACAAATGGGTTCACACTCAGCTTAAGAGTTTATCAATGAAATCAACCCACCACATAGATTTGAGCATGATAGATACGATTAACGCTCGAGACGGCCTCGAGTGGCCATCCAACAATGAAGGATTTTGGGATTACATGACCACACCCTTCACCATCTACGTGGATCCCACCCTAGAGTTCCTTTCATCATTTTATACTAACATTGTTGGTCATATTGAGAATGATAGACTGACATACCACCTCTTGGGCCACTATCACGAGACCATCATCAATGACTTCGAGGTGCTATTTGGCTTCCCTCCCGGTGGAGTACATACTCTACCTAGTGAGGTATATGATATTGTCTACTTATGACCTCGCATTATAGGTACATATGCCATTCAAAACCTTGTTGTGAAGCCCTCATGGATCTACCATCCACTTCTTTGGATGTTCCACTTTCTCCTCTCATCATGCTTGATTCCCAAACATGATTCGACTGGTCATATGACCGTCCATATGCTCTTTATCATGTATTGTCTTCTCTATGGCCTATCGCCAAAAATGAATTACTTTTTTGCCTAAACATCTACGCAAAGAAGTCCCGCCATACTGGCCCTATAGTCAATGGTGGCCTTGTTACAAGACTAATGCAACCGTACACTCCTAACATATATTTATTCCCTATTATGAGCCCACACCCTTGCTTCATTGGCTTCTCCACCCTGATCAGAATGAAACTTTGGTCTTGCACTGATACTCAATGTTCACTTCTAGGAATAGATGTGCAAAAGTCTTACAATTTATAAACTCGATATATTTCTCCTAACTCCTAGCGAACCCGCAGTGTACGGGACGTTTGTAGTAGGGATAGTATTCCGAGGTCGAACACAAAGACGAAGGTGAGATTGATTCGATTGGTGATTAAGTTTAGTGAAGATCTAGTTCAAGAAAAGGGGAAGAAATAAAGAAATGAAAATCTCAATATTTTTGGTGGGTTTTTAGGTGATCAATTAAGGATCGCAAATCATGCAAAACGAACAATCAACTATGCTAACAAATCAACGCAAACAAACAAGCTAAAGGGAGATATAGATCAAAGAAAGAAAGGCGGATTCTAGGGGTTGGAAGTTCCGGTTATGGCATAGGACTCAAGCTATCTAATCATTCCTTGGATTGACTATTATATGTTGGGAGTAAGTGTTTCTAGATTGGGATCAATCACCGGGTAGGTCTCATGGTCCACTAGTCCGTTCCTAAGGTCTCATCACCGGGTAAGTCTCAAAGAGCCTAAGGGATGGAATTCTACACAAACCGGATTGTCACCTAGGGATCTAACCTATCCTTACCGGGTAAGTCTCGAAAGGGTTAGTCCTAAACAACTATCCTAGCACACTTAGTCCAATGGCGGCTTACGAGGCTCACCACTACCTAGAGTTTGTCATCTTCGAAATCTAAGAGTAAGAATCACCGGCTAGGTCTCATCTACACTTAGTTGCTAAAACTAGGTCACCCTAGGATAGATTTAACTCAACAAACACTAGGATTTCAACATTCTAACAATCAGAACTTAGATCCATCGAACCAGGGAAATCACGGGCTGTTCTACACCTTCCACGGCCGTGGAATGGCATGAACAAACCGTGGACTCCAACAGAGGCTTCGTTCAAGTAAACAAGTCATCCAAGGGCAAATCTAAGGTCATCCTATCATAGTCCTAGCCATAACCATCCATTCCTTACCCTAGAATCGTATCTACTTAGCCTACAACATTCATCATAACAATCAAAATCATCAAACATAAAATCATGGCTTCCATTTGCAAGATAATGAAGAGAAAGAGATGAACAAGTGAAGCAAGCAAAACCAAGTTGAAATTAAGATTAGAAATACTCACAACCCTTCCAAAGAAGGTTTAAACAATTCTTACAACTCTAGAAATCGATTCCGAAATCCTTCACTACAAAACCTATCAAGTGCTAGTAATGGTGTGTTCTTCTCCTTCCTCTCCAATGGAGCTCTTCTCTTTCCTTCAATGGTAGCTCTCCTCCTTAGAGAATCTTCTTGTTGAGATAGTGTATTTTGATTCCCAATTTGATTGGATGATAGGGGATGCCTTCTCTCAGCCTTGCAGGACCACTTTTATACTACCACCATGCTAGAGAAGGCCAAGAGATCGTGGCACAGCTGTCACAACCGCCTGGCAAAAACCACGGTTGGTTCGTGGACCCTTCAGTGACAGTGGTTTGGTGCTTCAGCGTTGCCTTGGTTCATTAAGCTTCGATTCGGTGCATGGCTTGTGTTGACAAGGTTCCATGAGTCCTCCTTAGCCTCTAGCTTGCATCCTAATGAGTCCGAGGGTGTGTCATCTTGATGAACGATCCTCAAACGTATCGATTAAGCTCCTAAATCTCCCAAAATACCTACAAAGCAATGCAAAAGTCCGTGTAGACGTCTATCTCGACAAAATACGTGAATTGAGTGCAAACGTCGTGAACTAGTGCTAAACCATGCATGAATGAGTGAAATATATATCTAAATGATTACCTAAACCCTAGTCATAAATCGTGTTATCAAAAATACCCCATACTTAAGGTTTGCTCGTCCCCGAGCAAATTCCCAACTATAGACTAAGAGATGACATGATTTATGAATGCAGAAAAATGACAAAATCTTTTTGGGTTTGTGCTTCTACTATTGGATCACCTTCATAGTCATGTTTTATGGCAACGGACAAGCAATTATATATCAAATAAATGAAGGCACGGAAAGACAATTATACTTAACTCGAAAGCATGCATGAAATGTAAAAATGAAGAAGTCAAGATGATCAAGAGCATATCCAATCTAAATTACTAAGTCTTACAAACATGCAAATAGGTCATAAGGTCTTGTGAAATAAAAGGCCAAAAAACGTTGTGATTAGGTGGGGGTTTTTCTAGGCAATTTTATGCTAATCCGGGAATGGAACTAACTCCACAATTTTGTCCTCGATCAACTTCCCTCAAGTGTATATTTTCTCCATCTTTTCTTTCTTTTCTTTTTCCTTCACTTATTTTTGAGACAATGGCATTGGTGTACAAAAGCCGAAACCTTGGTGATTAGCCATCCTCGGGCTTTTTCTATTTTTCGAGGTGCATCCACAACGGGCACACATACCAAAGCTCGTTAGGACTATTGGTTTATTTGACTTTGGCAAGGCACAAACAGCCGATTATGTGAATGGTGCCGAGTTACTCGTCATTTAAACCAATGTCCCCAAACCTATATTTTTGTCTACACTTTCACAACAATTTCAGCATATTATTCATGACATTCTTTCATCAACATCTTTACCCCACACTTGCTTTTCACACACATCAACACACTAACATGCTCCTATTCCCGGATGGGTCAAAAGAGGTCAAATTTATATCAATTGAGGTGCTCAAACATCATGATCAAGATGAGAAGAAGAGAAAGATGAATTGCCTCATTCATTCCTAGATGGTGTGCAAGAACTAGCATGTAATTTCGACTTTCAATACTCAATCCAATCAAGGCAATCATCATGATCACAATCCATTCATGGGATTCAATATAAGTACTTCAAGTCCACATATGCATTCATCAATTTAACACATAAGGCCATCCATAGCCAATCCAAAAGACAAGATTCATCATTAGGGTCATATCCAAGCCTAGAAAGCACAAAATTTTTTAAATTTTCTGATTTTTTGGATTTTTTCGAAATGAGTATATACAATGCAAGACATGTGATAATATTAAACTACCCTAGATGCTAATCATGCAAAAGATCATGCAAACCCCACCCCATACTTAGAAACACATTGTCCCCAATGTGTAAATGAAGTAAAGAAGAGTGAAAGAAGGTTCTCACAATGTAAAAATGGTTTGCTATGGTATTTGGGATTTCTCAAGTGGAATTGATGTTGGATGATCCTATCAACAATGGTAGAGAGCTCTAAGTGTTCATCAAAGCATCGGGACCCGCGCTAGGCACCGCTAGCCGTCCAAGTTCCGTGTCCACTCCACCCATAAGTGATGAGGGGTTCATCATCATCATTCAAATGCCATGCAAGGCTTCCAATGCTACCAAGACTCTAGCACACACACAAAACACACCAAACACACAAAAACAGAAAAATCAAAAACAAAAACAAAACGAATAAGGGAAAACGTTACCAATGGGTTGCCTCCCATCAAGCGCTTCTTTAAGGTCATTAGCTTGACCAAACTCGGGGGCGTCTCATTCTAGGTGAAGTGGGGCAATTATATCCACCGGAGCTCCCGGGATATACTTTTTCAACCGGTGCCCATTCACCTTGAAATTTCCACAATGCTCCCCTCTTATCTCAATAGCTCCATGGGGGAAGATCTTCTTCACCACATATGGCCCGGTCCATCTTGATTTTAGTTTTCCGGGGAAAAGCCGCAGCCTTGAGTTGAAGAGTAGGACAAGGTCGCCTTCACTCAACTCCTTCGGGATGAGGCACTGGTCATGCCACCGTTTGGTTCTCTCCTTGTAGATCCGGGCATTCTCATAGGCATCCAACCGGATCTCCTCAAGAGCGTTCATATCAAGAAACCTCTTATCTCCCGCCTCCTTGAGGTCAAAATTTAGCCACTTAATGGCCCAATAAGCTCTATGCTCCATCTCTACCAGAAGGTGGCAAGACTTGCCATAGACTAGCTTGTAGGGAGTGGTGCCAATTGGTGTCTTGAAAGCGGTTCTATATGCCCACAAGGCATCATCGAGCTTCTAGCCCAATCCTTTCTTGTCCTAGAGACCGTCTTCTCAAGAATTCTCTTTATCTCCCGGTTGGAGATCTCCACTTGGCCACTAGTTTGGGGATGGTAAGGTGTTGCCACCTTATGAGTCACCCCATACTTAGCCAAAAGTGCCCCAAAGTTCCTATTAGTGAAGTGCTTCCCTCCATCACTTATGATCACCCTTGGTGTTCCAAACCTAGGAAAGATCACTCGGTTGAAGAACCGCACCACCACCTTGGCATCATTTGTAGGAGAGGCGATTGCCTCCACCCATCTCGAAACATAATCAACGGCCAAATAGGATGTAGAGGTTGCCACATGAAGAAGGGAATGGTCCCATGAAGTCCACACCCCACACATCAAATATCTCCACTTCTTGTATGTTGTTCAAGGGCATCTCATTCCTCCTTGAGATGTTGCCCGTCCTTTGGCAAGCATCACAAGCTACCACAAAGCTTTGCACGTCCTTGAACAAACTTGGCCAAAAGAAGCCCGATTGCAACACCTTCGCACATGTCTTGTGTGAGCTAGCATGCCCTCCACATGGCAAGGAATGACAATGGCGGATCACACTCTCCACCTCATCCTCCGGTATGCATCTTCTAAACATTCCATCCGGCCCTCTCTTGAACAAAAGTGGTTCACTCCAATAGTAGTGCCTCACATCTTTGAAGAACTTCTTTCTTTGGGCATATGTCAATCCGGGAGGCACTTCCTCACACACAAGATAGTTCACAATGTTGGCATACCATGGTTCACTTCCTCTAGACACTTGGAACAAGCATTCTTCCACCATTTGCAATTGCTCATCCCGGAATGAATCATCAATCGGGATGTCATCTCTTTCAAGCTCCAATGGTGGGAGTCTACTAAGGTGATCCGCCACGGAGTTCTCGGATCCCTTCTTGTCCCGGATTTCCAAATCAAACTCTGGAAGAAGAAGGATCCACCGAATCAACCTAGGCTTTGCATCCTTCTTGGTAAGGAGATAACGGATCGCAACATGATCCGTATATACTATGACCTTCGCTCCAACAAGATATGAGCGGAACTTCTCAAAAGCATACACTACCGCTAGCAACTCCTTCTCGGTAGTAGCATAATTGAGTTGGGCATCATCTAGCGTCTTGCTAGCATAATAGATGGCATGTGTGCGCCCATCTTTCCTTTGCCCCAAAACAGCCCCAACGGCTACATCACTTTCCCAAGCTTGACAACCGGCTACCGGATTCGGCCGAAACCAAATCCCCGGCAACGGCGCCAAAAACTTGTTCGCCCCTAGAGGTGTGTGCAAATAAGCTTTAAATTTATAAAACTAGAATCAAGCAAGCGAACCCGCAGTGTACGGATCGACGTAGTTAAGCAAGAATTCCAGAGTATCGAACACAGGGATTTGGGTGGGAACGAACTCGATTGCAGGTTATCAAGCAAGTAAATATGAGAGTTTTGCAAATATTGGGAAAACAACAATCCTAAAGATCCAGGTATTCAGCTGTGGCAATCGATTCAAGATATACTTAATGATGTAAAGACAGAGTTGAGATATGCAAAGGTATACTAATGTAAGGTAATCGTACGGTGAAGTTCCAAAAACCTTTTGTAACTCACCTACAAGGCACTCTCTATACAGGTTGTTGAGGCTCAATATAGAAAGATTCTAAAGGCGAGAATTAGTGTCAAATACCCAAACTTATAACCTAAAGATCAAGACTAACTTAACCGATTGAGGTTGTTGAGGCTCACAATCGAGATAGAGGTTGTTGAGGCTCACTACCACCTAGAAAAGACAAGTCTAAACTAAGCTAAAGCCAATCTTTAACTTTAGATTGAAGTAAAAGCAGGTTCGTAGACTTAAGGGAAATCACGGTTAGTTCTTGAGGTTCCACGGCCGTGGACTCAAGAACAGCCCGTAATTTGAGGTTGTCGGTGATATTTCTCTAACTCTTAGGGTCTAGTCTGTTTGCGATCGATCTATCATCATCTAAGCCACAACTATCAACCCTTCACCTTAGAATTGTTAAGGGTTTTTAGCCAATAACAGTCATGTTGATTTCAATTCAAGAATTAAAAGATAAAAAGATGAAAACTTTCAAGAACTTTCAATAATCTTCAATTCAATCTCAAAGTCACAAAGAGAACAATTAATGTCAAAAGATTCAAAGTATAACAAACAATCACCACCTTAGGAAAGAAGAGAAAACGGGATGTCAATCCGTTTCCCAAATCAAACCTAATCAAGAAGAGAGGTCTTCTTGCAAAATCTTCCAAGAACTTCGATCTTCCGCAAATTCGGAGATCTCAACAGCAATCTCCACCCAAAGTGCGAGATTAGAACAATTCCAAACACGAACTTCGATCTCTCCGAGAGATGTCAATTGCTTCCCGGCAAACTCAGCGAAGAGTCTTCGTCTGAACGTCGATGTGTGACGATCGTAAGCCGGCGTAAGCGAGGATCTAAGCGATGATGACTGAGGGTAAGCGAAGATGACGAAATCTCCTTTCTTCCGTCTTTTTATAATGTAGGGCAAAGTGCCGGCCCGGCCCAATCTTCAAAAGATCGTGGCTTCGAAGTGTGGCGAAAAGATTCGCCAAAATCACGGTCGTGGAAGTGTTCCACAACCGTAATTTAGAGCGTGGAAACAAATACGGTTTGCAACATATGTTCCACGGCCGTGTAATCCCCTGGAATGAACACGAATTTCTGACTCTAAATCCACGGCCGTAATTCTGAACGTGGTTTGTGATACGGCCGTATTTTAGGGCGTAATTTAGGGCAAGAACGTGATTCTTCCCTAAACTCGTGCATTCCTCGATCTAAGACTCCAAATTGCTTCCAAAGAGTGTCCTCGATCTATGGACATATCAACTTAACTCTCCTTTGCTTGATTCCGTTTGGAAATAGCTCCAAATCACCTATAATCAACATAGAACTAGTGTAGACATCCATATCGAAAATATAGGTAATACTAGCTCACATATGCACAAAGATCAATCAAAGACTATCAATATGAATCAAATACGTTTAGAAAACGTGCCTAAAATATCACAATATTTCATGCTAACAATCACCTAAAACCCACCAAAAATATTGAGATTTTCATTTCTTTATTTCTTCCCCTTTTCTTGAACTAGATCTTCACTAAACTTAATCACCAATCGAATCAATCTCACCTTAGTCTTTGTGTTCGACCTCGGAATACTATCCCTACTACAAACGTCCCGTACACTGCGGGTTCGCTAGGAGTTAGGAGAAATATATCGAGTTTATAAATTGTAAGACTTTTGCACATCTATTCCTAGAAGTGAACAAGTTTTTGGCGCCGTTGCCGGGGACTAGGTCTAGATTGAGTCTATTTTGTGATTGTTTATAGTGTAGATCTTTCTTGTTGCTTTTGATCTCTCTTTGGTTTGTGTCTTTGCTTTTCAGGGCATCTCTCACTCTTTAGGTGTATGCGACGATCTCGTGGCAAGGATTTAGCTCCATTCGATCCCCAACCGGAGAAAACCCTTAGATCTAGATCCAAGAGCATTAAAAAGGGAAAAGAGATGGCCGGAAGAGATCTCCAAGCTGAATTGGATGAGGCTTTAGAACAAATTAGGCTAAGAGATGAGCTCTTGGAGGAAGAAAGGAGACTTGCCAATGAGAGGCAAGAAGCAACTAGGAGGGAGATTAATGAGATTAGGCAAGCCCTTGTGCAAGGAGAGCTTAATCGTCAACAAGCTCCACCTCCTCCACCACAACCGCAGCCGGCGGCGAATATTCGGGTTGTGCCCATTGCTATTGAAGAGCCACAAACATTAGGGAGACGTATTAATCCGGCACAAAGAGCACACCGTCCGGGTGTGAACTTAGGAGATCCCGCAACCCACAACTACGAGCTCCGCCCTCAAGTTCTACAAATGATCCGGCATAATCAATTTGGAGGGTTGGAAGGAGAGTCTCCTCATCAACACTTGATGAATTATGAGATCTTGATGGAGACTCTTAGACCGCCTAGATTGGAGAGCAACAACCATAAGCTTAGGGCTTTTTCCTTCTCTCTTAGGGATAATGCCTTGGCTTGGTATCAATCTATTCCACAAGGGTGAGTTAGTACTTGGGAGGAGATGACAACCGAGTTTTTGACTAAGTTCTTCCCACCTTCCAAGACTACCGAATTAAGAGGGAAGATCAATGCCTTCGTGATGAAGGATAGAGAGAGTTTGTTCAAGTCTTGGGAGAGGTTCAAAGATCTTCTCCTAGATTGTCCACACCATGGTATACCAAAAATTGAGCTATTGGAGATCTACTTCAAGGGACTTGATGAAGATAGCCAATTCAAGCTCCAATCTCTTTCCGGTGGGACTTTCATGGAAAAACATGTGGATGAAGCTTGGGAGTTTGTAGAGAAACAAGCTCTAGTGATTGAGAAATACTCCCATAGGAAGAGTGAAGGGAGAAAGGCGGGAGCATATGAGGTGAGTGAAGTCACCATGAGCAATTTCAAGCTTGACGCCATCAACAATGAGCTAAAGTCTTTGAGGGAGTTGTGTGCTACAACTTTGAAGAACCAAGGAACTCCTCAAGTGCAAGTGCAAGCAAACTTGTCTTCCAAGGAGGAAGATGTGAACTACATGGGAAGGGGCAATTACAACAACTATCAAGGCCCAAGGAACTTCAACAACAACCGGCAATTCAACAATTACCGGCCCAACCATAACCATCCCGGGTTTTCCTATTCTAACCCGGATGGAGCCTTGAACCCTCCCGCTTCCACGAGCACAACTCCACCACCAAAAGCTTCACAAGAACCTCCACCCGGATTTACTCAACCTCCAAAGGATAGAACCGAAATGATGTTTGAGCAATTGGTTGGAAGGTTGAGTGGTCTTGAGAGCACGGTGACTTCCATTTCTAAAGGTCAAAAGGTATTGGAAGCACAAGTATTCCAAAAGGCGGGTGAAGCCCATAGAGATCCGGGAAAGCTTCCCGGAAGGACCGATGACAACCCAAGAGGCCAAGTGTTGGCCATTACAACGAGGAGTGGGTTGAGTATGAAGGATCCCTTGCCAAGGGAAAATGCTAAGGAAAAGCAAGTAGTGGTAGAAGAAGAGATGTTGCAAGAAGATGGAGGCAAGAGCAAGGATGTTGAGCCAACATATGTGGCACCGCCTCCATACAAACCACCACTACCGTTCCCACAATCACGAGCAAGAGCACGCTTGGACAATCACTTTGGTAAATTCTTTGAACTTATGTCTAAATTGCATATTAATATTCCGTTCATGGATGCTATTTTAGGAATGCCGGCATATGGCAAGTTCTTGAAGGAGATACTCTCCAACAAAAGGAAGTTGGAGGAGTATGGGGAAATAAGAATGACAAGGAGGTCCTCGGAATTGATCCAAACAATGAAGGAGGAATTGCCTCCTAAGCTAAGAGATCCCGGTTCCTTTTGTGTCCCAGTTGGAGTGGGAGAAGTGAAGTATGAAGCCCTATGTGATCTTGGGGCAAGTGTAAGCATCATACCGCTTGCACTTTGCAACAAGGTTGGGCTAGGAGAGCCAAAACCGGTCAAGATGACCCTCTATATGGCGGACCGTTCTATCACTCACCCGGTTGGGATCTTAGAAGACATTCCGGTGCAACTAGGGAGGTTCTATGTGCCGATTGATTTTGTTGTCTTGGATATTCCGGCGGACTATCCGGTTCCCATCATCTTAGGAAGACCTTTCCTAGCCACTTCCGGATGCCTAGTGGATTGCAAGAATGGGATTCTCTCCTTCAACATTGGAGAAGAGAACATCAAGTTCAAGCTGTCCACAATGATGAAAGGGCCAACCCTTGATGAAGATATATTCAACATAGTCGAGCAAGAGGAGTCTAGAGAAGTTGTGAGCTCGATCTTGATCAAGGACCCCTTGGAGAAGGTTCTTACCTTAAGTTTGATGGAGGAAGGTGTTGAGGAGGCTTTCAATGAACAAATCAAGGCCTTGGAAGCACTAGAAAAGGAGACAAGAGCTGAATTTGTGTGCTCTCGTTATTTGATTTTACTTTGAGTGCATGCGCAGGTCTAGGAACACCGAAGATCTCTTGCCTCTTGATCAAGAGCTAGAGAAAACCTTAAGGCAAAAGCGCAAGGAAAAGAAGATGGCTGAAGAAAACGAACGTAATCTTCAAACGGAGTTGGCGGAGAAAGAAGCTCAACTCCGCTGGAATGAGACTCTCCGCCAAGATGAGATGGATCGTCATCAATCTCAAGTTAACGGTCTACAAGACATGATCTTCCAGATGAGGGTAGAGATGAGCGACCTTAAGAATAAGGGAAGCAAGAAATCCTCAAGAAGGAAATCAAGGTCTAGAAGGAAAAGTCACTCATCCGCTGATGATAGTGACTCTTCCATGCCACCATTAGAAGAGATTGATCCCACGATCAATATGAATCCTTTTCCATCCACAAGGAGCTGCTAATCGCCGCATCCCACCTAGGAATGCGAGGATCGAACGTGTGGATAATGAGCCAAGAACTCTTGGCCAACAGATGGATCCAACACAACAACCACGCCGCTTAGGTGTGAATTTTGATGCTGAAGATGTTCAAGGGTTTAGCTTTAACCCTCAAGTTATCACTCTTGTTCGCCAAAACCAATTTGGCGGTACAAGTGCTGAATCTCCACACCAACACTTGCAAAACTTTGAATGTATGATGGAGACGATGAGATCAAAGAACGCCACTACCAACAGCTATAAGCTCAAGCCTTTCTTTTTCTCCTTGAAAGGGAAAGCGTTATCTTGGTACCAAGCTCTTCCTAATGGGAAACTAGACACGTGGGAAGACCTTTCCGCAGAGTTTCTCACCAAGTTCTTTCCGCCTTCCAAAACGGCGGAACTTAGAGGTAAGATTAATGCTTTTTCTATGAGACCTAACGAAAGTTTGTTTCAGTCATGGGAAAGGTTTCAGGATTTGCTCTTGGATTGCCCTCATCATGGCATATCCAAGCTTGCCTTGCTGGAGATTTACTACAAGGGGCGAGATGCGGGAACGCAATTCAACCTCCAATCCCTCTCATGTGGAACGTTCATGGACATGAGAGAAGATGACGCTTGGGACTTCATCGAGAAGCAGGCAAGAGTCATAGAGAAGTATTCCCACCGGTAAGTGGAGGGAAATCGTGTGGAGCAAGGATCGAAGCTCACACATGAAGCTCAAAATCAGATTTTCTCCCTCAACAATGAGATCAAAGAGTTGAAGGAGGCTATCAAGACCAACTTCCCAAAGCAACAAGGGAAGGATGTTGGTTATTTGGGCAACAATAATGGCGGCAACAACAATAACCGGGGTAACAACCGGAATAACAACTGGAATGGAAACAACAACAACCGGAACAATGATTGGAACAACAATCGGGGTTCAAGCAACAACAATTGGCGCTCCAATCAACAAAATTCCGGTAACTCTTATCCTTCCAATTCTAATTCACTAACTCCACCTTCCTCTTCCTCTACTCCTTTGAAAAGCCAGGGGCAATCATCTAATGGAGGAAACAATTTGGGAAAGGAGAAGCCCGATCCCATGTTGGAAACGATCTTGGGAAAGCTTCAAGGGTTGGAGAACCGCCTCATCAAGGTTGATGATCAAGTTTCTAAGGTTGACAAAGCTCAAAAAGTTTTAGAAAACCAAATGTTCAACCATGCGGAGGAAGTTCCTAGAAATCAAGGGAAACTTCCAGGAAAGACGGAGGACAACCCTAAGGGAAGGGTAATGGCGATTACAACTAGGAGCGGAGTGACTACCACCGATCCGCAGCCTACGTTCGTTGAAGTCCCCGTAGAGAAGGACAAAGGAAAGGGGAAGGAGAAGGAAGATGTCCATGTTCCTCCTCCAGCTTACAAACCTCCCCTACCGTTCCCTCAATCTAGAGCGCGAGCGCGCCTAGATAAACAATTCGGTAAGTTCATAGAACTCATGAGTAAGCTGCATATTAATATACCTTTCATCGATGCTATTGTAGGTATGCCAGCTTACGGCAAGTTCTTGAAAGAGCTCCTTTCCAACAAGAGGAAGCTAGAAGACTTCAGAGAGGTCAAGATGAGTTCGGATTCTTCGGATCTCATCAGAACCATGAAGGAGAAAATGCCCCCAAAGTTGAAGGATCCGGGGTCATTTTGCACTCCCATTGGAGTGGGAGACGTCACATACGACGCTTTATGTGACTTGGGAGCAAGTGTGAGCATCATACCACTTGCATTATGTAGGAAGATCGGTTTAGGCGATCCTAAACCGTTAAAGATGACGTTATACATGGCGGATCGATCCATCACTCGCCCCGTCGGTATTGTAGAAGACGTCCCGGTCAAGCTAGGTAAATTCTTTGTTCCCATTGATTTTGTCGTGCTTGACATTCCTGCAGATAGTCCGGTCCCGATTATACTCGGAAGACCGTTTCTTGCAACTTCCGGCTGCATGGTCGATTGCAAGAATGGAAGACTCGCTTTTGATATTGGAGAAGAGAAAGTAGAGTTCGTCCTTTCCACTCTAGTGAAGGAGCCAATCTTTGACGAGGATATCTACGATATCCAAGACGGAGAAGGTTTGTCTAGGGAGGAGGTAAGTGCGATTCTCTTTAACGATCCTTTACAAAAGGTTATCACTATGAGTCTAACCAATGTAGGAGAAGAAGAAGAGTGCAAAGAGGAAATTGAAGCCTTAGAAGCACAAGAAGAGATGTATGAATTGGAGTTTGAGAAACTCCACGATGAGGCTGAGAATGTAAGAATCCACGGTCACACCCTGTATTCCACGACCGTGGATTTCACAACCAAATTCGACCTCCATTCCAGGGGATTACACGGCCGTGGAACACATGAGGAGGCCGTAATTCTGACCGTGGAAGAGGGTAACCGGCAAACTTCTTCAACTTCTTCTAATTCTTCTCCAAACCACTCAACACCCTTAGAAACTTCTAAGGAAACGTCGGACGCTCCTCAAGGATCATTGGAGGCTCCGAAAGTGATGGAACTCAAACCACTTCCTACTCATCTAAGGTACGCTTTTCTTGGATCTAATTCTACCTTTCCAGTTATCGTTAGCTCCGAATTAAGCGTAGATGAACATGAACAGCTCATGATTGTCCTTAGGAGACATAGAAAAACCATAGGCTATACTATTGAGGACTTAGTAGGAATTAAACCCTCCTTATGCATGCATAAGATACTAATGGAGGAGGACTTTAGAACTTCAAGACAACCTCAAAGGCGGTTGAATCCGACCATGAAGGAGGTTGTCAAGAAGGAAATTCTTAAACTTCTTGATGCAGGTATCATCTATCCTATCTCCGATAGCAAATGGGTGAGTCCAGTTCAAGTAGTTCCGAAGAAGGGAGGAATGACGGTCATCACCAACAAGAACAACGAACTCATTCCTACCCGAACCGTGACTGGATGGCGGATGTGCATAGACTACCGCAAGCTCAACAACGCAACATGGAAGGATCACTTTCCATTGCCATTCATCGATCAAATGCTTGAAAGGTTAGCACAACATTCACATTTTTGCTACCTTGACGGTTATAGTGGTTTCTTTCAGATTCCGATACATCCGGATGATCAAGAGAAGACCACATTCACGTGCCCTTGGGGTACGTTCGCCTATAGGAGAATGCCGTTCGGGCTTTGCAACGCCCCAGCCACCTTTCAACGGTGCATGATGGCCATCTTCTCCGAATACGTAGAGGAAATCATGGAAGTCTTCATGGACGACTTCTCCGTATACGGTTCCTCTTTTAACGATTGCCTTTCTAACCTTTCTCTCGTTCTAAAACGTTGTGAAGACACTAACCTAGTTCTTAATTGGGAGAAGTGTCAATTCATGGTTAAAGAAGGAATCGTATTAGGTCACTTAGTCTCTAGTAGAGGGATAGAGGTAGACAAGGCTAAAATAGAGACCATAGAGAAACTTCCTCCCCCAATTTCGGTGAAAGGGATAAGAAGTTTCCTAGGACATGCTGGGTTTTATAGACGTTTCATTAAGGACTTTTCTAAGATATCAAAACCTCTCACTAATCTATTGATGAAGGATGCGGTTTTTGAGTTTTCGCAGGAATGTTTGGATGCGTTTAACACCATTCGGCAAGCTCTAAGTTCAGCACCTATTATCCAACCTCCAGATTGGACTCTCCCCTTCGAGATTATGTGCGATGCTAGTGACGTAGCTATTGGAGCTGTTCTTGGACAACGAAAAGAAGGACGAACCCACGCCATATACTACGCTAGCAAGACGCTAGACGAAGCTCAGCTCAACTACGCCACTACAGAAAAAGAATTTCTAGCCATTGTCTACGCTATTGACAAGTTTCGCTCTTATCTTGTAGGTGCAAAGGTGATTATCTACACGGATCATGCTGCGATCCGGTACCTCCTTGCAAAGAAAGACGCGAAGCCAAGGCTAATTAGATGGATTCTTCTCCTACAAGAATTCGATCTTGAGATCCGCGACAAGAAAGGCTCAGAAAATTCTGTTGCGGATCATTTGAGTCGCCTCACACATCTAGAGGACGACCATCTACCCATTGGACAATCACTTTGGTAAGTTCCTTGAACTAATGTCTAAATTGCATATTAACATTCCGTTCATAGATGCTATTTTAGGAATGCCGGCATATGGCAAGTTCTTGAAAGAGATACTCTCCAACAAAAGGAAGTTGGAGGAGTATGGGGAGATAAGAATGACCAAGAGATCCTCGGAATTGATTCAAACAATGAAGGAGGAAATGACTCCCAAGCTAAGAGATCCGGGTTCTTTTTGCGTCCCAATTGGAGTGGGAGATGTGAAGTACGAGGCCCTTTGTGATCTTGGGGCGAGTGTAAGCATCATACCGCTTGCACTTTGCAACAAAGTTGGGCTAGGAGAGCCGAAACCGGTCAAGATGACCCTCTATATGGCGGACCGTTCTATCACTCACCCGGTCGGGATCTTGGAAGACATCCCGGTGCAACTAGGAGGATTCTACTGCCAATTGATTTCGTTGTTTTGGATATTCCGGCGGATTATCCGGTTCCCATCATCTTAGGAAGACCTTTCCTAGCCACTTCCGGATGCCTAGTGGATTGCAAGAAAGGGACTCTCTCCTTCAACATTGGAGAAGAGAACGTCAAGTTCAAGTTGTCTACAATGATGAAAGGGCCAACCCTTGATGAGGATGTCTTCAACATAGTCGAGCAAGAGGAATCTAGAGAAGTTGTAAGCTCGATTTTAATCAAGGATCCTTTAGAGAAGGTTCTTACCTTAAGTATGATGGAGGAAGGTGTTGAGGAGGCTTGCAATGAAGAGATCAAGGCCTTAGAAGCATTAGAAGAGGAGACAAGTGCTCAAGATGAAGGCTACGAAGAAGAGCTGAACAGCTGTAGGTTCCACGGTCGAGATTTGTGTTCCACGGCCTTTAAACTCTCTGTAAAGCCACAAAAAATGAGTCAGGCAACTTCCACGGCCGTGGAACTTGAGCAAACCGTGGAGTTGGCCGTGGTTTCCCCTGGATCAGCCCTTGGTGATGATCAAGCTTCTAAGAGCCTTGGAGGGTCTTCATTTGCTTTGGATTCATCTCATCCAACCTTATTTGGATCGTCTACGCTCGATAAAGGTCCTCCTAACCTTGAACTTAAACCCCTCCCCTCTCATTTAAAGTATGCTTTCCTTGGTGATAATTCTACATATCCGGTGATTGTGAATGCATGCTTGAGTGATGATGAACTTGCTAAGTTGTTGCATGAGCTAAGATTGCATAGGAAAGCCATTGGCTATACTATTGATGATTTGGTTGGCATTAAGCCTTCTTTGTGCATGCATAAGATAATGATGGAAGATAATCATAAACCCTCTATTGAACATCAAAGGAGATTGAATCCTATAATGAAAGAGGTAGTCAAAAAGGAAATCATTAAGTTGCTAGATGCGGGGATAATCTACCCTATCTCGGATAGTAAGTGGGTTAGTCCCGTTCATGTAGTTCCTAAGAAGGGTGGGATGACCGTAGTGACTAATGAGAACAATTAACTAATCCCAACTAGGACGGTTACGGGATGGAGGATGTGCATTGATTGTAGGAAGTTGAACATGGCCTCTAGGAAAGATCACTTCCCCCTCCCTTTCATTGACCAAATGCTAGAAAGGTTAGCTCAACACTCCCATTTTTGCTACTTAGATGGTTATAGCGGATTCTTCCAAATCCCTATCCACCCCGATGACCAAGAAAAAACAACCTTTACATGTCCATGGGGTACTTTTGCATATAGAAGGATGCCATTTGGGTTGTGTAATGCACCCGCCACCTTCCAAAGGTGCATGATGGCTATCTTTTCGGAATACATTGAAAATATCATGGAAGTGTTCATGGATGATTTCTCTGTTTATGGTTCTTCCTTTGATAATTGCTTGACTAACTTGTCATTAGTATTGCAAAGATGTGAGGAGACAAATCTTGTCTTAAATTGGGAAAAGTGCCACTTCATGGTAAGTGAAGGTATTGTGTTAGGACACTTGGTGTCTAACCGTGGCATTGAGGTTGATAGAGCAAAAATTGAAACGATAGAGAAGTTGCCACCACCTACCTCGGTGAAAGGGGTAAGGAGTTTCTTAGGGCATGCCGGTTTTTACCGGAGGTTTATTCAAGACTTCTCTAAAATTTCTAAGCCTCTCACTAACCTACTAATGAAGGATGTTGATTTTGTCTTTTCCAAAGATTGTCTTGAGGCTTTTTGTAGGTTGAAGAACGCATTGATCTCCGCACCTATCATGCAACCTCCGGATTAGAGTCTACCATTTGAGATCATGTGTGATGCAAGCGATGTAGCCGTTGGGGCTGTTTTGGGGCAAAGGAAAGATGGGCGCACTTATGCCATTTATTATGCTAGCAAGATGCTATATGATGCCCAACTTAATTATGCTACCACCGAGAAAGAGTTGCTAGCGGTGGTGTATACTTTTGAGAAGTTCCGCTCATATCTTGTTGGAGCGAAGGTCATAGTCTATACGGATCATGCTGCGATCCGTTATCTACTTACCAAGAAGGATGCCAAGCCTAGGTTGATTCAGTGGATCCTTCTTCTTCAAGAGTTTGATTTGAAAATCCGGGACAAGAAGGGATCCGAGAACTCCGTGGCGGATCACCTTAGTAGACTCCCACCATTGGAGCTTGAAAGAGATGACATCCCGATTGATGATTCATTCTGGGATGAGCAATTGCAAATGGTGGAGGAATGCTTGTTCCAAGTGTCTAGAGGAAGTGAGCCATGGTATGCCGACATTGTGAACTACTTGGTGTGTGAGGAAGTGCCTCCCGGTTTGACATATGCCCAAAAGAAGAAGTTCTTCAAGGATGTGAGGCATTACTACTGGAGCGAGCCACTTTTGTTCAAGAGAGGGCCGGATGGAATGTTTAGAAGATGCATACCGGAGGATGAGGTGGAGAGTGTGATCCGCCATTGTCATTCCTTGCCATGTGGAGGGCATGCTAGCTCCCACAAGACATGTGCGAAGGTGTTGCAATCGGGCTTCTTTTGGCCAAGTTTGTTCAAGGATGTGCAAAGCTTTGTGGTAGCTTATGATGCTTGCCAAAGAACGGGCAACATCTCAAGGAGGAATGAGATGCCCTTGAACAACATTCAAGAAGTGGAAATATTTGATGTGTGAGGTGTGGAGTTCATGGGACCATTCCCTTCTTCATGTGGCAACCTCTACATCCTATTGGCGGTTGATTATGTATCAAGATGGGTGGAGGCAATCGCTTCTCCTACAAATGACGCCAAGGTTGTGGTGCGGTTCTTCAACCGAGTGATCTTTCCTAGGTTTGGAACACCAAGGGTGATCATAAGTGATGGAGGGAAGCACTTCACCAATAGGAACTTTGGGGCACTTTTGGCTAAGTATGGGGTGACTCATAGGGTGGCAACACCTTACCATCCCCAAACTAGTGGCCAAGTGGAGATCTCCAACCGGGAGATAAAGGTCATTCTTGAGAAGACGGTATCTAGAACTAGAAAGGATTGGGCTATGAAGCTCAATGATGCCTTGTGGGCATATAGAACCGCTTTCAAGACACCAATTGGCACCACTCCTTACAAGTTGGTCTATGGCAAGTCTTGCCACCTTCCGGTAGAAATAGAGCATAGAGCGCATTGGGCCATCAAGTGGCTAAATTTTGATCTCAAAGAGGCCGGAGAGAAGAGGTTGCTTGATATGAATGCACTTGAGGAGATCCGGTTGGATGCATACGAGAATGCCCGGATCTACAAGGAGAGGACCAAGCGGTGGCATGACAAGAGGATCATCCCCAAGGAGTTGAGTGAAGGAGACCTTGTCCTTCTCTTCAACTCAAGGCTGCGGCTCTTTCCCGGAAAGCTCAAATCAAGATGGACCGGGCCATATGTGGTGAAGAAGATCTTTCCCCATGGAGCTATTGAGATAGGAGGGGAGCATTGTGGAAACTTTAAGGTGAATGGGCACCGGTTGAAGAGATATATCCCGGGAGCTCCGGTAGATATGATTGCCCCACTTTACCTTGAGTAGACGCCCCCGAGTTTGGTCAAGCTAATGACCTTAAAGAAGCGCTTGGTGGGAGGCAACCCATTGGTAACGTTTTTCCCTTTTCATTTTGTTTTTGTTTTAGATTTTTCTATCTTTGTATGTGTTTTGTGTGCTTTGTGTGTGTGCTAGAACATTAGTGGCATTGGAAGCCTTGCTTGACATATGAATGATGATGATGAACCCCTCATAAATTATGGGTGGAGCGGACGCGGAATTTGGACGGCTAGCGGTGCCTAGCGCGGGTCCCGACGCCTTGATGAATACTTAGAGCTCTCTACCATGGTTGATAGGATCATCCAACATCAATTCCCTTGAGAATCCCAAATCCCATAGCAAACCATTTTTACATTGTGAGAACCTTCTTTCACTTTTCTTTACTTCATTTACACATTGGGGACAATGTGTTTCTAAGTATGGGGTGGGGTTTGCATAATCCTTTGCATGATGAGCATCTAGGATAGTTTAAAATATTCACATATCTTGCATTGTATATACTCATTTCGAAAATCCCATAAAAATTCAGAAAATTTAAAAAAATTTTGTGCTTTCTAGGTTTGGATATGACCCTAATGATGAATCTTGTCTTGTGGATTGGCTAAGGATGGCCTTATGTGTTAAATTGACGATAGCATATGTGGACTTGAAGTGCTTCTTTTGAAACCATGAATGATTTGTGATCATGATGTTTGCCAAGAATGGATTGAGTATTAAAGGTCGAAATTACATGATAGTTCTTGCATACCATCTAGGAATGAATGAGGCAATTCATCTTTCTCTACTTCTCATCTTGATCATGATTGTTTGAGCACCTCAATGATTATAAATTGACCTCTTTTAACCCATCCGGGAATAGGAGCATGTTAGTGTGTTGATGTGTGTGAAAAGCAAGTATGGGGTAAAGATGTTGATGAAAGAATGTCATGAATAAAATGCTGAATTTGTTGTGAAAGTGTAGCCAAAAATATAGGTTTGGGGTTGTTGGTTTAAATGACAAGTAACTCGGTACACTTCACATAATCGGGTGTTGGTGCTTTGCCAAAGTCAAATAAACCAATAGTCCTAACGAGCTTTGGTATGTGTGCCCGGTGTTGATGCACCTCGAAAAATAGAAAAAGTCCGAGGATGGCTAATCACCAAGGTTTCGGCTTTTGTACACCAATGCCACTGTCTCAAAAATAAGGAAAGGAAAAGAAAGAAAAGATGGAGAAAAATATACACTTGAGGGAAGTTGATCGAGGACAAGATTGTGGAGTTAGTTCCATTCCCGGATTAGCATCACATAGCCTAGAAAAATCCCCGCCTAGTCACAACGTTTCTTGGCCTTTGAGTTCATAAGACCTTATGACCTATTTGCATGTTTGTAAGACTTAGTAATCTAGATTGGATATGCTCTTGATCTTCTTGACTTCTTCATCTTTACATTTCATGCATACTTTCGAGTTAAGTGCAATTGTCTTTCCATGCTTTCGCTTGTTTGATGCATGATTGTTTATCCTTTGCCATGAAACATGACTATGAAGGTGATCCAATAGTAGAAGCACAAACCCAAAAAGATTTTGCCATTTTTCTGCATACATAAATCATGTTATCTCGTAGTTTATAGTTGAGAATTTGCTCGGGGACGAGCAAACCTTAAGTATGGGGTATTTTGATAACACGATTTATGACTTAGTTTTATCTAATCATTTAGATAGAATTCTCGCTCATTCACGCATGGCTTAGCACTAGTTCATGACGTTTGCACTCAATTCACGTATTTTGTCGAGATAGACGTCTACACGGACTTGTGCATTGCTTTGTAGGTATTTTGGGAGATTTAGGGGCTAAAACGATACGTTTGAGGATCGTTCATCAAGATGACACGCCCTCGGACTCATTAGGATGCAAACTAGAAGCTAAGGAGGACTCATGGAACCTTGACAACACAAGCCATGCACCAAATCATGGCTTGACGAGCCTAGAAGAAAGTTCTGGAGCAAACCACGGTTCACGGACAGATCACGGCCGTGATTCTGGCCGTGGTTTTTGCCAGGTTTTCGTGACAGCTGTGCCACGATCTCTTGGCCAGCTCTTGCAAAGTTGTAGTATAAAAGTGGTCCTGCATTGGCTGTGAAAAGGTATCTTGGAGCAGCTCTCCATTATCCACTATCATCCAATCAAAAATATTCTCTCAACAAGAAGATTCTTGGAAGAAGGAGGTAGAAGGAAGCTACCATTGGAGAAGAGCCTTGTTGGAGAAGAAGAAGACACGCCATTGATAGACCTAGAGAGCTTTTGTAGTGAAGAACTTCGGATTCAATTTCTAGAGTTGTATGAACCATTTGAACCTTCTTTAAGAAGGATTGTGAGTTATTCTAATTCCATTTTCAGCTTGGTTTCGTTTTAGTTCACTTGTTCATCTCTTTCTCTTCATTGTCTTGCAAATGGATGCCATGATTTCATGTTTGATTGTTTCGATTTCTATTATGAATGTTTTAGGCTAAATAGATGTGGTTCTAGGGTAAGGAAAGGATGGTTATGGCTAGGGCTATGATAGGATGGACTTAGATTTACCCTTTGAATGACTTGTGTGCATGAACGTAGTTTCTGTTAGGAATCACGGCCAGTTCTTACCAAACCACGGCCGTGGAAAGGTAGAACAAACCGTGATCTTACCTAGTTTGATGGATCTAGTCTTAGATTGTTAGAATGTTGAAATCCTAAGTGTTTGTTGAGCTAAATCTATCCTAGGGTGACCTAGTGTTAGCAACTAAGTGTTAGGAG
This sequence comes from Fagopyrum esculentum, assembly GCA_033239045.1. Taxonomy (NCBI): domain Eukaryota; kingdom Viridiplantae; phylum Streptophyta; class Magnoliopsida; order Caryophyllales; family Polygonaceae; genus Fagopyrum; species Fagopyrum esculentum. Next base: position 69,220,503 of record BSUD01000006.1, on the reverse strand, counting down.
AGACTTATCCGGTAATCCTTGCTCTTAGATCTCAAAGATGACAAACCCTAGGTAGTGGTGAGCCTCATAAGCCGCCATTGGATTAAGTGTGCTAGGAAGGTTGTTTAGGACTAACCCTTCCGAGACTTACCCGGTAAGGATAGGTTAGATCTCTAGGCAACAATCCGGTTTGTGTAGAATTCCGTCCCTTAGGTTCTTAGAGACTTACCCGATAATGAGACTTTAGGGATGGCTTAGTGGACCATGAGACCTACCCGGTGATTGATCTCAATCTAGAAATACTTAATCCCAACATATCATAGTTAATCCAAGGAATGGATAGATAGCTTGAGTCTTATGCCATAACCGGAACTTCCAACCCCTAGAATCCGCTTTTCTATCTTTGATCTATATCTCGTTTTTAGCTTGTTTTTTTACATTGATTAGTTAGCTTAGTTGATTATTACATTTCGCATGATATTGTGATCTTTGATTGATCACCGAAAAACTAACCAAAAACAATTGAGATTTTCATTTCTTTATTTCTTTCTCTTGTCTTAACCTAGATCTTCACTAGACTTAACCATAAATTGAATCAATCTCACCTTAGTCTTTGTGTTCGACCTCGGAATACTATCCCTACTACAAATGTCCCGTACACTGCGGGTTCGCTAGGAGTTAGGATAAATATAACGAGAATATAAATTTAAAACCCATTGCGTATCACACATCCTGAGCGTAACACCTTCCCAGCGCGGGTTCTTCGCATAAACCTACAAGAAAGAACCTACGAAAGTCACTCAAGTAGAGTGGTTAGTAGAAACAGGGGCAAAAGCCCCGAAAGACTACCGCAACCGGCTCGGTCTAGACCAAGTCCCCGGCAACGGCGCCAAAAACTTGTTCTCTCCAAATGGTGTTTGCAAGCTTTAAATTTATAACCCTAGATGTATGCCTAAAACAAGGATGCGAACCCGCAGTGTACGAGTCAATCGTAGTAAAAGCAAGAATTCCGGGGTGTCTATCTCAGGGACTTAGGTGAAACAAAACCAATATAGGTAGTCAATGCAACTAATAACCACAAAAGCGATTAAAACAATCAAAGATGATAAAAAGTCAATAAAGGAAATATGCAATTCTAGGGATTAAAGCATCTAGTTGTGGTTCCAACTCAAGATCTCAAGATAAGCGGACAAAGCTGAGATTTTGCAAAGGGAAGGTGTTACTAAAGTGGAATAGATCACCGGGTAAGTCTCACTACTCACTAATCCCAAGCCAAAAGAACCTATTACCGGGTAAGCCTCAAGGTACTAAGGAAAGGAACTATAATCTCAAACTAACACTCCAACTAAGGAAATAGAATCAACCTTTACCGGGTAAGTCTCAGGCTAACTCACAAAGATGGGATGAAAGCACACTCAAACCCCAATAAAGGATAAACCTTTATTACCTACACTTATGATCATGGGTAAACAAACAAAGAAATTACCGGGTAAGTCTCATCCTAGGCTTGCATTGAACCAGGAAAGGTGTAATAAGAATAGGATTTGGCAAACTCTAACACTTAACTCTCAGTTTCGGATCAAAAAGGATCACCTCGGTCAGACGAATTCCACCCCGGCCGAGATGTTCATCGACTGAACGAGATGTTCTAAGGTTAAGGATAAAGACTCGAGCTTTCAGGGTCCTACTGGAATTTAAGATTATTCTATCATTGTTTTTCCCACAACCTTCAGCCAATCACCCTAGAGTCACACAAAGAAATTAGCCACTCATCATCATGAAAGCAATAATCAAATATAAGGAAAGAAAGTGAATATTTGAACACAAAAACCTTAAGAACAAGGCTTCAATAACTGAATCAAATATCACAAATAAGCGTTCCTTGGATCACAAATCCAACAAGACAAATCAACAAGAAAGGAATCTAAGAAAGTCTTACAAAACCCTTCACAAAAGCTATAAAAGCTATTAACTTCCTTCCTTCAATCTTCCTTCAACCTTCCAAAAGTCCTTCAATTGTTGGATGCTATCAGCCTCTAAGCATGTATAAGCATGGTTGAACTTGTGGGAAATCCAACCCTTTATATAGGAAAATTACCCTCCAAAGATAAAATATCTCGAAAAGATATTTTCCTAATAAAATATATCTATCTCTCATAAATAGATCTCTAAAATATATAATCTTCCTTCCAGAAATCCAGCCCAAAAATATAAGATCTCTCTTTCCAAAAATAAAATATCTCAGCCAAATAAAATATATCTTGCCGCGTCCAAGGTGTTCGCCTCGGTCGGGGCGCTCCTCTAGATCACCTCGGTCGAGGTGAATCTGTTGTCAACCGAGGTGGCTCTCAACTGAAGGTGAAATCTCTTAAATCTGGTCCAAAGTAAATCTTCTTTGTTAATTCTTTGCTTCCTGGGTTCTTCTTTAAGCTCCTGAATGTAGCTCTAATGACTCCTTAGCTCCTTTAGCTCCATTTTGATGTAAAACGTCTACGATTACAACGAAACTTGGTGTAGACCTCGATTCCCGCAAAGGTAGATGAAATGACAATATAATCACATAATATACATCCAAACATGCAGATTATTGAAGATAAAACGTCTAAACAAGTCCTAAAATATAGACTATAATTCATGCTATCAAGTGCAGATACAAAGAGGAGTATGAGGGAGAAGGCAGGCGTTACCACTGGCTAGGGCTGCGAGGTTGAGAGCGGTTTGTAGATTTCTTGTTGTGAGAGAGAGACGATCTGTTGCAGTGTAGAGGGCAATCCGTTGCAGAAGGAAAGGATGTGGAGGGGAGCGCTGAACGTGGACATGAATAAGGGAACGTGAAGCTGTAGTAGGGAAGGAAGGAGATCTGTCTACGTGATTTACGGGGAGGTTACATGAACAGATATGCAAAGGGTTTCTGACGTGGGAGCTCCTCTGATTAGGCTCGACAATGAGATGATTTGGGCCTTGCACTGTTGGGCTGGCTGAGAGCAAGGTAGGGCAAGGCTGATGAAAATCCGGTTGGCTGGAGGCGCACAAAACTAGGATGAAGCAATCTGGACATGAAGAGGTGGGCCTAGAACTAGGAAAGAGGGGTGGCTGAATGTTGTCATGGCCTTGTCAACTGTTGCCATGTCCTTGTCAACTGTTGTCATGGCCTCGTCTTAAACTCGTCAATTGTCGTCATGGTCTCGTCATAATTTAGGGTTTGGAAAATTCATCATTTTATGTGACTAAAAGAGTTCATAAAATGATAGAATTTGTTTTAAAAAAACATTAAGTAGGGTTAGGAAAGGACAACGGGTCGAAAAATCGGTTTGACTCGGCTCAACGAGAATTAAAAATTTCCGGATATTACATTTCTTTTCGAAGTGCTCCATTCCTACCTTTTATTTACCTTCAAAAGAAGTGATGTTTATAATTGGTTTATATAAAACAAGTGAAGAGCCAAAAGAGATGTTTGTTTTATTGGATCTATTGAAAAAAACTTGGTTTTGAGAGTAACACTTTATCAAAGCTTCTAAGATTTCTAACTATCGTAGAAAGTTCCGGTCTTTGTGCCTTTTCTAACTGAATAGCCACAAGTGAAGGTTATCTTGCTCTTTTCTGGATTTCTATATTTTTAATGGGTTTTCCTACACTTGCAAAACTACTGGATTGAGAGCTACGCAAGTTGGTAAGCACGGTCTTTGTTTGTGTATGTCAAAAGCTCTTTTAGATGGTTACCTACATTATTGCTTATTGAAGTTCATGTTGTTTACATATGTGGTTGTTATTTGATTCATTATAATGGTGATACTTATTTCCTTAGATCACTCATCCCCATATATATCTCATACATTGTTACCATTTGTTCTTGCTCGCGAATGATTTATACAACTTGTTCCCCTATATTTCCTTTCCTTTTAGCTTAGTATATATATTTATTTATTCCAGCCAACACAGACGTGATCCATGAGATTCGATATCCGTATATACTACATATGATCTCGTGATCCTTACGGATGAGGTTGTTTTTACCATTCAGTAAAACTTCCACGACCAGTTTCCATATCCCTAATATGTGGTACATCACATTTAGGCTATCCTCTTCAATCTCAATTTTTCAATAGCCTAACTCTTTTAGTTTGGTTATCCCTTTTAGAAGTGTGTTTGGTTTTATTTTAAAATCGACATGTTTGGATGTCTTTCTTGGATAATGTATCCAAATGCAAAGGTTCCATTATTAAGCTTAGAGTTGTTAGTAAAGATTGATATTACCATATGCAAGTCCTACCTATATGCGATTCTTCATTTTCTTCTATTCATTGGGCCTATTTTGGGTGGGTTTTCTCTATCCATGTATTCTCTGATTTTAACCTAACTATTGATGTGATACATGACAAATTCCTTGAATATGTTGTTCTTATACTAGTTTTGATTATTGAAGATTGTTTGATTTTTAAAGTACTAGTTGACCCACCAAATAAGAAAAGGTTCTTAGATTCTGAAGACCGAGCTTATCACTTGGGATGCTTACTGTTTCTGTTGGTTGTTAGGTATTCCAAGTAATTTGGTTGATAGTACTAATACAATCAAACATAATCTTAGAGAGGAAACACATGAATCGTGAAAGTCCATTGTAACAAAAGATGGTCAAAGTCTTCTAGGTGGTGTTGAAAGAGCGTGCATTCCATTGAAACAACGATTCATTGTTGTTGATGGGTTAAAACTTACTCCGCAAGTATAATGGGATCGATCGTAGTATCGAGTGTCCAATTCACATGAACTATGTTTGAATTGGATGTAACAATAGACAGTTACGCTAAGCCAAGAGAGAATAGAGAGAGTAAGGGAAGACAAATCGGTTCGCGAATGTCATTTCAGGATTGTTAGAGTACAAAATAACAAGAAATAAAGGATCAACGATCTTAGGATATGTATCACAACTATAATAAATAAATCCATAACCAAGTATGATATACCCCTGGAAGCCGATGGCATCCGTGCCTCTGCCCCTCTCATCATGTTAGTGGCATGCCATGTCTCTACTCCACCTGTACATGAAGCATGCCTAGTTTCACAATGTTTTGACACATTTTCAGAAATTAAATGACGGAAATAATAGCTGGAATCAAAGTTCCGAAAAACGAAAAGCCTAAAATATGAAAGGTTGGAATTTATGGTCAGAATGAAGTTTCCGAATTAAATTCCGAAACCAAAAGTATAATCTTAAATTCGGAAACTAAGTTCCGGAAATAAAGTTCCGGAATTAATATTCTGAAATAGAAGACTATTATTAAAAATGCAAAACATGGAAAATGTGTCAAAACATTGTCAAACTTGGCATGCTTCATGCCATGGTGGAATAGAGACATGGCATGCCACTAACGGGCCGAGAGGGGCGGAGGCACGGATGTCATCAGCATTTTGGGGCGTATTTGATACGGGGTTGATGCCGCACTTTTCCGATCTAGATTGAAGTCAACAAAATCAATACTAGAAGAAAATCTCGGACAGGATCTCGGGCGAGATATTACGAGTAGGACCGAGATTTGTGAAAACTCGAACACAAAAAACGTGAGTTGATAGAATGATAATGGAAAGATAAGAAGTCGATAATATGGAATGACTTATAGAAAATATAGGAAAATAAGACTTAATGTTAGACTTCCGATGAATCTTGACCAATTGGATGAAAACCCACAACAAAAAATACCTTAGTCCTTTCCTTCTTAAACCTTACACAAGCTTTCTAATTAAGACAAGAACAAGAATAAACTAGTTTGATAGTAGCACCAATCTTTAAGAAGAATAACACACACAAGAACAAACTAGTAAGGACTCACAAGTATTCAATCAAAGGCTCTCTTTTTGATTGAATTAAAATGAAAAAAAACATACACTTCGTAAATAAAGTAACGAGTATCTCACAGTGTATGTGGAAATCAATAATCAATCATATCAATCTAATAATATCGTCCTCCTAAGAATATTTATTGGCGATATTCCTCTAAAAGATAAAATAAAAGATAATCCTAAAATATAGGATCGAAACCAAAATATACCTTTAAATGTTTAGAGCTTTAAAGTATTAAAAATAAAATAACTAACAACTAATAAGATCTCGACTAGATCTTGTTGAAAGATATGGAAAAAGGGTACACAATCGGGTACACAATCGAGTAAAGAAATTCGAACATCTATAACATTTGAAAACTAGCAATATACAAGGTACACAATCGGGTCCAAAAAGATATGAAAAAAGGCCCAACAAAAGATAGGATCATGAGATATTATTTTGGAAATACAGTGTAGGCGACACGGGGTAGAAAACCAACTTGATTTGTTTTGGAGAAATTATCAATTGCTCCGACAAAATGTCGGAGGTCGGCCAATCGCCTCCAAAGCTATGAGAAAATCTTCGTATTTCACTTTTGGATCTTAATCATTTATGTCTTGACTTTGACTTCCTTGACCGCAATGAGAACATTAGTGTGTTGGGACATTCTTCCGTAAATAACTTCATTTTAGCTCTAGAAATACTTAGATTGCCTACAATATCATTAACACACTAAAACACAAAAGGGAAGGAAATTTGTCAATATGTAATGCAAATGTAACCAAAAAGCTCAAGGGATAGATAATAATGATTGTAGAAAAAGACGCTAAAATGAATGTTATCACGTATCGCCTAAAATTCAAATTTCCATACGAACAGTTACGAAACAAGGAATTTCAACCAAAGAACGCCTTATTGATGTCATCCATTCATGTATTGTATTAGTTGTTAAATTTATGCATATCACGTCTCCTTTGATATTTTTTGCATTCATATAGTGTTGAAAGCATTCATATTGCATATTATGGTGTTCACTTCGGTTTATTTTGTGTTTCAAGTGTTCGAGGCAATTTATGGCGCATTTTTTCCAGATTACAAGAGTTTGATCTTCCTTGTGGCCAGGAGCATCATATAAGCATCATAAATGACTGAAGGTCAAGAAATCAAGTAGCACATCATACCTTTGGACACCCATATGAGGTCCGGCTCTTGGAAACTCGAGCTTACATTAAAGACGAGAGTGAACCGGTTTGGACACGAGCATGAAACGGGCAACCCGCCCGTTACATGGCCGTGTCGTCCCCGTTTCTACCCGTGTTGTGTTCCTTCTCCTTGGACCTGGACTTGAGACGGTCTGACCACTGACAAGTTTAATTCGACATGAATAAATATTATACTTGATCTAAGCCAAAATGTCAATATATAATTTATTTAATTTTCAAACCTTCTATTAATACAAGTTTTGTCAGCTTTACTTGACAACCGATGTTAGATAATCTACCAAAATCCGTGAAAATATAATATAATTAAAAAAATCACGCATAACAAATAATGATTAAAAATAATTTGAAAAATAAGAAAAGATATTATACCGAAAATAAATGATTTTGTTAAACTAAATAACAATAAATAAAACTACGGGTTTGTTTTAATTAAAGAAGTTGTTAATCAAAAACTAATAGTTATTATTTTTTAATGCAAAAATGTTCTAGAATATATTGTATGTATCCAATTGTTAGATGAGAAAAATGACGGTAAATCAAAATTAAAAATATAATATAAATAAATATAAAATAAAAAAATTAAAGGATGATTAATTAAACTTAGGAAATAAAAATCAGGCCTTGTAAAAGTGGAAAAATATGAATCCATAAACAATACCGAATGACCTATATGTTATATACAATATAAGTTTGAGTTATAAGTTGCTACAGTGGCGGGCTAGAATGCATCACCGACGGGCCAATGGGATGTAATATGTTGTTGGCTTGCTTTTGTGGGTGGTTGACGAAGCCCAATAAACTCGTGGAAAGGAGAGCTGTTTTAGGGCATGAAATGGGCCTTTGACGTTTACTATCTTCGACGGCCCATTCAGGATTTTGGCAACTGGCGTTTCTTGTCGCTTCGCTTCACCTTTACCTTCTTTTCCTGTCGTTAGGGGCCGGCCGTCTCTTTTTGTGAGCTCCCACGCGTCTTCTACCTGGCGTATTGGTTGCCTTTTCGGCTAGACATTGACACGTGGTGGTTGCAATTGACGCAATCTTCTCCGAGATCTCAACACCTATTGATAGCGTGTTTTCTTCTGAGCGTGCCACGACCGGTCATTCATTACAACTGTATTTGAGTTTCCAATGTCCTCGCTTTAAATGCGTTCACATATGGGTTCCAATGGACATCTGCTCTCAATTGGGAAGGAGCAATTGTCTGGGTTTTATTCAGGTTCGGTTTTAGTTAATTTATCAATGTCGCTCTTCTTCTTTGCTCCTTCTGCCTCCTCTCGACTTTCGCCTGTTTTTTATTAGATTTGTGTTTTGTACACTAGATTTACCAAAGATTACGTTACTCATTATTTTGTTTTTGTTGATTGTAGTTCAATTTTAAACACGGAAACGAACGAGATGGTAGCTATGAAGAAAATAGCGATCGTTTTGGACAACTACACGACTGCTAAGCGTCGGCTTCGCGAGATAAGGCTTCTTGTTTTGATGAGATTCGCGTGGATTATTGGTGAAGCCTCTAATTCAATCTCAATTTATGTCTCTCTATTCAAGTTACAATGAATTTATTTTGCCTTTTTTGTTTGTTTTGCTTTCGCTGATTTGAAATTATCTATTTGCATTTTCTCAGTGCTGGTAAGCATGGAAGCAGAGTGCTGCAATGAGAGAGTTTGTGTAAAGTTGTGAAACATTCAATCCCTGTAATGATTTAGGAAGCACAACACTTGGATTATAATATGATACTTGACTACATGACGATTCAAATCTTGACCAACATGATATAGTATATCAGACTGACAAAGCTACTATTGTCCAGTTAATTATTGTTGCCTGCATGTATGTAGGAGTGAACAATGTCATTGATGTTAAGAGTATAAATGACAATACTGTAATGAAATTCACACCAAATTGTACACTTTACTCAACGTTGTAAATATCATAGAACGTTTTATTGACTATTGATTATAGTAGGTTACTTGTAATACCCTTGAAAAGTTATACCGGCCAACTGATTTTATTTTTTTAGTAGTGCCTACTCCTTGATCTTATTTTTCGAGATTGTAGAATATGATAGTAGATTACTAGATCTTGTGTGGTTCCGAATGTGCAGGAGTGGATTTGAAAATCAAATTCCTTATAGTTGGAGGTTGTTGTCTTTTGGAGGGAAGAGGCTGAAACTCACAATTTGGTATACAAGCAAGCATTTATGGTTAGAACGGAATTTGCAACCATGAGGTCCTTAAAGATGGAGAACTTGATTCCAAATCTTCGTTGGCCAATGATAAAAGTAAAACATTGAGGAAGGTATTCTCTTACTCCTTGCATTGAAATATAATTATTTTTGAAATTCTTCAAACATAAAATTCAAAACCCCTTGAAGGGTCAAGGGTGTGTGTTTTGACTTGTTAAAGGTTACGAATCTGTATTCAGTGTATATCTGTCAACATTTAACATCAATTTTGCTTGGACATGCTTTATTTAAACTTGCTTGCGATTGTGAGGATGCGAACAACAATCATTACTAACAATAGATGAAGTATTTGTGGAGACTTTTACTCTTTACTGATGTGTAAACATGAGACTTATTTATTTGATTACGTTTGATAAAATTAAGACCAAGAAACCATCAATTTTCTATTGTCTTATATCCTTGGTATTTTCATTGCCATAAATACGATCAGAGCCAATTTTTTTAACCATCGGTAGTTATTTAGGATCATGGAGATGGCCTTATTAGTTATTATTTCTCCTTCAAATCCATGGAATCATTCATAACCCAACACTGGAACATCAAGCTACCTCTTGTTTTTTGTTGCTGCAGATAAAGAGTCAGGGTAGAACAATGGGTAACTAATATACATTACTAACATGCATTGGGAGAAGATGGTAGAATTGAAGAGGTTGAGGATCTCTAGACAAAGTACCAAGAACAAAGAACTAAGAAAGTTGACATGAATGCAGGAGTTGTATACAAATATGAGGTAATCAGAATCTGATAGCCTGTTTTCCTTTCCTTTTTCAAGTATAAAAACTTACAAAATAAATCCAATTCTCAAGGTCTTAAGTTCTGTCAATCGATGACATAGGAAACACACCAGGAACTTCAAATTGGCAAGGCTTCGTAGGTGATGGTGTAGTTTATTGCTCAAATCAAGTAGAGATGATGAATACGACATATAATTTCATGATTTCTTTGGACATATACTTGCTGAACAATTTGTATACTATAGTTGTAAGAGTTTATTGGTTGATCCATGTATCTTTCATTTATCATAACAAATAACTGTCAGCTATGAATTTAAAGATCACCAAAATCACATAAAAAAAAACTGCAAAATAGATTAAGGAATTTGAAATGGGAATGATCCATATTTATATCATGTTGTCTCCAAGCTAATACAAGTATACTGTGTAGATGGATTTCATGTCCCTTATAAGCTCGTGTTGTGTATGTTGATCCACCCTCGAACATAAGGAGTTCATGCTTGTTGGCACCACTAACTCCACAACCAGCCCAAAGGAAGTTGTCCTGAATGAATTAGTGGCCTCAAGTGACATATGTTATCGCACGTCTTATTATTTCAACCGCGCGCGAAGCGCGCGGTGCTTACCTAGTTAAAATAAAATTTTCTAATGGCTCGTGTATCATCTTATACAAGAAAAGTAGAAACCCATTAATAGTAAATTTAAAGGTTTTTTTATATATAGGTAAACAATTAGACGGATCAATTTCTAGAAACCAATCGGCCTAAAGCATCCATAAGGATGAGGTCATGAACATCTTCGGGAATCGCATTGACGTCCATCTTGACCAAGTGTCCGTGCATCGCAATCCTGTCCGCAACCCTGTTGACTTCCCGGTAAATATATTGTATCCTGACTATGAGAAACCTGAGATAAGATAGGAAATATCATTGATAATCATGTCAAGCTCCCACGGAGGTTTCCAAATTTGATTAATCGAATTGATTAGAACCAAATTATTTCCTTACATTTCGATAGCTGGAAAACCACTCTCTTTAGCCTTTTGTAGGCCCATTCGTAGAGCAATTGCTTCTTGCTTCTTCTTCCAACACAGACTCTGCGTTACATGTACCGCTTTCTATTGCAATAGGAGCGGCATAATGGTCTTTGATAATAAATCCAAATGAGAATTGATTTCTAGCAAGTTGAGATGCATCAAAATTAAGTTTTTTGCTTCCTTCTCCTAGTCTTTCCCACTTTAAATTTTTCTTTTTTCTTCTCACCTTTTTGCTCAATATATTATTATTTTTGTGATTCTTATTAGCTTGGTCTCACGCGTCTATTTGGTTCATAGGTTGCGATTTAAAACTTTGTGGAATTTTAGTTTTTGGAAAATGAATTGGTTCCTAGCCATCCACAAGTTCCACCAGATGACGACTAGAAGATTAAACTCGGACGTTGACATTTTCTCTTTGAGGTCAAAAAGTGCCTTTGTAATGCCCTTATTGTCAATGTCACAATTCTGTAAAATGGTTGTAATGTTACAGACATCAACAACCATTTCCAAAGTAGGACACTGAAAAAAAAGGTGCTTCGCGCTTTCTGTATGATGGTTACAGAGTTCACAATTCATAACAATAGGGATTCTTTGTCTATCGAGATTTTGTTTTGTTGGGAGGCCGTCTAATGCTAGTTTCCATAAAAAGTTTTTAATTTTCGGCATGACATTCATTTTCCATATCCAAGTTTTATCCGTTGTGACTCCCATTTTCTGTTTTTTGAATTAACTCCATAGTTGATTTAGTCGAATACCATCCTTCATCGTTCCCAGACAAATATAGTCTATCCTTGATATCATTAATTGGAAGGTTATATTTTTTTATTCTATCGATAATATCATTAGGCAAAATCATGTTTAGTTGGTTTAACATTTGATGATTCCGTGTATTATTAGTGATAAACTTGGAAACAAATTCCATCGGATTATCCAGATTTGTAACCTTTGCTAGATCCATGAGTGGTTTTTCCATAAGCCATTTATCCTTCTAGAATCTTATCGTGTTTCCATCTCCTACTCTCCATCTGAGTCCTTTATCTAGATCTTTTCTAAGTTTTATTAGATTCTTCCATTGCCATGAAGCATTCGACCCACATTGGTAATTCCATAGGCAATTTCCTTTAAGGTATTTTTCATTGACTATTTTGACCCAAATATTTTCTAGTCCTGCCATTATTTTTCACAAAAGTTTCATTTGTAATGCTTTATTCATGTCTTCTGGTTAATTGTTGTTTGTTCTTCATAATTACGGATTTAAAAATATCCCTTATTAACCTGTCCATTGATAATCGGGCATCCAAGGTATTGTTCGAGATTGGTAGTGCCATTAATTCCAAGATGTGTCTGGATGCGTCTTTTGGTACCTTGGTCAGTGTTAACTTTGGTTTGGAATGCCGAATTATTAAAGTTAATAATCTGTCCTGAAATGTCACAATAGTCATGTAGGATTGAGAGACTTTTATTGCTAGCTTGTGCAGTTGTTTTAGTGAAAATTATAATGTCATCAGCAAAATCCAAGAAGGGTATTCTAGTCCCATTTTTGGTGACCGGAAACCCAATCGATTTAGGATTTTCATCAGACACTTTTTGAATATTTCTAGACAGGACCTCCGCACACAGGTTAAATAATAGAGGAGAGAGGGATCACCTTGACGGAGACCATGTTGTGGACAAAAAATGTTAGTGGGGGAGTCATTGATCAAAATGGAAAAAGAGACCGTAGAAATACACTCTTGAATCCAATTTCTAAATTTCACCCCAAATCCGAATTTTGTAATACTGCTTTTAAGAATTCCAATTCGACTTATCGTAAGCTTTTTCCATGTCTAATTTAGTAGCCATATACCCATATTTTCCTTTTTTTTCTTTAAAACCATGAAAATTTTCATGTGCAATAAGCACATTATCATGAATTGCTCTATTTTTAATGAAAGCGCTTTGTAATGGATGGATCAACTTTGGAAGGACTACGCTTAATCTTTTTGCCAGGATTTTAGCGATAATTTTGTATACGGCTGATAATAAACTTATAGGTCTGTAGTCTGAAGTTGTAGTAGGGCTATCATTTTTCGGAAGCAAGGCAATGAAAGTGTGATTTAATTGCCTCAGAATTTTTCCGTTTCTATAAAAACTTTTGACTGCTATAGTGACCGATGGGCCGACAATGAGCCAATATTTTTGATAAAAAAAATGCATTCATCCCGTCGGGTCCCGGAGATTTGTCGCTACCTATCGAAAATAGGACTTTTTTGATTTCACTTGTGGTGAAGGGTGATGTCAAATTGATGTTATCTCTTTTAGTTATTTCTGGTTTAATTACTTGTAATTGACATTGAAGTTTACTCATATTAATTATTGATGCTTTGAAACGATGCTTGTAACCGTTAATAAATTATTCATTGATATCGACCTCTTTAGCTAACACCAAACCATTAGTCTTTGAAATTGTCGTTATCATTCTTTTTATTTCATCGGCCCGTTGCATTCCTAAGGTGGAATTTAGTATTCTTATCTCCTAATTGCAAATTTCTCGTTGTTGCTCGCTGCATCCAATATAATAGCTAGGATTTCCGAATTCTAATTAATGTTGATTAACTTAATCAGTGATAGTAACTGGCATATAACTCAAGAAGATTGCGTAAGTGTTGAATATAAGTCCCACCGTTATGTTCCTGGCGTAATTTTGGGCTTATGGTGAAATTTTCACTTTTTCCCCTGGGTAATTATTTCTACCCTCCGGTATTATTTGGAGCATTTGGGAGCTTCAATTAATAAAAATGCAGTTGAGAGAAATTATCAGGACATCAGACATGTCCTAGATATGAAATAACATGGAAAGGCAAAACGGCCAAAAGAGTCGCTATTTCGTTTCTTAACGGTTAAGAAAGACGGCTTAGGAATACACGTTTTTCGAGGCAATTGTGGAATAATTATGCCTACAATATTCAAGATTTATTGTTCCAATTTCGAGAAGTTTGGAGAAGGGGGTTCAACCCGCCATTGGATCGGTTAAAGGATAATTATCGACTTCGCTAAAGGATAATTATCGACTTCACTATAAATAGCGAAAAATCATTTATTAATTCATTTCCTTTCACGTTTTCTCGTACAAACTCTGATTTCTCTCGAACTTCAAACTCAAATCTACTCTCCGTTTGTAATCCGATTTCAATTCCGTTTGAGTTTTTGGATTCCTCTCTTCATTCTCTTCATATCAGTACCAAGTTTCTACATTTCCGAGCAAATAAGGACCTAGTCGAGCATATATGTCACCAGGACAGTTCCGTCGCTAAGATTCCGGTGAATTTGATGTTGTACATGCGTAGCCTGCGTCGTTGTGATTCCGAATCTTCTTTCAGATCGTCAATCGGGTTAGTAACGAATAAGTTATGAATTTATTCGTTTACGTACTGCGATTTGGCCTAAATTGACCTTAGGCTTTTCAAAATGGATAATTAGAAATTCCATTATGATCATTATATTATTCTGGTGTTTATGAGTTGTTTGTTTGATGAAATCTGATGACAGGTGGGTTTAGAAATGGCCTGTGGGCAAAACGTTATTCTGGTGAAATTTAATTAATTAATTAAAGATTAATTAATTAAATTAGGATTAAATTTGAGATTGAGGAATACTGATTAGATGCATGCTAGGTGTCAGAATGAGTTGAGGATCATGATGATGTTATGGATATTGTTTATGCTTTAAGGTTTAGTATGTGTACGAGTATGATGAGATGTTATGTTGAGGATATGCCTTAGGCATTTATGAATGTGTTGAGGATCTGAGGTTTAGATTTGAGATATAGGTTGGTTGTGGTTAGTGAGATGAGTCTCCTAACCTTTGCAGTATGTGATTGTGTGTGCCTTGTTATTGCAGGCGTTGATTACTTCCCCAAGGGGAAGCTGTGATGTGGTACAGGTTACGAGTATATCAGGTAAGTCCATAGGACTTACTTAGCGTGCAGTTGTGGATTGTATGATTGTGATGGTTGTGTGTGTTCATATGATTGTGCATTTTTAACCTAAACCGGACTAGGATGACCATTTATTACATTTATTTGGCCCAAGTGTATTATAACGGGCGGTAACCACCGGTCTCCGTCTGCTGGTTAGGAGGAGGTGCTTGGAAGCCAGTAACACAGGGGGTACGAGTGACGATCACCCCCAATGCAAACCCATGTGTTAACGGGGAGAGGGACGAGGTTCTTTAGGTTCCTCGTCTTACAAAAGAAGTTGAATTAGTAATGGAATAACATAATGAAAGATAATAAATGAATGTGTGTGGCATTGCATGTATGAGATGTTGATGTGTGGTTGTGCTATTACCTTCATGCTTTTCATTTCTGTAGCTAACGGTTTCATACCGTGTTGTAGATGATCTACAGGTTAGGAAGACTGCAGGGTGAGACAAATGGTGTGGCCAGCTGAGGACTTATGTACATTAGGATGGGCGGGATATGGATCTTTTGTATCAGATGTTGTGGTTTGATGTTTTGTACTCGGCTCTGAGTTTGTAAACTCTTTTGATGTATCATATACAGCTTTTATGTATTTGGTTTTAATCTACCTGTGCCTTGTTGTAAGATCCAATGAACTTGTTGTCAGGCTAGGGTCAGGATCCATTGTGAGATCCTAGCCCAATGTGACACTCCAAATCCCGTGGATTTGGGGCGTTACAGTGTTGGTATCAGAGCCTTAGGTTGACAACAATGGCACTTGCTATCTGCAATAAAGGTAGAGTGGATAAATAAACAGAACTCACATGGGGTCTGACTTTTTAACGGATTTTGATTTTAAAGCGAGTACAGATGTTTTGGGATAGTATGTACAGAAGTCGTCACCCATCTGAGGATCTCGACAGTGTAGATATATATATATATATATATAGATATAGATATCTTTTATGTGCTGATGTGTATGCATGTAATAATGAGTATTATATATATATCGATACATATGGCATATATATATATCCTTATAAGTTAAGAGCGTATATTCTACAGATGGCTCAGACTAGAGCAGTATCTGTAGTGGGACGAGATAGGGGTACACCCCCTCTTCCTCCAGTAGCGTCAAGTCATGGACCAGTATCCGCTGATGTGTTGCCTATAGCAGAGAATGAGTTTGAAGAGGCTGATCGTGTCTCCATGAGTAGATTCGAGTTTCAAGAGTATATGCAGCAAGTATATGAGGTGGTGATAGCGGGTAGATCTACACCGGATTTACCAACATCCGTGAGATCGACTGAAGCTTTTGGATTAGAGAAGAAACAACAGGTTGAATCAGTGACAGATGAGGTTGGATATCCGGGTTGCAAACCGAGCCCGACTTGTGGACGTTTGAGTACTTCTCGTTCACACGGACTTCTGGTGAAACGATGACTTTTTACAATTGTGGGAAGCCTGGACATGTACGACCACAGTGTCCAAGATCGCTAGTGACTTGCTTTTACCTGTGGTAGACAGGGTCATAGAGCTGTTTTCTATAAGCAAACTGGAGTGGCATCACGACAGGATTTTATTTCTACTAGTGTGACGGAAGGTGGTCAAAAGACACCTCAGTAGCAGACGCGGGGGCAGCAGAGAGTCTCAGATCATTCGCCTACTCAGGAATCCGTTCCTAGGCTGAGTAGAGGTAAGGGTCGTGGTAGGAGTACCACGGATACTAGAAGAGCTCAAGGTAGATCCTTTTGAGCTGGGCAGTGCAGAGGAGCCACCCGTACTAATGGCAGGGATGAGACGTATATGTCTCAACTGTGGTTATCCAGATCATGTGCACTCTGAGTGCCCCATGGCACCGATAGCTTGCTTCACCTGTGGTGAACTAGGCCATCTGGCCCCTTTCTGTTAGCAAGGTAGTGTTTCTTCTCATCAAGACCTTCCTCTTTCCGATGCAGAAAGAGTGGAAGTGGAGGCTATGGCGATGTCCTCAGTGATACCTGAGGAGCATAGGTATGAGATTGAGTAATGATATGCAGTAGAGCTTCGGGCGTTAGCTATTACAGGTACCATTCTTGTTAATGGTTTACCTAGTGGAGTTTTGTTTGTTTTGAGTGTTATGCACCTCTTGTCTTTCGATGTATGTGTTAATAGTTAACTGTGAATACAGTAGAAGATAGATCTTCCTTTATAGTATTACGAGTTATGGGTCTTAGGTACCCGCGAGATATGTGGTTGTTCCCTTTGTTCAGGGACTTGTGTATGGCTTGAAGACTTCTTTGTCATGCCTTAGTTGCATGAGAAGGTCTTTATGTGTGTGGTGGACGAATAGATATCATGTTGGTTTAGATAGCAGTAGGAGGACTATTATAGTCTCTACTGAGATCGACTAAGTAGAGGTTTTCCGAGGTTATGACCTTTGAGGAGGTGAGTTGTCTTTAGTGCCGTATGAGTAACGAGGTTGATAACACCAGAGGGTGATGTTTTTTTTAATGTTGTGCCATGAAGGAAAGAGATAGTTCCACGCTGAAGAGTATTCCAGTGGTATATGATCTTATAGACGTGTTACTGAACCGTCTAATCTAGCGCCTCAGCGGAATGAGGACTTTGATATTGCGTTGAGGTATGGTACGAGACTGGTTGGGAGAAGGCCTATGAGGTATATGGCTTATTGAGTTGTTAGAAATTGAAGAAGCAATTTGAAGAGTGGTTTGAGACGGGCTCCGTTCGCCCTATCACGTTCATTGCTACGTATGGACGACTTGTTGGATCAACTAAGAGAAGCAATTGTGTTTTTAAGATTTCCGTATGCTTAGGATATCATCAGCTAAGGATGAGAGAGCAGCGTGGGCATAGGACAGCATTCCATACCCGTTATGGACACTACGAGTTGTAGTGCTGTCATCTGAGTTGAGGAACGTCCTAGTAGTCGTTATAGGAGTTGATGAACAGTGTCTTCATCTAATTCCTTGATCAGTTGGTGGTAGACCTTATTGATGACGTTTGGTGTACTCTCACAACGGAGAGAAACGTACCGGTTATTTGAGGACGTTTTGCAGAATCCGAGGGATAGAAGCCAGTGTGTTATGCTCCCTAAATGTGAATTGAGATGCCAGAAGTAACCTTCAAGGTCATGTTGTTCCGCCAGTAGGATCATGATTGATGTGACGAGGAGTAAGTATAAAGTCTTATGGATGATACTGATGAACGTTAAGGGAATGTGTAGTTCTCGGCCCAGCCGATCGCTACCAATGCTTTGAGGAAGGATTCTATGTGATTGTGCATCCATTTACGAGTCTTCTGAGGAAGACCACCATAATTGTGTGGTTGAAGTAGTATGTCAAGCTCTGAAGGGTAGAGGAAGCATTTGACCTCTGCTTCTATTTGGTGATAATCAGAAGATTCTGGGAATCACTTGACTACGGTGCTGAGAACGTATGAGGAGAACTGCCCGACTCATGATTTCGAGTTAGTGGTGGTAGTTCAAGTTCCAAGATTTGAAGACAATACCTGTGTGACATTTCGTGTCAGAGTTTCACAGATCATAGGAGGTTGAAGCATATTTTTATGCAATAAAGGTTGAATAACTGCCAGCGTCGATGGTTTGAGTTGATCAAGGACGCTGACCTTGAGATTTGTATCATTCTAGCAAGGAGAATGTGGTCACTGATGCCTTGAATAAGAAGACGCCTTGAGAGAAGGCGATTGTTGGAATTGTTGTACAGTCTCGGTTTCAAAATGATATAGCTTGGTTAGAGTTGGACCTACAACTACTGATAAGGACGTTAGTTTCATGTTTAGGGATTTTACCTGGTTTGTTGGATGAGGTCCAACAAAAACAGGGGACTTGCCTGACCCTGAAGGAACTTGATGGAAGGATTCCTCATGGCGAGGCACCACAATTCTTTAATGGAACAGAAGGAGTATGAGGCGCCGCAACTGCGTCAGTATAACCGCTTATGCGGAGTCGAGTGGAGAAGATTACAGCACACTCATAGTACACCTTCTTTAGTACATCCATGTACGAATAAGAGGTACCACGAAGTAGTAAATCAGGTTAAAGTGTTACTGACCTGGAGATGAGCTCATCCACTACCAATGTTGTAGTGGAAGTGAGAGGACTTTTCTGTGGACTCGTGATGGGATTGAGACCCAGTAAGAGTTTTGGTGTTATTCAGATTATTAGTAACAGATTTACGAAGGCAACACGTTCCATCTCTACAGAGAGACGTGGACAGTGAATGAAGTAACAAAGGAGTACACTAGACAGATGGTGGGACTCCTTTAGTGTACCGAGGACGATCGACTATGATTGTTGTAGACGGTTTACTTTGAGGTTTTGATAGCAGATTCAAACTGCTTGGGGAACACGTCCACATATCATGATTGAGTTTTACCTCAGACAAACGGTCAGTCTGAGAGAACCCTCCAGATCGTAGAGGACATGTTGTGAGCTTGTGGGATGGATTGGGAACAGGGACGATCTGTTTATCTCCCACTCGTTGAGTTCTTATACCACCACCATTGGTATGTGATAACAAGATTTATGACTTAGGATTAGGTAATCATTTAGATAGATTTCTCACTCATTCATGCATGTTTTGGCATTGGTTCATGACGTCTTCGCTCAATTCATGCACATTTCTAGAAAAGACGTCTACACTACCTTTTATCGGTTTTGTAGGTAATTCGGGGATCTATTGGACGTTAATCGATACATTTGAGGGTCAAGCCTCATGATGGTCCACATCCAAAGCTTTGGAGGAGCATAATTGGAGCAACAAAGGACACAAAGACCACTATTGGTGCAAGCAATGGATCAACTCATGGCTAAACGAGCATAGCATGTTTCTGCTGAAGAAAATCGGACCAGCTAGCAGCTAAATCGGACGATTTTTGTCCACTGGGTCGATTTTTGGGGCTTTGACAGCTTAAGCCACGTGTCCCACGATCTCTTGTCCGTCCTTGCTCTTGGTGGAGAATATAAGTGGTCCTGCAGGTGGTTGCTGAGCATCTCTCCTCTCCCACACTCTCATTCACAACTCACCAATTTGGTAGAAAGATTGGAGGAGAAGAAAGCTCTCAAGGATTGAAGGAAGAAGAAGAACACCATTGTAGGAGATTAGTGAGGTTTTGAGTAGCTTTTGAGTGATTTTTGTAATCTTGGCTTGAAGAACCATTGCAAGGATTGTTAGGAACATTTTGAATCTTCATTTAAGAGTTTGTAAGTCTTGCTACAACTTGGATTTGGCTGAGATTTATTGATTTTACTTGCTTATCTTTCATTATCCATCTATGAACACCAGGTATGCTTGTATGATGATTTTGGATCTTAATATGCATACTATTGGCTAGTTTGTTGTGATTCTGGAGTGATGGATTGATGGTTATGGCTAGGGTGATGATAGGATGGGCTTATATGTTAGTTTAGGATGATTTATATGCACGAAACTCACAACAGAAGAAAAAATCGACCTGTTCATCAGATAAATCGGCCGATTTATCTGTAGAACAGCCCGATTTATTCTCCTGTTGCTCTTTAAATGATAAATCTGAATGCTAGGGTCCTTGTTTGTTAAATCCTAGTGTTTGTCAAGCCTAATTTAGCTTAGTATCACCTAATGCTACCAATCTAAGTGAGGGAAGAGATCTACCCGATAATTTCCGACCTTAGATACCTAAGATGATGAATGCTAGGTAGTAGTGAGCCTCATAAGCCGCTATTGGATCGAGTGTGCTAGGATTATTACTTGAGATTTCCCTATTCCGAGACTTACCCGGTAAGGAGAGGGTTACCCTTAAGTAGCATCTAGTTTGTGCGGAATTCCTTACTCTAACCCCTTGAGACCTACCCGGTAATAGGAGTTTGATGTGGGATTAGTGAAGTGAGAGACTTACCCGGTAATCGCTTCCATTAGTGAACATTCTTTCCCAAACGCCACAGCTTGTCCTTAGAATCCTTAGAACCTTGAGTCCAATGCCATAACCGGAAATCTTGACCTCTTGAATCTACTTTTCTGTCTTGATCATATACTTGTGCTTTGTGTTACTTGTTCGTTTGCTAGCTTGAGTTGTTAGTTGTTTTATAATCTTGATTGACTTGTGATCTTTGTTTGATCACCACAAAAACCAACAAAAACATTGTGTTTTCCATTTTCTTGTTCCTCATCTTATCTTAGTGTTCGCCACTTAGCGTGCGTGCAATCAAGCTTTAAATTTATAAAACTAGAATAAAAGCAAGCGAACCCGCAGTGTACGGATCGACGTAGATTAGCAAGTATTCCAGAGTATCGAACACAGGGATTTGGGGGGAACAAATTCAGTTCGCAAATTGTCAAGCAAGAAATGTAATAAGCTTTGCAAATATTGGGGAAAACAGCAACCCTAAAGATCCAGGTGTCTAATTGTGGCAATCGATTCAAGATATACTAAAGAACTACGGACAGAGTTAAGAGTTGCAAAGGTATGCTAAGGTAAAGCAATGTACGGTGAGGTTCCAAGGCTTTATATGACTTATCTAGAAATACTCTCTATAAAGGTTGTTGATGCTTCAGTATAGAAAGGATCTAAAGACAAGAATTAATCTCAAATACCCAAACTTGCAATCCAATGATCAAGACTAACTAAACCGATTAGACTAACTAAACCGATTAAGATTGTGACACTCGAAATCGAGGTAGAGGTTGTTGAGGCTTCACTACCACCTAGAAAAGGCAAGCCTAAACTAAGTTAAAGAAAATCTTTAACTTTGGATTGAAGTAAAAGCAAGGTTCGTAAACTGAAGTAAATCACGGGTAGTTCTTGAGAATCACGGCCGTGGAAACCTAAGAACAGGCCGTGATTTAGGGTGTCGACGATATTTCTCTAACTCTCAGGGTCCAATCAAATTACGATCGATCTATCATTATCTAAGCCACAACTATCAACCCTTCACCTTAGAATTGCTAAAGGGTTTTAGCCAATAATCATCATTATGATATCAATAATCAAATATGAAAGGGAGAAAAGGTAAAATCTTGAAATCTCAATAACAAACACAAAACCAATATCAATAAAACTCAAAAGTAACTTGCGTTCAATAGATGTAGGATTGAATAAGAATCTCTCACAAATCTCAAGGAACAAAGAAGAACGGGATGTCAATCCGCCTTCAAATGAAACCCTAAAATCTTCCAACTTCGCAAAGAGGTAAGTGCGTCCTTCCCCAAATCTTCCCTCCAAATAGCAAGACCTCCAAGTCTGCCTCTCTAAGTATCCTTTGGAGAATTTAACTCCAAGTCCCGGGGCTGTCACCGTTCTCTGGAGAATTTGGCTCTCCCAAAATCTCCCTTTGGAGAAATTAACTCCTTCTACTCTCCCTTTGGAAAAAGTGACTCCCTTCAATGTTGAAGGCTCTCGAATATTTATAGGGATCAATCTAGGGTTTAAAGATAAAACCCTAAATATTTGGGCCGAAAAGAAGTCGAATCCGCTGGTATCAAAAGATACTCTGGGCCGCGTCATAAGGTATCAGAAAATACTTTGGCGCGTCAGACGGTATCAGAGAATAATTTGGGCCGCGTTCGATGGTATCAGAAAATACTTTGGCCCGCGTCCGACGGTATCAGAGGATACTTTGGGCCGCGTTCGATGGTATCAGAAAATACTTTTGCGCGTCAGACGGTATCAGAAGATACTTTGGCGCGTCCTAAATTCCTTTCATGCTCCTTTTTGTCCCGCTTCAAGGCTTAATCCTTAAATGTGCCATTTTTGCTCCATAATTCGCCAAATTACCTACAAATGCAATAAAACTCTGTGTAGACCTCTATTCTTGCAAAGTAGGTGAATATAACCATAAATGCCTTGAATGTATGTCTATGCATGCAAAATAAAGGGAAAATCTATATAAATACATGCCTAAAAATAGGTCATAATTCATGTCATCAAAATACCCCATACTTGCCTCTTGCTTGTCCTCAAGCAAGGTTTAAACTTAAGATACAAGATGATATGGATTATGAATATGCAAAAATAAAGAAAAACCATAATATTTTGGTTGTGCTTCTATTCATAGATCACCCTCAAATGGTTGCTTCATAGCTAATGAAAATCATCATATGATCAAAAGGAATTATATCATGAAAAGGATAATCACACTTTGTAAGAAAATCATAACATGCATCATAACTTGCAATATATCAAAATCAATCATGAGGAATCCAATTTAGACCACAAAGCCAAACACATTCCAATGATCTTAAGGACTTTCAAGTAAGGTCAAGAATGCGGAAAGGAGGGAAACTTATAAGGGATGTGGTGCATGAATCCGGGAAAAGGAATAACCCAACTCTTTTACTTTTTCTTTTGATTTTGCAACACCATCAACTTAGAGCTTTGCTCTTTTCTTTTTCACATTATTTTTCGACTTTACTTTTGGAAATATGGACAGCGGTGCACAAAAACCGAAGCCTAGGAGATTGGCGTTTCTCAATTTCGAGATGCCTCAAACCCTTGATGCACATACCATAATCCGTTAGGAATATCGCTCAATCCGACTTTGGCAAGACACAAACACCCGGCTATGTGAATGGTGCCGAGTTACTCATCATCATGATTGACTTCCCCAAACCTATAACTTTTTCTATTCTTTGAATGCAAAAAATTGCTTTCATGGCCCTCCCACATCAAATATGCCAAATACTCAACTCCTCCTAATTCCCAGATAGGTTAGGGGGGCAATTGTTTTCATCGAGGGGCTAAGTGATCAAAGAAAGAAGTAAGAAAATCGAAAATCGAAGTGCCTTAATTATTTCATCAAGAAGTGTAAGAACTTATATGCGGTTTCAACCTTCAACACTCAACATGATTTAGAATGAAAGCGAATTATCAAACATGCATGAAGTTCTATCAAAGTATTCAAATCCCACATATGTCATAAATCAGTTCAAGCATATCAAAATCATCATAGCTATTCCACAAAACAATGTTCATCATAGAGATCATATCCATTCTAGAAGCACAAAAATTTTAAAATTTTTCAAAATTTTCAAAATCATATGATGCAAGACATAAAACATGCAAATGGTATTCCAAATACCTTCACCCCTTACTTAAAACTCACATTGTCCCCAATGTGAAGAAAAGAAAAGATGGAAAAGGATACTCACAATGTAAGATGGCGAATCAGGCAAGGCGAATCATCAATCGGGCGGTGGTGGTGAAAATCCTTAGAAGCATAATAGGAAATTCTGAATATTCCAATCATTGTCAAAGAACGAAGAAGGGGAACGTCTTTCCGCCGAAAATTTTTCCGAAAAAAAAAAAAAAAAAAAAAAAAATTTTTTTTTTTTTTTTTTCGGGTCGGGAATTTCCACGGCCGTGGTTTTGGCCGTGGTTTTGGCCGTGAAACTTTCTGTTGCTCTCGACAAGAGTCCAAGTTTCGTCAATCTTTTCGACTTTTCTCATCTTCTCTTGCTTATTCCTTATTCCTGACATCCAAAAACACAAACATACCGGAAGGTATCGAAGAAAAACAAACAAAAACAACTACTCTAATCTAAGAAAGAAAAGGGAAAATGATTCATTACCTTGGGTTGCCTCCCAAGAAGCGCTTGGTTTAACGTCGCTAACTGGACCTTTCTCCATAGATGACTCAATGCACCTTGAACATCTTGGATTGCTCTTCAAATCCATCATAGAGCTCTTCCAAGAAATCTCCGGTTCCTAATTTCACCGGCAAGTGGTAAGATCTCCCACGTACAAGCTTGTACGGTTTGATTCTCACCGGAATCCTCCTAGCTTTCCTATACTTTAATGGGACATAATTCAGCCTTGCATCCCATCCTTTCCTAGACCGAGAAATCAGTTTCTCGAGAATCCTTCTAGCTTCCCCATCTCCAGCTTGGGGATAATGTATGGTATTCGTCATATGAATGACCCCATACTTGAACAAAAAACACTTATTGGCATTGACGTTGAAGCGCTTGCCAAATTTACTCCTTGTAGTCCAAGGAGCATCTTCTTCCAGCAATTTCAATAGAGGCTTCATCTTCACTTTAGGAGGTTCTTTTGGAAGAGACCTCCAACTCTCCGGTGCATTCCTAAAAAAATTAGAAATTTTAATAGGAATTTCAAAGGAAGTAAGACAATATACCTTGTTAAGTTCTTCAAGGCTTGGGACAAGTTTCATGTTGGCATGATGATCCACACATGAAATATCTCCCAACTCAGCTGGATCTTCTTCAACCTTGGCCACAGTTTCAGTAATTTGGCCAAGGTTCACCACTTCTTCCTCTTCTTCAATGGGAACTTCAAGAGGAAATTCAGGTTCGATAGGAGGAAGGCTTAAGACTTGGAATTCTTCCTTGTTGGATGGATAACTTTCCATAGCTTCATAAGATTCAGACATAGATTTTAGTTTGTCTTCCAACCTGTCCAACACTTTTAATATCTCTTCCAACATCATTTGTGTGCCATCCTCGGATGGTTGTTGTGGAGTTTGCACTTGAGGAGGTTAATCATAAAACGTATGAAGGGGATTAAGTTCATCCCAATATGCGAGCTCATCCTCAATGGCTTCCTCTCTTTCTTTTTCGTCGCTAACACAATAATAGGCATACTTCTCCTCCAAATATTCATAATGGTCCGCCCTAGCACCTTGCCATGCAAACCAGGCTGGATCAAATGCAGGTTCATTGCTCCATGCAGCCATTGGTGAACCTAAAAACTCAAAAACTCATTCCGAAAAGATTAAAAGCAAAAAGCTCTCAAGCCCGACAACCGAAAACCGAATTTGGCCTAAACCAAATCCCCGGCAACGGCGCCAAAAACTTGTTCTTTGGCAAAACTCTGTTCCGTTGCTAGAACGAGAACTTCATAGTACCTAAGAACACAAACCTGCAAGAACACTCAAGCAGAAAAATTAATAGAAAAAGCAAGAACAGTCCCCGGCAACGGCGCCAAAAACTTGTTCGCCACTTAGCGTGCGTGCAATCAAGTTTTAAATTTATAAAACTAGAATAAAAGCAAGCGAACCCGCAGTGTACGGATCAACGTAGATTAGCAAGTATTCCAGAGTATCGAACACAGGGACTTGGGGGGAACAAATTCAGTTTGCAAATTGTCAAGCAAGAAATGTAATAAGCTTTGCAAATATTGGGGAAAATAGCAACCCTAAAGATCCAGATGTCTAATTGTGGCAATCGATTCAAGATATACTAAAGAACTACGGACAGAGTTAAGAGTTGCAAAGGTATGCTAAGTTAAAGCAATGTACGGTGAAGTTCCAAGGCTTTATATGACTTATCTAGAAATACTCTCTATAAAGGTTGTTGAGGCTTTAGTATAGAAAGGATCTAAAGACAAGAATTAATCTCAAATACCCAAACTTGTAATCAAAGGATCAAGACTAACTAAACCGATTAAGGTTGTGACACTCGAAATCGAGGTAGAGGTAGTTGAGGCTTCACTACCACCTAGAAAAGGCAAGCCTAAACTAAGTTAAAGCAAATCTTTAACTTTGGATTGAAGTAAAAGCAAGGTTCGTAAACTGAAGTAAATCACGGGTAGTTCTTGAGAATCACGGCCGTGGAAACCTAAGAACAGGCCGTGATTTAGGGTGTCGACGATATTTCTCTAACTCTCAGGGTCCAATCAAATTACGATCGATCTATCATTATCTAAGCCACAACTATCAACCCTTCACCTTAGAATTGCTAAAGGGTTTTAGCCAATAATCATCATTATGATATCAATAATCAAATATGAAAGGGAGAAAAGGTAAAACCTTGAAATCTCAATAACAAACACAAAACCAATATCAATAAAACTCAAAAGTAACTTGCGTTCAATAGATGTAGGATAGAATAAGAATCTCTCACAAATCTCAAGGAACAAAGAAGAACGGGATGTCAATCCGCCTTCAAATGAAACCCTAAAATCTTCCAACTTCGCAAAAAGGGAAGTGCGTCCTTCCCCAAATCTTCCCTCCAAATAGCAAGACCTCCAAATCTGCCTCTCTAAGTATCCTTAGGAGAATTTAACTCCAAGTCCCGGGGCTGTCACCGTTCTCTGGAGAATTTGGCTCTCCCTAAATCTCCCTTTGGAGAAATTAACTCCTTCTACTCTCCCTTTGGAGAAATTGACTCCCTTCAATGTTGAAGGCTCTCGAATATTTGTAGGGATCAATCTAGGGTTTAAAGATAAAACCCTAAATATTTGGGCCGAAAAGAAGTCGAATCCGCTGGTATCAGAAGATACTCTGGGCCGCGTCATAAGGTATCAGAAAATACTTTGGCGTGTCAGACGGTATCAGAGAATACTTTGGGCCACGTTCGATGGTATCAGAAAATACTTCGGCCCGCGTCCGACGGTATCAGAGGATACTTTGGGCCGCGTTCGAAGGTATCAGAAAATACTTTGGCGCGTCAGACGGTATCAGAAGATACTTTGGCGCGTCCTAAATTCCTTTCATGCTCCTTTTTGTCCCGCTTCAAGGCTTAATCCTTAAATGTGCCATTTTTGCTCCATAATTCGCCAAATTACCTACAAATGCAATAAAACTCTGTGTAGACCTCTATTCTTGCAAAGTAGGTGAATATAACCATAAATGTCATGAATGTATGTCTATGCATGCAAAATAAAGAGAAAATCTATATAAATACATGCCTAAAAATAGGTCATAATTCATGTCATCACTTAGTCTAGATTCACACTATCTTTGATCATTGTTTGACTCGATTTCACCTTAGTCTTTGTGTTCGACCTCGGAATACTATCCCTACTACAAACGTCCCGTACACTGCGGGTTCGCTAGGAGTTAGGATAAATATAACGAGTATAAATTTAAGACTTATTGCGTGCACATCACGTCTATTCCTAGACGTAACAAGTTTTTGGCGCCGTTGCCGGGGACTAGGTCTAGATTGAGTCATTTCGTGATTGTTTATAGTGTAGATCTTTCTTGTTGCTTTTGATCTCTCTTTGGTGTGTGTCTTTGCTTTTCAGGACATCATCTCTCTCTTTAGGTGTATGCGAAGATCTTGTGGCAAGGATTTAGCTCCATTCGATCCCGAACCGGAGAAAACCCTTCGATCTAGATCCAAGAACATCCGAAAAGAGAAAGAGATGGCCGGAAGAAACCTCCAAGCTGAGTTGGATGAAGCCTTAGAGCAAATAAGGCTAAGAGATGAGCTCTTGGAGGAAGAAAGGAGACTTGCCAATGAGAGGCAAGAGGAAACTAGGAGGGAGATTGAGGAGATTAGGCAAGCCCTTGTTCAAGGAGAGCTTAATCGCCGACAACCTCCACCTCCTCCACCACCGGTGGAGCAACCGCAGCCGGCGGCTAACGTTAGGGTTGTGCCCATTGCCATTGAAGAGCCACAAACCCTAGGGAGACGTATGAATCCGGCACAAAGAGCACACCGTCCGGGTGTGAACTTAGGAGATCCCGCAGCCCACAACTATGAGCTCCGCCCTCAAGTTCTACAAATGATCCGGCATAATCAATTTGGAGGGATGGAAGGAGAGTCTCCTCACCAACATTTGATGAACTACGAGATTTTGATGGAGACTCTTAGACCGCCAAGATTGGAGAGCAACAACCATAAGCTTAGCGCTTTTTCCTTCTCTCTTAAGGACAAAGCCTTGGCTTGGTATCAATCTATTCCACAAGGGCGAGTTGGTACTTGGGAGGAGATGACAACCGAGTTTTTGACTAAGTTCTTCCCACCTTCCAAGACTACCGAATTAAGAGGGAAGATCAATGCCTTCGTGATGAAGGATAGAGAGAGTTTGTTCAAGTCTTGGGAGAGATTCAAAGACCTTCT
Organism: Fagopyrum esculentum; assembly: GCA_033239045.1. Taxonomy (NCBI): domain Eukaryota; kingdom Viridiplantae; phylum Streptophyta; class Magnoliopsida; order Caryophyllales; family Polygonaceae; genus Fagopyrum; species Fagopyrum esculentum. The sequence goes on along the minus strand of BSUD01000006.1, from coordinate 69,191,726 downwards.
CCTAGATTGTCCACACCATGGCATACCGAAAATTGAGCTATTGGAGATCTACTTCAAGGGACTTGATGAAGATAGCCAATTCAAACTTCAATCCCTTTCCGGTGGGACTTTAATGGAGAAGCATGTGGATGATGCTTGGGAGTTTGTAGAGAAGCAAGCTCAAGTGATTGAGAAATACTCCCATAGGAAGAGTGAAGGGAGAAAGGCGGGAGCATATGAGGTGAGTGAGGTCACCATGAGCAACTTCAAGCTCGACGCCATCAACAACGAGCGAAAGTCCTTGCGGGATTTGTGTGCTACAACCTTGAAGAACCAAGCAACCCCTCAAGTGCTTCCACAAGCTAACTTGTCTTCCAAGGAGGAGGATGTGAATTACATGGGAAGGGGCAACTACAACAACTACCAAGGCCCAAGGAACTTCAACAACAACCGGCAATTCAACAATTACCGGCCCAACCATAACCATCCCGGGTTTTCTTACTCTAACCCGGATGGAGCCTTGAACCCTCCCGCTTCTACAAGCATAACTCCACCACCAAGAGCTTCACAAGAACCTCCACCCGGATTCACTCAACCTCCAAAGGATAGAACCGAAATGATGTTTGAGCAATTGCTTGGAAGGTTGAGTGGTCTTGAGAGCATTGTGACTTCTATCTCAAAGGCTCAAAAGGTTTTGGAAGCACAAGTATTCCAAAAGGCGGGTGAAGCACATAGAGATCTGGGAAAGCTTCCCGGAAGAACCGAAGAAAACCCAAGAGGCCAAGTGTTGGCTATTACAACAAGAAGTGGGTTAAGCATGAAGGATCCTTTGCCCAAGGAGAATGCTAAAGGGAAGCAAGTGGTAAATGAAGAAGAAACTTTGCAAGGAGATGGAGGCAAGAGCAAAGATGTAGAGCCAACCTATGTGGCACCGCCTCCATACAAGCCACCACTACCGTTCCCTCAATCACGAGCAAGAGCTCGCTTGGACAATCATTTTGGTAAGTTCCTTGAACTAATGTCTAAATTGCATATTAACATTCCGTTCATGGATGCTATTTTAGGGATGCCGGCATATGGCAAGTTCTTGAAGGAAATACTCTCCAACAAAAGGAAATTGGAGGAGTATGGTGAGATAAGGATGACTAAGAGATCATCGGAGTTGATTCAAACGATGAAGGAAGAGATGCCTCCCAAGCTAAGGGATCCGGGATCTTTTTGTGTGCCAATCGGAGTAGGAGAAGTGAAGTATGATGCCCTATGTGATCTTGGGGCAAGTGTAAGCATCATCCCGCTTGCACTTTGCAACAAGGTTGGGCTAGGAGAGCCAAAGCCGGTCAAGATGACCCTTTACATGGCGGACCGCTCAATCACTCATCCGGTTGGGATCTTGGAAGACATTCCGGTGCAACTAGGGAAGTTCTATGTGCCCATAGACTTCGTTGTCTTGGATATTCCGGCGGACTATCCGGTTCCTATCATCTTGGGGAGACCTTTCCTAGCTACTTCCGGATGTCTAGTGGATTGCAAGAATGGGATTCTCTCCTTCAACATTGGAGAAGAGAACATCAAGTTCAAGCTGTCCACAATGATGAAAGGGCCAACCCTTGATGAGGACATATTCAACATAGTTGAAGAGGAGGAGTCTAGAGAGGTTGTGAGCTCAATCTTGCTCAAGGATCCGCTTGAGAGAGTTCTTAGCTCAAGCTTGATGGAAGAAGGGATTGAGGAGAGTAGCAATGAAGTAATCAAGGCCTTGAATGCATTGGACGAGCTACCAAGAGTTGGGTTTGAAGTGCTAGAAGAAGAGGAAAACTGCCAGAAAAATCGGACTGAAGGGCAAAAATCGGCCGATTTTTGTACTTGTGCTGAAATTTCAGCTAGTTTTGCCAAAACAGAAACTCAGATCGACCCACCCTCAGATAAATCGTCCGATTTTTCTTCCTGGACCGATTTTCCTGAGTCTTTTCAGCATCAACCACTTGAGTGTGAGCAATCATCAAGGGACTTCAAGGAGGCTTTCATAGCTTTGCAATCATCTCAACCTACATTGTATGGATCGTCTCCAACCAAAAAAGGTCCTCCTAAACTTGATCTTAAACCTCTTCCTTCTCATTTAAAGTATGCTTTCCTTGGTTCAAATTCTACTTATCCGGTGATTGTGAATGCATCTTTGAATGATGATGAGCTTAATAGATTGTTGAATGAATTGAAACTGCATAGAAAGGCAATATGATACACCATTGATGATCTTGTTGGCATCAAGCCCTCTTTGTGCATGCATAGGATAATGATGGAAGATAATCATAAACCCTCTATTGAACATCAAAGAAGATTGAATCCCATAATGAAAGAGGTAGTCAAAAAGGAAATCATTAAGTTGCTAGATGCGGGAATTATCTACCCTATCTCGGATAGTAAGTGGGTTAGTCCCGTTCATGTAGTACCTAAGAAGGGTGGGATGACCGTAGTAACTAATGAGAACAATGAACTAATCCCAACTAGGACGGTTACGGGATGGAGGATGTGCATAGATTATAGGAAGCTTAACATGGCCTCTAGGAAAGATCACTTCCCCCTTCCCTTTATTGACCAAATGCTAGAGAGGTTAGCTCAACACTCTCATTTTTGCTACCTAGATGGCTATAGCGGATTCTTCCAAATCCCCATCCACCCCGATGACCAAGAGAAAACAACCTTTACATGTCCATGGGGTACTTTTGCATATAGGAGGATGCCATTTGGGTTGTGTAATGCACCCGCCACCTTCCAAAGGTGTATGACGGCTATCTTTTCGGAATACATAGAAAATATCATGGAAGTATTCATGGATGATTTCTCTGTTTATGGTTCTTCCTTTGATAATTGCTTGGCTAACTTGTCATTAGTATTGCAAAGATGTGAGGAGACAAATCTTGTCTTGAATTGGGAGAAATGCCACTTCATGGTAAGTGAAGGTATCGTGTTAGGACACTTGGTGTCCAACCGTGGCATTGAGGTTGATAGGGCCAAGACTGAGACGATAGAGAAGTTGCCACCACCTACCTCGGTGAAGGGGGTAAGGAGCTTTCTAGGGCATGCCGGTTTTTACCGGAGGTTTATTCAAGACTTCTCTAAAATTTCTAAGCCCCTTAATAACCTACTAATGAAGGATGTTGATTTTGTCTTCTCCAAAGATTGCCTTGAGGCTTTTTGTAGGTTGAAGAACGCCTTGATCTCCGCATCTATCATGCAACCTCCGGATTGGAGTTTACCGTTTGAGATCATGTGTGATGCAAGCGATGTAGCCGTTGGGGCTGTTTTGGGGCAAAGGAAAGATGGGCGCACTCATGCTATTTATTATGCTAGCAAGACGCTAGATGATGCCCAACTCAATTATGCTACCACCGAGAAGGAGTTGCTAGCGGTTGTGTATGCATTTGAGAAGTTCCGCTCTTATCTTGTTGGAGCGAAGGTCATAGTCTATACGGATCATGCTGCGATCCGTTATCTACTTACCAAGAAGGATGCCAAGCCTAGGTTGATTCGGTGGATCCTTCTTCTTCAAGAGTTTGACTTGGAAATCCGGGACAAAAAGGGATCCGAGAACTCAGTGGCGGATCACCTTAGTAGACTCCCACCATTGGAGCTTGAAAGAGAGGACATCCCGATTGATGACTCATTCCGGGATGAGCAATTGCAAATGGTGGAGGAGTGCTTGTTCCAAGTGTCTAGAGGAAGCGAGCCATGGTATGCCGACATAGTGAACTACTTGGTGTGTGAGGAAGTGCCTCCCGGTTTGACATATGCCCAAAGGAAGAAGTTCTTCAAAGATGTGAGGCATTTCTTTTGGAGTGAACCACTTTTGTTCAAAAGAGGGCCGGATGGAATGTTTAGAAGATGCATACCGGAGGATGAGGTGGAGAGTGTGATCCGCCATTGTCATTCCTTGCCATGTGGAGGGCATGCTAGTGCACACAAGACATGTGCGAAAGTGCTACAATCGGGCTTCTTTTGGCCAAGTTTGTTCAAGGATGTGCAAGGCTTTGTGGTAGCTTGTGATGCTTGCCAAAGGACGGGCAACATCTCAAGGAGGAATGAGATGCCCTTGAACAACATCCAAGAGGTAGAAATATTTGATGTATAGGGTGTGGACTTCATGGGGCCATTCCCTTCTTCATGTGGCAACCTCTACATCCTAATGGCGGTTGACTATGTTTCGAGATGGGTGGAGGCAATCGCCTCTCCTACAAATAACGCCAAGGTTGTGGTGCGGTTCTTCAACCGAGTGATCTTTCCTAGGTTTGGAACACCAAGGGTGATCATAAGTGATGGAGGAAAGCATTTCACCAATAGGAACTTTGGAGCACTTTTGGCTAAGTATGGGGTGACTCATAAGGTGGCAACACCTTACCATCCCCAAACAAGTGGCCAAGTGGAGATCTCCAACCGGGAGATCAAGGCCATTCTTGAGAAGACGGTATCAAGGACGAGAAAAGATTGGGCTATGAAGCTCAATGATGCCTTGTGGGCATATAGGACCGCCTTCAAGACACCAATTGGCACCACTCCTTACAAGCTAGTCTATGGCAAGTCTTGCCACCTTCCGGTAGAGATATAGCATAGAGCTTATTGGGCCATTAAGTGGCTAAATTTTGATCTCAAGGAGGCGGGAGAGAAGAGGTTGCTTGACATAAACGCTCTTGAAGAGATCCGGTTGGATGCTTATGAGAATGCCCGGATCTACAAGGAGAGGACCAAAAGGTGGCATGACAAGCGCCTCATCCCGAAGGAGTTGAGCGAAGGCGACCTTGTCCTTCTCTTCAACTCAAGGCTGCGGCTCTTCCCCGGAAAGCTCAAATCAAGATGGACCGGGCCATATGTGGTGAAGAAAGTTTTTCCTCATGGAGCGGTGGAGATAGGAGGAGATCATTGTGGTAACTTCAAGGTGAATGGGCATCGATTGAAGAAGTACATCCCGGAAGCCCCGGTGGAAGTGATTACCCCACTTCACCTTGATTGAAACGCTCCTGAATTTGGTCAAGCTAATGACCTTAAAGAAACGCTTAATGGGAGGCAACCCATTGGTACATATTTTTCCTTTCTTTTTCTTGCTTTTGTTTGATCTCACTCTTGGTGTGCTTTGTTTTTCTTTTGTGTTTTTGGGTGCTAGATCTTGTTGATTGTCATGAGTTATGAGATGTTGGAGGTCATGTGAAAACCTCATGGAGCTATTGAAGGTACAAGATCGAAGCACATGGACGAGGAGGAAATCACCCAGAAAAATCGGACTGTTCATGCACAAAATCGGCCGATTTTCCTGGGCTATGGGGCGATTTTTCCTCTGTATAAAGGAAAGTGATGATCTCAAATCAAGCATGGGTGGAGCGGACTTGGAACTTGGACGGCTTGCGGTGCCAAGCGCGGGTTACGACACCATAATGAACATCAAGAGCTCTCTACCATCCTTGATCGATCATCCACCATCATCATCCAAAGTGAACCGAAATACCAAAGCATCACCAATTTTACATTGTGAGGACTCTCTTTCACTTCTTTATTTAGTTTACACATTAGGGACAATGTGTTTCTAAGTATGGGGTGGGGTTTTCATAATCACTTGCATGATTAGCATATAGGATAGTTTAATTTTGTCACATGTTTCATTATGTCTTGCATTGTACATACATATTTCGAAAATTCCAAAAAAATCAGAAAATTTTAAAAAAATTTTAGTGCTTCTAAAGCTTGGGAATGACCCTTATGATGAAAATTGTCTTGTGAATTGGCTATGAATGGCCTTATGTGTCAAATTTATGATAGCATATGTGGACTTGAAGTACTTATCTTGAAACCCATGAATGAATTTGTGATCATGAATGTTTGCCTTGATTGAATTGAGTATTGAAAGTCGAAATTGCATGATAGTTCTTGCACACCATCTAGGAGTGATTAAGGCAATTCATTTTTCTCTACTTCTCATCTTGATCATATTGTTTGAGCACCTCAATTGATATAAATTGACCTCTTTTGACCCATCCGGGAATAGGAGCATGCTAGTGTGTTGATGTGTGTGAAAAGCAAGTGTGGGGTGAAGTTGTTGATGAAAGAATGATGTGAATGAAATGCTGAAATTGCTGTGAAAGTGTAGACAAAAATATAGGTTTGGGGACGTTGGTTTAAATGACAAGTAACTCGGTACACTTCACATAATCGGGTGTTGGTGCCTTGCCAAAGTCAAATAAACCGATAGTCTTAACGAGCTTTGATATGTGTGCCCGGTGTGGATGCATCTCGAAAAATAGAAAAAGCCCGAGAATGGCTAATCACCAAGGTTTCGGATTTTGTACACCAATGCCATTGTCTCAAAAATAAAAGAAAGAAAAGAAAATGAAGAAAAATATACACTTGAGGGAAGTTGATAAGAAATTTGAAGTTGTGGTTGTTTAGTTCCTTTCCCGGATTAGCATCACATAGCCTAGAAAATTCCCGCCTAATCACAACATTTCTTGGCCTTCTATTTCTCAAGTCCTTATGACCTACTTGCATGTGTGTAAGACTAAGTGATTTAGATTGGATATGCTCATGATCATCTTGACATCTTCATCTTTACATTTCATTGCATGCTATCAAGTTAAGTATAATTGTCTTTCCATGCCTTCATTTATTTGATACATAATTGCTTGTCCATTGCCATGAAACATGACTATGAAGGTGATCCAATATTAGAAGCACAACTCCAAAAAGATTTTTCCATTTTTCTGCATACATAAATCATGTCATCTCTTAGTCTATAGTTGGGAATTTGCTCGGGGACGAGCAAACCTTAAGTATGGGGTATTTTTGATAACAAGATTTATGACTTAGGATTAGGTAATCATTTAGATAGATTTCTCACTCATTCATGCACGTTTTGGCATTGGTTCATGACGTCTTCGCTCAATTCATGCACATTTCTAGAAAAGACGTCTACACTACCTTTTATCGGTTTTGTAGGTAATTCGGGGATCTATTGGACGTTAATCGATACATTTGAGGGCCAAGCCTCATGATGGTCCACATCCAAAGCTTTGGAGGAGCATAATTGGAGCAACAAAGGACACAAAGACCACTATTGGTGCAAGCAATGGATCAACTCATGGCTAAATGAGCATAGCATGTTTCTGCTGAAGAAAATCGGACCATCTAGCAGCTAAATCGGACGATTTTTGTCCACTGGGTCGATTATTGGGGCTTTGACAGCTTAAGCCACGTGTCCCACGATCTCTTGTCCGTCCTTGCTCTTGGTGGAGAATATAAGTGGTCCTGCAGGTGGTTGTTGAGCATCTCTCCTCTCCCACACTCTCATTCACAGCTCACCAATTTGGTAGAAAGATTGGAGGAGAAGAAAGCTCTCAAGGATTGAAGGAAGAAGAAGAACACCATTGTAGGAGATTAGTGAGGTTTTGAGTAGCTTTTGAGTGATTTTTGTAATCTTGGCTTGAAGAACCATTGCAAGGATTGTTAGGAACGTTTTGAATCTTCATTTAAGAGTTTGTAAGTCTTGCTACAACTTGGATTTGGCTGAGATTTATTGATTTTACTTGCTTATCTTTCATTATCCATCTATGAACACCATGTATGCTTGTATGATGATTTTGGATCTTAATATGCATACTATTGGCTAGTTTGTTGTGATTATGGAGTGATGGATTGATGGTTATGGCTAGGGTGATGATAGGATGGGCTTATATGTTAGTTTAGGATGCTTTATATGCACAAAACTCACAACAGAAGAAAAAATCGACATGTTCATCAGATAAATCGGCCGATTTATCTGTAGAACAGCCCGATTTATTCTCCTGTTGCTCTTTAAATGATAAATCTGAATGCTAGGGTCCTTGTTTGTTAAATCCTAGTGTTTGTCAAGCCTAGTTTAGCTTAGTATCACCTAATGCTACCAATCTAAGTGAGGGAAGAGATCTACCCGATAATTTCCGACCTTAGATACCTAAGATGATGAATGCTAGGTAGTAGTGAGCCTCATAAGCCGCTATTGGATCGAGTGTGCTAGGATTATTACTTGAGATTTCCCTATTCCGAGACTTACCCGGTAAGGAGAGGGTTACCCTTAAGTAGCATCTAGTTTGTGCGGAATTCCTTACTCTAACCCCTTGAGACCTACCCGGTAATAGGAGTTTGATGCGGGATTAGTGAAGTGAGAGACTTACCCGGTAATCGCTTCCATTAGTGAACATTCTTTCCCAAACGCCGCAGCTTGTCCTTAGAATCCTTAGAACCTTGAGTCCAATGCCATAACCGGAAATCTTGACCTCTAGAATCTACTTTTCTCTCTTGATCATATACTTGTGCTTTGTGTTACTTGTTCGTTTGCTAGCTTGAGTTGTTAGTTGTTTTATAATCTTGATTGACTTGTGATCTTTGTTTGATCACCACAAAAACCAACAAAAACATTGTGTTTTCCATTTTCTTGTTCCTCATCTTATCTTAGTCTAGATTCACACTATCTTTGATCATTGTTTTACTCGATTTCACCTTAGTCTTTGTGTTCGACCTCGGAATACTATCCCTACTACAAACGTCCCGTACACTGCGGGTTCGCTAGGAGTTAGGATAAATATGACGAGTATAAATTTAAGACTTATTGCATGCACATCACATCTATTCCTAGACGTAACAGTATGCATCAATAGGATGGCCCCTATGAGGCGTTGTGTAGACATAGGTGTCATACACCTTTATGCTAGGAGGAGCCTAGCAGTACCAGTGGGATAGCGCCAGAACAGATTCAGGATGATATGGCTCGAGTAACGCTGATCAGAGAGAGGATGCTGGCTGCATAGAGTCGCCAAAAGTTGTATGCAGATAGGAGGCGTCGACCTCTAGAGTTCAGGGTAAGAGCTCATGTCTGGTTGAGAGTAACTCTGACGCGAGGCGTCAAACGTTTTGGCATAAAGGGGAAGCTGAGTCTCCGATATGTCAGTCCTTTCGAGATACTGGATAGATTTGGGAGAGCAGTGCACAGATTGGCTTTGCCACCGAAGTTAGAGGGTGTTCACCCTATATTTCATGTATCTCAGCTGAGGGAGTACATACCAGACCTGAGGCACATTGTGAGTTATGATGATCTAGTGGTTGAGACGGACCACACTTTTGTAGAACAACCTTTTGCAGTTCTAGAAAGAGAGGTGTGAGACGCCTGCATTCGAAGGATATTCCTATGATGAGGATACAGTGGTCGAGACGAGGACCGGATGAGGCTACTTGGGAGACAGAGGATAGTATCTATAGGAACTATCCAGAGTTCTATGCATAATTAGAGGCACCCGTAGGATCCACGAGTAGATCTTAGTGCCTTTTTGGTGAGTGCTTGTATGCTATGTGCTTATGTGATATGATGTGTTTTCATGCTAGCTTTGATATGTGCATCTGATATGTTAGATCTTGTTTGCTAGCACGATATAGGTATAGCTGGAGATGGTTCTTTCCTCCATGCTATTGTAATATGTTTAGGATTAGCTGGAGATGGTTATTTCCTCCATGCTATTATTGATGGACATAGTGTGAGTGGAGACGGTTTTCCTCCACATAGTTGTGTTACGAGTACGATTGGCTGGAGACGGCTTTCCTCCATGCCTTGTGACGTGGTTAGTAGTTGGCTAGAGATGATTCTTCCTCTATGCCTTTGGATAGCGTTATGATCTTGTTGCTGGAGTTGGTGATTCCTCCATGTTGTGTTTTGAGGTTATAGAGTGTTATAGGTTGATACGTTTGAACGGAGATGTGATACCTCCGATAAGAGAGTGTCTATACCTCAGCGTATGGGTCCCAGCGGATTTGGGAATTGTAAAAGTTTCGGGATGAAACTTTTTCTTAAGGGGTGTGTGATGTAATAGGTAGGATTTCCGAATTCTAATTAATGTTGATTAACTTAATCAGTGATAGTAATTGGCATATAACTCAAGAAGATTGCGTAAGTGTTGAGTATAAGTCCCACCGTTATGTTCCTGGCGTAATTTTGGGCTTATGGTGAAATTTTCACTTTTTCCCCTAGGTAATTATTTCTACCCTCCGGTATTATTTGGAGCATTTGGGAGCTCCAATTAATAAAAATGCAGTTGAGAGAAATGATCAGGACATCGGACATGTCCTAGATATGAAATAACATGGAAAGGCAAAACGGCCAAAAGAGTCGCTATTTCGTTTCTTAACGGTTAAGAAAGACGGCTTAGGAATACACGTTTTCCGAGGCAATTGTGGAATAATTATCCCTACAATATTAAAGATTTATTGTTCCAATTTCGAGAAGTTTGGAGAAGGGGGTTTAACCCGCCATTGGATCGGTTAAATGATAATTATCGACTTCGCTAAAGGATAATTATCGACTTCACTATAAATAGCGGAAAATCATTTATTAATTCATTTCCTTTCACGTTTTCTCGTACAAGCTCTGATTTCTCTCGAACTTCAAACTCAGATCTACTCTCCGTTTGTAATCCGATTTCAATTCCGTTTGAGTTTCTGGATTCCTCTCTTCATTCTCTTCATATCGGTACCAAGTTTCTACATTTTCGAGCAAATAAGGACCTGGTCGAGCATATATGTCACCAGGACAGTTCCGTCGCTAAGATTCCGGTGAATTTGATGTTGTACATGCGTAGCCTGCGTTGTTGTGATTCCGAATCTTCTTTCAGATCGTCAATCGGGTTAGTAACAAATAAGTTATAAATTTATTCGTTTTTCGTACTGCGATTTGGCCTAAATTGACCTTAGGCTTTTCAAAATGGATAATTAGAAATTCCATTATGATCATTATATTATTCTGGTGTTTATGAGTTGTTTGTTTGATGAAATCTGATGACAGGTGGGTTTAGAAATGGCCTGTGGGCAAAACGTTATTCTGGTGAAATTTAATTAATTAATTAAAGATTAATTAATTAAATTAGGATTAAATTTGAGATTGAGGAATACTGATTAGATGCATGCTAGGTGTCAGAATGAGTTGAGGATCATGATGATGTTATGGATATTGTTTATGCTTTAAGGTTTAGTATGTGTACGAGTATGATGAGATGTTATGTTGAGGATATGCCTTAGGCATTTATGAATGTGTTGAGGATCTGAGGTTTAGATTTGAGATATAGGTTGGTTGTGGTTAGTGAGATGAGTCTCCTAACCTTTGCAGTATGTGATTGTGTGTGCCTTGTTATTGCAGGCGTTGATTACTTCCCCAAGGGGAAGCTGTGTCATGGTACAGGTTACGAGTATATTTGGTAAGTCCATAGGACTTACTTAGCGTGCAGTTGTGGATTGTATGATTGTGATGGTTGTGTGTGTTCATATGATTGTGCATTTATAACCTAAACCGGACTAGGATGACCATTTATTACATTTATTTGGCCCAAGTGTATTATAACGGGCGGTAACCACCGGTCTCCGCCTGCTGGTTAGGAGGAGGTGCTTGGAAGCCAGTAACACAGGGGGACGAGTGACGATCACCCCCAATGCAAACCCCTGTGTTAACGGGGAAAGGGACGAGGTTCTTTAGGTTCCTCGTCTTACAAAAGAAGTTGAATTAGTAATGGAATAACATAATGAAAGATAATAAATGAATGTGTGTGGCATTGCATGTATGAGATGTTGATGTGTGGTTGTGCTATTACCTTCATGCTTTTCATTGCTGTAGCTAACGGTTTCATACCGTGTTGTAGATGATCTGCAGGTTAGGAAGACTGCAGGGTGAGACAGATGGTGTGGCCAGCCGAGGACTTCCGTACATTAGGATGCGCGGGATATGGGATCTTTTGATGTATCATATGCAGCTTTTATGTATTTAGTTTTAATCTATTTGTGCCTTGTTGTAAGATCCAGTGAACTTGTTGTCAGGCTAGGGTCAAGATCCATTGTGAGATCCTAGCCCAATGTGACACTCCAAGTCCCGTGGATTTGGGGCGTTACATCCAAAACTTATTTTGGTACTCCACTGAACATTCTCTTTTCTTATTCAGTTGGTTAATTTTATCGTTCAAAGCTTGGTCAAACATTGCAAAATTCTTTTTTTTGGAGATCTTCTTATTCCTTATCTACATTTTGCAATTGTCTATGAATATTACCGAATTTTTCCCGACACCACTATTTCAGTTTTCGTTTTAATAGATTTGTCTTCTTTGCGAGATTAAACATATGAGTCCCCGGAAATTGGATTCTCCATGCCTGTTTAATGACATTCTCGCAATCTGGTCTTTGCATCCACATTGTTTCAAATCTAAACGGTTTATTTTTGACAATGACTTGTGCGTTTTGAAAGTAAAAGGAAATCATACAATGGTCAGAATTTGTAAAAGCATGGTTTCTTGTATGAATCCCAAGATATTTCTGGATGATCTCAATTGAGGACATAATTCTGTCTAATTTTTCGTAAGTATTATCATCGCCTTCTTTCTTTCTTTTCCAAGTATAGTTATTTCCTTTTGTTGAAAAATCTTGGAGGTTATGTTGGTTAGAGAATTGAGTTAATCTATCAAACTTATTGTTAGCAGGACACGGTCATCCATTTTTATCAGACGGAAGCAGTAGCTCATTGTAGTCTCCCATAATTAACATTGAAAGGTTAATATTGTTCAGCATCATTGAGTTGCGACTAGAACATGTTTTTTATTTGTTCATTCGGGGGTGCATAAATAAACACTATCATGGATTGAAAATTAGTATTTTGATTTGTGTGTTTGGCTAGTAAATATCTATCCTACGATTTACAAATATCTATTTTTTCGCCCTTAATTTAGTAATATTTCCAAAGAAGGGAAAACCCCCTTGCAAATCCCGTTGCTGGAATGAAAAAATTATATCAAATCCCGCGCTTTTCCAAGCTCTTTCTTCGTGTTCGTCCTTAGTTTTTGTTTCTGCCAGCATGATCATTTGGATGTGTTCATTTTTATTAGTCCAAAAATTCTTTTTCTTCGTGTCTCTACAATTTCAGAAAACGATCTTCATTATTTTATAGTTTTTGGAGATGGGAAGTTACGCCCCATTGTTCCAACCATGATCTCCTTAATTAAAATTTTTCTAAACGCTGAGGTGTACGTTGTTATGTTAGAGAATATCTTTGTCTTTATTGATCCTCCCAACTCACTCGAGAGACTATCTTTGTCTTTATTGATCCTCCCAACTCACTCGATATACTGCAAGTTTGCGAACAACTGTTCATCTTCATGAACAACCACGCATGTCCTTCATGAGTCCCACCATCATCTACTGTACTATATTTTTTCCTATCTCCTGCATACCAAACACTTATCCGGCAGCTAGTAGTCCATGGTCTTGGCATGACAAACAAATTAATGTGGTCATCCCTTTGACAATTTGGGGAATGCGATTGACTAAGACTCATTACATTAAACCTTGTTCTTTTGGATTGATTCGAATTTAACGACCATATGATACCCTGAAGACCGGATTTCGCATCCATAACATACCATAGGAAAATTGTTCTTTCGGTGAACCTGTTATTCACAAATAGGAAAACTATTTTTGTTCTTGTAATGTTCCAGAAGTCGATACTCGCTTTACCCATGCGGGAGCATATCTCGCTTTGCCTCATACTGACTTGTTCCTTCTTTGGCTCCAGATTCCGAATTTCTTTTGTCCTCCCAATCGGCCAGTCATGTATCACCAAATTCCAGCCAAAATGTACATGGATACAGTATACTTTCTATACATCGCTTGTAGGCATTTGTGACACGTGTTTCGTGTTATTCTTGCTAAATATCGACTTTTAATACTCTCCATCCATCATCAGCTGGACGGGATTGTCTCCTTGTACCTGCAAACAACACACTCACACAGAAGACAACACTTGGAAAGATAAATGGAAGCAGTGCGGAATCAGTTAAGACATAATCTTTATTTTGTGCAGAAAAGATCCATAATTGTTTATTCTTAGTTAAGCAACAAGGGCACTCGGGGGATTTAATGCAGCAATCACACAAACGAAAAGAAGACCAAACATCAAACTCACATGCTGCGAACAAAAAACAACTCTCGAAGCAAACATCACAGATTAAAATTTTTAGCAAAAGATTGTACAAGATTATGACGGTTTTTCTAAACTGTACTAACTTGGTTGCTCCTTCACCATTAGTCCTGTTGAGATTCATATTACCAACACACCTTAGCATCTCAAAGAGTTTAAAACAGAAAGAAAATTCAGACATCATAGTGGTAGACACTAAATTGAGATATAAAAAACTCATGTTCAAAATAGTCAATCTTGCGGAACATAAACATTCAATGTAAGCAAAGAGAATCGAAGAAATTGACAGAACATTGCTATTCACACAACACACTGTCAATCTAGATATAATTTTATTCCGAGTCTGTACAAATTTTAAATGCACGCAAACATGAACAAAACTCTCCATATTGCAGACGCCAATCAACAACATAGCCTCAAAGAAATCTTTTATAACTGGAGTAGATTGAAATTCGTTAATTTGGTAGATTTTGGTTGGATTGAATAGATTGAAGTTCACCACTAAATCTTTTGGAGTTTTGGTACTAGTGGTCAGCTTAATCCTGAGATTATAGTCAGACAAAAGAGTAAATAAAATAGGCAGGAAATAAAATTGCTTAACTTGGAACAAGGATTGATATTGAGTTAACAGTTGTTCAGACCCCAAAAACTCTCCATGTTTCCTTACGATTTGGTTCGAGAGATTTTTAGGAGAGAAGATGTATATTTTGAAATTGGTCAATGACCATTGTTTAGAAAGAAACGTACATGAATTATCTTTTAACATGGTAAACCAAAGCAGTTGGAGAGACGGTCTTCGTTCGCCAGAAACAAAATATCGCCATTAATTTATGAATTAAATTTGACGGTACAAAGCAGATCAAAATCTGTATGAATGGACATATTGTGGACAAGTAGAACAAGAACAAGTACCCCGTATCGATATATTCGGTAGTTGTTATCTGTAATCTAATTTTATTGTACCCGATCTCGATATATAGGGTAGATGCAGATCTAATTGTAAGATATTATCTGTTGACTATCATAGATCAGCACGTTGATACACATATGACGTGTAAATTAAGTGAAAGATATATCATATTCCAATTGATACTCTATAATATTTCATTTGACCACGTTATCTGTTGGATAAGAGCCATCGATTACATTATAATTTTGAAGATTATTTATTAGTTATTACACATTAAAATGATGCAACTGCGATGGTTATCTCGGCGGCTGCTTACAAAAGGTAGTTTGGGGGATTTGGTACAGTCGGAGTGTAGAATGGCCACCAATGGATTCAGGAGAATTACTAGGGTCTGCGGAAGGAGAACGCTCCATACATCTTCCTCTTCCCCGACTGCTGCACCTACCGACGCCATTGGAAACTCCAAGGAATTGAATCTTTTCTCCGCTATCAATCAAGCTCTTCACATCGCCTTGGATTCTGATCCTCGGTTCGTCTACCTCTACCATTCTCCTTTCCCGTCAATTCATCTCATTCCATCTCTAATTACAACTCTTTCTCAACAGTTCTTATGTTTTCGGAGAAGATGTGGGTTTCGGCGGGGTTTTCCGATGCACCATAGGGTTAGCTGATCGATTTGGTAAAACAAGAGTTTTCAACACCCCTCTCTGTGAACAGGTAGCTACCTGCTTTCCGTCAATCAAATGGATTGCAATTTTCTTCTTGTATCCCTCTTTACCTGATCAAACTTTGTTTCCTTCATGTTTTTGGCGTCCTTGCTACTTAGGGTATTGTTGGATTTGGTATTGGTCTTGCAGCAATGGTAGGTCATCTTTCGCTAATATCCACGCAAAATGGAAACACCTTCACATACATTGACTTTCCCTTTTGCTTTCACAGGGAAATCGAGCTATTGCAGAAATCCAGTTTGCTGATTATATCTATCCTGCATTTGACCAGGCACGCCCTTAACTTGTGCTGTGATAGTATGAATTTCCTCAGTCATTTAAAAAGTGAAATAGTTTCTTTCTGCAGATTGTCAACGAAGCTGCTAAATTCAGATACAGAAGTGGGAATCAGTTTAACTGTGGGGGTAATGGGCCATTCTTTGTTGATGTTTTAACCTATGTTTTTTTCTTCTCAATATTATTGATTTTTCATTATCTTTCTAGGCTTGACAATAAGGTCTCCATATGGTGCTGTTGGCCACGGGGGTCATTATCATTCCCAGTCTCCTGAGGCTTTCTTCTGTCACGTTCCTGGTCTTAAGGTACACATCCTGTCATCCACTACTTATCATGCATCACAGTATAATCAGTCAGCTGTTTATTCTCACTGGTTTTTCTGCACGAACTCATTTCTGTTTAGTTGACATTGCACCTATTGGTTCTTCACTAGGTTGTCGTTCCTCGAAGCCCCAGCCAAGCGAAAGGGCTGCTACTATCATCCATACGTGACCCCAATCCCGTGGTTTTCTTTGAACCGAAGGTAGAAGAGTTTCATGCTTTACTGTTGACTTCTACAGCCTGTTGTGAGGCTAGTACTTCCAATTGCAATCTCGTGGGTTATTGAATCATGTGTGTTGGAATTCAGTCTCTTTACCGTGTTGCTGTGGAGGAGGTTCCTGAAGATGATTATATGCTGCCACTTTCACAGGCCGAGGTAGGCCATGCCTATATTGAGCTTATTTTCCCTGTTATATTATATTATTAAGCCGATGGAAATGAAAATGGAACCTGTTCAGGTGATCCGAGAAGGCAGTGACATAACACTTGTAGGTTGGGGTGCACAGCTCACTCTCATGGAAGAAGTTTGCAAAGATGCTGAAAAGGTGATTGTGATAGGACTCTTATCACTCAATCTTTTTGCTTCGGAAAGGAAATATTTCAGTTCTTTCCGGATCTTGGTACCTCATACCTGATTTATTAAATAGTTTCTCTACAATATGCAAAGCAATGGTAGAATGGACAAGGCTTTCATTTTGGTAAACAATGTTATTGTCTGCAACATGCTAATATTTGAGTTCCACAGGAGGGAATCTCGTGTGAACTGATAGATTTAAGAACTCTATTGCCTTGGGACAAGGATACAGTTGAGGCCTCTGTCAGAAAGACAGGAAGATTGCTTGTAAGTACATTCTCTACTTTTGACTTCCTGGCTTGCATCATTTTGTACTGTCTGTTGAATTAGACTAATTGCAGATTAGCCATGAGGCCCCAGTCACTGGGGGTTTTGGAGCTGAGATTGCTGCTTCTATTGTCGAACGGTGCTTCTTAAGGGTAAACACTCTTTATCTTGTTGTGAATTTTCCGGGAACGCTTAACTTTTTTCTGTTTGGCTTTTCCAGTTGTTCACCATAGCTGTTTGATTGATTATTGGCTTTCCATTATGATGTGTGTCTTTAAAGTTCTCTTTTCCAGTGGATTATACTAGTTAGTTACCTGATTTGCCCAATTTAGTTTCTTCTGCTCTGTCTCTGAGTAAAGGGGTTCATGCTTTAATAAAACGACAGTATGAGAGATGTACAAATCTAAAGGATCACAAGCTAGTTCGAAAATTCGAGAAAAGTCTGGTGTAATTGCAGTAACAAATATCTTGTTAGACAAGATTACCAAATGTCTTCTTCCTTGTCATTTCTGGTAATTACTTCTTGGCATTGGAGTTTGCAGTTGGAGGCTCCTGTGGCCAGAGTTTGTGGCTTAGATACACCGTTTCCTCTTGTCTTTGAGCCTTTCTACCTGCCCACAAAGAACAAGGTAATGGCGTCTACCAGTGCTTTCTCGTAACATAACGACATTATAGGTGCTCACCTTGCATTCTTTTTCCTCCCCTTGTTGCAGATGTTGGACGCCGTTAAACTTACTGTAAACTACTAGCTTCTGAAATTGTCCTCCGTAGAAACATGCTTTTTATTCAATGCGACAATTTCAAGTGTCAAATCATCTTAGGCAGGGTTGCTTGTACTCCAAAAAGTAGTTTATACATGTATCAATAAGAGGTGGCATCTGAAGCCAAGCTTGCAGCTTGAAAATATGGCATGTCAGTTTCATGTATTTGACATTGGCACTGTGAATAAACCTTTGGCATTGGCACTGTGAATAAACCTTTTGTATGTGATTAATTTATGGGCGAAGATGGCATGATCTAGCATTTCTTTTTCGCAGGGGAAGTTGAAAGAATATCTGCTAAGAACAATATGGAAATACATAGGTTGTTATTTTTAGTCTAAACTAGTTGTAGTCTGCCTTTCCTTCGGTATCGTATGAAATACGAGAGTGGTTAAAGTAACGCCACTTGTTAGATCATGCCATGGGGAGATACATATATTCGGTGCTAGAGTTGAGGTGGGTATTGAAGTCTTGTTGTCATGGGGAGAGATTCTGGGTCACAAAGACTTATGAGATGTTTATCGAGCATGTATAGGAGGTGGAGTGGTACATGGTGGTGTGGGACTCGGGCAACACATTCAAGCACTGTTTCATATTGTGGATGACGATTCCTGGCCTACTATCCACCATGGACAATATGCACTTTTTTGACATTGGCTTGACTTGTCACCAGTGCCAGAGGGAGAGTGAGTCCCACGATCACCTGATATTCGGTTGCATGTATGCTCGAGAGGTGTGTACGCATGTATGTGAAGGTTTAAGGATGCCAGGAGACATGACCACTAAGACGATTGTGTATGACCACTCAGACGATTGCGTTGGATTGGCTGAGACACATGACATTGGGCACGAGCTAGACGACCAAGTCGTGGATCAATTCCTTTTCCACGACCGTAATTTAGGGCGTGGTTCTTCAAACTCCTTGTTTTTGCCTTTGTTTCGTGACATCCTTCATCCATGCTCCTTCCTTAGCCTCTCCAATGCATCTCCTTGCCATCAAACATGATCAAACACTCCTTTCCTTTCACATTTTGCTCCAATCCAAGTCTTTATTCACCTAAAAACAAAACAAAGCTAGTGTAGATCTCTATATCGATAAAGTGGGTGAACTAGCTCACAATTGCTTCAAACTCATATCTAAGAACGCAATAAAGAGGGAAAAACAACTAAAACAAGTGCCTAAAATATAGTCATATTTCATGCTAACAAAATACCCCATACTTGCCACTTGTTTGTCCCCAAACAAGGTTTTCAAAAGCTTAGAACATAAGGTAGAATGAAATATGAATGCAAAACAAAACAAAACAATCTTTTTGGTTAATGTGCTTCTAGTCAATAGATCATCCTCAAACCTTACTTCATTCATCCTTGAAAACGTTTATACACACAAACCAAAGTATGCACAACAAAGAAACTTCATAAATTGCCTAAACTTCAAGACAAAATCATAACCTTCAAGCATTGTCAAAATCAAGCAAGTGAAACTTTAATTTAGATCACCAAGTCAAATAACACTCTTATGATCTCAAGGACTTTGAAATAAGGCCAAGAATGCGGAAAAGGTGGGAAATTTGTAGATGAATGTGGTGTATGAATCCGGGAAGAAGGGACAACACAAACTCTTTTCTTTTCACCATTTGAACTAACCACCAACTTAGAGCTTTGCTCTAGACTTTTGCACTTAATTTTTCGACTTTACTTTTGGAGTTATGGACAGCGGTGCACAATAACCGAAGCCTAGGAGATTGGCGTTTCTTAATTTCGAGATGCCTCAAACCCTTGATGCACATACCATAATCCGTTAGGAATATCGCTCAATCCGACTTTGGCAAGACACAAACACCCGACTATGTTAATGGTGCCGAGTTACTCATCGTCATGATTGACTTCCCCAAACCTAGAATTTTCCTACACTTTGAAAACAATTGCTTTCATGGCCCTCCCACATCAAACATGTCAAAATCAACTCTTCCTAAATCCCGGATAGGTAAAGGAGGCAATTATTTTCATTGAGGGGCTAAATGATCAAAGAAAGAAGTAAGAAAATCGAGCTGCCTTAATCATTTCATAAAGAAGTATAAGAACTTATATTGTGATTTCAACCTTTGTTTCTCAATATGATTTAAATAAAAACCTTCACATTATGAAACTTGCAATAAAGGATAAACAACATACTCAATCTCTTCACAATTCATAATTCAATTCAAGTATACAATTGTCATAAAAAATTCATTCCACAAGTAGTTCTTATCATAGAATTCATCTCTAATCTTAGAAGCACAAAATCTTTTCAATTTTTCAATTTTTTATGGTTTTTTCAAAGCCTTTTTCATGCAATGTAATAATGAAACGTGTGACAAGGAAAGGTAACATGCAAGTGTTCATAGTTATGCAAAGCAAAGTGAGTAGAGTTATTACAAACGATAGTCACACCCCACCCCATACTTGAAACATACATTGTTCTCAATGTTCAAAAGAAATAAAGAAAAGAAAAGAAAAGCAAAAGGAACTCACTAATGGCGGTGTGGTGGCTCAAACCGGCGGTCAATCAACATCATCACTGCGGAGGAGGCGGTGGTGAATATGGAAAGTAATCCGAGCTAAAAGGCCGCCTAAACTGCTGGCAGTAGACGTCCCTCAAGATACGGTCATTCTCCTGGCTCCGTGCGTCATGAGTCTCCTATCGGATCTCTAGATCTCCCACTCTCCTGGAAAGATTGGTGGCCCATCCCAGAAGCTGCGAGTACCAATCCGGCGGCTGTCCATACCATGCTAGGGTGTCTTGAGGAGGAGGAGTCGGTGCCACCGGTGCCTGCTCATACCATGGAGGAGGAGCTCCCATCCATGTCGGCTGCTCTCCATACCAAGCGGGTGGAGTCTCCATCCAAGTCGGCCTCTTACTCATGCTAGCCCTGCGTGAAGAAGAGGAATCGGAAGGTCTAGAAGGTCGGGGAGATCGTCTAGGTGGATCCGGGAAGGTGGCCGGCTGATCCGGGAATGTACCAAAGGTATGCTCATCACCTCCTACATCATGATTATCACCTCCTCTCATCTCCTTATCATCATCCCCAGCTGGGATATCATCCGACACATACGGAGGAGCTACAAGTCTATTGGCATGCATGGCCACAAAGGTTGCCTTCCAATTGTGGCGGCCCTGCATGATGGAGTACTCGGGAAGCCAAGGGATACCACTACCACCTCTCTCCTCCCATGGCATGGATGCGGTAGGTGGAGCTTGGTGGCGGGGAAAGATAATGCCTCTAGTCATGAGCCCGTTGAGATCCAAAGGTTTCGCCGCTATCCTAGTACAAGCGGAGTAGTCTATCCCCAATTGGTTGGCTATATGAGTCACCATACTCCCATAACCAATGTTCCCGGCTTTCTTGTTCTTCAATTTACTCATGGTGGAGGCAAGGAGGGTGGTACAATCGGCGGGTCTACCGGTAAGCATACAATAAAGGAGGAAGAGCTCATCGGTTTTAATCTTTTGTGGGGTCTCGGTCATAGGGAAAAGACACTCCGAAAGGACCCTATGAGCTATCTTCAAGGCTAAGTGATAGATGAGGTTAGCCTTGGTGTCGGCCGGTTGCCAATGATCCTTACTATCATATATCATGGCAATCTCCTCCCAAAAGTCCTTAGCATATACTCCACTAAAAAACCTACCATTGAAGCTCTCATGAAACCCAAAGAATGCTCCAAAGTGAATGATGGAGAACTCATAGTTCTCCTCCATCAACCTAAAAGAGACCGTACGGTTCACATGGCTATGCTCAAAGGAAGTCACAAACTCCCTTGTTATCTCCTCATAAGCGTTCTCTCTAATAGCGGAGAAGACGATCAATCCAGCTCTATCCAAGAGCCATGTCAAGTCGTTCACAACATTGAGCGGCTCAAGCTCCTCTAGGAGAAGGTATCTAGGTCCTATGACTAGCCTCTTCTCAATCCTTTCTAAGGCTCAATCTTCATGGATAGTTGGGATTCTAGGAGGTGGTGGTGATGGTGGTTCACTAGGGGGAGGTTGGGAAGAGGAGGAACTATCATCATTTATCTTCTTGTTCCTGCTAGACTTTCTCCTAAACATTTTTCTCAGCAACAGTGAAAATTACGGCATGTTCTTGGTAAAGCACGGCCGTGGAACGTACAAAGACCGTGGTTTTGGTATGTTTTTCTCAAATCACAACAACTTCACACCAAACTCAGCACTCACTGTCCTAGACTAATTCCAATTCCAATTTCATTCAGTTCTCCTAAATTCTTGCGAAGAAATTGAACCAAATTGACAAAGTAGAGGAAAGGGAGAAAAACCTAGCGTTTGGATCTTTCAAATCCAAATTCCTTCTCCAGTGTTGATTGTTCACTCAGTTTGTTGCTTGGATCTTGTAGATGATCGAAAATTCTCCACTTTAGGCTCAAGAACCGATCGAATCGGACTCCGAACGAAGAATCACGGGTTGAGGAAGGGTGGCGGCGATTCTGGGCGTGGTTCTGGGCGTGGATTTGGGTTTTGGATGTGCTTTTGTGAAGGTAGGTGGTTTATATAGTGGCCGTAAAATTTTTGAAAATCACGGTCACTCGGGGCATTCTACGGCTGTGGAAATGTACGGAACCCGTGGTTTTGATGAATTTTGCTAGATTTTGGGGAATTACGGTCACCTGTTACTTCCACGACCGTGGTTTAGGGCGTGGAAGTCTCTGTTGTGTGCCAACATCCAAGTTTCGTCAATTCCTTCCAACTTTTGCTTCTTTCCTTTGCCCAATCCTTATTCCTACATCAAAAAACATAACATACCGGGAGGTATCGAGGGAAAAACAAAGCAAAAACAACTAAACTAAACTACTCTAAGAAAGAAAAACAAAAACGTAAGTGCAATATCTTGGGTTGCCTCCCAAGAAGCGCTTGTTTTGGGTCCGTAGCTAGACCGTTCCTGTGTTTATTCGAGGACAATCGGAGCGATTTCCTCAACCGGGAGCTCCGGTGAATACTTCTTAAGACGTTGGCCATTCACCTTGAAACTCCGCTCTTTTCACCCCACACTTCAACTGCGCCATGAGGAAAAACACGTTTGATTAGATAAGGTCCAGTCCAACGAGATTTAAGTTTACCTGGAAACAGACGAAGTCTCGAATTGAAGAGGAGAACTTGATCTCCTTCTTTGAGATCCTTTGGAATGATATGCTTATCATGCCAACGCTTCGCCCTTTCTTTGTAAATCTTGGCGTTTTCATATGCGATCAAGCGGAGTTCTTCAAGCTCATTAAGGTCCAAGAGGCGCTTCTCGCCCGCTTCCTTCATGCCGAAGTTCAACCACTTCATAGCCTAGTATGCCTTGTGTTCTAGCTCAACTGGGAGATGACAAGACTTCCCATACACAAGGTTGTATGGTTTTGTACCTATGGGAGTCTTGTATGCAGTCCTATATGCCCATAATGCATCATCCAGTTTCAAAGACCAATCCTTCCTTGTCTTTGACACCGTCTTCTCAAGGATGCCCTTGATCTCTCTATTCGAAATTTCTACTTGTCCACTTGTTTGTCGATGGTAGGGAGTGAGTCACTGTTCGCTCCAAACGGTGTGTGCAAGCTTTAAATTTATAACCCTAGATGTAAGCTTAAAACAAGGATGCGAACCCGCAGTGTACGGGTCAATCGTAGTAAAAAGCAAGAAATTCCAGGGGTCGATCACAGGGACTTAGTGAAACAAAGCAGGTATAGGTTGTCAATGCAACTACTAACCACAAAAGCGATTAAAGCAATCAAAGATGATAAAAAAAAGTCAGTTAAGGAAATATGCAATTCTAGGGATTAAAGCATCTAGTTGTGGTTCCAACTCAAGATCTAAAGATAAGCGGACAAAGCTGAGATTTTGCAAAGGGAAGGTGTTTCTAAAGTGGAATAGATCACCGGGTAAGTTTCACTACTCACTACTCACTAATCCCAAACCGTAACTCGTATTACCGGGTAAGTCTCAAGGAATTAAGGAAAAGAACTATAACCTCAAACTAATACACCAACTAAGGGAATATAATCAACCTTTACCGGGTAAGTCTCAGGCTAACTCACAAAGATGGAATGAAAGCACACTCAAACCCCAATAAAGGATAAACCTTTATTACCTATACTTATGATCTTTGGTAAACAAACAAAGGAATTACCGGGTAAGTCTCATCCTAGGCTTGCATTGAACCAGGAAAGGTGTAATAAGAATAGGATTTGGCAAACTCTAACACTTAACTCTCAGTTTCGGATCAGAAAGGTCACCTCGGTCAGAAGAATTCCACCCCGGCCGAGATGTTCATCGACTGAGCGAGATGTTCTAGGGTTAAGGATAAAGACTCGAACTTTCAGGGTCCTACTGGGATTAAGATTATTCTATCATTGTTTTTTCC
This sequence comes from Fagopyrum esculentum, assembly GCA_033239045.1. Lineage (NCBI taxonomy): Eukaryota > Viridiplantae > Streptophyta > Magnoliopsida > Caryophyllales > Polygonaceae > Fagopyrum > Fagopyrum esculentum. Next base: position 69,167,507 of record BSUD01000006.1, on the reverse strand, counting down.
CACAACCTTCAGCCAATCACCCTAGAATCGCACAAAGAAATTAGCCAATCATCATCATGAATGCAATAATCAAATATAAGGGAAGAAAGTGAATAATTGAACAAGAAAACCTTAAGAGAAAGGCTTCAAGAACTGAATTAATTATCAAACAAACAAGTGTTCCTTGGATCACAATCCAACAAGACAATCAACAAAAAGGGAATCTAAGAAAGTCTTACAAAAACCCTTCACAAAAGCTATAAAAGCTATCAACTTCCTTCTTCAATCTTCCTTCAACCTTCAAAAAAGTTCTTCAAACCTCCCAGCAGTAGTGGGATGCTCTAAGCACTATTCTTCAGCCCTAAGCGCCCTCCTTATTTGTGGAAAATCCAACCCTTTTTATAGGAAAATTCCCTCCCAAAGATAAGATATCTTAGAAAGATCTTTTCCCATAAAAATAGGTAAAATATATGGGCTAAATTATCTTCTTCCTTCCAAGAATCCAGCCTAAAAATATAAGATCCTCTTTCCAAAAATAAAAGATCTCAGCCAAGAATAAAATATCTCTCTCCGCGTCCAAGGTGTTCGCCTCGGTCGAGCAGCTCCTCTGGATCACCTCGGTTGAGATGGTACTGTAGTTGACCGAGGTGAATCAACTGAATGTGAAATCTCTCAAATCTGATCCAAAGTAAATCTTTAATCCATTTTCATGATTCGTGGATTCAACCTTAAGCTCCTGAATGTAGCTCCAATGACTCCTTAGCTCCTTTTGCTCCATTTTGATGCAAAACGTGTCATTTTATCTACGATTACAACGAAACTTGGTGTAGACCTCGATTCCCGCAAAGGTAGATGAAATGACAATATAATCACATAATATACATTCAAACATGCAGATTATTGAAGATAAAACGTCCAAACAAGCCCCAAAATATAGACTATAGTTCATGCTATCAAAATACCCCATACTTAGCCCTTGCTTGTCCCCAAGCAAGTTCCGAATATAAAATACAAGGTAGAATGGATTATTAGTCATAAAGATCAATGAAAAAGTATTTCAAAACATTTTAATGGTGTGCTACAATCATAGATCACTCTAAGAGAATGCTTCATGGGATTTAAAATCAAAATATGATCAAAACATTTTATAAATATAAGAAAGTTGTTCATCTTTGCATAAAATCATAGAATGCATAATAAATCATAATTATCGAAATTAATCATGTATAATCCAGTTTAAACCACTAAGTCAATCAATGAGCTCGAGGTCTCAAGGGCTTTTCAAGAGAAGGTCAAGAAACGTGTAAGAGTGGGATGTATATAGGGAATGTGGTGCTAGAATCCGGGAAAATGATCTTTACTTCACTTGCTTTGAACTTCAACATCTTCCACCAATAAGCTTTGCTTATTTACTTTTTACTTTACTTTTTGGGATGCATGGACAGAGGTGCACAATAACCGAAGCCTAGGAAATCAGCAATAATCAATTTCTCGTGATGCCTCAAACCCTTGATGCACATACCATGACCCGTTAGGAATATCGCTCAATCCGACTTTGGCAAAACACAAACACCCGGCTATGTGAATGGTGCCGAGTTACTCATCATCATGATTGACTTCCCCAAACCTATTTGTTTCTTTCTAACTTTCAGCCAACATCTCAACTTTTCTTTCACTTGCTTTTCACTTTTGCTTGCTTCCAAATTCTCGGATAGGTAAAGGGAGGCAAATATGTATATGAGGGGCTAAGCATGATCAAGAAGGAGAAGAGAATAGAATGAATTGCCTTGGTCTTTCCAGGAAGAAAGTGAGAGAACTCATAATATGGTGTCAACCTTCAAATCCAACATAATTTGGATAAAAACAAAGTATTAAACATGCCACAAATTTCAAACAAAACATTTAGCAACTTAAACATATTATAAAATCTTTCAAACATATAAATATTTCAAAACCAGTCAGCAAACAAAATCATCACTGAGGTCATATCCAGATAAGAAGCACAAAAATCGTTTCGAAATTCTTTTCAGTTAAACCACCTCGGTTGAGATGTTCTAAGTGAACCGAGGTGAAGTACCTCGTTTGGTCAGAATCACTTCGGTCGAGGTCATAAATTTTTTTTTCAAACCAGTTTTTGACGTTTTTCTCAATCAAATAACTTGTATGCATGCATGTAGTCTCAGATAAGCATATAGAGCATAATAAAACATAAATATCCAAATAGAGTCGAGTCATACATCCATAGTCAAATAACATATCCAAATACCCCATACTTGGGACACATTGTCCCAATGGGTCAAAATAAGTCTAAAGAAACAAAGTACTCACCGGACAAAGCTGAGCTGCATAATAAATAAAGAAAGAAAATCCTGCAAGCTCTCAATAATCCCGATCCGGTGGTGGTGGCACGTACGGGTGCTGAGATGGGTCGAAAGGATAGCCCATGACATGCTGAAACTGAATCTCAGCCATCGTGTGTTGGTAATGTAGTCTCTCCTGCATCTCTCTAATCTCCAGGGACAGGGCAGCGTAGGAATCTATCATCTGATCCGTCAGATCGTCGATCCGACGGTGAGCAACTGGATCCCTCTGCCTGCGTACCCTACGCCTAGCGGGACGTGCTGGTGCTGCAGCCGGTTCCTCCTCAGTCTCATCGTCATCTAAATTAATGACCGGCGCACTAGTCCCGGCCGTATCTGTTCCTGTATCCATGGGAGCACCACCATCCTCATCATCATCATCATCATCCTCCTCGGCCTCATCCTCCTCAGCTGGCCTCTGAGCTGCTGCTGCTGCCTCTCTAGCATCCTCCATCAGCGGAGTCCATGCAGTCTGCCAGTAATGCGGATCATACACGGAGAATTGAGCTGACCACCTAATACCCTGGGGTGCAGTCTGCTCCCAGGGCATCGCCACATATGGCGTAGTAAGACCACGAGGAACCAGTATCCTCCTGGTGATCATCTCCTGAAGCCCGAGCGTCTTGGCAACCGCCACCATAGTGCATGCACTCAGATCCAGATCCATGTAACTCGCTATATGAGTCACTATCCCTCCGCAGCAGATATCTCACTTGACCATTGCCTTTATCCTATGCAAATCCTCAGCCAGCATCATCCCAAAGTCCGGAACTCCTCCGGTCACCATGTAGTACAGACTCAGAAGCTCACCTTGTCTGATCTTTTGGGGCGTCTCAGTACGCGCCAGAAGAGTCTCACTAAAGATCCTGTGAGCTAGTCTAAAAGCAAGATGAAATATAATCTTCTCCCTGGAATCCCAGGCCTCCATCTGTCTACGTGCTCAACCACATGAGCGATCTATCCCCAAAACTCTCGAGCTACAGCTCGAGAAGGAAAATCAGCAACAGTAGGGATCGGGAAGCCAAAGATGTCCCGAGGGAACTAGATAATTCCGGTTCATCAACCGGTATTTGATGACGCGCTCGGTGGGCAAGTAGGTGACGGAGTTGACAAACTCTAGGGTCGGCTCTAAGTTGGCCGAAGCTCGGATCTCAGTGAACTGCTCCAGCCCCACAGCAGATATCATCCGCCTCAAATCCTCATCAACATAGAGGCAATCAAAAGCAGATATGTCCAGGAAATGTGGTGCAACCACTGGACGGGCCGCTATGCGGTCATAGTCAACCTGGTGACGCTCATGGATCACCGGTCTAGTACGGCGTGAAGAAGAAGAAGGAGAAGGAGAAGATCTGTCTCTCAACACTAACTGCTTGTCAGAACTTATCTCTGCAATCTGTCAGACCACCTCGGTCTCTCTGACAAGTCTCAATAACACCTCGGTCGAGGCGCACGCCGACTGGACCGAGGCGAGGCGCTGTTCGATTACAACTCTCAAAAATCTAGTTCTTTTCCCCCAAAATCACTACCAAAGGTTTCTATGGGGTACTTAATCCTTTTTCAGCAGAATGCAGGGGCAACCAAAGCCCAAATCAAAAGGAATAAGTGGAAGAAGAGGGAGTTAGGGTTTTCTCGAATTTTACCCCAGATTTGCTCGATTCAGTTCGTTTTTCTGCAGATTGGCGTTTGCAAATCGGTCCTCTACCCTTTCCTTGCAGTTTGGAGGCGAGAATCGTCGAAAACGAGCGAAGAACGAAGAGGCAAGGTGAATATTGCGCCGCGGTCGAGAAGAGGGTAAAGGAAGGAGAGTGAAATCTCATCCCCCTTTTATACCCTTTTCTGGAACTGCTGTCACCTCGGTCGAGATGGTCTCGACTGGACCGAGGTGGTATGGACCGAGGTGGATCTTCAGAAACCCTAGTCGTCTCGGTTGCTCAAGAATCATCTCGGTTGAGGTGCTGTGACAGCAACCGAGATGTGTCTCAGTCAAACTCCGTCTTCTCAAATTCTCGAACTTCTGTCCTTCCAGTTTTGCTCCTGGGTTGTATTCCTTCCTTAGATGTCACCTGTTGTCTAGGACGCCAAAAACAAAACAAAGCAAAGCAAAAGCAAACTATCTAAAGCTAGACTAAAAAAAGGGAAAAGAAAGCAATACCTTGGGTTGCCTCCCAAGCAGCGCTTGATTTAAGGTCGCTAGCTGGACCGTACGGCATCTCTCAAACAAGGTATAGTGGTGCAACCTCTTCAACCGGAACTTCCGGTTTGTATTTCTTAAGTCTATGACCATTGACCTTGAAGCTTCCACTTGTTTCTCCCCAAATCTCAACTGCACCATAAGGGAAAACATGTTTCACAACGTAAGGTCCTGTCCATCTAGATTTCAACTTACCTGGAAAGAGGCGGAGGCGGGAGTTGAAGAGTAGAACTAAGTCTCCTTCCTTAAGCTCCTTAGGAATGATACACTTGTCATGCCATTTCTTCGTCCTTTCTTTATAGATCTTGGCATTCTCATAAGCGTTCAAACGCAGCTCCTCCAGCTCATTGATATCCAATAGCCACTTCTCACCGGCTTCCTTGATGTCGAAGTTCAACCATTTGATTGCCCAATACGCTTTGTGTTCTAACTCAACGGGCAAATGACAAGACTTCCCATATTCCAAATTATAAGAGGTGGTACCAATGGGAGTCTTGAATGCGGTCCTGTAAGCCCAAAGAGCGTCGTCCAACTTCATGGACCAATCTTTCCTAGTTCTAGAGACAGTCTTCTCCAAGATTGCTTTAATTTCTCTATTTGAGATCTCGACCTGTCCACTAGTTTGAGGGTGATAAGGGGTTGCTACCTTATGGGTTACCCCATACTCGATAGAAGTGCCTTAAACTTCCGGTTGATGAAATGCGTCCCTCCATCGTTGATGATGATGCGTGGAGTCCCAAAACATGGAAAGATAGTCTTGTTAAAGAACTTCACAACCACCATTGCGTCATTAGTGGAAGAAGCAATGACTTCAACCCATCTAGAGACGTAGTCAACTGTTAGAAGAATGTAGAGGTTTCCTCGGATGATGGGAAAGGTCCCATGAAATCCACTCCCCATACATCAAAGATTTTTTACCTCTTGTATGTTATTGAGTGGCATCTCATTCCTTCTAGATAAGTTCCCTATTCTTTGGTATGCATCACAAGAGACATCAAACGTTTGCACATCCTTAAATAATGTGGGCCAAAAGAAACCGGAACGTAATACCTTAGCGCATGTCTTGTTGGCGCTAGCATGCCCTCCACAAGGGAGTGAGTGACAATGCCGTATGACGCTATTAACTTCATCTTCCGGAATGCATCTTCGAAGCATCCCATCCGGCCCTCGCTTGTATAGCAGCGGTTCATCCCAGTAGTAATGGCGTACATCCTTGAAGAATTTCTTCCTTTGAGCGTACGTCAATCCGGGTGGTATTTCATGGCAAACAAGATAATTAACAATATCAGCATACCAAGGTCCTTTATTATCAGAAATTTGGTGGAGAGAATGTTCCACCAACTGAGGATGAATGTCAGAGAAGGGAGTAAGAAGTTTGTTATTTTCAGTAGTCTCAGTTGACACCATCTCGCTATCGACCTCGGTCGAGGTCCAAAGAGGTTGACCGAGATGTTCTTCGGTCACCTCGCTTGGTCCAGAAAGTGCCTCGGTCGAGGTACTGCAACTGGAACCGAAACTGGAGATCTTCTTCTCCTGGATTAGTCTTTTAGTTTTAGCTCTTGGATCTTCTTCCAGTGCCTTTAAGCTCCATATATCTGCATCACAAGAAGCATCTATACCTTCCTCCATTAAGCTAAAGCTAATAACTTTTTCAAGTGGATCTTTAATAAGGATAGAGCTCACCAATTCTCTTGATTCTTCTTCATCATAGATGTTGAAGATATCATCTCCTAGCTGCTCTCCCTTCATTGCCGCAAGTAATGCAAACTCCACTTCATCTCCGGCAATGTTGAATTTTAACTTGGCGTTCTTACAATCCACATTGCAACCCGAAGTTGCTAGAAATGGTCTCCCGAGAATGATAGGAACGGGATAATCTGCGGGAATATCAAGTTCAACAAAGTCTATAGGTAAATAAAAGTTACCCAACTTAACCGGAACGTCTTCCAAAATGCCCACGGGATGGGTAATGGAGCGGTCCGCCATGTATAACCGTATCTTCACCGGCTTGGGCTCTCCAAGTCCGATCTTAACACATAGCTCCAGCGGGATGATGCTCACGCTGGCTCCTAGATCACATAAGGCTTCACAAGTGACATCCCCAACTTGAATGGGAATGCAAAATGAGCCGGGATCTCTTAATTTGGGTGGCATCTTCTCCTTCATTATTTGAATAAGCTCCGAGGATTTAGATGTCATCCTTACTTCACCAAAGTCTTCCAACTTCCTCTTCCTTGATAGAATCTCTTTCAAGAACTTCCCATAGGCGGGCATCCCTAGAATAGCATCAAGGAAATGGATATTAATTTGTAGTTTATTCATCAAGTCAAGGAACTTACCAAAATGCTTGTCTAGATGTGCTCTGGCCCTTGACTGGGGGAATGGAAGTGGTGGTTTATATGCAGGAGGTGGAATATAAACATCAGTTTTCTCCTCCGCTTTCTGTGGCTCCACCTCGGTTGACATCTCGGAAGTGTTCTTCGACTGTACCTGGACCGAGGTGGTCTTCGTCTGTACTGGCATCGACCGAGGCACTGGATCTGCAGTCTTCAGTCCACTCCTCGTCGTTATTGCCACAATCTGTCCCATAGGGTTGCTTTCCGTCCTTGCTGGAAGCTTCCCTGGATCTCTTGGCGCTTCATTCGCTTTGCTAAAGAATTGTTGTTCTAAGGCTTTTTGTGCCTTCGAAAATGAAGTCATGGACGTCTCCATAGAGTTGAGCTTGATCAAAATGGCCTCCAGCACCGCATCCTTCTTTTCCGGCTGGGACGAACTTGATCCTTGCCCCTGGCTCTTCAATGGAGTAGAAGAAGAACAAGAGAGGAAAATATTAGAGGAGTCATTCGAATTGGAGTTAGAGTAAGGGTTACCCGAATTTTGGTTGTTTGCCCTCCAATTATTGCTGTTGGATCCTCTATTGTTGTTGTAGTTGTTGTTCCGGGAACCGTTGTTGTTGTTCCGGTAACCATTGTTGTTCCTTGATCCTTGATCTTCCTTCTTGGTTTGAGCAACTAAGAGTTCCTTCAATTGTTTCACGTCATTATTCAAAGAAGTGAGTTGATCATTGTTAGGTGGAGCATCTTGAAAGTTGACTCTTTTAACTCCACCTTCAGCTCCTTGGTGGGAGTATTTCTCCATGTGCAAAACTTGCTTCTCTATGAACTCCCAAGCTTCGTCAATTGGCATGTCCATGAAAGTGCCGGCAAATAGTAGTTGAAGGTTGAACTGGGTGTTTCTGTCCAGTCCCTTGAAGTATATCTCCAACAACTCTATCTTTGGAATCCCATGATGTGGGCAATCCAAAAGAATGTCTTTAAATCTCTCCCATGACTTGGACAAGCTTTCCTTGTCTTTCATGATGAATGCATTAATCTTCCCTCTCATTTCAGCGGTTTTAGAGGGGGGAAAGAATTTAGTCAAGAATTCCGTCGTCATCTCCTCCCAAGTATTGATTTTTCCTGGAGGAAGAGATTGATACCAAGTAAGAGCTCTATCTTTCAAAGAAAAGTAGAAAGGCCTTAGCTTGTAGTTGTTGTTTTCTATTCTTGAAGGTCTTAAGGTCTCCATCAAGATCTCATAGTTTTGCAGATGTTGATGTGGAGATTCCCTCTCTAGCCCTCCAAACTTGCATTGGCGAATCATGGAAAGAACTTGCGGTCGAAGCTCATAATCATGGTCCGTTGGATCACCTAGGTTGACTCCTGGACGCCTCACTTATTGATTAGGGTCCATCCTCTGCCCTAGGGTTTGTGGAATACCTGCAAAAAGAACATCTCGGACTGGAATCCGAGGTGGAAGTATCTCGTCCGGGGCAACAGGTACTGGATTCTGCCTCGGTCGAGGATCTGGGTTCGGTCGAGGTAGATACTGGTCTCGTAAAGCCGCCATATCTGCTTCGATCGCCTCAGTCCTTGTGCGAGTTTCTTCCCTTTCCAGCCTCAACTCTTCCTTGTTGAGGCGTAGTTGTTCTAACGCCTCCTTCAATTCGGCCTCAAGATCGCGATTGTCTTGGTTGGCCATCTTCGCTTCTTTCAAGCGTCTTTTGTATGTCTTTTCTGGTTCGGGATCGTAGGGAACGATTTCCTTCCCAGCGCGGGTTCTTCGCATAAACCTAAGAAACAGAACCTGCGAAAGTCACTCAAGTAGAGTGGTTAGTAAAAACAGGGACAAGCGCCCCGAAAGCAAACCGCAACCGGCTCGGTCTAGACCAAGTCCCCGGCAATGGCGCCAAAAACTTGTTCGCTCCAAACGGTGTGTGCAAGCTTTAAATTTATAACCCTAGATGTAAGCTTAAAACAAGGATGCGAACCCGCAGTGTACGGGTCAATCGTAGTAAAAAGCAAGAAATTCCAGGGGTCGATCACAGGGACTTAGTGAAACAAAGCAGGTATAGGTTGTCAATGCAACTACTAACCACAAAAGCGATTAAAGCAATCAAAGATGATAAAAAGTCAATTAAGGAAATATGCAATTCTAGGGATTAAAGCATCTAGTTGTGGTTCCAACTCAAGATCTAAAGATAAGCGGACAAAGTTGAGATTTTGCAAAGGAAAGGTGTTTCTAAAGTGGAATAGATCACCGGGTAAGTGTCACTACTCACTAATCCCAAACCGTAACTCCTATTACCGGGTAAGTCTCAAGGAATTAAGGAAAAGAACTATAACCTCAAACTAACACACCAACTAAGGGAATATAATCAACCTTTATCGGGTAAGTCTCAGGCTAACTCACAAAGATGGAATGAAAGCACACTCAAACCCCAATAAAGGATAAACCTTTATTACCTATACTTATGATCTTTGGTAAACAAACAAAGGAATTACCGGGTAAGTCTCATCCTAGGCTTGCATTGAACCAGGAAAGGTGTAATAAGAATAGGGTTTGGCAAACTCTAACACTTAATTCTCAGTTTCATATCAGAAAGGTCACCTCGGTCAGAAGAATTCCACCCCGGCCGAGATGTTCATCGACTGAGCGAGATGTTCTAGGGTTAAGGATAAAGACTCGAACTTTCAGGGTCCTACTGGGATTAAGATTATTCTATCATTGTTTTTCCCACAACCTTCAACCAATCACCCTAGAATCGCACAAAGAAATTAGCCAATCATCATCATGAATGCAATAATCATATATAAGGGAAGAAAGTGAATAATTGAACAAGAAAACCTTAAGAGAAAGACTCCAAGAACTGAATTAATTATCAAACAAACAAGCGTTCCTTGGATCACAATCCAACAAGACAATCAACAAAAAAGGGAATCTAAGAAAGTCTTACAAAAACCCTTCACAAAAGCTATAAAAGCTATCAACTTCCTTCCTTCAATCTTCCTTCAACGTTCAAAAAGGTTCTTCAAATCTCCCAGCAGTAGTGGGATGCTCTAAGCACTATTCTTCAGCCCTAAGCGCCCTCTTTATTTGTGGAAAATCCAACCCTTTTTATAGGAAAATTCCCTCCAAAGATAAGATATCTTATAAAGATCTTTTCCCATAAAAATAGGTAAAATATATGGTCTATATTATCTTCTTCCTTCCAGGAATCCAACCTAAAAATATAAGATCCTCTTTCCAAAAATATAGACTATAATTCATGCTATCAGTCACCCCATACTTAGCTAGTAGAGCTTCGAATCGTCGGGCAATGAAGTGTGAACCTCCGTCACTAATGATGGTCCGTGGTGTCCCAACCCTTGGGAATATAGTTCTATTAAAGAACTTAACAACAACCATGTCATCATTAGTTGTAGAGGCAATAACTTCAACCCATCTCGAAACATAATCTACAGCTAGAAGTATGTATTGGTTTCCACAAGATGACTGGAATGGTCCCATGAAGTCTACTCCCAAATGATAACACGATTTATTGCTTAGTTTTAGGTAATCATTTAGATAGATTCCTCACTCATTCATGCATGGTTTAGCACTAGGTCACGACGTTTGCACTCAATTCACGTACTTTGTCGAGATAGACGTCTACACGGACTTGTGCGTTGCTTTGTAGGTATTTCGGGAGATTTAGGAGCTAAAACGATACGTTTGAGGATCGTTCATCTAGATGACGCACCCTCGGACTCATTAGGACACAAGCTAAAGGCTAAGGAGGACTCATGGAACCTTGCCAACACAAGCCATGCACCAAATCACAGCTTAATGATTCAAGACGAAGTTTCTGGAGCAAATCACGGTTCACTGGCACATTCCACGGCCGTGATTCTACCCGTGATTTTTTCCAGATTCTTGTGACAGCTGTGCCACGACTCTCATGGCCAGCTCATGCAAAATTTGTTATAAAAATGTCCTTCATAGGCTGAGAAGAGCATCTGGGAGCAGCTCTCCATTATCCATTATCCTCTAACAAAAATATTCTCTAAACAAGAAGTCTTTCTAGGAAGGAAAGTGTCAAGAAGGAAGAAGAAGAGCTCCATTGAAGAGGAGAAGAAGAACACACACCATTACCACACCTGGATAGTTTTTGTAGTGAAGAATTCCGGATTCTATTTCTAGAGTTGTATGAACCATTTGAACCTTCTTTAAGAAGGATTGTGAGTTACTCTAATTCTATTTTCAGCTTGGTTTTGTTTTAGTTCACTTGTTCATCTCTTTCCCTTCATCATCTTGCAAATGGATGTCATGATTTTATGTTTGCTTGTTTCGATTTCTATTATGAACGTTGTAGGCTAAATAGATGTGGTTCTAGGGTAAGGAAAGGATGGTTATGGCTAGGGCTATGATAGGACGGACTTAGATTTACCTTTGGATGACTTGTGAGGACGAACATAGCTGCTGTTAGGAATCACGGGTAGTTCTAGCCGAACCACGGCCGTGGATGTGTAGAACAACCCGTGTTTTCTCCTGGTTCGATGAATCTAGCTTTAAATTGTTAGAATGTTGAAATCCTAGGTGTTTGTTGAGTTAATCTAGCCTAGGGAGACCTAGTGTTAGCTACTAAGTGTTAGAAAAGACCTACCCGGTGATTCTTACCCTTAGATTTCGAAGATTACAAACCCTAGGTAGTGGTGAGCCTCACAAACCGCCATTGGACTAAGTGTGCTAGGATAGTTGTTCAGAACTTCCCTTTCCGAGACTTACCCGGTAAGGTTAGGTTAGACCTCTAGGCAACAATCCGGTTTGTATAGAATTCCAATCCTTAGGTTCTTAGAGACTTACCCGGTAATGAGACCCTAGGAATGGATTAGTGGATCATGAGACTTACCCGGTGATTGATCCCACTCTAGAAACACTTACTCCCGACATATTATAGATCATCTAAGGATTGATTAGATAGCTTGAGTCCTATGCCATAATCGGAATTTCCAATCCCTAGAATCCGCTTCTCTCTTTTGATTCATATCTCGTGTTTAGCTTGTTTCTTTGTTTTGATTCGTTAGCTTAGTTGATTGCTTACTTTTACATGAATTGTGATCCTTGATTGATCACCTAAAAACCAACCAAAAACAATTGAGATTTTCATTTCTTTATTTCTTTCTTTCCTTAAACTAGATCTTCACTAAACTCAATCATAAACCGAATCAATCTCACCTTAGTCTTTGTGTTCGACCTCGGAATACTATCCCTACTACAAACGTCCCGTACACTGCGGGTTTCGCTAGGTAGTTTAGGATTTAGTTCGAGTTATAAATGTAAAGTTTTTTGTGCTACATCCTAGCGTGAACAAGTTTTTGGCGCCGTTGCCGGGGACTAGGTCTAGATTGAGTCTATTTTGTGATTGTTTATTAGTGTAGATCTTTCTTGTTGCTTTTGATCTCTTTTTGGTTTGTGTCTTTGCTTTTCAGGACATCTTTTACTCTTAGGTGTATGCGAAGATCTCGTGGAAAGGATTTAGCTCCATTCGATCCCGAACCGGAGAAAACCCTTAGATCTAGATCCAAGAGCATTAGAAAGGGAAATGAGATGGCCGGAAGAGATCTCCAAGATGAGTTGGATGAAGCTTTAGAGCAAATTAGGATAAGGGATGAAGCTTTGGAGAATGAGAGGAGACTTGCCAAAGAGAGGCAAGAGGCAACTAGGAGGGAGATTGAGGAGATTAGGCAAGCTCTTGTGCAAAGAGAGCTTAACCGTCAACAACCCCCTCCACCTCCACCACAACCGCAGCCGGCGGTCAACATTAGGGTTGTGCCCATTGCTATGGATGAGCCACAAACGTTGGGGCAACGTATGGATCCGGCACAAAGAGCACACTGTCCGGGTGTGAACTTAGGAGATCCCGCATCCCATGATTACGAGCTTCGCCCTCAAGTTCTACAAATGATCCGGCATAATCAATTTGGAGGGATGGAAGGAGAGTCTCCTCATCAACATTTGATGAATTATTAGATCTTGATTGAGACTCTTAGACCACCAAGATTGGAGAGCAACAACCATAAGCTTAGGGCTTTTTCCTTCTCTCTTAAGGATAAAGCCTTAGCTTGGTATCAATCTATTCCACAAGGGCGAGTTGGTACTTGGGAGGAGATGACAACCGAGTTTTTGACTAAGTTCTTCCCACCTTCCAAGACTACCGAATTAAGAGGGAAGATCAATGCCTTCGTGATGAAGGATAGAGAGAGCTTGTTCAAGTCTTGGGAAAGGTTCAAAGATCTTCTCCTTGATTGTCCACACCATGGCATACCGAAAATTGAGCTATTGGAGATCTACTTCAAAGGACTTGATGAAGATAGCCAATTCAAGCTCCAATCTCTTTCCGGTGGGAATTTTATGGAGAAGCATGTAGATGAAGCTTGGGAGTTTGTGGAGAAGCAAGCTCTAGTGATTGAGAAATACTCCCATAGGAAGAGTGAAGGGAGAAAGGCGGGAGCTTATGAGGTGAGTGAAGTCACCATGAGCAATTTCAAGCTTGACGCCATCAACAATGAATTGAAGTCCTTGAGGGAGTTGTGTGCTACAACTTTGAAGAACCAAGCAACTCCTCAAGTACTTCCACAAGCCAATTTGTCTTCCAAGGAGGAGGATGTGAATTACATGGGAAGGGGCAACTTCAACAATTATCAAGGCCCAAGGAATTTCAACAACAACCGGCAATTCAACAATTACCGGCCCAACCACAACCATCCCGGATTTCCTTACTCTAACCCGGATGGAGCCTTGAACCCTCCCGCTTCCTCAAGCACAACTCCACCACCAAGAGCTTCACAAGAACCTCCACCCGGATTTACTCAACCTCCAAAGGATAGAACCGAAATAATGTTTGAGCAATTGCTTGGAAGGTTGAGTGGTCTTGAGAGCACGGTGACTTCAATTTCTAAAGCTCAAAAGGTTTTGGAAGCGCAAGTGTTCCAAAAGGCGGGTGAAGCCCATAGAGATCCACGAAAGCTTCCCGGGAGAACCGAAGACAACCCAAGAGGCCAAGTGTTGGCTATCACAACGAGGAGTGGGTTGAGTATGAAGGATCCTTTGCCCAAGGACAATGCTAACGGAGAGCAAGTAGTGGTAGAAGAAGGAAAGTTGCAAGAAAATGGAGGCAAGGGCAAGAATGTAGAGCCAACCTATGTGGCACCGCCTCCATACAAGCCACCACTACCGTTCCCACAATCACGAGCGAGAGCTCGTCTAGACAATCATTTTGGTAAGTTCCTTGAACTAATGTCCAAATTACATATTAACATTCCGTTCATGAATGCCATTTTAGGAATGCCGACATATGGCAAGTTCTTAAAGGAGATACTCTCCAACAAAAGGAAGTTGGAGGAGTATGTGGAGATAAGGATGACCAAGAGATCCTTGGAGTTGATCCAAACAATGAAAGAGGAGATGCCTCCCAAGCTAAGAGATCCGGGTTCTTTTTGTGTCCCAATTGAAGTAGGAGATGTGAAGTATGAAGCCCTTTGCGATCTTGGGGCAAGTGTAAGCATCATACCGCTTGCACTTTGCAACAAGGTTGGGCTAGGAGAGCCAAAACCGGTCAAGATGACCCTCTATATGGCGGACCGTTCTATCACTCATCCGGTTGGGATCTTGGAGGACATTCCGGTGCAGCTAGGAGGATTCTATGTGCCAATTGATTTTGTAGTCTTGGACATTCCGGCGGACTATCCGGTTCCCATCATCTTGGGAAGGCCTTTCCTAGCCACCTCCGGATGCCTAGTGGATTGCAAGAATGGGACTCTCTCCTTCAACATTGGAGAGGAGAACATCAAGTTCAAGTTGTCCACAATGATGAAAGGGCCGACCCTTGATGAGGATGTCTTCAACATAGTCGAGCAAGAGGAATGTAGAGAAGTTGTGAGCTCGATCTTGATCAAGGATCCCTTGGAGAAGGTTCTTACCTTAAGTATGATGGAGGAAGGTGTTGAGAAGGATTGCAATGAAGAGGTCAAGGCCTTGGAAGCATTAGAAGAGGAGCCAAGAGTTAGATTTGAAGGCCACGAAGAGGTGTTGAACAGCTGTAAGTTCCACGGTCGAGATTTATGTTCCACGGCCGTCAAACTCTCTGGACAACTCCGGGAAGCAGGCTTGGCAAGAACCACGGCCGTGGAAGTTGAGCAAACCGTGTTTCCAGCCGTGGTTTTCCCTGGACAAGTCCTTGATGATGGTCAAGCTTCTAGGAGCCATGGGGAGTCTTCATTTGCTTTGGATTCATCTCATCCAACCTTATTTGGATCGTCTCCAACCGATAAAGGTCCTCCTAAACTTGAACTTAAACCCCTCCCCTCTCACTTAAAGTATGCTTTCCTTGGTGATAATTCTACATATCCGGTAATTGTGAATGCATGCTTGAGTGATGATGAACTTGCTAGGTTGTTGCATGAACTAAGATTGCATAGGAAAGCCATTGGCTATACTATTGATGATTTGGTTGGTATTAAGCCTTCTTTGTGCATGCATAAGATAATGATGGAAGATAACCACAAACCCTGTATTGAACATCAAAGGAGATTGAATCCTATAATGAATGAGGTAGTCAAAAAGGAAATCATTAAGTTGCTAGATGCGGGAATTATCCACCCTATCTCGGATAGTAAGTGGGTTAGTCCCGTTCATGTAGTTCCTAAGAAGGGTGGGATGACCGTAGTGACTAATGTGAACAATGAACTAATCCCGACTAGGACGGTTACGGGGTGGAGGATGTGCATTGATTATAGGAAGTTGAACATGGCCTCTAGGAAAGATCACTTCCCTCTCCCCTTCATTGACCAAATACTAGAAAGGTTGGCTCAACACTCTCATTTTTGCTATCTAGATGGCTATAGTGGATTCTTCCAAATCCCTATCCACCCCGATGACCAAGAGAAAACAACCTTTACATGTCCATGGGGTACTTTTGCATATAGGAGAATGCCATTTGGGTTGTGTAATGCACCCGCCACCTTCCAAAGGTGTATGATGGCTATCTTTTCGGAATACATAGAAAATATCATGGAAGTGTTTATGGATGATTTCTCTGTTTATGGTTCTTCCTTTGATAATTGCTTGGCTAACTTGTCATTAGTATTGCAAAGATGTGAGGAGACAAATCTTGTCTTGAATTGGGAAAAATGCCACTTCATGGTAAGTGAAGGCATTGTGTTAGGACACTTGGTGTCTAACCGCGGCATTGAGGTTGATAGAGCCAAGATTGAAACTATAGAGAAGTTGCCACCACCTACCTCGGTGAAAGGGGTAAGGAGTTTCTTAGGGCATGCCGGTTTTTACCGGAGGTTCATTCAAGATTTCTCTAAAATTTCTAAGCCTCTCACTAACCTACTAATGAAGGATGTTGATTTTGTCTTCTCCAAAGATTGTCTTGAGGCTTTTTGTAGGTTGAAGAACGCATTGATCTCCGTACCTATCATGCAACCTCCGGATTGGAGTTTACCGTTTGAGATCATGTGTGATGCAAGCGATGTAGCCGTTGGGGCTGTTTTGGGGCAAAGAAAAGATGGGCGTACTCATGCTATTTATTATGATAGCAAGACGCTAGATGATGCCCAACTCAATTATGCTACCACTGAGAAGGAGTTGCTAGCGGTTGTGTATGCATTTGAGAAGTTCCGCTCATATCTTGTTGGAGCGAAGGTCATAGTCTATACGGATCATGCTGCGATCCGTTATCTACTTACCAAGAAGGATGCCAAGCCTAGGTTAATTCGGTGGATCCTTCTTCTTCAAGAGTTTGATTTGGAAATCCGGGACAAGAAGGGATCCGAGAACTCCGTGGCGGATCACCTTAGTAGACTCCCACCATTGGAGCTTGAAAGAGATGACATCCCTATTGATGATTCATTCCGGGATGAGCAATTGCAAATGGTGGAAGAATGCTTGTTCCAAGTGTCTAGAGGAAGTGAGCCATGGTATGCCGACATTGTGAACTACTTGGTGTGTGAGGAAGTGCCTCCCGGTTTGACATATGCACAAAGGAAGAAGTTGTTCAACGATGTGAGGCACTACTATTGGAGTGAACCACTTCTTTTCAAGAGAGGGCCGGATGGAATGTTTAGAAGATGCATACCGGAAGATGAAGTGGAGAGTGTGATCCGGCATTGTCACTCCTTACCATGTGGAGGCCATGCTAGCTCACACAAAACGTGTGCAAAGGTATTGCAATCCGGTTTTTATTGGCCTAACTTGTTTAGAGATGTGCAAGGTTTTGTAGCGGCATGTGATGCTTGCCAAAGGAGGGGCAACATCTCAAGGAGGAATGAAATGCCCTTGAACAACATCCAAGAAGTTGAACTATTTGATGTGTGGGGTGTGGACTTCATGGGACCATTCCCTTCTTCATGTGGCAATCTCTACATCCTATTGGCGGTGGACTATGTGTCGAGATGGGTGGAGGCAATCGCCTCTCCTACAAATGACGCCAAAGTGGTGGTGCGGTTCTTCAACCGAGTGATCTTCCCTAGGTTTGGTACGCCAAGGGTGATCATTAGTGATGGAGGGAAGCACTTCACAAATAGGAACTTTGGAGCGCTTTTGGCTAAGTATGGGGTGACTCATAAGGTGGCAACACCCTACCATCCCCAAACTAGTGGCCAAGTGGAGATCTCCAACCGGGAGATCAAGGCCATTCTTGAGAAGACGGTCTCTAGGACGAGAAAAGATTGGGCTATGAAGCTCAATGATGCCTTATGGGCATATAGAACCGCCTTCAAGACACCGATTGACACCACTCCTTACAAGTTGGTCTATGGCAAGTCTTGCCACCTTCCGGTAGAGATGGAGCATAGAGCTTATTGGGCCATTAAGTGGCTAAATTTTGATCTCAAAGAGGCGGGAGAAAAGAGATTGCTTGAATTGAATGCCCTCGAGGAAATCCGGTTGGATGCTTATGAGAATGCCCGGATTTACAAGGAGAGAACCAAAAGGTGGCATGACAAGAGGATCATCCCCAAGGAGTTGAGTGAAGGAGATTATGTCCTTCTCTTCAACTCAAGACTAAGGCTCTTTCCCGGAAAGCTCAAATCAAGATGGACCGGGCCATATGTGGTGAAGAAGATCTTTCCCCATGGAGCTATTGAGATAGGTGGGGAACATTGTGGGAACTTTAAGGTGAACGAGCACCGGTTGAAGAAGTATATCCCGGGAGCTCCGGTGGATATGATTGCCCCACATCACCTAGAGTGAGACATCCCGAGCTTGGTCAAGCTAATGACCTTAAAGAAGCACTTGGTGGGAGGCAACCCATTGGTAACGTTTTCTTTTCTTGTTTTGCTTTTGTTCTAGATTTTTCTATCTTTGTGTGTGTTTTGTCTACTTTGTGTGTGTGCTAGAACATTAGTGGCATTGGAAGCCTTGCTTGACAAAGGAATGATGATGATGAACCCCTCATCAATTATGGGTGGAGCGGACGTGGAACTTGGACGGCTAGCGGTGCCTAGCGCGGGTCCCGACGCCTTGATGAACACTTAGAGCTCTCTACCATTCTTGATAAGATCATCCAACATCAATTCACTTGAGAAATCCCAAATACCATAGCAAACTATTTTTACATTGTGAGAACCTTCTTTCACTTCTCTTTACTTCATTTACACATTGGGGACAATGTGTTTCTAAGTATGGGGTGGGGTTTGCATGATCTTTTGCATGATTAGCATCTAGGATAGTTTGATATTATCACATGTCTTGCATTGCACATACTCATTTCGAAAATACCATAAAAATTAGAAAATTTTAAAAAAATTTTGTGCTTTCTAGGCTTGGATATGATCCTAATGATGAATCTTGTCTTGTGAATTGGCTATGGATGGCCTCATGTGTTAGGATTGATGAATGCATATGTGGACTTGAAGTACTTCTCTTGAAAATCTATGAATGATTTGTGATCATGATGTTTGCCTAGAAATGATTGAATATTGAAGATCGAAATTACATGATAGTTCTTGCATACCATCTAGGAATGAATGAGGCAATTCATTTTCTCTACTTCTCATCTTGATCATGATTGTTTGAGCACCTCAATTGAGATTAATTTGACCTCTTTGACCCATCCGGGAATAGGAGCATGTTAGTGTGAATGATGTATTTGAAAAGCAAGTGTGGGGTGAAGTTATTGATGAAAAGAATATCATGAATGAAGTGCTGAAATTGTTGTGAAAGTGTAGCCAAAAATATAGGTTTGGGGACATTGGTTTAGATGACAAGTAACTCGGTACACTTCACATAATCGGGTGTTGGTGCCTTGCCAAAGTCAAATAAACCAATAGTCCTAACGAGCTTTGGTATGTGTGCCCGGTGTGGATGCACCTCGAAAAATAGAAAAAGCCCGAGGATGGCTAATCACCAAGGTTTCGGCTTTTGTACACCAATGCCATTATCTCAAAAATAATTCAAAGCAAAAGAAAAGAAAGAAAAGATAGAGGAAAATATACACTTGAGGGAAGTTGATCGAGGACAAGATTGTGGAGTTAGTTCCGTTCCCGGATTAGCATCACATAACCTAGAAATCCCCACCCAATCACTACATTTCTTGGCCCTTTTATTTCACAAGACCTCATGATCTATTTGCATGTTTGTAAGACTTAGTGATTTAGATTGGATGTACTCTTGATCTTCTTGACTCCTTCATCTTTACATTTCATGCATACTTTTGAGTTAAGTACAATTGTCTTTCCATGTCTTCATTTGTTTGATGCATGATTGCTTATCCTTTGCCATGAAACATGACTTTGAAGGTGATCCAATAATAGAAGCACAAACCCAAAAAGATTTTGCCATTTTTCTGCATACATAAATCATGTCACCTTTTAGTCTATAGTTGGGAATTTGCTCGGGGACGAGCAAACCTTAAGTATGGGGTATTTTGATAACACGATTTATTGCTTAGTTTTAGGTAATCATTTAGATAGATTCCTCACTCATTCATGCATGGTTTAGCACTAGTTCACGACGTTTGCACTCAATTCACGTACTTTGTCGAGATAGACGTCTACACGGACTTGTGCGTTGCTTTGTAGGTATTTCGGGAGATTTAGGAGCTAAAACGATACGTTTGAGGATCGTTCATCTAGATGACGCACCCTCGGACTCATTAGGACACAAGCTAAAGGATAAGGAGGACTCATGGAACCTTGCCAACACAAGCCATGCACCAAATCACAGCTTAATGATTCAAGACGAAGTTTCTGGAGCAAATCACGGTTCACTGGCACATTCCACGGCCGTGATTCTACCCGTGATTTTTGCCAGATTCTTGTGACAGTTGTGCCACGACTCTCATGGCCAGCTCATGCAAAATTTGTTATAAAAGTGGTCCTTCATAGGTTGAGAAGAGCATCTGGGAGCAGCTCTCCATTATCCATTATCCTCTAACAAAAATATTTTCTAAACAAGAAGTCTTTCTAGGAAGGAAAGTGTCAAGAAGGAAGAAGAAGAGCTCCATTGAAGAGGAGAAGAAGAACACACACCATTACCACACCTGGATAGTTTTTGTAGTGAAGAATTCCGGATTCTATTTCTAGAGTTGTATGAACCATTTGAACCTTCTTTAAGAAGGATTGTGAGTTACTCTAATTCTATTTTCAGCTTGGTTTTGTTTTAGTTCATTTGTTCATCTCTTTCCCCTCATCATCTTGCAAATGGATGTCATGATTTTATGTTTGCTTGTTTCGATTTCTATTATGAACGTTGTAGACTAAATAGATGTGGTTCTAGGGTAAGGAAATGATGGTTATGGCTAGGGCTATGATAGGACGGACTTAGATTTACCTTTGGATGACTTGTGAGGACGAACATAGCTGCTGTTAGGAATCACGGATAGTTCTAGCCGAACCACGGCCGTGGATGTGTAGAACAACCCGTGTTTTCTCCTGGTTCGATGAATCTAGCTTTAAATTGTTAGAATGTTGAAATCCTAGGTGTTTGTTGAGTTAATCTAGCCTAGGGAGACCTAGTGTTAGCTACTAAGTGTTAGAAGAGACCTACCCGGTGATTCTTACCCTTAGATTTCGAAGATTACAAACCCTAGGTAGTGGTGAGCCTCACAAACCGCCATTGGACTAAGTGTGCTAGGATAGTTGTTCAGAACTTCCCTTTCCGAGACTTACCCGGTAAGGTTAGGTTAGACCTCTAGGCAACAATCCGGTTTGTGTAGAATTCCAATCCTTAGGTTCTTAGAGACTTACCCGGTAATGAGACCCTAGGAATGGATTAGTGGATCATGAGACTTACCCGGTGATTGATCCCACTCTAGAAACACTTACTCCCGACATATTATAGATCATCTAATGATTGATTAGATAGCTTGAGTCCTATGCCATAATCGGAATTTCCAATCCCTAGAATCCGCTTCTCTCTTTTGATTCATATCTCGTGTTTAGCTTGTTTCTTTGTTTTGATTCGTTAGCTTAGTTGATTGCTTACTTTTACATGAATTGTGATCCTTGATTGATCACCTAAAAACCAACCAAATTCAATTGAGATTTTCATTTCTTTATTTCTTTCTTTCCTTAAACTAGATCTTCACTAAACTCAATCATAAACCGAATCAATCTCACCTTAGTCTTTGTGTTCGACCTCGGAATACTATCCCTACTACAAACGTCCCGTACACTGCGGGTTTCGCTAGGTAGTTTAGGATTTAGTTCGAGTTATAAATGTAAAGCTTTTTGTGCTACATCCTAGCGTGAACACCAAACGTCAAAGATTTCCACCTCCTGAATGTTGTTGAGGGGCATCTCGTTTCTCCTAGAGATATTTCTTGTTCTTTGACAAGCATCGCAACAAGAAACAAAGGTTTGCACATCCTTAAATAAATTAGGCCAAAAGAATCTAGATTGCAATACCTTAGCGCTAGTTTTATTGGAACTAGCGTGTCCTCCACAAGGTAGTGAATGACAATGACAAATGACACTTTGCATTTCGTCTTCCGGCACACATCTCTTAATGATGCTGTCGGGACCTCTCTTGAAGAGTAGAGGTTCATTCCAAAAGTATTGCCGGACATCCCTAAAGAACTTCTTCTTTTGTGCGTAGGATAATCCGGGAGGTATTTCCTAAAAGACCAAGTAATTTACAAAATCAGCAAACCAAGGTTTGTTACCTCTAGATATCTTGTTGAGGCACTCCTCTATGATGTGTAAGTGCTCATCCGGGAAGGAGTCATCTATAGGTAGATCATCTTCTTCAATGTGTGGTAGACGACTCAAATGATCCGCAACAGAATTTTCCGAGCCTTTCTTGTCGCTGATCTCTAGATCGAATTCTTGTAGGAGAAGAATCCATCTAATCAGTCTTGGTTTCGTGTCCTTCTTGGCGAGTAAATACCGGATCGCTGAATCGTCCGTGTATACAATTACCTTCGCACCTACAAGATAAGAACGAAACTTTTCAAATGCATATACAATAGCTAAAAACTCTTTCTCAGTTGTGGCGTAGTTGAGCTGCGCTTCATCTAGCGTCTTGCTAGCATAATAGATAGCATGGGTTCGGCCTTCCTTCTTTTGTCCTAGCACAACCCCAACAGTTACGTCACTTGCATCACACATAACCTCGAATGGGAGATTCCAGTCCGGAGGTTGGATAATCGGGGCTGAGATGAGAGCTTCCCGGATCTTGTAGAAAGCATCTAAACAATCCTGTGAGAAATCAAAACCTGCATCCTTCATCAATAGATTAGTAAGCGGTTTCGATATCTTAGAAAAGTCTTTGATAAAACGTCTATAAAATCCGGCATGTCCTAGAAAACTTCTTATCCCCTTCACCGAAGATGGAGGAGGAAGTTTCTCTATAGTCTCTATCTTAGCCTTGTATACCTCAATCCCTCTACTAGAGATTAAGTGTCCTAGCACAATGCCTTCCTTAACCATGAATTGACACTTCTCCCAATTAAGAACTAGGTTAGTGTCTTCACACCTTTGCAACACAAGAGAGAGGTTAGAAAGACAATTATCAAATGAGGAACCATAAACAGAAAAATTGTCCATAAAAACCTCCATTATTTCCTCAATGTACTCCGAGAAGATGGCCATCATGCACCTTTGAAAGGTGGTTGGGGCGTTGCAAAGCCCGAATGACATCCTTCTATATGCCAACGTCCCCCACGGGCACGTGAATGTGGTCTTCTCTTGATCGTCGGGATGGATCGGAATCTGGAAGAAACCACTATAACCGTCAAGATAGCAAAAATAGGAGTGTTATGCTAACCTCTCAAGCATTTGATCAATGAATGGTAGCGGGAAGTGATCCTTTCTAGTTGCATTGTTCAGCTTGCGGTAATCAATGCACATTCTCCATCCCGTCACGGTTCTTGTAGGAATTAGCTCATTGTTTTTATTGGTGATGACCGTCATTCCTCCTTTCTTCGGGACAACTTGAACGGGGCTCACCCACTTGCTATCGGAGATAGGATAGATGATACTTACCTCAAGTAACTTAAGAATTTCCTTCTTAACAACCTTCTTCATGATCGGATTTAACCGTCTTTGAGGTTGTCATGAAGGCTTAAAATCTTCCTCCATTAGAATCTTGTGCATGCATAATGATGGTTTAATTCCTACAAGATCCTCTATGGTATAACCTAAGGCTTTCCTATGTTTCCTTAGAACAACCATTAGTTTCTCATGTTCATCTTCACTTAATTCGGAACTAACAATTACGGGAAAAGTAGAATTAGTTCCAAGAAATGCATACCAAAGATGTGTGGGAAGTGGCTTCAATTCCATAGCTATTGATGCCTTTGATGAGTCTTGAGATGTGTCCGACGCTTCCTTAGAAGTCTCTAAGGGTGTAGGAGTGATGGAAGAAGACTCAAGAGTATTTGTGGAAAGAACGGAATTGTTCTCAAAAATACCCAAAATTACGGCACCACTTTTACTTCCACGGCCGTGGTTTAGGGCGTGGTTCTCAATTACGGAACCAATATGAATTCCACGGCCGTGGTTTTGGCCGTGTAACTTACTGGTGCTCTTAGAATAGTTGGTTACGTTCATCTTGGGTGAAACCACGGCCGTGGAATAGCACGACTGACCGTGGTTTCTCAGGTTTTTTGAGCCATCGTAGAGTTTTTCAAACTCTTCTTCTTGCACTTCTTTTAGCTCCTCCAAGGCTTCAATCTCCTCATTGCAATCCTCTTCCTCTCCTTTTTCCATGATGCTCATGGTAATGACCTTTTGCAATGGATCTTTGAATAGAATCGAGCTCACTTATTCTCTAGACGCTTCCTCGTCATAGATATTGAACATGTCCTCTCCAAGAGCTGGTTCTTTCACTAAAGTTGAGAGAACAAACTCAACCTTCTCTTCTTCTATGTCAAAAGCTAGTCTAGCATTCTTGCAATCCACTATACAACCGGATGTTGCAAGAAACGGTCTTCCGAGTATGATCGCAACCGGGCAATCTGTAGGAATGTCAAGCACAACAAAATCAATTGGAATGTAAAACTTACCGAGCTTGACTGGGACGTCTTCAATGATACCGACGGGACAAGTTATGGATCGATCCGCCATGTATAACGTCATCTTCACCGGTTTAGGTTCACCTAAACCGATCTTCCTACACAAGGCAAGCGGAATGATGCTTACGCTTGCTCCCAAGTCACAAAGGGCGTCACATGTGACTTCTCCTACTCCAATTGGAATGCAAAATGACCCCGTATCTCTCAGCTTTCGGGGCATCTTTTCAGTCATTGTTTTGATGAGCTCCGAAGATTCCGAACTCATCTTGACTTCTCCAAAGTCTTCTAGCTTCCTCTTGTTAGAGAGGAGCTCTTTCAAGAACTTCCCATAAGCGGGCATACCTACAATTGCATTAATGAAAGGTATATTAATGTGCAGTTTTCTAGGACATGATGGATTTTGTAGACCGAATTGCTTGTCTAGACGCGCTCTTGCTCTAGACTGCGGGAATGGTAAAGGAGGTTTGTAAGCTGGAGGAGGAACATAGACATATTCCTTCTCCTTCTCCTTATCTTTCCCTTTCTCAGCTGGGACTTCCACAAACTTGGGCTGCGGGTCGGTGGTTTTCACGCCACTCCTAGTAGTGATAGCCATCACCCTTCCTTTCGGGTGTCCTCCGTCTTTCCGGGAAGCTTCCCTTGATCTCTAGGAACTTCTCCGGCCTTGCTGAACATATGGTTTTCTAAAGCTTTGTGAGCTTTATCAACCGAAGTTATGTAACTCTCCAACCCTTGGAGCTTTCCTAAGATCGTCTCCAACGTAGGATCGGGCTTCTCCTTCTCCTTATTGTTCGAACCATTTGATGTTTGCCCCTGGCTTTTCAAAGGAGTAGAAGAAGAGGGAGATGTTAGTGAATTTCCAGAATTTGGATAGGAATTACCGGAATTTTGTTGTTGGTTGGAACGCCAATTGTTTTTGGAATTTTGGTTGTTGTAGTTATTCCAACTGTTGTTCCGGTTGTTGTTCCTATTCCCTTGGTGGTGGTTGTTGTTGTTGTTGTTGTTGTTGTTGTTGTTGTTGTTGTTGTTGCCTAAGTAGTCAATATCTTGCTCATTTGGCTTTTGAAGGCCAGATCTAATGATTTCCTTCAACTCCTTGATTTCGGTGTTGAGGGAGAATATTTGAGTTTGTGTAGCTTGTGTTAGCTTGACTCCCGGCTCTACCTTCCGGTGGGAATACTTCTCAATCACTTGGGCTTGCTTCTCAATGAAGTCCCAAGCGTCATCCTCTCTCATGTCCATGAATGTACCATAAGAGAGAGATTGGAGGTTGAATTGTGTGTCCACATCCAACCCTTTGTAGTAAATCTCTTATAACTCCATCTTTGAAATGCCATGGTGAGGGTAATCCAATAAGAGGTCCTGAAATCTTTCCCATGATTGAAACAAACTTTCGTTAGCTTTCATAGAAAATGCATTAATTTTACCTCTCAACTCCGCCGTTTTAGATGGCGGGAAGAACTTGGTGAGGAACTCCGAAGATAGATCGTCCCATGTGTTAAGCTTTCCAGCTGGAAGAGCTTGATACCAAGATAGAGCCTTGTATTTCAAAGAAAAGAAGAATGAATTGATCTTGTAGTTGTTGTTGGTAGCCCTCTTCGGCTTCAATGTCTCCATGAGAATCTCGAAATTCTGCAAATATTGGTGTGGAGATTCAACACTAGTTCCACCAAATTGACTTTGGCGAACCATGGGTGATGACTTGAAGGCTAAAACTGAATTCCTGGATGTCCTCACCTCCAAAGTTCACACCTAGACGGCGTGGCTGCTGAATTGGAACCATCCTTTGCCCAAGAGTCCGTGGTTCATCCCCTCCATTAGCAACTCTCAAATCTCCAATAAGAATGCGAGGAACAACCGGTGATCTTGGGTTGTTACGAACAGGATGAATCACCGGATCAATATCCTCAAGTGGTGGCATATCATCATCCTCATCAACGGATGATTCAACTCTAATGGACTTAGTTGATTTCTTGACCTTCTTCTTCTTAGCATCATTTAGCTCCAACTTCATGTCCAACATCATAGCTTTGAGTTCATCAATATGAAATGAGTTCATCAATTTGAAATTGATGACTCGTTAACTCGTCCAAACGAGCTTTCTTACTCAACTTAAGTTGAAGTTGAGCTTCATCCAACTCCGCTTGGATGTTTCTCTTATTGTTTTCATCCATCTTTTTCTCTTTCAACTTTCTTCTCAAAGTTTTCTCAAGTTCTGGATCGAAAGGAACTAGATCCTTGGTAGATCTAGTCTTTCGCATATACCTAAAGAATCTGCAAAAATCACTCACAAAGAGATATTAAATAACAAGAGCAAAAGCTCCCAAGCTCGACAACCGAAAACCGGAATTGGTGTAGACCAAATCCCCGGCAGGTGCACCAAAAACTTGTTCGCCTCAAAGTGTGCGTGCAAATAAGTTTTAATTTATAAAACTGAAATTAAAGCAAGCAAACCCGCAGTGTACGGATCAGCGTAGTAAAGCAATAATTCCAGAGTATCGAACTCAGGGATTTGGGGGATCAAATTCAGTTCACAAATTATCGAGCAAGTAAAGTATAGAAGCTTTGCAAATAATTGGGAAAACAACAACCCTAAAGATCCAGGTATCCAATTGTGGCAATCGATTCAAGATATACTATATATATAAGGACAGAGTTGAGAATTGCAAAAGTATACTAAAGTAAGGTAATGTACGATGAAGTTCCAAAACCCTATATGTCTTACCCAAAGGCTCTCTCTATAAAGGTTGTTGAGGCTACTATATAGAAAGGATCTAAAGGCAAGAATTAATCTCAAATACCCATGCCCAAACCCAAGGAATCAAAGATAAACTAAAACCGTTAAGGTTGTGACACTCGAAAACGAAATAGAGGATGTTGAGTCTCACTACTACCTAGGAAAGGCAAGCCAAGGCTAGGTTAAAGCAAATCTTTAACTTTGGATTAAAGCAAAAGCAAAGGTCGTAAAACAGGGAAAATCACGGCTAGATCTTAAGAACCACGGCCGTGGAACTCAAGAACAAACCGTGATTTAGGGTGTCGACGATGTTTCTCACACTCTCAGGGTCCAATCAAGTTATGATCGATCAATCATCATCTAAGCCACAACTATCAACCCTTCACCTTAGAATTGCTAAAGGGTTTTAGCCAATAATCATCATTATGATATCAATAATTAAATTAAGAAGAATGAAAGATGAAATCCCTCGAAAACTTAATAATAACTCAAAGTCAATCTCGAAATCCGAACATAAATAGTATGTTTATGAATTCAGAAAAGTAGGAATAGAAATCCTCACAATGATCTAGAGAAACCACAAAGAACGGGATGTCAATCCGTCCTTCAATGAAAACCCTAGAATATCCCGAAAGTACACAATCTCCGAAAACACGTCCTTCTCGAATCTCCAATCCTCAAGGTCGAAATGTAACCCTAAGGCCGTCTCCAAAACTCTAAGCGAAAACTGTAAGCGGGGGATCCTAAAAACTCCTTTCTCAAGCCTTTATATAGGGCGAAATAGGGTTACGAGAAAACCCTATGACGTGGCTGACGTGACAATAATGACACGTCACAAAATCACCAAAATCACGGTCATGAACAACTTTTCACGACCGTGGTTTAGAGCGTGGAACTCAATTATGGCACCAATATGATTTCCACGACCGTGGTTTAGACCGTGTAACTTTCTGTTGTGCTCCAAACTCAGGTCCACGATCATGTTGCCAAATCCACGGTCGTGGTTTAGAGCGTGGTTCTTCCAATTCCTTTTCCACGACCGTAATTCAGGGCGTGGTTCTTCAAACTCCTTGTTTTTGCCTTTGTTTCGTGACATCCTTCATCCATGCTCCTTCCTTAGCCTCTCCAATGCATCTCCTTGCCATCAAACATGATCAAACACTCCTTTCCTTCCACATTTTTCTCCAATCCAAGTCTTTATTCACCTAAAAACAAAACAAAGCTAGTGTAGATCTCTATATCGACGAAGTGGGTGAACTAGCTCACAGTTGCTTCAAACTCATATCTAAGAATGCAATAAAGAGGGAAAAACAACTAAAACAAGTGCCTAAAATATAGTCATATTTCATGCTAACATTTAGTTTTGGTCTTAGGTTCGGAAACAACCCCGTAAAGGCCGAACGAGTCCAAGTCGACATCCGTTGATTTATTTCCGTCTTTTGACATCGTGTGAGTACCTCTTCCCTCGATCTAGTTATGTTAAGTTTTAGTATCATGCTAGGTCGGATCTAGTATAACCTTGTGAGAATACCAAGTAGTGGTTTGGACCTTAGGTGAGTTTTGAGGATTGTCGATTATTGTAAGACGTTGAGTGTTTGGTTGATCTTGTGAGCATATGAGGCTTGAGATTGTGGTTATATGGTTGTTGAGATTATGAGCTAGGATATGCTTATCCTAGCATGGTGTCGTTACCGTTGAGTTTGTTTGGACTAGGCATGCTATCCTAGTGGTGTTGTGAGTTATGATCTTGCAAGAACCGAGGGTTTAGAAGTCTTAGGACTTCTAGCTTTTGTTGAGTGTGATGTGAGCATGAGGGATTCTAGGATGCGGTCCTAGAATTGAGAGTCAAATGGTCTTGCGTAGATCATTTGTATAGAACTCTAAGACTTCTATTGTGAGTGGGTTGTTGTTGATATAGTTATCTTCTTGTGAGCAGGTTATGGGCTTTTATTATAACTTATAAAACCGGAATAGGATTACCGACTTTTATATATTATTTGGCCCAAGTGTATGATAACGGACGGTGACAACTTGTCTAGCTCATGTGTAGAGTTAGGGAATTGTTGGCGACTAGCCCGTGTGGTTAGACGGTCGGATTCATCCGTACCGTTCCATGAGGTAAGTGGGGACCGAGGCGAGTTTCGGGAGATTCTCGTGTTACAAAAGAAGTTGAATTAGAACGGGATATGACTTAATAATAAAAAGATAGTAAACCGGACTTGTGTGATTTGGAGTATATTGTGTGTTATGTTGATTTACTTGTGTTTGTGCCTTCACCTTGCTTCTAATGCTGCGAATATTAGCTAACGGTTTTATACCGATTGTTGTAGATTGCCTTGCAGGTTAGGAATGCGGCCGAGAGATCCGGAAGAGTGGGCAGCCGGGGTTTTGTAAATTTTAGGAATGGGTTTTGAATGGAGTCGGGTTGTGTTTGATTCTTCGTTTATTGTGTTTGTATGCCGCGTGTATGGCGTTTGGTCTTTGGTATTGTATTTTGGCTGAAGTCTTTGTTTGTATGCTTTCGGGTTTCATTACATTGCATAAAAATGTATTTCGATTTTGGCCTTTATTTGTGTCTTGTTGCAAGATCCGATGAAATTGTTGTCAGGCTAAGCGTCGGAACCCATTGTGAGGTCCTAACCAGTAGCATCCCGAGTTCCGCGGATTCGGGGTGTTACAAAAGTGGTATCAGAGCCCTAGGTTGACAACAATGGCACTCGATTTCTTCTAAAGGCTGAATAGAGGGAAATAGAACCCTCAAGGTTTCTAATTTTAAAATAATTTTTCGTTTTCAAAATTACGAGCATAGTCAGTCGGGGTAAAATGTACGGACCACCACTCCTTCCGCGGATCTCGGTAACTTAGTATATTGGATTTTGATATATATATATATATATATATATATATATATATAGGGTGTGGTTCCCATGAGAACACCCCTAACTTGAGAACATGAGAACAATCGTACACCGTTGGATGATGAGTATTAAGGGTTGAGATTTAAAGTAGATATCACAATCAATAATAATTACGAATAATAATAATTAGGAATCCAACAATAACTACGAATAATCCACTCAACCAACAATAACTACGAATAATACATTAAACGATATGACACCTTCGTAACAAAACTAATAATAATTACGAATCTGTTCTCATGTTCTCACATTAGGGATGTTCTCATAGGATCTATACTCTATATATATATATGTAGATATGTAAATATGTATATGTGTATTGTAGTTGCATGATGGACTTGATGTATATGTTTAGTTATATATGTGGACTACTGTGTTTCGGACCTTGTTTGTCGTATTGGATTTTCCCGGATGTGTTATATTATAGTAGTAATGTGGACATAGGATTTATATTGTCTTATATACGGAATCATTATATAGTAGCATATGAAGATGTAGGACCTTATAGGAAAGATGATAGCACGATATCATCATATTTAGGACGATGTTGTTGGCTTGAGATAACGTTCATACGTGGAGGAGTACGCTCAAGTATCGAGTTGAGCATTTTGTGCTAACGACCACCATGACGGTTCTCGGATTCCTTTAAAAGGATGTCGATAAGGAAGATTAGAGACGACGTGACCGAAGGACAAACAAATGAAAGCCAACTTTGAGTCAACTTGAGTGAAACCGAGATGGAAACTATACAAGTAAATGAAATAGCATGAAGATGTGGGAGTTGTTACAAAGAAGCAACGATTGTACAACTATGAAGCAAACTAGAGGTAGCAACTTAAGGGGCATTCCAAGTGTCGTGCCGATAACAGGGGACGTGGATTAAGTGGATAGGATTACAAAAGTGGCGATCCAATTAAGGCAAGTTTCCTAGACACTCCTAAGCACGTGAGTTGAGATGAGAAGTATGATCAACAAATTATGAAAGGTTTAAGATACCGTAAGTTAAGCTTACGAGGTACCAACAAGTGAAGCGTCGATATTACGAGAGTAATGAGAAGACGGGCATGGTGGGAATTCAAGTGGAATTGACCGGTTTCCGTTATGATGATAAGGCCAAGAAATGCTAAGAAGGAGGAAGTGTGTGTTGACGATGATCTCAAGCAGATGAAGATGAAAGAAGGAGCTTTGATCGAAAGACTAAAGATATCAACCAATTGGAACACGGGTGGATGCTAACTAAGGTCAGAATATTTGATAAGTGCTTTTGCAAAACATTATGAAGAGCGGTTAAGCCTATGAAGGTGGGTCATATGACACGAAAGAGCCGGGGGGTATAGTTATCTTACATAAGTGGAAGGAAGAGAAGAACGTAGAAAGAGGTGGCAGAGTTTGAAGCAGAGTTTAATGAGCAAGTGAAGTTGAGGCGGAGTACCCCGAGAGGGTATCTTTCAGGAGTATGGTAGCATGGAAGTACGGTACGAGAGTAAGTCGTGGATCTTGTGGAGGGTCATCAATGAGTTAATAGGTGACCATCGAGAATGCACAGGTGAGGGTTGTATACTGATGACTACAGATGGGGAGAGTAATCCAGGATGCGGGATCATGAAGAGGAGTAACAAGAACTTGGAATATTCGTGGTGATGGAATGTCGGTAATGAAGAGGTGTATCAAGGGAATTGCGGATAGCTTAATCATGTAGCAATGTACCGATCCCATCAAGTGATGGTATCGTACCTCATGGAGGGATTGTAACGACTTGGTGCGACCTTCTTAGGTCATGGGGTTGTCATATGGAGAAATGACATGGATCAGGGTAAAGGGAACTGGAAGGGCAAAGAGGAAGGCGAGTCAATTATGGTTATTGTGTGTAAAGGGAGAATATATATAAGGGGAGGTATGATATGTTTGCTCTAATGTTATGGATGGCATGTTTTCATGAGCCAAGCTAAGTCAAGGTTTTGTGACTCGTGTGGCGAAGCCATAGTGCTATGACGGGAAACGAGGAATCTGGATTGGGGCAACGCTGCAAGCTTAGGGTTATGATGTTAGTGCTTGGTGGAGTCATAAGGGGATTTTCTAGAGTTGTGGTTGGGGAATTCTGCCTAAAGGCATACTGCCACAGTCGTGAAGTTGCTCATAGAATATCAAGAGATGCTTAAGGTGACCAACAAGAGTAAGAGAAGACTGGAGTTTTGAAATTTGATGTCGACATGAGGTGTACGAGAAGTATATGAAAGATTGAGATTAAAAAATGAAGTAGTTCTACACCTACTTGAAGAAAGGATGTCTATGGTGAAAGCTTGTGTAGAAGACGAAGAGCACCTTCCATATGTTAGTATGTCATGGAAAGCGAAGAAGATAAGATCAATTGTTTTGAAGCACGGTTAAATCCTGCAGTTTGGACCATTATGGTTGCACATAAGTGAGAAACCTTAGAAGATTTTTACAATCATGTCATCAAAGGTGGATAACGAGATTAAGATAAAGGAATATTTAAATAAGGCTACAAGAGTCAGAAGACTCGAGCAAGTCTCTCGAGTTCAAGAGATGAAGGATCTCGGAAAGAGGACAGTAAACATTGTAGCTAAAGATGGAACAATACACGTGTTTAAAGGACGTCACCCCAACAGATCGAGGTAGATCATCAGTATCATGACCACTTGTAAAGTTATAAGACAAGATTGTGTCGGTTATTACGATATGTGACGGGAAGAGAAATGATAAAACCTAAGATATCACGGATTGTAATACGTCAGAATGTGGAATTTTCCACTAAGGTTGAGCTTGGCTCACCTCCGACATCCAAGGCGGCGTATATGATGGTGAAGATTCGTGAGTCAAAGAAGCATTTGAACGACCAGTTGCAAGGGCTTGTTGATAAAGGTTCATGTGAACCAATGCACTGCCATAGAAAACACCAAACATGATCTTGACCTCTTGAATTGAAGTTAATATTGGAATATATCTTAAACTCTTGATTTGAAGTTGTTATGGAGAACACCGGTTTGCGAGAAGAGAGACAATTATCTTCGTTTGGACATCGATTACCGTGAGATGAACAAGACAATGGTGAAGGACAAGTATCCCTTACAACGAATTGACGATCTACTCGATCGGTCACAAGGGTCAGTAGTCGCTCCTAAAATTGATTTAAGGTTTGATTGCCACCAATTGAGAATTCGGGATCAGGATATTACAAATACGACATTCCGTATAAGGTATGGTCACCATGAGCCTGTCGTGATGTCATTTGGGCTTACTAATGCCCCGTATAAGATATTTTGGTCTACTCTCGCAGAAGAGAGAAGTTGTATGACAGTTGTCTCAGGATGCCAAACCCCGAAGGATGGGGAAGAAGTTACAAGTTTGCTTAGATGTGTTGGTCATTACCGGATTATTGGAGAGATTTTCCAAAGTAACACCACCTATGGCTAACCTACTTCGGATGACAATGAAGTAGTGAGTAGGACGAAGATTGACAATAGAGTTGTTGAGAGTTAAAAGGAGATTCATTGGTGCAACTGTTTTGAAATTTCCTTGAGGTATGATGGGTTTGAAGTGTACAAGTGATTCTCCAAGACATGGTCTTGATTGGGTATTGAGGAACGATGTAAAAGTAATGGCATATGTGTCTTGTTAGTCGAAGCAATGTCAAGTGATGTACTTCCTTCATTCCTTAGAGCTTGCAACAAGAATTGATGAAATGGAACATTAAAGTTTGGTTTGACAAGAACCAAAGCCAACATTGTAAAATTGGAAATTCGATCTTCTTTGATAGAGAAATCAAAGGGAAAATAATGGAGATGCTGCATCAAAACCGAGAAGGAAGATGAGTTCCGATATATTGACCTTTTTGAGATCCTAGCGCGAGTTGGAAAAGTGTCTTATAAGTTGGCGTTGCCGCCAAGAGTAGAGGGGGTTCACCCGGTGTTTCATGTGTATCAATCTAGGAAGTACAGTTATGACTCGAGAAGTTTTGCGGTCTTGATGAGTTAGTGGCTCGTAGAGCCGATGAAGCTACTTAGGAGACAAATGATAGCATCTTTGGTTGGGTTTTACGCGGATCTAGTAGCATCGATAGAATCGTCGGGTTAGACCTAGTTCTTCTCTTGGTTGAGTTATGTGCATGTGTGAAGTTATATATAGTTTTTGCCCGTGCGGGAATGTGCTATATGATTTGATATATCTTGCAGTGGTAGTTCAAGTAGTTTATATGTGTAGATTAGAAAGTCTAAGCCTTCTTAGTGTGAGAGTTCATACCTCGGCCTTAGAAACCGAGAAGTTTGGCGTATTGCAAGTTTCGGGACGAAACTTGTTTTTAGGGGGATCTAATGTAACGCCTAAAATTTTGGCGCGTTTGCGATTTTTTATTCCTTCCTTCTTTTATCGATATTTTAATAGCGTATATATATTTTACGAGTATTTTACGTCGTAAATTAAATTCTATGAGTATATATGTATACATACACCGATATATTTTATTATCCACGTTTAAACTATCATATAATCTCGGAAAATAAATTGAGAGAATGATTTTTGTATTTCAAAGTATATTATGCGAGTTAATTTATATATATATTCGATCCACATATATTTTTTCTGATATTTTATTTTGCGAGGAAAGTTCGGAAAAATTCTTCGATCCGAAATCCCGTTCCG
This sequence comes from Fagopyrum esculentum, assembly GCA_033239045.1. NCBI lineage: Eukaryota > Viridiplantae > Streptophyta > Magnoliopsida > Caryophyllales > Polygonaceae > Fagopyrum > Fagopyrum esculentum. Next base: position 69,132,838 of record BSUD01000006.1, on the reverse strand, counting down.
ATCATTTAATTGAGTTTTGGCTCTATTCCCTTTTCTTTTTCTTTTTCTTTTTCTTTTCTCCTTCTTTTTCCCTTTCTTTTTTTTTTTCTTTCTTCTTTCTTTTTCTCTCCTGCTTGTCTTCTTCTGCCGTGTCGGCTGGTGTGAGATTGCTGCAACCTCCGCCTGGGCTAGGGCACAGGCTAGCCGGCCCCTCGATTCGCCCGTCTGCAACGGGTTTTCCTTAGATTATTTATAATATATATTCCGTTCAAGATAAGTGTATGAGCTAAACTTGTTTAGTTTTGGTGTTAGGTTTGGAAACGACCCCGTAAAGGCCGAACGAGTCCAAGTCGATATATGTTGATCGATTTCCGTCTTTTGACGTCGTGTGAGTACCTCTTCCCTCGAACTAGTTATGTTATGTTTTCGTATCATGCTAGGTCGGATCTAGCATAACCTAGTGAGAATACCAAGTAGTGGTTTGGACCTTAGGTGAATTTTGAGAATTGTCGATTGTTTTAAGACGTTTAGTGTTTGGTTGATCTTGTGAGCATATGAGGCTTGAGATTGTGGTTGTATGGTTGTTGAGATTATGAGCTAGGATATGCTTATCCTAGCATGGTATCGTTACCGTTGAGTTTGTTTGGATTAGGCTTGTTATCCTAGTGGTGTTGTGAGTTATGATCTTGCGAGATTCGAGGGTTTAGAAGTGTTAGGACTTCTAGCTTCTGTTGAGTGTGATGTGAGCATGAGGGATTCTAGGATGCGGTCCTAGAATTGAGAGTCAAATGGTCTTGCGTTGATCATTTGTATAGAAGTCCAAGACTTCTATTATGAGTGGGTTTGTAACACTCCGAATCCGCGGGACTCGGGATGTCACATTGGGCTAGGATCTCACAATGAATCCTGACCCTAGCTTGACAACAAGTTCACTAGATCTTACAACAAGGCATAAATAGTTTTAAACCAAAATACGTAAAACTGTATAAGATACATCAAAAGGTTTTACAATATCAAGCCGAGTACAAAAACAACATCCACAACATCAAATACAAAATATCCCATATCCAACGCAAGCCTAATGTACATAAGTCCTCAGTTGGTCACCTCATATGGCTCACTCTGTAGTCTTCCTAACCTGCAGATCATCTACAACACGGTATACACCGTTAGCTACACAGTAATGAATATGAATGAAGGTAATAACGCAAACACATATCCACATATGACACATGCAATGCCACACACATATTCATTTATTATCTTCAATTACGTTATTCCATTACTAATTCAACTTATTTTGTAACACGAGGAGCCTAAAGAACCTCGTCACTTCCACCGTAACATAGGGGTTTTGCATGGGGGTGATCGTCAATCGTTCCCCCCTGTGAGATCAGCTTCCGGGCACCTCCTCCTATCCTCGAGCGGAGGCAAGTGGTCACGACCCGTTATAATACAATTGAGCCATTTAAAGTAATAAATGGTCATCCTAGTCCGGTTTAGGTTATAAATGCACAACCATGTGAACACACACAACCATTACAATAACACAAATCCACAATTGAACGCTAAGTAAGTCCTATGGACTTACCTGTAATACTCGTAACATGTACCACATCACAGCTTCATCTTGGGGAAGTAATCAACGACTGCAATAGCAAGGCACACATCATCATATACTGCAACGGTTAGGAGACTTGTCTCCATAACCACAACCTATAATACCCCAAATCCTAGAGGACTCGGAATGCTACGAGCTGGGACCTCACAATGGGTCCCGACCCTTAGCCAGGAAACAACTTCACCGGACCTTACAACACGGCACAAATAAAAAGGAAAAACACATAGTTTTATAACATGAGCGGAAGAAAAAGATTCAAATCTGAAAACAATCCAGCCAAGTCTCAAAACTAAATTAACAACATAAGTCTCAACAGTCGTGAAATAAAAAGATAACAGTCCCATCCTATAATGCACGGAACCCCGGCTGCCCACTAATGCCGGATCACTCGATCGCCTCTCTAACCTGCAAAGCATCTACAAGCGGTATAAAATCATTAGTTAGCCATGTATGCATAAGTATAAAGGTAAAAGCACAAACACACAACATACACAATCAACATGCAACACCCAATCCTTTTGTTATCTTTAATTTGGTGATATGTCATTACTAATGATACTTATTTTCTGACACGAGGGATTCCCAAACCTCGCCCCTGATCCCGTTTACCAACGAGGAATGGTGCTAATGCATCTGACCGTCTACCTGCCTGGGCTGGTATAGGGAACCTCCTAGACTCTCGCAAGAGCTAGGCAGATGATGTCACGACCCGTTATCATACACTTGGGTCAATTACGTGCAATAATAAAGTCGGCCTAGTCTGGTTTTATTGTTTATCATAACTAACAAACACCACTAATACACATCACACTCATACAAGAAGCCAACTAAGTAAGTCCATAGACTTACCAGTCTCCGAAGCCCACAAAATCACCTCACTCGTAAGCTCCCTCGGGAAAACGTACAACGCCTGTTCAAGACAAGGCACACAATCAAACCACACTCTAGTCCACTAGAAGTCTTAAGAATTCTAGGCTCAACTCATCAACCACCTAGTCCAAGAAGACTACACTCTCAGTCCATGACCTATCCAGCCTAACATGCTTCTAAGGTATAACGAATATAAGGAATGAAAGAAGGAAAGGAAAGAACGAGATTCGGGACTTACTAGAGCAAAACCGCCCCCGCACATGCCTGAGCCGCCCCTATGCCTATCTGGTTCCGCCCTTGTGCCGATCTAGGTCCGCCCCTGCTCTTGAAAAAAGCCGCCCCTGCGCCTTTGTGAATCCGCCCCTGCGCCAGTCTGTGCAGAAAGTCCGTCTGCTGAGTTCTTCAATTGTGCAGCCGGTCCGTTAGGGTCTCCTTTGGTGCTATGAACGTCTTCCACTTCTCTCACTTGGTCTTAGCCTCCCTCCAAGGTCTAGCTCCGTCACCGAACTAACAAAACAACGATAGATCGTTGAGCAGGATTCAAGAGTGTCTTCCATTCAAGCCATGGAAGGGAAAAAAAGAAAGAAGAAGGAGAAGAAAGAAAGAAGAAGAAAGGAAGGAGCCTTACCCACGTCCCGTCAATGCAGTCCCGGCTGCAAGGATAGTGGATCCAAGCTGGAGCATTCCAAGAGAAGAATGGAGGAGAAGGATGTAAGAGGAAGGTGCAAGAGGATGAAGTTGGTAGGAGGAAAGAAAGTAACGTGAGTGGAAAAAGAGAGGAGGAGAAGGGTTGGCTGCATAAAAGAGGAAGGATACCAAAGGTCTTCTGCCAACAACTCCTCATGGAATTAAAGAGGAGAGCTAAAAGGATCGGAATGTGAACGGTTGCCCAAAACGCTGCTACCCCGCCCACGCGTGTCACCGCCCCGCGGGAATCCTAGCCGCACTTGCGGCCTACTCGACCGCGTCGCCAAAGCCACAAGGGCGTGAGCTCTTGTGCCCGACTTCTACCCTCCTCTAATTCTATCCAAGCGTAACGAAAAATCCGGTCGTTATATCAGATCCCCCTCAAAATAAGTTTCGTCCTGAAACTTAGGGGGTACTAACCGCAATCATAAGATATAAGCAAGCCCTATGACTAACAAATTACCACATCAAGACCACCTAAGGGTCACACACAAGCACATTAGATATATCACACATATAACACTCCAAGCAAACCAAAACAAGAAGGTAGACTATGTGACAGTCTTGTAGACGTCTCTAGACCCGCATAAAACTCAGGATAGTTCCACCGGATACTATCCTCCATTTCCCAAGTGGCCTCGTCAATCCCTCGTCTCGACCACTTCACTCTCATCATGGGTGTTACCTTCGATCGAAGGCGTCTCGCACTTCTCTCCAAAACTGCTATCGGGTGCTTTGGAAATGTATGATCCGGCTCGACTACCAGGTCGTCATGACTCACTATGTGTCTCGGGTCATGCACATACTCTCGCTACTGCGACACGTGAAATACTAGATGAATTCCCTCCAATCGGGGTGGCAATGCCAATCTGTACGCAACCTTTCCTATCCGCTCAAGGATCTCAAAGGGCCCGACATATCGGGGACTCAACTTCCCCTTAATGCCGAAACGTCTAACACCCCTCGTGGGCGACACTCTCAACCATACCTGGGCTCCAACCCTGAACTCCAGAGGCCTATGCCTCTTATCAGCATAATATCTCTAACGGCTCTGTGCGGCCAACTTCCGATCTCGGATCAATGCTACCCGAGCCATATCATCCTGCATTTGCTCGGGTGCCACACCACTCATCCTCCCAGGCTCATCCCAACACAAGGGTGTCCGGCACCTCCGTCCATATAATGCCTCGTAAGGAGCCATCCCAATAGTTGCATGCCAACTATTGTTATAAGAAAACTCCATCAAAGGGAGGTGGTCGGGCCATACCTGGCCCCAATCAAGCACACATGCCCTCAACATGTCCTCAAGGGTTTGAATAGTTCTCTCAGACTGCCCGTCCGTCTGAGGATGGTACGCCGTGGTGAACTGTAAGCTCGTGCCTAAGGCGGCGTGTACCTGCTGCTAGAACCTCGAGGTAAAACGCCCATCCCTATCTGAAATGATCATCCTTGGCACTCCATGGAACATCACAATCTGTCGGGCAAACTCCTCGGCTTAGCGAGACACCGGCCACGTTTCCTTAATAGGAATAAATCGTGCCGTCTTCGTCAACCGATCCACTAGAACCCATATTGCATCAAAGCCTCTACTCAACCTCAAGCCGGTAACAAAGTCCATAGAAATGTCCTCCAACTTCCATTGTGGAATCGGAAGTGATTAGAGCTCTCCTCCGGGCCTGTGGTGCTCGATCTTGACCCACTGACAGGTCGCACACTAGGCTACATATCTAGCCACGTCGGGCTTGAGCCCGCCCCACCAATAAGATCGTCGTATATCTTGATACATCTTACTCGCGCCTGGGTGGACGGAGTTAGTTGTAGAATGGGCCTCTTGTAGTATACGCTGCCTCAACTCTCTGTCAGAGGGTACACATATGTGCTCTTGGCGCTTCAAAATCCCGTCTGCACCCACCCTAAACTGTGGTGCCTCCCCTCTGGACATCCTATCCCTGATCCTCGCTAGTGCGGGACAATCCTACTGTTTCTGCCGGATCTCTTCCGTCAGATCCGGTGAAACCTCTAACGTTGACAAATGACCGTCAGTATCCGGAAACCGGATGTCTACCTCCAACCAACTCAAATCTCTCTACAACTGGGTCTGAACGGTCAATCTAGCTATCGCAGCCTCGCGGGGTGTACTCCTCCTAAGGGCATCGGCGACCACATTCGCCTTCCCCGGATGATAAAGGATCTCTAAATCAAAATCCTTAATCAGCTCTAGCCATCTCCTTTGGCGGTTATTCAACTCCCGCTGAGTGAATATGTACTTCAGAATCTTGTGGTCCATAAAGATCTGACAGCTGGCCCCGTAGAGGTAATGGCGCCAGATCTTCAATGCATGAATGACTGCAGCTAGCTCAAGGTCGTGAGTAGGGTAATTCTCCTCATACGTCTTCAACTGTCGAGATGCGTAAGCAATGACCCTACCCCTCTGCATCAGAACGCAACCCAAGATTAGCTTGGATGTATAACTGTAAACGACGAAGTCCTCAACGCCCTTTGGCTGTGCTAACACGGGAGCGGAAGTCAATCTCCCCTTCAGCTCCTCAAAACTCCGCTGATAGGACTTGGACCATGTAAATCTGATCAGAGAAAAACCCTTCACGAACCTGCGGTAGTATCCGGCCAAACCTAGAAAACTGCGTACCTCCTTGACCGTCTTAGGAAGCGGCCATGATGCAACTGACTCTATCTTCACCGGGTCTACCTTAACACCCTCGACAGAGACAATGTGGCCAAGGAAGGCAACCTCTGGCATCCAGAACTCACACTTATAGAGCTTAGCATAAAGCTCCCTATTCTGTAAAACCCGCAACACCGTCCTCAAGTGTCCAACATGCTCCTCCCTACTCCGGGAGTATACCAAGATGTCGTCGATGAAAACTACCACAAACTGGTCTAAGAAGTCGATGAAGATGCCATTCATCAACTCCATGAAGACAGCAAGAGCATTGGTGAGTCCGAAAGGCATCACCACGAACTCATAATGACCGTATCTGGTCCGAAACGCCGTCTTCAGTACGTCATCCTCTCGTACCCTCAACTGATGGTATCCAGACCTCAAGTCGATACGTGAAAACACCGCAGCTCCTTGTAACTGATCCAGCAAATCATCAATACGCGGTAACGGGTACTTGTTCTTGACGGTGACTTTGTTAAACTCTCGATTGTCGATACAAAGCCTCATAGATATGTCCTTCTTCCTGACGAAGAGGACAGGTGCACCCCAGGGAGATACACGGGTCGGATGAATCCCCTCTCTACCAAATCCTCGAGTTGCTTCTTAAGCTCAAGCATCTCGACTGGTGCCATGCGGTATGGAGCCTTGGAGATCGGCCTCGTGCCACGCTCCAACTCAATCCCAAAATCTACGCTCCTCTGCGGTGGTAAGCTAGGCAGCTCGCCAAATACGTCCTCGAACTCACAAGCTACCGGGGTCTCTGCTAAAGATGATTTCGTCCCCTCCTTCATGGCGTAACACCAGAAGGCCTCGCACCCCTGACCTATGAGATTTGCGGCTCGGACCACACTAATGACCATCCCTATCTTTCCGAGGTCCCACCCTCGAAAGACCTCCTCCTGCCCATACTCCGTGGTAACCGTCACTGTCCTTTTACTGACGTCCAGAACAGCTCTATGGCGGTCCATCCAGTCCATCCTGAGTATGACTTCTTCATACACTAAGTGCATGACATGGAAGTCGGCTAACCAGTCACGATCTTCCGAGCGGATGGGACAACCGTGAATGTCTCGAGTACCGCGAACCTTACTCCCATCGGGTAACCTTATAAGGAAAGGTTCCCCTTCTACTGTATCTAAGGTCAACCTATTTATGCAATCATCAGATATGAAAGAGTGTGTCGCACCCGTATCAAAAAGTACTCGGACTGGAAAGCCATGAATCGAAATAGTACCTGTGGCTGCGGGTGCTGCTGGCTCTACGACGCTCCTCAACTCAAAGACTCGAGCCTGAGTACCCCTAGTCTGTGAAGTGCCTCCACCACGCCCTCTACCTCTACCTGGAATCTGAGCAGAACCCTATGAATATGCCTGACCAAGGGCTCGCTGGTGCTGACCTTGAGCCTGATACTGAGACTGCCTCTGTCCCCCTCCTGAGGTACCAGCAGGCGAGGACCCCTGCTGTGATGTTACCTTTCCCTATCGGCAGAAGGTAGCTCTATGGCCCAGCTGGTCGCAAGTGAAACATGTAACTGGTGGCCTCCTACATTCTGGCTTAATGTGTTTATACTCTCCGCAATTGTAGTACTGACGTCCCCTAGAAACAGTCGGCGGTACAACCTGGTAACTAGAGCGGCCCTGAGACTGACCGTGCCCATCACATGAACCTCCTACTCCTGTGCTGGCTGGTCCGGTCCTCTGTCTCTTGTCTGACCCTCTAGACTGCATAGCTCTCTTAGGACCCAGTCAGTCCCTCTCATATGCTGAAACCCGATCTTGGTAATCGGCTAAGGAGTCATAGCGAAACCCTGCCAGATAGGAGCGTGTAGTCTCCCTCAATCTCCAGGAGAACAGGTACACGTGTTGGTCCACAGGTGGTGCAGCAGGACCCAGCAGTGACAGCTTCTCCCAGAACCTCCTGACCGTCTCAGCTATCGGAACATCCTGAAATCCTGCCTCCAAGAAGTCCTACATTCGGTCTCTCCTCAGTGAGGTAGGACAAAAAGTCCCTCGCACAAGACTCTGCAACTGCTCAAATCGGGACACTCCGCCTCGCACAGTTCTCTACCAGAACTGTACCTGGTCTCTAAACAAGGTCTGAACCAGCTCCACCTTATGACTCTCAAGACAGCGGATCGCCTCCAGTGCGGACTCCACATGGCTAATCCAATGCTCTACCTCAAGTCCAACATTCCCGTCGAATGTGGGAACTCGCTGATGGTTGAAAATCTTCAACCATTCGTCCGGCCTCGGTACCCTCAACTCGTCTCTCACTCGGTCATCCTCAACAACCCTCACTAATGCAGCTACCACCGGTAGAACTACCACTTGAGTCACCCTCTGAGAGACCTTAACCGACCTAGCTGGCACAGGTGGTGCTGGAGGTGGTGCTCCAACCCTGTATGCCTCTTGCAACTGTTGGACATACGCTCGATACTCCGATGCTCCAATCAACACACGGCCAGTATCAGCAGGTCCGCACTCCGTACTCCGGACCTAGCAGCGGTCCCATCCCTAACCTCGGGAACAATGCTCTCAACTACCTTCTCAGCAGGTACATCCGCAGCTGGCGGATCTACAACGGGAGCGCGTCCCCGACCTCGGCCCCTCTAAGGCCTACCCACATGTCCCGGTCTCGGAGCTCCTGGAGGAAGGGGAGGTCGGACCTCTCCTCATCCAACGTCAGCTGTCGCTCTCGTACGTGCCATCTGGTAGAGATGTGATCCATGTAAGACTACTTTAATTGCTAGTAAGGACATAACTATCTTACTACTCTAGGTCACTTCTAAGGTCACAATGTAACTACTAAACACAAGTTATAACAAAAGTCCAATAAACTATGCCATCGAGTTCAGTGGAGGTAGTGGCGGCTCGTGCATTCTACCCCAACCCACTTATGCTCATGATTTTGAAAACCAAAATTCATTTAAAAAGTTTGGAACCCTTGCGGTTTCCGTTTATTTGTTTATTCGGCCTTTTTGAATATAGCGAGTGCCGTTGTTGCCAACCTAGGGCTCTGATACCATATTGTAACACCCCAAATCCTAGAGGACTCGGAATGCTACGAGATGGGACCTCACAACGCGTCCCGGCCCTTAGCTTGGAAACAACTTCAGCGTACCTTACAACACGGCACAAATAAAAAGGCAAAACACATAGTTTTATAACATGAGCGGAAGAAAAAGATACAAATCTGAAAACAATCCAGCCAAGTCTCAAAAACAAAGTAACAACATAAGTCTCAACAGTCGTGAAATAAAAAGACAACAGTCCCGTCCTATAATGCACGGAACCCCGGCTGCCCACTACCGCCGGATCGCTCGATCGCCTCTCTAACCTGCAAAGCATCTACAAGCGGTATAAAACCGTTAGCTAGCCATGTATGCATAAGTATAAAGGTAAAAGCACAAACACACAACATACACAATCAACATGCAACACTCAATCCTTTTGTTATCTTAAATTAGGTGATATGTTATTACTAATGATACTTATTTTGTGACACGAGGGATTCCTAAACCTCGCCCCTGATCCCGTTTACCAACGAGGAATGGTGATAATGCATCTAACGGTCTACCTGCCTAGGCTGGTACTGGGAACCTCCTAGACTCTCGCAAGAGCGAGGCAAATGATGTCACGACCCGTTATCATACACTTGGGTCAATTACGTACAATAATAAAGTTGGCCTAATCCGGTTTTGTTGTTTATCACAACTAACAAAAACCACTAATACACATCACACTCATACAAGAAGCGAGCTAAGTAAGTCCGTAGACTTACCAGTCTCCGAAGCGCACAAGATCACCTCACTCGTAAGCTCCCTCGGGAAAACGTACAACGCTTGTTCAAGACAAGGCACACAATCAAACCACACTCTAGTCCACTAGAAGTCTTTAGACTTCTAGGCTCAACTCATCAACCACCTAGTCCAAGAAGACTACACTCTCAGTCCATGACCTATCCAGCCTAACATGCTTCTAAGGTATAACGAATATAAGGAATGAAAGAAGGAAGGGAAAGAACGAGATTCGGGACTTACTAGAGCAAAACCGCCCCCGCACATACCTGAGCCGCCCCTGTGCCTATCTGGTTCCGCCCTTGCGCCGATCTAGGTCCGCCCCTGCTCTTGAAAAAAGCCGCCCCTGCGCCTTTGTGAATCCGCCCCTGCGCCAGTCTGTGCAGAAAGTCCGTCTGCTGAGTTCTTCAATTGTACAGCCGGTCCGTTAGGGTCTCCTTTGGTGCTATGAACGTCTTCCACTTCTCTCACTTGGTCTTAGCCTCCCTCCAAGGTCTAGCTCCGTCACCGAACTAACAAAACAACGATAGATCGTTGAGCAGGATTCAAGAGTGTCTTCCATTCAAGCCATGGAAGGGAAAAAAAGAAAGAAGAAGGAGAAGAAAGAAAGAAGAAGAAAGGAAGGAGCCTTACCCACGTCCCGTCAATGTAGTCCCGGCTTCAAGGATAGTGGATCCAAGCTGGAGCATTCCAAGAGAAGAATGGAGGAGAAGGATGTAAGAGGAAGGTGCAAGAGGATGAAGTTGGTAGGAGGAAAGAAAGTAACGTGAGTGGAAAAAGAGAGGAGGAGAAGGGTTGGCTGCATAAAAGAGGAAGGATACCAAAGGTCTTCTGCCAACAACTCCTCATGGAATTAAAGAGGAGAGCTAAAAGGATCGGAATGTGAACGGTTGCCCAAAACGCTGCTACCCCGCCCACGCGTGTCACCGCCCCGCGGGAATCCTAGCCGCACTTGCGGCCTACTCGACCGCGTCGCCAAAGCCACAAGGGCGTGAGCTCTTGTGCCCGACTTCTACCCTCCTCTAATTCTATCCAAGCGTAACGAAAAATCCGGTCGTTACATCAGATCCCCCTCAAAATAAGTTTCGTCCTGAAACTTAGGGGGTACTAACCGCAATCATAAGATATAAGCAAGCCCTATGACTAACAAATTACCACATCAAGACCACCTAAGGGTCACACACAAGCACATTAGATATATCACACATATAACACTCCAAGCAAACCAAAACAAGAAGGTAGACTATGTGACAGTCTTGTAGACGTCTCTAGACCCGCATAAAACTCAGGATAGTTCCACCGGATACTATCCTCCATTTCCCAAGTGGCCTCGTCAATCCCTCGTCTCGACCACTTCACTCTCATCATGGGTATTACCTTCGATCGAAGGCGTCTCGCACTTCTCTCCAAAACTGCTATCGGGTGCTTTGGAAATGTATGATCCGGCTCGACTACCAGGTCGTCATGACTCACTATGTGTCTCGGGTCATGCACATACTCTCGCTACTGCGACACGTGAAATACTAGATGAACTCCCTCCAATCGGGGTGGCAATGCCAATCTGTACGCAACCTTTCCTATCCGCTCAAGGATCTCAAAGGGCCCGACATATCAGGGACTCAACTTCCCCTTAATGCCGAAACGTCTAACACCCCTCATGGGCGACACTCTCAAAAATGGTAGGAAGTTGAAGAGTCAGACGTTTGAAGAGCGTTAAAGATCCGCCCCTGCGGAATTGCCTAGCCGCCCCTGCGGCCATGAGAAGATCAAGCGTTTTTGCCTTCACCGCCCCTGCGGAGCTGAAGGCCGCCCCTGCGGTTCAACGACAAAAGCTTTACTCCGGCTGTTGAAACCACCTTTATGGCATTAAAGGTGGCTGTTTTGGGCCGACCATTTACTCCTATTTAGTGTGTTTTGTAGTATAAATAGTTCTTGGTTGATTGCTAGAATCATCCACTTACCACACATCATTGTCCACTTAGAATACAATTTTCTCATCATTTCCATTGTAATGAGTTGCTAACTCCCTTACTACATTGGGTTGGTTTGAAGCTGCATTGTTACTTTGGTTGTAAGTTATCTTTAATATAAGTTTTCATTCAGTAATACTTTGTGTTTCCTTGATCTTTATTGTCTAATTGCATGTTTGATTAATACATAAGATTGATCACCTTAGGTTTTAAAGTGCATGCAAAGAATTAGGATTAATAGGTTCCGGGTTCGGGTCTTTAATCTAGTAGTAAACTTTAAGTAATAACGGGTTGTAATTACTTAAAGAAAAGGAACACAAATATAAAGATAGGGTTAACGGTTTTAATCTATTCTTTATATCCCTTAGTCTTTATTTGAAAGCTAACTTGTTAATTGTTCTTGTAGGTTTACGGAACACTAACCTGTTAAGTTGTGTTGATGCCGGTTGGCTCAACACATATATATGATCGAGACGGAAGATTACTTAAAACTTGTCAAAGGAACTCACCAAAGTAGCATTTTCATGCTAAGAATCAACCTAGTGTAGATTCATCCATTATTGTCTTACTTGCTGCGTTAGTCGTTGTAACACCCTAAATCCGCGGGACTTGGAGTGTCACATTGGGCTAGGATCTCACAATGGATCCTGACCCTAGCCTGACAACAAGTTCACTGAATCTTACAACAAGGCACATGTAGATTAAAATCAAATACATAAAAGTTGAGTATGATACATCAAAAGAGTTTACAAACTCATAGCCGAGTACAAAACAACAACATAAACCACAACCACCAAAAGATCCCACATCCCACGCATCCTAATGTACATAAGTCCTCGGCTTGTCACACCATCTGGCTCACTCTGCAGTATTCCTAACCTGCAGAACACTACAACACGGTATGAAACCGTTAGCTACAGCAATGAAAAGCATGAAGGTAATAGCACAACCACACATCAACATCTCAAACATGCAATGCCACACACATTCATTTATTATCTTTCATTACGTTATTCCATTACTAATTCAACTTCTTTTGTAACACGAGAAGCCTCAAGAACCCCGTCCCATCCAACGTAACACATGAGTTTTGCATGGGGGTGACCTTCACTCGTCCCCTCCTGTGAGATCAACTTCAAGGCACCTCCTCCTAACCAGCAGGCGGAGACCGGCGGTTACCGCCCGTTATAATACACTTGGGCCAAATAAATTTAATGAATGGTCATCCTAGTCCGGTTTAGGTTATAAATGCACAATCATATGAACACACACAACCATCACAATCATACAATCCACAACTGCACGCTAAGTAAGTCCTGTGGACTTACCTGATATACTCGTAACCTGTACCACGTCACAACTTCCCCTTGTGGAAGTAATCAACGCATGCAATAGCAAGGCACCTCAATCACATACTGCAAAGGTTAGGAGACTCATCTCACTAACCACAACCAACCTATATCTCAAATCTAAACCTCAGATCCTCAACACATTCATAGATTCCTAAGGCATATCCTCAACATAACATCTCATCATACTCGTACACATACTAAACCTTAAAGCCATAACCGATATCCATAACATCATCATGATTCTCAACTCATTCTGACACCTAGCATGCATCTAATCAGTATTCCTAAATCTCAAATTTAATCCTAATTTAATTAATTAACCTTTAATTAATTAATTAAATTTCACCAGAATAACATTTTGCCCGCAGGCCATTTCTAAACCCACCTGTCATCAGATTTCATCAAACAAACAACCCATAAAAACCAGAATAATATAATGATCATAATGGAATTTCTAATTATCCATTTTGAAAAGCCTAAGGTCAATTTAGGCCAAATCGCAGTACGGAAAACGAATAAATTCATAACTTATTCGTTACTAACCCGATTGACGATCTGAAAGAAGATTTGGAATCACAACGACGCAGGCTACGCATGTACAACATCAAATTCACCGGAATCTAAGCAACGGAACTGTCCTAGTGACATATATGCTCGACCAGGTCCTTATCTGCTTGGAAATGCAGAAACTCGGTACCGATATGAAGAGAATGAAGAGAAGAATCAAAAAACTCAAACAAAATTGAAATCGGATTTGAAACGGAGAGTAGATTTGAGTTTGAAGTTTGAGAGAAATCAGAGCTTTTACGAGGAAACGTGAAAGGAAATGAATTAATAAACGATTTTCCGCTATATATAGTGAAGTCGATAATTATCCTTTAGCGAAGTCGATAATTATCATTTTATCGATCCAATGGCGGTTTGAACCCCCTTCTCCAAACTTCTCAAAATTGGAATAATAGATCTTGAATATTGTAGTGATAATTATTCCACAATTGCCTCGGAAAACGTGTATTTCTAAGCCGTCTTTCTTAGCCGTTAAGAAACTCTTTTATCCGTTTTGCCTTTCCATGTTATTTCATATCTAGGACATGTCCGATGTCCTGATCATTTCTCGCAACTGCATTTTTATTAATTGGGGCTCCCAAATGCTCCAAATAATACCGGAAGGTAAAAATAATTACCCGGGGGAAAAAGTGAAAATTTCACCATAAGCCCACAATTACGCCAGGAACATAACGGTGGGACTTATACTCAATACTTACACAATCTTCGCGAGTTATATGTCAATTACTATCACTGATTAAGTTAATCAACATTAATTAGAATTCGGAAATCCTAGCTATTACAGTCGTTTTCATAAGTTTTTGTGTGCATCAATTCAACCACCCCCCCTTGTTACTTGTTCTTATAATCAATAATCCCATTTAATAAGAATACCTTAACTCTCTTGGGTTCGACCCTTACTTAACCACTATACTTGTTTTAGTGCTAAGTCGGGATTATATTTTGATAGGGCATAAACGACCATAGAAATACCTCTAGTCACCTATCCAACTCTCAACATAACGATATACACAAAGGTTACTTCCACAAAGCTCGAAACGAACCCTCAACAACATACCACCACAAGACTCACGCAACTCACACTAGACCTCTAAGGTCCAACCACTCTAAGGCATTCCAATTCAACTACGCTAAACCAGCCTAACATGCTTCTAAGGTATAACGAATCTAAGGAATGAAAGAAGGAAAGGAAAGAACGAGATTCGGGACTCACTGGAGCAAAACCGCCCCCACACCTGCCTGAGCCACCCCTGTGCCTATCTGGGTCCGCCCCTGCGCCGATGTAGGTCCGCCCATGCGCTTGACAGAAGCCGCCCCTAAGCCTTTGTGAATCCGCCGCTGCGCCTGTCTGTGCAGAAAGTCCGTCTGCTGAGTTCTTCGATTGTGCAGCCGGTTGGTGCGATAACGTCTTCCACTTCTCTCACTTGGTCTTAGCCTCCCTCCAAGGTCTAGCTTCGTCATCAACCCAACAAAACAACGATAGATTGTTGAGCAAGGATTCAAGAGTGTCTTCCATTCAAGCTATGGAAGGGAAAAGAAGAAAGAAGAAGGAGAAGAAAGAAAGAAGAAGAAAGGAAGGAGCCTTACCCACGTCCCGTTACTGCAGTCCCGGCCTCAAGGATGGTGGATCCAAGCTGGAGCACTCCAAGAGAAGAATGGAGGAGATGGATGTAAGAGGAAGGTGCAAGAGGATGAAGTTGGTAGGAGGAAAGAAAGTAACGTGAGTGGAAAAAGAGAGGAGGAAAAGGGTTGGATGCATAAAAGAGGAAGGATACCAAAGGTTATCAGCCAACAACTCCTAATGGAATTAAAGAGGGGAGTTAAAAGGATCTGAATTTGAACGGTTGCCCAAAACGCTGCTACCTTGCCCACGCGTGTCACCGCCCCCGCGGGAATCCTAGCCGCACCTGCGGCCTACTCGACTGCATCGCCAAAGCCGCAAGGGCGTGAGCCCTTGCGCCCGAGTTCTACCCTCCTCTAACTCTATCCAAGCGTAACGAAAAATCCGGTCGTTAAACCTCGAGATCATATCATGCTCAGAAATGCCTAAGGCATAACCTCAACATAAACACAAGTGCCTAAGGCCCATATCCATCATACAACTAAACATACACATCCTAACCATACTAGCCTAGCCATCAACTAAAGACAAGGCCAAAGGAAAGGAAAGAAGGAATCATACCAACTAGGTATGCCCTGGACGCACCAGCGGAAACAAGAGACGTAGGGGCTGAACTAGTGAGGCGTAGGGGCAGATTGCTCAGGGCGCAGAGGCGGCTCACAACAAGTGCAGGGGCAGCCTGACTCAGGCGCAGGGGCGACTGTTTAGCAGTGAGCTGATTCCGACTTCTCTTCGATCCCTTTCTCGACTCTCTTCACTTCTCCACCACACAGCAGCATAACACATACATATATGCACATGTATGAACATCAAAACTTCTAGGAAGATCCACACAAGCTCAGCTTGTGATCACAAACTAAAGAAGAGAGAAAGAAACAAGGAAAGAAGAAGGAATGAAAGGAAGAAGAGCTGGCTTACAACAACCAGAAACCTAAGCAGCAAAGGAGAACCACACCAACATCATCCTACAACACCTCAACACATTAGCAACATCATTCAGCATCATCCTCATGATCATCCATGGTCAAATCCACAACAAAACTCTCAAAACTCTCACACAAGATCAAATGAGAGATCAAAGAAGAGGAGAGGAGAAGAAGAGCGTATAGAGGGAGATGGAGTTGAAGAAGATCATGAAACCCTCATACAAAATCAATGGGAGGCTTATAAGGGAAGCCACCCGCAAAGCACGGGTCAAAGGTCAACGAAGTTGGCTGCAACCACACAAAGCCGCAGGGGTGGACCCTGTGAGGCGCAGGGGCGGCCAGCCGCAGGTGCGGCCATCTGGGTCCGCAGGGGCGGCTGTCTGGGTCAGCTAAAGACTCAGAAAGGCTCCAAGGCTCCTAGGACTAAGGCTCTTACATCACACTCCCCTAAAAACAAGTTTCCTCCCAAAACTTGCAAGATCCCAAATCCTCTCGGACCCATAAGCCGAGGTATAACTCTCCCTCTCAGAGGCATCATATCATAACCTATAACATTTTATATCATCAAACACAACATGGAGGAATCATCACTCCAGCAACCATCATCCACTCTAATCAAGGCCTAGAGGAAGATCATCTATAGCCGAACACTAACCACATCACACTGGCGTGGAGGAAAACCGTCTCTAGCCATAACATACACATAACGCAACTACATGGAGGAAAACCATCTCCACTCACACTATGTCCATCATGATAGCATGGAGGAAAGAACCATCTCCAGCTAATCCTAAACACATATACAATAACATGGAGGAAAGAACCATTACCAGCTATACCTATCTCGCGCTAGCAAACAAGATCTAACAAATCATATTCACATATCACAACTAGCACAAAAAGCACATCATATCACATAAACACATAGCATAACATGCACTCACCAAGATGGAACTAAGATCTACTCGTGGATCCTACAGGTGCATCTATCTTATCGTAGAACTCTGGATAGTTCCTCTGGATACTATTAGTTACGCTAAGGATGTGTGCACGCAATAAGCCTTAAATTTATACTCGTTATATTTTTCCTAACTCCTAGAGAACCCACAGTGTATGGGTCGTTTTGTAGCAAGGATAGTATTCCGAGGTCGAACTCGAAGACTAAGGTGAAATCGAATCAACAAGTGAGCATAGATAGTGTAGAACTAGTTTAAGAAAAGAGAAAGGAACAAAGAAATGAAAATTTCGATATTTTTGGTTGGTTTTTATGGAGATCAAGAAAGATCACAAATCAAGCAAGATAATAAATCAAACTAACAACTCAAGCTAGAAAAGCAAACAAGTGACACAAGCACAAAATATGTGATAAAAGAGAGAAGAGTGGATTCTAGAGGTCAAGATTTCCGGTTATGGCATTGGACTCAAGGTTCTAAAGATTCTCAGGACAAGGCTGCGGTGTTGGGAAAGGGTGTTTCTGTAATGGAAGCAATTACCGGGTAGGTCTCTCACTTCACTAATCCCGCATCAAACTCCTATTACCGGGTAAGTCTCAAGGAGGTAAAGTTGGGAATTCTACTCAAACCGGACACTACTTAAGGGGCAAACCTCTCTTTACTGGGTAAGTCTCGGAAAGGGTAAGTCTCAAGCAACACTCCTAGCACACTCAATCCAATAGCGGCTTGTGAGGCTCACTACTACCTAGAATTCATCATCTTAGGTATCTAAGATCGGAAATCATCGGGTAGATCTCTTCCCTCACTTAGGTTGATAGCATTAGGTGATCCTAAGCTAAATTAAGCTTAATAAACACTAGGATTTCAACAACCTAACACCCTAACATACAGATTCATCAATTAAAGATCAACAGAGAGGAAAATCGGGTGGATCATAGAAAAATCGGCCGATCTGGCTGAAGAACAGCCCGATTTTTCCTTCTGGAATGGGTTTCGTGCATACAAATCATCCTAAACTAACATATAAGTCCATCCTATCATCACCCAAGCCATAACCATCAATCCATCACTCCAGAATCACAATAAACTAGCCAATAATATGCATATCAAGATCCAAAATCATCACACAAGCATACATAGTTTTCATAGAGGGATGATGAAAGATAAGCAAGTAAAAACAATAAATATCAGCTGAATCTAAGTTTTAGTAAGACTTACAACCCTTCAAATGAAGTTCCAAAACGTTCCTAACAATCCTCACAATGGTTCCGCAATCAAAGACTCCGAAAATCACTCAAAATCACTCAAAACCTCACTCTCACTCTATGTTTGGTGTTCTTCTTCTTCCTTTAATTTGAGATAGTTTTCCTCTCCTCCAAGTCTATCCCCAATGGAATGAGCTGTCAATGAGAGAATGTGGGAGAGGAGAGATGCTCAGCAACAGCTTGCAGGCCCACTTATATTCTCCACCAAGAGGAAGGCCGGACAAAGAGATCGTGGGACACATGGCTTAAGCTGTTGAAGGCCAAAAATCGACCCAGTCAGGAAAATCGGCCGATTTTCCTGAGTGATGGTCCGATTTTCTTCAACAGAGGCATGCCATGATCGTCTAGCCATGAGTTGCTCCATTGCCTGCACCAATAAGGGTCCTTGTGTCCTTTGTTGCTCCAATTATGTTCCTTCTAAGCCTCGGATGCGTACCATCATGAGGCTTGAACCTCGAATGTATCAATTAATGCCCGAAAGATCCCCGAATTACCTACAAAACCGACAAAAGGTCGTGTAGACGTCTTTTCTAGAAATATGCACGAAATGAGTGTAAACGTCGTGAACTAATGTCAAACCGTGCATGAATAACGGGAAAAACTATCTAAATGTATGCCTATACTAATGTCATAAATCACGTTATCACTATCCTCAGTCTCCCATGCTACCTCATCAGGTCCTCGTCTGGACCACTGTATCCTCATCATAGGAATGTCCTTTGAACGCCGGCGTCTCACACCTCGTTTTAGGACTGCAATAGGGTGCTCTACAAAGGTGTGGTCCGGCTCAACCACCAAATCATCATAGCTCAGAATGTGCATCGGATCTGGCATGTACTTCCTCAGCTGAGACACATGAAACATAGGGTGAACACCCTCTAACCTGAAAGGGAATAATAATCTGTAGGCTACCCTCCCCACTCTATCCAATATCTCGAAAGGACCGACATAACGGGGACTCAACTTCCCCTTTATGCCAAAACGTCTGACGCCTCGCGTCGGAGATACTCTCAACCAGACATTAGCTCTACCCTGAACTCTAGAGGTCGACGCCTCTTGTCTGCATACGACTTATGACGACTCTGTGTAGCCAGCATTTTCTCTCTAATCAGCGCTACTCGAGCCATGTCATCCTGAATCTACTGTGCCGCTATCCCACTGATACTTCTAGGCTCATCTCAACATAAATAAGGAGCCGTCCCAATGGATGCATGCCAGCTGTTGTTGTATGAGAACTCAATGAGTGGGAGGTAATCAGACCATCCCCGTCCCCAATCCAACACATAGGCTCGCAGCATATCCTCAAGGGTCTAAATGGTCCTCTTTGACTGACCATCTGTCTGGGGGTGAAACGCAGTCGTTAAGTATAGACTCATCCCCAAAGTAGTCTGGATCTGCTTCCAGAACCTCGAGGTAAACCGTCCATCTCGATCAAAGACGATCGTCCTCGGTACACCATGGAGTCTCACTATTTGTCTAGTGTACTCCTCAGCCAATCTGCTCACCAACCACATCTCTCTGATGGGAATAAAATGTGCCGTCTTCGTCAGTCTGTCAACCACAACACAAATAGCATCAAAACTCCTACTAGACTTTAGTCCGGTCACAAAGTCCATGGAGACGTCCTCCCACTTCCATTGTGGTACTAGCGGTGGATGGAGCTCACCTCCAGGTCTGAAATGCTCTATCTTGACCTATTGGCAGGTCACACACTGAGCCACAAATCTGGCCACATCGGGGACGTCTCTCTAATGGGAATAAAACGTGCCGTATTCATCACTCTGTCAACCACAACCCAGATAGCATCAAAACTCCTACTAGGCCTCAGTCCGGTCAAAAAGTCCATGGAGACGTCCTCCCACTTCCACTTTGGTACTAGCAGCGGATGGAGCTCACCTCCAGGTCTGAAATGTTCTATCTTTAACTGTTGGTAGGTCGCACACTGAGCCACAAATTTGGTCACATCGGGCTTCAACCCTCCCCACCAATATGAGCGTCTCACATCATGGTACATCTTGCTCATACCTGGATATATTGAGTAAGGTGTACAGTGAGCCTCCTGTAAAATCCTATATCTCAGCTCCGCATCAGCGGGTACACAGACGCGGTCGCGGCGTCTCATAACTCCATCAACTCCATTGGAGAATTGTGGTGCCTCACCACGAGACATCCTCTCTTTGATCCTCATCAAGGTCGGGTAGGTCCCTTGCTTCTGTTGGATCTCATCCAACAGACCAGGTAGAACCTCTAAAGCAAAACAAATGGGCATCCTCAATAGGGAACTTGATGTCCATCTCTTACCAAGCTAGATCTCTCTGAAGCTGAGGTTGTACTGTCAATCTGGCAATCGCCTTCTCTCGAGGCGTCTTCCTGATCAAGGCGTCAGCTACAACATTCGCCTTTCTAGGATAATACATGATCTCATGGTCAAAGTCTTTCATCAACTCGAGTCATCGACGCTAGCGGTTATTCAATTCCTGTTGCATAAAGATGTACTTCAGGCTCTTATGGTCTGTGAAGATCTGACATGTAGGTAATGCCTCCAGATCTTCAAAGCATGAACTACCGCTGCCAACTCCAGATCATGAGTCGGGAAGTTCTCCTGATACGCCTTCAACTGTCGAGACGCATATGCAATCACTCTGCCTCTCTGCATCAGTACACATCCCAAGCCTAGCTTGGATGCATCACTATAAACCATGAAGTCCTTAGAACCCTCTGGCTGTGCTAAGACAGGAGCAAAAGTCAAACGCCTCTTCAACTCCTCAAAACTCTAGGCACACTGATCAGTCGATACAAATCTGGTAGTCTTCCTTAGAAGACTCATCAGTGGGTGGGAAATCACAGAAAATCCCTCCACAAAGCGTCTATAGTAGCCGGCTAGGACAAGAAAGCTATGCACTTCCTTGACATTCGTCCATGTCGTCCATGCAGCAACATACTCGATCTTTGCCGGATCAATCATAATCCCATCGGCGGAGACGATGTGTCCAAGAAAGGCCACCTCAGACATCTAGAACTCACACTTAGAGAGCTTGGCATATAGCTCTCTATCCCTCAAAATCTGCACCACTGTCCTCACATGATCAACATGCTCCTCTCTGCTACGAGAGTATACCAGAATGTCATTAATGAAGACCACCACAAACTGATCTAGGAAGTCGATGAAGATACTGCTCATCAACTCCATGAAGACTGTTGGGGCATTCGTCAGCCCAAATGGCATCACTAAAAACTCGTAGTGTCTATAACGGGTACGAAATGTCGTCTTGTGCACATCCTGCTCTCTCACCCTCAGCTGGTGATATCCTAAATGCAAGTCGATCCGGGAGAACACTGTCACTCCCTGAAGTTGATCAAGCAGATCATTAATACGAGGCAATGAATACTTTTTCTTGATGGTCACCATGTTCAACTCTCTTTAGTCAATGCACAGTCTCAACGATCCGTCCTTCTTCCGCACAAAGAGGACAGGTGCTCCCCACGGGGATACGCTAAGGCGGATAAAGCTCTTCTCAGTCAATTCCTCGAGTTGCTTCTTCAACTCCAACATCTCGACAGGCGCCATACGATATGGGGCCTTCGAGATGGGTCTCGTACCAGGCTCCAACTCGATGCTGAAGTCCACACTCCTCTGAGGCGGCAATCTAGACGGCTCTGCAAACACGTCTATAAACTCCCAGACCATTGGGATATCCTCCAATGCTGAGCTATCTCCCTCCTTCATGGCATAACACCAGAATGCATCACATCCCTGTGCTATCAACCTCGTTGCTCATATACAACTGATAACATATCCCGTCTTCCCAAGGACCCAACCTCGGAAGACCTCTATCGGGTGTATGTCGGTAGAGACTGTAACAGTTCTCTTACCTACATCTAAGATCACACGGTGTCTACGCATCCAATTCATACCTAATATGACTTCTTCATGCATCAAGGGCATGACTAAGAAGTCAACAAGCAACACCCGAGTCCCTAAGCGAAGAGGACAACTACGTATCTGATGGGTACCTCTGACCCTGCTACCATCATGTAACCCTATAGTAAAGGGTATCCCCTCTATGGTAGGTAAACTCAGACGCTCAACACATACATCAGAAATAAAGGAATGCGTAGCACCCGTATCAAATAAAACTCTAATAGGTAAACCATGTAACAGAATGGTACCTGTAACAACTGCTGTTGGCGGCTCCTTAACACTCCTCATCTCAAAAACACGGCCTCGAGCTTCGGGCATCACTAGTACTAGCATCTCTACCTCTGCCTCTACTCGGTCCTGGAGCTGAACCTTGAGTAGCAGGTGTGTCTGGGACTCTCTGTTGTCCCTGTTCTTGAAGCTGAGGCGGTCTCTACCCACCTCCTGCTGCACCTGTAGGGGAAGAACCCTGTTGTGATGACACCTTGCCCTGACGGCAAAACATAGCTCTATGTACTGGCTTGTCACACGAGAAGGAAGTCAGTGGTGCTCTCGGTCACTCAGCCCTCAAATATTTATAGGCCCCGCAGTTGTAATACTGCCGGCCTTTCGCAATCGTCTGTGCAGACACGAACCACTCGAGTGGCCTTCATACTGGCCTCGCCCGTATTCAGATGCTCCTGTACCAGTTTGTCCTATGCGGTGTCTCTTCTCAAACCGTCACGTCTGAGAAGTCCTCCTCTGGCTTGCTCTCTCTCCCTTATAAGCAGAGGCCCGATCCTGGTAATCTACTAAGGACTCACAGTGGAATCCCGCCATGTACGAACATGTGCTCTCCCTCAGACGATGGGAAAATAAGTACACATGTTGGTCCTCATAAGGTGTAGCTAGACCTAGCAAAGCTAGCTCATTTTGGAAGCGACTGATGGCATTTGCAATAGGTACGTACTCAAACCTGCCTCTGGGAAGTCCTGCAGCTTCTCCCTCCTCAATTTGGCAGGGGATAACTGCTCCCTAAGCAAAGTCTTCATCTGGTCGTAGCTGGTAACTCGTGCTCGTACAGTCCTCCACCACTAGTGAGCAAGATCACGGACTAGAGATTGTACTAGCTTTATCCGTATGTCCTCAAGACATTTGATAGACTTTAAAGCTGAGTCTACATGTCCTATCCAAACCTCCGTCTCTAAACCAATCTCCCCTAACAAGGGTGGTACTCCCTGTTGATGAAACGCCTTCAACCAGGTATCTGGTCGAGGCCTCTATACTCCTCTAGAGCTCTAGCAATCTTAGCAGCATATGCCCGCATAGCTGGCACCTGAGTGGCTCCTTGGGATCTCTCAAATGATCCCTCATGCACTGGTAGATCTGGGGCTCGTCTGCCCGCTCTAGAGGCCTCCTCAACCCGTTTGATGTAATCACGAAACTCCGCTCCACCCATGGAGACACGATATGAGTCATCTCACTGGACTCGATGTGCCTGCTGTCTCCTGGATCCACCACTCCTCGTCTTTGGGACGACACTCTCAACAACCTCCTCAAGAGCCTCCTCCAGCACTGGAGGATCAGCAGCGGGAGCTGGTCCCTGTCTTATCACTCTTGGAGGAAAAAGTGGTCTACCTCTACCTCGACCTACAATAGTAGAAGCTCTAGTCCGAGCCATCTGCGGGGTATGCACACCTAACTTATAAGGCTCTATATAGGACATATCTATAGATATATATATAATACTTAATATTATATGCATACACAACAACACACAGTAGGTATATATATATATATATATATATATATATATATATATATATATATATATATATATATATATATAGATATATGTATATATCTATATCTATACTGTGGAGATCCTTAGAAGGGTGACGGCTTCTGTACATACTATCCCAAAACATCTGTACTCACATTAAAACCAAAAACATTTTTCAAAAGTCAAACCCCTTTCGGGTTCTGTTTATTTATCCACTCTACCTTAATTGCAGATAGCAAGTCCCATTGTTGTCAACCTAAGGCTCTGATACAAACTCTGTAACACCCCAAATCCGCAGGACTCGGGATGTCACCTTGAGCTAGGATCTCACAATGGATCCTGACCCTAGCCTGACAACAAGTTCACTGGATCTTACAACAAGGCACAAATAGATTAAAACCAAAATACATAAAACTGTATAAGATACATCAAAAGGTTTTACAACATCAAGCCGAGTACAAAAACAACATCCACAACATCAAATACAAAATATCCCATATCCTACGGAACCCTAATGTACAGATGTCCTTGGCTGGTCACCCCATCTAGCTCACTCTGCAGTCTTCCTAACCTGCAAATCATTTACAACACGGTATACACCGTTAGCTACAGTAATGAATAAGAATGAAGGTAATAGCACAAACACATATGCACCTATCACTCATGCAATGCCACAAACATATTCATTTATTATCTTCAATTACGTTATTACATTACTAATTCAACTTATTTTGTAACACGAGGAGCCTAAGGAACCTCGTCCCTTCCACCGTAACACAGGGGTTTTGCATGGGGGTGATCGTCACTCGTCCCCCCTTTTGAGATCAGCTTCCGGGCACCTCCTCCTACCTTTGAGCGGAGGCAAGTGGTCATGACCCATTATAATACACTTGGGGGCCATTTAAAGTAATAAATAGTCATCCTAGTCCGGTTTTGGTTATAAATGCACAACCATATGAACACACACAACCATTACAATCACACAAATCCACAACTGAACGCTAAGTAAGTCCTATGGACTTACCTGTAATACTCGTAACCTGTACCACGTCACAACTTCCCCTTGGGGAAGTAATCAACGCCTGCAATAGCAAGGCACACATCATCATATACTACAACGGTTAGGAGACTCGTCTCCGTAACCACAACCAACCTATGACCCCAATCTAAACCTCGAGATCATATCATGCTATTAAATGCCTAAGGCATAACCTCAACATATACACAAGCGCCTAAGGCACATATTGTAACACCCCAAATTCTCGGAACTCGGGGAGCTACTGGTTAGGACCTCACAATGGGTCCCGACCTTGGTTTAACAACAACATTACTTGGATCTTACAACAAGGCACAAATGTATTTAAAACAATTTCTAAAACATAATATTTTTAATGGTATAAACGTACACATGTGACAGCCTTACAAACATATATAAAGATACATAACATGCATGACGTATGGAAGACTCCCCCGTCCCCATCTAATGAGTACGTGGACCCGGCTGACCATCCGTTCCGGATCTCTCTGCAACTGTCTATCTCTACAGATCTACAACACGGATAAACCGTTAGCTAACTATCCAAATATAAGCAAAAATGATAACAGCACAAACACAAGCAGAAACAAAATAAACAAACATCATGCTGGCACTCAACCGTTTATTATCTATTATTTAAGTGATTCACATTATTCAATTTAAGTTGTGGCACGAGAATTATTATTAGTTCTCGCCTCCGTTCCTTATCCAACCGGTGTAGGTCTAGCTGACTTCCACTGGTAGCATCACTACAAACCACGTATGGACTAGTCCCGAAAGAAACCCCAGTGCCCGCAAGCTATTGAGCAGAATGCCACCGCCCGTTACTCTTAGGCCAAAATATAGGTCGGTAATTATATATCACAACCTATCTCCATAAACATTTCAATCACACACCACCATCATCATTTATACTCATATTTAGAAGTCAGCTAAGTAAGCCCAAAGGACTTACCTGATATAACGCTCGACTCTCTGTAAACCAACTTGCTCTGTAAACTGTAGCAACTCAGTTGCCTGTCAAAGGAGATAAGTGCATTAGCACACTCCTACGTAGTTAGAAGTCTAGGACTTCTTAAATAGAATAATATATTAAGACATAACTAGTTGCAGTATTAATTTAGGGTAAAATGACCATTTTACCCTTGGTCCCGAAATTCCCGAAAATTCTAAAATTCATGTCTAAACTCCTATTTGAGATTCTAAAATCATATTCTAACTCTCAAAGCTTCGTTTGGTTCCAAGCTAACATTTTTCCTATGTTTCTATTTTCCGGGAAATCGTAAAGTCTAACTTCGATTCCAAATATAAAATTCGTAACCACTTATAAAAATTCCGACTTAAATCCCTAAATTATCTATGATGTCCTATCTAACTTTAGGAGAAAGAATTTCTCCAAACTGTTCATTCAACAGTTTTATAAAAATTCCTAAAGTTGACTACTCCCTTTACAAATTCTATACTTAGCCCAAATCCGAGTAGACTTTGAAAAATCATAACTCCTAAACCACTCACTGGATTTATCCCAAATTTTGATATGTTCTACTATAAAATCTTATCTATAATATATCCAAAATTTAGCTGCAAAGGAGATCAAAATCCTATTTAAAACTATCTCCCAAAACCGAATTTCAGCACAACAGAAAAACTGCTTACGACTCAATCTTGGAAAAATCGTAAATCCCAAACCACTTTCTGGATTCCTCTCAAATTTTAATATGTTCTACAACAATATTTCAACCACACCATATCCAAAATTCAAGCCCAACGGAGTTCAAAAGCCTATTCAAAACTATCTCACAACATTGCATCACATGCTGTTTTTATCAACACTCAGCATACTTATAAAAACTGCATGAGTCAACTTTGCAACATCATAATTCTAAAACCATAACTCCGATACTTCCCAAATTTTAGTATGATCTACTATATACTACTGACTACAACATATCCAAAATTCAGCAACAAAGGAGGAGTATAACTTACTCAAACTTGACCCGAAGTTTACTGTTTTTCACTTCCGAAAACTCACAAAATGCAAGAATCTGTACAGCTTTCCTATAGTTGTTCTGAGTAGGTTTAAAGACAAAAATTCGTCCATGTTAGGCAAGGAAAGGTGGACTAAAGTATAGTGTAGCAAGGGGTACAAGCCTTACCCGATTCCGAGACTCGAATGTACCGAAAAGAAGGTACCAAGGCTGCTGCTGAGTAGGCGTTTTGCACAGAAGGGGAGAAGCCATGGTTCACTGATTGCTCGAGGCTGCAGACAGAGAAGAGCGAGGTGGTCCGGGGTGCTGCAACATTACAGTGTCCTAAGGTGAGTTGTTTCTGGGCGACCGAGCACAAGTGAAACACGAGGTATAGGAGAGTTCTTACCGATCGTTCATCATCTGTCCTATTCTCGCTGGAGGTGTGCAGTGGCTGAGCGTCAAGTGCAGAGGGCTGAGTGCAGAACGTTGGCGAGTAGTTGTGTCCGGGGGTGCAGGCTGGTGGCGTCGATGGTTGGCTGAGCGACCCGGTGCAGGTGGTGTTCGCGAGAGGGCAGGATGGGAGGCGCCTTTGCTAAGCTACTGCAGTCGACCGACTGGGAGGAAGATCGATTCCTGGCTGCACTATCCTTGGCGGACGAAGGGACGATCGAGAGTTGCGGTCTACTGTTGGAATGCGGAGAGGAAGGCTTCACCGGCGATGGTCCAAGGTAGAAGAGCGGGTGGCGGCAGGGAGGTTGCCGGCTTGGCGTGGAGGAAGGAAAACGCTGGTAGCGTAACAACGAGAGAGAAGAGGTGCCATTAGGTTTACGTGAGAGAGGGAGAGGAGAGAGAGCATGGGCTGGCTGTACAGCTCCTTATCGGGCCCGGATGGTAGGGTTTCAAAGGCCCAAATACTCAACTTCGTAATGGTCCGGAAGACACGCCGTTGATGGGCCCGGATGGGTCCATTTTAAAGAATAAAGAAGGTAGGTTGTCTTGTGTATTTTATGTGGGTACGGTTCTCACATAAAATGATAAAACAATCAAAGGATAAGAAACGGTATCACCTAGGATATAGTAAGGTCCTCACATAAAATGATAAAATGTGTTAATTATAAAACTATGGATTATGTAAGAAGAATGAAGTCTCACATAAAATTATAGAACTTGATAAAAGCATTTTATGTGCCTAACTCTTCACATAATATGACAGGTTTATGATGACTCGGGATTTACCGGAAATTAAATTTCCGGGTATTACATCAGTACCCCCTTAAAATCAGTTTCAACCCGAAACTTAAAAGTTAACGACATATAGTCGGAGTTGCTACAAAACAATTAAAGGGCCGGAACGGGTCACAATCGATCTTGTTCTGATTTGTTCCTAAGATAGCCGGAAATAAAATTTCCGGGTATTACATCAATCCCCCCTTAAAATAAGTTTCGCCCCGAAACTTAATATACGTCAATCGTAAGGTCGGTCTGCAAGGAACAAATAAAGGTACAACCTAGTGTACCTAATTACTACATCATAAGTCTTGTCGTTTCTATATCTAAGTATCCCGCACATCAAAGGTTACCAATAAAATACACATCACTGACAAAACACTCAAGCATGAAACAAACAAGTAGTCACACAATATCACACCGATACAGGGCCAAGTATTAACTCATCGGTCCTAAGGTCGCAACTATCTTCGTATAGATCTTTGAAAGGTTACGTCTCATATTGTCCACAAGATCTCTGGTATCCTCGTCGGCTTTTCATAAAACCACTGACTCAAAAGTCTTTTCATGTAATTACCTCAAAAGCGCATGCTACCACGTTCTAGAGTGTGTACTGGGTATCTCACCGGTATCATCTGGCTCAACTGTCCGATCTTCCAATCTGATGACCTAACTCGTGTTTGGTAGGTATCTCCTCCAATTGAATCAGTGTAGAACTAGGGTCACACTTTCCGATGGAATGAGGAAAACTAATCCATTAATCACTCCTAAACCGCTTTTCAAAATCTCACATGGTTGTCTTACAGAACTCACCTCCAAATTCTTTGATGACCTTCCTGCGGCAATTTATTTCAATTCCTTTCCTTCTGATCTAAAAAAAAATGTTTCGAGTATCCGATCTAGGATATCCCCCTTATACATCTCCCGACACTTTACTAAGTGCTTAAGGCTAGTTGTATCACAACTCACTTGGTCTTGTCTCCTAATATGACTCAGTCATATGATTCCTCCATTAAAGAATCATCATCTGCTCATTTTTGGTCTTAAACTTGATATAACATAACAATCAAAATCCGGTGGTCAATATTTGTGTTCTATCGACATCATCATATTATTTTATAGATCTCTAGCTCACCTCAAACTTCTTACGCAGTATCCAGGATCTTACGTGACATAGAATGTGCCCGCAATGATAACACTAGACACAAGGTGATCTCACATCATCATCGCTTGCTGATAACTACTCAATAATTGTTAGCATACCATCAACAGTGCACTCTTTTATCCACCATGGTTACCAGCCCGATAGTATCCCTCTGACTCAAAACGCCACTCGGATCCGTTCCGATATCACATTACACGTAAATCTGCTCCGAGATTATGCTTTCTTTAATCACGGTTACTGGGTTGTAAGTATACCCCTGCCGCTTATTTCCTTACATGTCTTTCGACTCACTTTAAGTTTCCTAGTGAAGACCATGCACAATACTTTTATTATGTCGTCAATTCTTTTCTCAATCCATCGGAAAGACGACTCTATAATACTCCATTCGGTATTAAATTGCCACACTACTTATCTGTCGACATGTGACAAGTCGTCTTGTTTCACTTGGGTCCATAAATGGTACCACTCTTTTTCTATAACCTCTATATGCAGATACTTCCACGTCTACCTTGTGGTGATACTGTTCTTCCACAAAATTTATTTATATATTTATTTATTTTTAGTCACTCAGCGTAGCCTAGCTCACTCATTAATCATACGGACATTTTCTGTGAGTCCCACCTGATTAACTTCAATCTCTTTCTTCCAATTATACCATAAGTCCTCACCGGATGGAGTATCAAGTACTTTCCTTACTAGCCTTCCTGAAATAAAACAACGATTGAAAAACAACTTCTTCCGCTTACTTTCTTAATTCTTCTACCACGGATTCAAACTCTTTGAATTGACCGGAGTTTGATCTTAACTGGCCAAGAGGTAACCCTTAAAACGTTTCTCTTTATACCTTTAATTCATCCAAGAAGGTTGTAGTTGCCTACTTGAGGGAATCCTCTAAGGCGTCGGTAAAGCTACTCCATAGATCCACATTCACAAATATCTCTTCTTATAACTCGTCAATATCCAACAATACTTGCACGTTCTTGGTTGACATCGGTCAGTCTATAATTGACTTATCTCAATCTCATATATCTACTGGTATTAAACTTTTGGTGCACATCACCTACTAGATTAATACTTTTATCCTTTTTTAGTTCGTCATATCTTTCACTCTTCTTATTCCTTTGGGACAACTTTCTTTTTCAAGTCTCACTGTGCCATTCGACTGACGTTAAAACTTCTTCCTAACACTCCACGATAGATGATAAGCGTCTTGTAGTTCCGATGACTTTTAATTACCTCCCAATTGTAGTCCCTTTACAGGGACCGTCTATGTTGATGACCTATGTTCTGTTATAAATGGGGTTACCTTGGACTCTTTAGTCCACCACACAATTCTCACAAGCACAGGTTCCTTAATCGGCGTTGTTTGTAATATTTCCTTCCAAATCTCTATTGACTATGTTACCGGGCTTCGATCCTTTCGATACTTGCGTTGTGATTCTTCTTAGAATTCTTATCTTGAAAGAAGACAAAAACGTCTCCTGGCTTGTGAAGTCTATCTTTCGCTCTTACATTAAGTTGTAAGTCTCCAGTCCATGTTAATTGTGATCTGTCAAAATTTCCTTAGCTAGTAGGTAAACAATTACTCACAATAATCTTTTTATACTTCTTTAGTTCGTTCTACCTTCCACTCTCCGGCTTCTTATAGCTAACTCCATTTCTCTAGTCCGATTGTGTCATTCATCTAGCATAAATAGTCGTTTCAAGTTTCCACGATAACTTGCAACCGTCTTTGAAATTATTAAGGCCGAAATGATCATCCACTTGCAGACCTTTTGCATGGACCATCTGTGTTGGTGGCTTAGGTCCCGTGATAATTCGGGTTACCTTAGACTCTCGAGTCTAGCAAGGTCGTTCTCCCATACAAATTTCTTCACTGGTGTTGGTGGTAATATCGCCTTCCTGAAACTCCGTTGACCCTGCTACAGGCTTCCATTCTTTGGATATTGGCGTCGCGGTTTCTTTCAAACTTCTTATATCTCTGAGGTCAAAACCTCTCCACACTTGTGGGGTCTACCTTTTCGCTTTTACACTCAATTGTAGGTCTTTATTCTGTGTACCTTAGATCCACATATCCGGGTTGACACCCTAACTCTTCTGGTCTCTCATGCCCATAATTGCCTATGGGCATCCGCCTCGATTGTAACACCCTTTATTCCGCAAATCTTGGTTGTACTCAATTCTACTTGTCCTGTTCCAATATTGTTATCTCTACTCCACACTATTATAGTCTATTGCATGGTTCTTCTAATTCATCTCTCGACTTCATACGACAAAGCCCCTTGCATGATTCTCAATTTCTTCTATCTAAGCTGACTCGGGAACTTCTTTCTCATCCGGTTGTAGTGGCGGTAAAAATTTTCTAAACATCTTTACTGCTTTGCCCACCCGTCCTTCGGATGATTTATAAGTCACCAGGACGTCCATCAGAGTATCATACTAAATCTTGGTCTGAATCCCTTATCTCGTGTGGAAAACTCTTCAAACTCGTTACCGATTTATCATGAGGCGCTAATCGCTTCATGATATCGCAACTAAAGAATACAAGATATCCTTTAGGATACTAGCATACTACACACACACAGATATATAATTTACACTAAAACCTATCGATATAAGTCTATATACTAACTCACCTATCGTTCCAAGCTGCAGAGATCCACGGAGAACGATGGTGGTCCGACGTACTACTAACCCAACAACCCGACTATGCTCGTGTGTAAAAACAGAAATCCGTTTTGAAAATCTTAGACCCCTTTCGGGTTCTAGTTATTTTATACATTCGGTCTTTCAGAAGATTTCAAGTGCCATTGTTGCCAACCCAGACCTCTGATACCATGTTGTAACACCCCAAATTCTCGGAACTCGGGGAGCTACTGGTTAGGACCTCACAATGGGTCCCGACCTTGGTTTAACAACAACATTACTTGGATCTTACAACAAGGCACAAATGTATTTAAAACAATTTCTAAAACATAATATTTTTAATGGTATAAACGTACACATGTGACAGCCTTACAAACATATATAAAGATACATAACATGCATGACGTATGGAAGACTCCCCGTCCCCATCTAATGAGTACGTGGACCCGGATGACCATCCGTTCCGGATCTCTCTGCAACTGTCTATCTCTACAGATCTACAACACGGATAAACCGTTAGCTAACTATCCAAATATAAGCAAAAATGATAACAGCACAAACACAAGCAGAAACAAAATAAACAAACATCATGCTGGCACTCAACCGTTTATTATCTATTATTTAAGTGATTAACATTATTCAATTTAAGTTGTGGCACGAGAATTATTATTAGTTCTCGCCTCCGTTCCTTATCCAACTGGTGTAGGTCTAGCTGACTTCCACTGGTAGCATCACTACAAACCACGTATGGACTAGTCCCAAAAGAAACCCCCAGTGCCCGCAAGCTACTGAGCAGAATGCCACCGCCCGTTACTCTTAGGCCAAAATATAGGTCGGTAATTATATATCACAACCTATCTCCATAAACATTTCAATCACACACCACCATCATCATTTATACTCATATTTAGAAGTCAGCTAAGTAAGCCCAAAGGACTTACCTGATATAACGCTCGACTCTCTGTAAACCAACTCGCTCTGTAAACTGTAGCAACTCAGTTGCCTGTCAAAGGAGATAAGTGCATTAGCACACTCCTACGTAGTTAGAAGTCTAGGACTTCTAAAATAGAATAATATATTAAGACATAACTAGTTGCAGTATTAATTTAGGGTAAAATGACCATTTTACCCTTGGTCCCGAAATTCCCGAAAATTCTAAAATTCATGTCTAAACTCCTATTTGAGATTCTAAAATCATATTCTAACTCCCAAAGCTTCGTTTGGTTCCAAGCTAACATTTTTCCTATGTTTCTATTTTCCGGGAAATCGTAAAGTCTAACTTCGATTCCAAATATAAAATTCGTAACCGCTTATAAAAATTCCGACTTAAATCCCTAAATTATCTATGATGTCCTATCTAACTTTAGGAGAAAGAATTTCTCCAAACTGTTCATTCAACAGTTTTATAAAAATTCCTAAAGTTGACTACTCCCTTTACAA
Source organism: Fagopyrum esculentum (assembly GCA_033239045.1). Classification (NCBI taxonomy): domain Eukaryota; kingdom Viridiplantae; phylum Streptophyta; class Magnoliopsida; order Caryophyllales; family Polygonaceae; genus Fagopyrum; species Fagopyrum esculentum. The sequence continues at coordinate 69,099,386 of BSUD01000006.1, read as the reverse complement.
ATTCTATACTTAGCCCAAATCCGAGTAGACTTTGAAAAATCATAACTCCTAAACCACTCACTGGATTTATCCCAAATTTTGATATGTTCTACTATAAAATCTTATCTATAATATATCCAAAATTTAGCTGCAAAGGAGATCAAAATCCTATTTAAAACTATCTCCCAAAACCGAATTTCAGCACAACAGAAAAACTACTTACGACTCAATCTTGGAAAAATCGTAAATCGCAAACCACTTTCTGGATTCCTCTCAAATTTTAATATGTTCTACAACAATATTTCAACCACACCATATCCAAAATTCAAGCCCAACGGAGTTCAAAAGCCTATTCAAAACTATCTCACAACATTGCATCACTTGCCTGTAATACTCGTAACCTGTAATACTCGTAACCTGTACCACGTCACAACTTCCCCTTGGGGAAGTAATCAACGCCTGCAATAGCAAGGCACACATCATCATATACTACAACGGTTAGGAGACTCGTCTCCGTAACCACAACCAACCCATGACCCCAATCTAAACCTCGAGATCATATCATGCTATTAAATGCCTAAGGCATAACCTCAACATATACACAAGCGCCTAAGGCACATATCCATCCTACAACTCAACATACACATCCTAACTATACTAGCCTAGCCATCAACTAAAGCCAAAGCCAAAGGAAAGGAAAGAAGGAATCATACCAACTAGGTATGCCCTGGACGCACCAGCGGAAACAAGAGACGCAGGGGCTCAAACATGAGGCGCAGGGGCAGATGGCTCAGGGCACAGGGGCGGCTCACAGCAGGCGCAGGGGCGGCCTGACTCAGGCGTAGGGGCGGCTGTACATCAATGAGCTGATGCCGACTTCTCTTCGATCCCTTTCTCGACTCTCTTCACTTCTCCACCACACAGCAGCATAACACATACATATATACACATGTATGAACATCAAAACGTCCAGGAAGATCCACACAAGCTCAGCTTGTGATCCTAAACTAAAGAAGAGAGAAAGAAACAAGGAAAGAAGAATGAATGAAAGGAAGAAGGAGAGTTGTCTTACCACAACCAGAAATCTAAGCAGCAAAGGAGAACCACACCAACATCATCCTACAACACCTCAACACATCAACAACATCATTCAACATCATCCTTATGATCATCCATGGTCAAATCCACAACCAAACTCTCAAAACTCTCACACAAGATCAAATGAAAGATCAAAGAGGAGGAGAGGAGAAGAAGAGTGTACAGAGGGAGATGAAGCTGAAGAAGATGAGGAAATCCTCATGTAGAAGCAATGGGAGGCTTATAAGGGAAGCCAACCTCAAAGCACGGGTCAAAGGTCAACGAAGTCGGTTGCAGCTACACAGAGCTGCAGGGGCGGACCTTGTGAGGCGCAAGGGCGGCCAGCCGCAGGTGCGGCCATCTGGGTCCGCAGGTTCGGCTGTCTGGGTCAGCTAAAGACTCAGCAAGGCTCCAAGGCTCCTATGACTAAGGCTCTTACAGGGTTGTTGTTGATATAGTTATCTTCTTTTGAGTAGGTTATGGGCTTCCTCCCTAAGGAAGAGAGAGTGTTGTGAGTTGAGTGTGGTGACGAGGTAAGTGTCCGGACTTACTTAGCTCGTATTCTATGTATTAGATTCGATGAGTGTTGGTGGTGTGTGTTTTATTGCTTTCAGTATAACTTATAAAACTGGAATAGGATTACCGACCTTTATATATTGTTTGACCCAAGTGTATGATAACGGGTGGTGACAACTTGTCTAGCTCTTGCGTAGAGTTAGGGGGTCCTTGGCGACTAGCCCATATGGTTATACGGTCGGATGCATCCGTACCGTTCCGTGCGGTAAGTGGTGACCGAGGTGAGTTTCAGGGAATTCTCGTGTCACAAAAGCAGTTGAATTAGAACGGGATATGACTTAATAATAAAAAGATAATAAACCAGACTTGTGTGATTTGGTGTATATTGTGTGTTATGTTAATTTACTTGTGTTTGTGCCTTCACCTTGATTCTAATGCTGCGAATATTAGCTAACGGTTTTATACCGATTGTTGTAGATTGCCTTGTTGGTTAGGAATGCGGCCGAGAGATCCGAAAGAGTGGGCAGTCGGGGTTCCGTACATTTTAGGAGTGGGTTTTGATGGGAGTCAGGTTGTGTTTTATTCTTCATTTATTGTGTTTGTATGCCGCGTGTATTGAGTTTGGTCTTTCGTATTGTATTTCAGTTGAAGTCTTTGTTTGTATGCTTTCGGGTTTCATTACATTGCATAAAAATGTATTTCGGTTTTGGTTGTGTCTTGTTGCAAGATCTGATGAAATTGTTGTCAGGCTAAGGGTCGGGACCCATTGTGAGGTCCTAACTAGTAGCATCCCGAGTCCCGCAAATTCGGGGTGTTACATTATGTTTTGTGGAAATTTAGTTTTGTTAAACATGAACTGATTTCTAGCCATCCACATATTCCAACAAATTACCACTATGAGTTTCATTTCCTTAGTAGAAATTAAACCGTTGAGGTCAAACAGTGCCTCGGCGATCCCTCGGTTATCATGGTCATAATTTTGTAGGATGGTTGTAATATTCTTATTGTCGACGGTTTTGACCATAATCGAGCACTAGAAAAAAAGGTGCTTGGCAGTTTCATTGTGGTGATTACAGAACTCGTAATTCATAACGACTGGGATCCTTTGTCTATCAAGATTTTGCTTTGTAGGAAGACCATCCATGGCTAGTTTCCATACAAAGTTTTTAATTTTTGGCATGATGTCCATTTTCCAAATCCAAATTTTATCACTGATAACTCCAACTCTTTGCTTTTGAATCATCTCCAACGATGATTTAGTCGAGTACCACCCTTCTTCGTTTCCCGACCAGTAGAGTCGATCGCAAATATCACTGTTAGGGAGGTTATAATTCTTAATTTTATATATTATGGTACAAGGTAGTTTTGTATTTAATTGATTCAGTTTCTGGTGATCCCATACATTGTTAGTAATGAACGAGGATGTCAACTCTGTCAGATTCAGTAACTCCGGATTTGCTTTGACATCTTGAAGCGGTTTGTCCAATAACCATTTGTCTTTCCAAAATCTTACCGTTTTTCCATCACCTACCCTCCAGGCAAGACCTTTGTCAAAATCTTTGCATAATTTAATCAAGTTCTTCCATTGCCAAGAAACGTTCTTCCCACATTGGTAGTTCTAGATACATGATCCTTTTAGGCATTTTTCTTCTACAATTTTGACCCATATATTATCCCGTTCTGCCATGATTTTCCACAAAAGTTTCATTTGTAGTGCTTTATTCATATTTTCCGATTTCCTTATCCCCGTTTCTCCTAAGGATCGAGGTATACAAATCTTATCTCAACTGATCAAAGGGTGATAATTAGGTCCCTTGTTCCAAAAGAAAATTCTATTAAGTTTGCCCAGTTAATTGTGTATGCTCACCGGTAGCATGAAAGCCTACATCAGATAGCTAGGTTTTGCGTTAAGGTTAGCTTTTATTAACGTTATTCTTCCTTCTTGAGACAAGCAGGATGCTTTCCATTAAGTAAGTTGTTGTTTAGTTTTCATAATAACGGAATTAAAAATATCTTTGTTAACACGCCCATTGATAATGGGACAACCTAGTATTGTTCTAGATTGGTAGAGATATTGATTCCAAGAAGACTCTGGATTCTTCTCCTGTTACTTTGATCAATATTAGTGGTAGTTTGAAACACGGATTTATGATAATTAATGAACTGGCCAGAAATATCACTATAATCTCTTAGTGCCGAGAGAATCTTATCACTTGCTTGTTCTGATGTTTTGGTAAAGATTATGATGTCATCTGCAAATGCTAGAAAAGGAATTCTAGTCCCATTTTTCGAAATAGGGAAACCAATAGATTTGGGGTTATCATCAGATATTTTTTGTAGGTTTCTAGCTAGAACTTCCACACACAAACTAAAGAGAAGGGGGGAAAGAGGGTCACCCTGCCTCAGACCACGTTGCGGACAAAATATATATTAGTAGGAGAGTCATTAATTAGAATATAGTAAGAAATTGTTGAAATACATTCTTGTATCCAATTTCGAAATTTATCCCCAAATCCGAATTTAACTACCACTACTTTAAGGAATTCCCATTCCACTTCATCATAGGCTTTCTCCATGTCCAAGTTAATGGCCATGTAGCCTTCCTTTCCTTTATTTGATTTGAATCCATGAAACATTTTGTGTGCTATGAGCACGTTATCATGGATTGCTCTATTTTTTACGAATGCGCTCTGTAACGGGTGAATTAGTTTAGGAAGGATTAAACTTAGCCGTTTTGCTAAGATCTTCGAGATAATTTTAAAGACCGTAGAAACTAAACTAATAGGTATGTAATGTGATGTTGTTGATGGGTTATCGATCTTTGGGAGGAGTGCTATAAAAGTATGATTAAGTTGCTTCAGTATTTTCCCGGTTTTGTAAAAACTCTTGACCGCTCTAGTTACTGTTGGGCCGACGATATGCCAGTATTTCTGATAAAAACCCGCCGACATCCCATCTGGGCCTGACGATTTATCTGAGCCTATATTAAAAAGTGCTTCCTTGATTTCATTTGTGGAAAAAGGTCTTTCCAAATTCATATTATCACAATTGGATATCTCTGGGATAATGATTTGTAATTGGTTATGTAATTTGTTCATGTCAATTGATGTCCCTTTGAATCGAGTCTTGTACTCATTTACAAATTCTTCATTGATGTCATTTTCTGTTGCAAATACCTGACCGCCATTCTTCGTAATTGTCGTGATTATCTTTTTATTCCTTCGACCCGTTGCTTTCCAATTATGAAACTTGGTGTTCTTATCTCCAAATTGTAGATTTCTCGTCTTAGCTCACTGCATCCAATACTTATGTTGGTATTCTACTAAGCTATCTTTTCTTACTCAGTCTATTGATTTTGTCATTGATATCTTGGTCAAAACATGAAAAACTTATTTTTTTGGAGTCCTTATAATTTTTCATCCACTTTTATCAATTGTTTGTTTATGTTACAAAACTTTTCTCGACTCCATTGTTTTAGTTTTTGTTTGAGAAGGCTTGTCTTTTTTACTAGGTTAAACATATTTGTACCTAGGTATTGAGTCCGCCATACTTGTTTCACAACGTTTTCACAATCTTGTCTTAGCATCCACATTGTTTCGAATCTAAATAGATTATTCTTCACGCCGGAGTGGTTATTGTGCAATAGGAATGAGATCATGCACTAATTAGAGTTTGTGAAACCATGATTCCTGGTGTGCAAGACGGGGCACTCTTGGATGAGCTCCACAGAAGTCATCACTCTATCCAATTTTTCGTACGTGATATTATCACCTTCTTTCCTTTCTTCCAAGTAAAATCATTTCCTTTAGTTGGTAGATCTCTTAAATTAAATTGGTTAGAAATTTGCATAAGCCTATCAAACCTATTATTTGCGACAGTTTCACCTCCCTTTTTATCTGACGGTTCCAAAAAATCATTGTAATCTCCAACTACTATCATTGAAATTTTGATACCCAATATTTCAGTTTCTAGTTGTTTCCAAAACGAATTTTTTATTTGTTCGTTTGGTGGGGCATAAATAAAAATAATCATATATTCAAATTGTGTATCACAATAAATGCGTTTCATTAAAAGAAAGCTTTCTGATGCTTTCATAATTTCTACTTTCTCACCTTTTAGTTGATATTCTTTCCACAAAAGGCACAACCCCCTGCAAATCCCATGGCCGGTATGAAAAAGATTTTATCAAAACCTGCGCTTTTCCATATACTTTCATCAGGCTCATCCTTCGTTTTAGTCTCTGCTAGCATTATCATTTGAATGTGTTCGTTTTTACATGTTAAGTTCAAGTTAGTCCAAGATTTTTTTTCCTCATAACCCTACAGTTCTAGAAAGCAATCTTCATTTAATCAACAACATAAAATTTGGGTGTTCAATCCCTCTGTTCCGAACATAGAGTTCCAATTGAAAGTTGATTCCGATATTTCTAGCGAGATTATCCATGCAGTTGTTGTTCTTGTTATCCAATGTTGTGCTAAATCGACCTCTACCACATTTACCTCTACACCCATCACCTTTTTCCTTCTTCACAATGATCAACCAAATTGACAGATTGAAAGTTGTATTAGTAGCTGTTAATGTGGCTCTTGTTTCCACTATTTCGTTCTTATTTACAAAAGTACATCTTGTTCCTGGATTCTGAATAATGATTTGCCAAAACAAAACATCATAAAAACTAGTGAATGCCTCAATAAAGAGACAAAATCCTTTTATTATTCCATATAGCATGTTGTTCGAAATCGGATGGTTTATACTTATCGTTATGACAAGTAACAGTCTGCAAACTGAACTAATCCATGGACAACATTTCTCGGTTGTTCTCCTATTGTAGTGGTTATTCGTAATCTTCTTTAGTCTTAGTTCTTCAAGCTTCAAGGTCAACCATTCCAGCATCGATGTTGCCCCAAAAACAGTGATAGTTTGCGCATAACATAGAGACCAGACAATATAAAGGTATTTGCTCATAAATAGAGTATTTTTGAAGAAGTTTCTAAATCGGATATCAGAATCATAGTTGTTCAACATTTCTTGATACTTGCAATCCTTGGTTTGTGATTGCCTCTCGAGAGACAACCCTTTGTTAGTCCATCCTTCACCACTTTTCGTGCAATAAGTAGTTGAGCCTACAAAGCATAGACTCGCAAGGCAGGAAATACAGTATAGACAATTTGACACTAGTATGCATAGTAATGAAAAGAATCTTCTAGTGAGCAGATTTATAGTCACCATTTGTGCATAAATTTCTACTAGACAAGCACTAACTGGGAACTTGGCACTGCAGGCAACAACTAGCAACAGATACCAAATGCAATAGCACAAGACTGGTTCAAGAATAGGTTCAACTGGATTCTTAAGACAAATAACAGTAACAATGAAAAGATCACCTACATATTGATCGTTTCTTTCGGAAATTTATAGGATGAACTCCATGACTCTATCTTTCAAGCTCCAATTAACAAACATTTTTTGTTGTTGTATAAAATAGACAACACTCAACTGATGTTTATTCTCAGTTAAGACCGATTGTTGTTATATAACAACCAACTATTCATATCAGCCTTGGATGTTCTTAATCTGTCTTCAGTTACACATCTGGTTTTGGTCACTGCAGCTAGTATACTTTTCTTTGTTAACTTCATGTGCATACGATTGTTCTTTTTTTGCATTAGTCTTACTCCTGTAGGTTTCGTGTTCTGTATGGGTTGCAACCAAATATCAAAAGCTACCTGAACATAAAGCGCAAACTAGAAAACAGATATGCACTTGTTCAACAATAAACTAGTTCTATATGAGCAAAAACAGAGGTACACAGTTTCATAATAGAATATCGCTACTAGACAACCGAAATACTTTAGATCTCTTTGCCTCTCGATAGTTAACTTATAGTTAGTCCAATCTGTGCCCCTGATGCTAAGGTAATAATATAAGGTTATATGAAGGAGAGTTACAAAGTTATCTACATACCAACATCTAAAGGAGAAGTGGAGAGTCAAAAGAAGAAGATTAACTCCTCTAGATGAGTTATTTGTCTCAATTATTCCTTTGGTCTCATTGTTCCTAGCTTCTTGTTGTTCTGTCATAGTGTGTTTTATTTTGAGATAGTTAATGTAGAGGAGGGTAAGAGAAAAGAATTCAGTTTGTAGAGCAAATGAGTTAGTTTGGGTAGTTTTATAGTTGTTTAAAGGGCATAGAAACTTATAGTCACACAAATCAGTTTTAGCAAATACATCCTCTACTTGGATTATGGGCATAGGTGCGATTTTCTTTCTTTGCTCTAAGCAGTTCAAATAGTAGTATGTAATTCTAGATCTAAGATTTATGAGTGTGTTAAATTGTTTACCTTTTTGGTCGAAAATGAAGACCATGATCTTCCTCCATGCCAAATCGACTATCACCTTCAAAGGAATGTTAACCTTCAGCTCTCTTTTTCCCACTATACGGATCATCTTCCCTGAATGAAAGTGCTTCGGCATCTTCACCACCGGATCTGCTCCATGTAACTTCCCTCTCTCGGCCTTATGGTGGTAGTCTTTTTAAGGTCTTCGGGACGCCATTGACAGCCTCGAAGAACCCTTTGTTTGGTTCCTTTTTTGAAACCGTTTGGGTCGTCTTTTAGCCGCTTTCCACCTAGTCTTCTTTCGAGGCCATGACAACCAAGCTTTCTTCGTCAGGTGCTACATCCTTGTTGCTTCGAGCTGTTTCATTGCTTCGTCTCTTTGCGAAACCGTGGTGTTAGGATACCAATTTGGTCGACAGATAGGTTATTCGACTCAATCGATGGATTTCTTTTGGTGTTGGAGATGCGATTGCGAAGATGGTGGCTAGGGTTTCTAGCTGTTTATCGAGATCGACTGCTTTCCAACCGCGCGCTTGTTTGAGTGCGTTCTTTATTTGGGGGCTAGGGTTTTTACGGTGTTTGACTATAGTGCCCCTAAGTAAAAAATGGGTAGAAACTAGACCCCTCCATATTTTATAAAAAAGACAAATTAAAATATAAAAGAAGATATTATGGAAATTAGAAGATATTTCTCTCTCCATTGAATGACAAATTAAGATACAAAAGAAGATATTATAGAAATTAGAAGATTTTTCTCTCTCAATTGAATAATCAATTAATTGTGGTAAAACGGGTAACTAAATATTTCCATAATCGATTAATCAAGGAAAAAAATATTTTACTTTCATCGTCTAGCTGATCTTCTTCTCCGATCTTTCAGAACATCCGCTCAGCAAACAAAGTTTAAACACGACATCTTCTACTCGTAAACAGAACATATGTACACACGTAGATGTCTGTGTTACATCACATGTCATTTACCAAATGTACATATCCTGCAGATTTGATATATATGTACACAAATATAAGTCTGCATATCATTACATCTCAAATACCAAATGTACACAAACTCCAGATTTGATCCCAAATGCCAAATGTACACAAACTACGGATTTCATACATATAGAGTAAATTTGTTACATTTTTCTAGTGACATATACACTGTAACACCCAAAATTCTCATAACTCGGGGGCTACTGATTAGGACCTCACAATGGGTCCCGACCTTAGTTTGACAACAACTTTACTAGGATCTTGCAACAAAGCACAAACGTATTTAAAACCTTTGGAAAACATTAAATAATATTTACATGAATGATCAACACATGACAGCCTCACAAACATAATATATTAATAACATGCATGCCGAACGGAAGATTCTCTCTTCCCCATCTAACGAGTATGTGGACCCGGCTAACCATCCGTCCCGGATCTCTCTGCAGCGGTCAATCTCTACAAACTCTACAACACGGATAAACCGTTAGCTAACAATACAAATATAAGTAGAATAAGAATAACACAAACACAACTCAGGCAAAATAAAACAATCATCATGCGGGCACACAACCAGTTATTATCTGATAACTTAGGTGATTCACTTTATTCCGTTTTTATAGTTGTGGCACGAGAAATCTTAAGATTTCTCGCCTCCGTTCCTTATCCAACTGGTGATGGTTTGGCACACCTCCGCCAGTGGCGTCCCCGCAAATCAAGTATGGACTAGTCCCTAAAGAAACCCCCAACTCCCTCGGGCTAACTGAGCAGAATGTCACCGCCCGTTACTCTTATGCCAAATATGTAGATCGGTCAAAAATAAATAATAAGTACAATTATAAACACATCCTTCAAACATCACTATCATTATTCACACTCATATTCAGAAGCTAGCTAAGTAAGCCCAAATGACTTACCTGAATCAAATGTTTCCAGCACTTAGAGAATTTCAGCAACATCTAGCAAATTGCTTACAGTCTCAACTTTGAAAAATCATAACTACTAAACCTCTTGATGAATGTCCCTCAATTTTTGATATACTCTACTATCTAATCCTAAATAATACATATCCAAAATTCAAGTCCAACAGAGATCAAAAACCTATCCAAAACTATCTCACAAAACTGCATCACACGCAGTTTTTCTCAACACTCAACACACTTATAAAAACTGCATGAGGAACCAATTTTTGGACACCATAACTCTCAAACCGTAGTTTGGATTCATCTCAAATTTTAGTATGATCTACTATGCAATACTAACTACAACATATCCGAAATTCAGCCACAAAAGAGGAGTCTAACTTAACCAAATCTGGACTTCAAGTCGGATGTTCGTCCCTTCCGAAAACTCAGAAACGTAACAGCTACTCAAGTCATCTTCCATGGCTGCTATGTAGGGTTTTAAGACATGAAAAGTTGCTCCCATCAGCATAAATGCAAAGTGGGTAATGTAGTGAGGGATAATTTTGGAGCTAATTGTGCTTGTAATTGCTAGGATTTCCGAATTCTAATTAATGATGATTAACTTAATCGTTGATAGTTATTGACCCATAACTCGCGAAGATTGAGTAAGTAATGAGTATGAGTCCCACCGTTATGTTCCTGGGATAATTTTCGACTTTTGGAAAAATTTTCACTTTTTCCCTGGGTAATTATTTTTACCTTTCGGTGTTATTTGGAGCATTTGGGAGCTCCAATTAATAAAAATACAGTTGAGAGAAATGATTGGGACATCGGATATGTCCTAGATGAAAAATAATACGAAAAGACGAAACGACAAAAGAGTCGTTATCCCGATTCTTAGCGGTTAAGAAAGATGGATTAAGAATACTTATTTTACGAGATAATAATGGATTAATTATCCCGATAATAATCCGAATTTTATATTCCAATTTGGTAAGTTTTAAGACCGATAATAATGGATTAATTTTATAATCCGAATTTTATATATATATATATATATATATATATATATATATATATATATATATATATATATATATATATATATATATATATATATATATATATATATTAGCAATATATACACATGTGAGCTGTATTTCACAATTGCAAATGAATTGCATATGACAACGGAAGTCTAGTGAAATGGGATGAGGCGGTGCACATATATATGTAATATAATATTATATATAATATTATGTATATAAAGGCATGCACATAGAAGAAGGCGGTTATGTCTTCCCCTTTACTTTCTCATTTCATTTTACAGAACGAACAAAGCGAGAGCACCGAGCGAACGCATAAACTTATCTTCAACCTTCCATAATCGTCCATCTTCGATCCATATTCAAATCCGTTTGTACCATAGAGTCCCTTATCTTGTACTCTTGAACGTGGTACAAAGTTATTTCCCGTTTGATAGCTTTTTGGTGAAGCCCCCGTTTACCGCTACCGGAACGCCGATGGACCACCGCAAGTCATCAAACGTAAGGTTTCATATTGTGCTCTTACTCCCCGTATCGCCAGGAGTTCGTACCTTCTTCCGGATCGTATATCGGGTTAGTAACGAATAACTTATGAATTTATTCGTTTTCCGTATTGCGGGTTAGTATAAATTGGCCTTAAGTTGGTTAAAATGGATAATTGGAAATTCCATTATGCTCGTTACATTATTCTGGTAATTATGGGATTTTTAGTTTGTTGACGATATCATGAGTTGGATATATGCCCTAATGTGGCTTTAAGGTTTAGCATATTATTCGAGGTTATAGGCCGTATATGATCCCTATGTATCCCTTTGGGTCTAGGTGTGACCCTTTGCTTGATAAGAGATTTGACATCTCTTTATGCCTTGTCTATAGGCTGTGTTGCTCCTCCAATATTGAGGTGATCGAGTTGCGGTTGAGCTTTATACGAGGTTGAGGTAAGTCCGTAGGACTTACTTAGCTACCATCCTTATATTGGGTGTTTGCATGAGTGGTGTGTGATTTATATGTTTGCTATGATAGCATGAGTTGTCGTTTTTATCGACCTATATTCTATTGACTGCCCTACTGCGTGGCTGTGATAACCTTTCCCTTTCATCCCACCGTGGAGTCTGGGAGGTTCTCTGATGTCAGGCCAAACTGGTTTACAGGAAGGGCGCAATCCACTCCCATAGGGTACACGGATTGTGTGACCGATACTCGTACAGCTAGACATTGCACTTAGAGGCGGGGATGTATTGGTCCTCGTGTCACATACTTTCATCTATCTATATATACGGTTTTTGAGTGGATGGTTATTATATAAAGATAATGAATGGGTAAATGTGTGAGATCATTCTGATGTGCTTATCTTTCTATGATTGTGTTTGTGCTTATGCATTACTCCATATATATTTGGTTAGCTAACGGTTTCATACCGTGTGGTAGATTTTTGCAGGATAGGTGTTGCTGAGTGATCTGGCAGGGTGACAGGCTGAGGACTCTCGTACATTAGGTGGTTGGTTTGGGGATGTTTATGTTTCCCCTCCCGCGTGAGGATGATGTCTTGTTTTCCCTCCCGTGTGAGGATGTTGTTTATACTCGGCTACGTTGTCTTTATCTTTGAGTTGTACTATTTATACATTTTTATGTGTTTGTTTTATATCTGTCAGTGCCATGTTGTAAGGTCCAGTGAATTTGTTGTCAGGCTAGGGTCAGGATCCACTGTGAGATCCTAGCCCAATGTAGCACTCCGAGTCCTGCGGAATCGGGGTGTTACAGTGCTCATGTGTACGATGGCGAAGGGAGGATGTGACCTCCTGTAATGGCCGCCTTGCGGAATTAGACTTCCGCCCCTGCGGCCTGGACTGTGGTTGTAGTTGCTGCGCTCCTGCGCTCCTGGAGAGGAGGGCTCGTCGTTCACGTGCTGAAGTTGACAGAGAGGAGAGCGATCCACTGGTGCTACATCTCTGTGTAGAAGGCGAGACCATGTAGAAGGCGCCGGTCTGGACGTGTAGAAGGGCATGTTGTGGCCGCCGAGATGCTGGAGGAAGAGAGGTGAAGCGTGCAAAGAGAGAAGACTGAAGGAAGATGGCTGGCTAGGGTTGTTGCATGCTATCGTTGGGTGTGAAGATGGCGAGATCCACATAAGGAAGGTAGGGCAAGCTAACGTGTTGCTTGGTTGGGCTGGACATGATGTGGGCTGCGTGAGATGTAAGGGAGATGGGTTGAAATAGCCAAGGCTTAGTCAAGCCCTTGTCATGGCCTTGTCAAGATGGCTTAAATTCCCATACTTTGTAAAGTAAGAAAAGTGGTGATGATTATATTTTATGTGTTAAATATTCACATAAAATGATAATGTTTGCTCAAATTATGATACTAAAATCATGATTTAATAGATCAAGTAGGTCGTCAAGCGATCGATTCAAAGAATGATGGAAATAAATTTCCGGGTTTTACATCAGTACCCCCTTAAAATAAGTTTCGTCTTGAAGCTTAGAATAAAGACATCAATCCGATAAATTTCTATAGTTAGCACCGAGATATCTAATCTCCTTCTAAAGAATCCTAGCTCTACGTTTCTAGACATAAAAGTATCACTCAAATATCATAGAGTTGAAACACACAAGATTAAACACTCAAACACAGAAGTAATCACATAGTCAAATAAGTCGTACACCTCAGCATCCAAATTCTAACTCGTCGGTACCAGGGTTGCGGTTGAATCGGCAAGGAACTCAAGATAACTACTCCTAAAGTTATCCTCCATCTCTCGAGTTACCTCACCATCTCTTCGTCTAGACCCCTAGATCAGCAATATCCTTATATCTTTAGACCGTAGACATCTAATACTAGAATCTCCGATGGTCACCGGATATCATGCAAAAGTATGCTCTGGTTCAACTATATGTATCTCATAGTTGATGACGTGTGTCGGATCCGGTAGGTATTCTCTCAAATAAAACACGGGGAACACGGGGTGTACTACCTCTAGTAGGGGTAGTAGTTCTAGTCGATAACTTTTCAATCCGCTTTAGGGCATTAACAATTGTCTTTCTAAACTCATTTCCCGCTCCTTTAGTGACTCGACTGAAATAACTTCTATTTCTTCCGTTGCATCCACTTGCTCCTGACTTTTCGGAAGATCCAGGCTATTAATTCTGGACAATGATCTGAGACAACTCCCGACACTTTTCCGAGTGCCTAGTTCTCTTTGTAAGACTACTGACTTGGTCTTGTCTCCCTAATATGACTCGGTCGGATCGTCCCTTAATTAATGAGTTATCATCTGCCTTGGTTAGGTTTCCAAGTTGGTATAACCCAAAAATCACACTCCGAGTGGATATTTTCATATCGATCTATAATTCATTAACTTGAGGTCATAGTTGACATAACATCGAGTTACATGGGCCCACCACGCATCCGATGCGCTACTCTGCTCACTTTTTTTGCTAACCATTAATCATAATGGCGTCCTCTGTTGATCAGGATGACCCACCCACTCGCGCCCATAATATCCTTTCTAATAACGGCAAGGTACTCCCAAACCGACTGTCATTCTAGGGATGATTCACTATAGTACAGTGAAAGCTCATACTCTAAGCCATGTGTACTAGTTGTCCAAACTGCGAGATAAACCGTCCGTATTTGTCTAAACTATGGTCCTCGACCCCCATCGAGTTTCCCAATTGCTCTAGGAACTCTTCAGTAGAATACTCACCGGTTACGCCTCATTGGAGGGATTGGAACTTGCGATCTTAGAATCTCCCCGGAATTCACTTAGGTCTCATTAGAACTCTGCCTACTACTCATCTGGACTACTCAATATGGTTATCCCATCACAATCCTTTTAACCTCCAACTTAGGAAAACATCACGTTGACCTGTAATTTATTACCCTGATCTATTTACCATCTTAACATGGAGATTTCTATTTAGCTCCAAATTCCCTGAGGTACGGTAATATGTCTACACCTAGACAATAATACCAATCACATGATGGTTTTTCATGCTTGTCTTGTGAACTCTTCCACTAGGTGACTCATCTTATACATCTTCTTTTTCCGAATCGGTCTCTTATTGTCAATTGATCATTACTACCCATTCCGTGTTGGAACCTCAGTTACTTTGTACTCTTGAATATATTCCATGAATATATTCTCATCTCAAAACTTTATTTTAATTTAGCATGACCCGCCTTTTGATACATAATTGTTTCTCACTAGTTAAGCTATACGTTTGGTTTACACTTTATCCGTTATAGTGTCATCGGTCCGATAGTATGACTTTTATTAAATATTTATCGGGACTATTTGTATACGAAACATCAGATACATATATCTCAAAGTCAAATTTCTCGCATCGCATTTATTATGTTTTCCTTATACTCATGTCGCTTTACCTTCTTTAAATCTTTACACCCAGTAAGATAGTTAAATCCCTTTGAGTTTTCTCGTACACGCTTTACGGACCACGTTGATTGGTCTTATTACCTCAATCAACCCTTATGTCACCATTTGTACGCAGTCTGACTACTACCTCTCCATCTTCATATATTGGTTATCAGGGTTAGCTTGAATATCTACTAGAGTACCATTTTTCATTAAACTCTTATATAACCACTCTTCGGTAATCATCTTATTGGGGTGATATAGGATCCGTATAACAACTTTCAGTCATTCCACTTTACTCTTTCTCATGTCTGTTACAGCAAAGATGTACATTCCCTCTACGATCACCTCACAACTCGATAAGAAATTTCACCAAGGCATTAAATCATACTTTCAATGTTTGTGCCGCCTCTATAATCCAATTATTCTTTGTCACATCTTTAGTCACACGGGCTTCCTTTGTCAATCTAGAAAATTGACCCCAACTTTTGCATGGAAGAGCACCATCAGTATCTGTTACGCTAGAGATGTAGCACAAAAAGATTTACATTTATAAACTCGGTCTAATCTCCTAAACTACTTAGCGAAACCCGCATGTACGGATCGTTATGTAGGAAGGAAAGTATTCCGAGGTCGAACACAAGGACTGAGGTGAAATCAAGTCATTTAAATGATCGAAGATAGTGCAAATCTAAACTTAGATGAGATGAGGAATAAAGAAATTGCAAAACACAATAATTTTTTGTTGGTTTTGGGTGATCAAACAAGGATCACAAAATATACAAATCAAATAACCAAACAAACACACAAACACAAGATAAGAGATAAGAGGTAAGAACTGCGGATTCTAGATTTTCGGAATTCCGATTATGGCAATGGACTCATGCTTCTAAAGATAAAAGGAAAGCTACGGTTGTTCGGAGTTGGGTGTTTCTCTAATGGGAGCAATTACCGGGTAAGTCTCATGCTCCACTAGTCTCGAACCTAAGGCCTTATTACCGGGTAGGTCTCAAGGGACCTAAGGACGGGAATTCTACACAAACTGGCCACTACCAAATGGTCAAACCCCTCCTTACCAGGTAAGTCTCGGAAAAGGTAAGTCTTAGGCAACGATCCTAGCACACTCAATCCAATAGCGGCTTTTTTGGCTCACTACTACCTAGAGTTCATCATCTTATGTATCTAAGAGCGGAAATTACCAGGTAAGTCTCATTCCTCAAAAAGGTTGCTAACATTAGGTCACCCTAAGCTAGATTAGGCTCAACAAACACTAGGATTTCAACACATCTACATCCTAACATCCAGATTTATCAATATAAGCACAACCAAGAAAACCACGGCCTGATCATGAGAAACCACGGTCGAGATTTTAGATGAATAGGTCGTGGTTTGGGTTTGAGTTGGGGTTTCGAACACAAATCCATCCTAAGCTAACATGGAAGTCCATACAATCATAGTCCAAAGCATAAACATCATTCCTTCACCCTAGAATCACATCTACTCAGCCAACAACATACATTTCAAGATTAAACTTCATAAATAAAGCATTCTTGCAAGTCATAGCTAGATAATGAAGAATGAACCAAAGAAAAGACATTATATAGCTAGGATAGAAGTTACCAAGTCTTACAAAGGGTCCAAGATGCAGCTCCAAGGTATCAACAAAGGAAACCTCACTCAAAACCACTCAAATCTCACTTTAAAACTAAAATCTACACTAATCTCTCCCAAGAACACCCACAAGGGTGCCTTGACGAGAAGCTACAATGGAGGAGTGTTGGAGAAGAGCTAGAGGAGAAGGGTCCAAAAGAGAAGAAGATCCTCAAAATCAGCCTGCATGACCACTTAAGTACTCCACCAAAAAGCAAGGGTCGGACAAAGAAATCGTGGGACACGTGTCAAAGCTGTCCAGATAGAACCACGGCCAAAACCACGGGCGTGGAAATGCCCTCTGGGCCGTGGTTCCTACAGCTCAGCCATCCTTGGATCACTAAGTCATGAGTTGGTACAAGGCATGCACCAACAAGGTCTTTTGTGTTCTTCTTTGCTCCTAGCTTGCTCCTTAAAGAGTCCGGATGTGTGCCACCACAAATAATGATCCTCAAATGTATCGATTAAGTTCCAAAAGCTCCCCAAAATACCTGCAAAACCGACAAGAGCTCATGTAGACGTCTATTTCGACAATATGCATGAACTAAGCATAAACGTCACGAACTAATGCGGAAACATGCATGAATGGAAAGGAAAACTATCTAAAAGAGTGCCTAAACTAGTGTCATAAATCATGTCATCAAAATACCCCATACTTGCCACTTTCTCGTCCCCGAGCAAGGTTCAACTATAGGCTATGAGATGGCATGATTTATGAATGCGTAAAAACATAAAATCTTTTTGGAATTGTGCTTCTAAAGATGGATCACCTTCATAGTCATTTTTCATGGCAATGGACAAGCAATCATGTATTAAATTAATGAAGGCACGGAAAGACAATCATACTTAACTCGAAAGCATGCATGAAAGGTGAAAATGAAGAATTCAAGATGATCATGAGAATATACAATCTAGATCACTAAGTCATACACATATGCAAATAGGTCACAAGGACTTAGGAAAGAAGAGGCCAAGAAATGGGATGATAAGGTGAGAATATTCTAAGGTCATGTGGTGCAAATCCGGGAAATGAACTAAACAACCACAACTTCACATTTATACTTCATCCACCAAAGTGTATTTTCTCACTCTATTCTTTCTTTTCTTTTCTTTTTCTTTTTCATTTTCTTTTACTTATTTTTGAGACAATGGCATTGGTGTACAAAAGCCAAAACCTTGGTGATTAGCGGACCTCGGGATTTTTCCGAGGTGCCTCATACCGGGCACACATGCCAAGGCTCGTTAGGACATTCGGTTTATCCGACGTTGGCAAGGCACAAACACCCGATTATGTGAATGGTGCCGAGTTACTCGTCATCAAAACCAAAGTCCCCAAACCTATATTTTTTCTACACTTTTCACAACACATTTTCAACAACTTCATTCGCAACATTCATACACATACTTCACCACCCATACTTGATTTTCACACACATCAACACACTAGCATGCTCCTATTCCCGGATGGGTCAAAAGAGGTCAAATTTCAAATCAAGTGAGGTGCTCAAACAACATGATCAACATGAGAAGAAGAGAGATGAATTGCCTTAATCATTCCTAAATGATGTGTAAGAACTAGCATGTAATTTCGACCATCAATTCTCAATCAAATCAAGACAAGCATCATAATCACAATTCATGCATAGGATTCAAGAGAAGTATTCAAGTCCACATATACATAAAACCGTTCAAGACACAAGGCCATCCATATCCAATTCACAAAACGATCTCATCATAAGGGTCGTATCCAAACTAGGAAGCACAAAAGTTTTTTTTTATTTTCTGATTTTTTTGGAATTTTTTAGATAAATATGTACAATGCAAAGAATTATTGAGATAAATATGTACAATGCAAAAACTAATGAAACATGTGACAATAATATGAAACAATCCTAGATGTAATCATGCAAATGATTATGAAAACCCCACCCCATACTTAAAAAAAAACACATTGTCCCCAATGTGCAAATCAAGTAAAGAAGAGTGAAAGAAGTCCTCACAATGTAAAAATGTAGTGTTTTCGATATTTTGGTTCACTCATGTGGAGTGGTGGTGCGGATGATCGATCAAGCATGGTAGAGAGATCTTCATAGTCATTCCGGCGTCGAGACCCGCGCCAAGGTGTATGCGAGATGGGAGCTCTTCCATACAACAAAGACACCTCAAGCCGTCCAAGTCTCACGTCCGCTCCACCCATGGTTGAAAACGGGATCATCATCATCAACTCGCCTTGCAAGGCTTCCTTATTACCTAAAATCTACCACACAAACACAAAACACAAAAACACACAAAAACAAAAGCAAAAGCAAAAATGAAAACGAAAGAGAAAAGGGAAAGAGTTGTTACCCTTGGGTTGCCTCCCAAGAAGCGCTTCTTTTAGGTCATTAGCTTGACCAAACTCCGTGGATGTGTCAATCCACCTCAAATACCATGGTTTGCTTGAGGAGTCCAAGCAACCATCGCTTTCCGGCATCCATGATGACAAGCAAGGGCCACTTGATCCCTAAATAAGCTTTATGTTCTCTCTTCACAGGTGAGTAGTGACTCCTTCATCACCGCTCCCTTGATGATAGTATGGAGTTGCAACCATAGGTGCCACCCCATATTTAGACAATTGGTGCTCCGCGGTCACACCGGTGAAATGCTTGCCATCATCATCCTCTATGATCCGAAGAAAGCCGATTCTTGGAAAGAATTCTTCATTGAAGTGCTTCATAACCATCATGGATCCATCATGCTTGCCTCCATCATTCAACATGGGAGACTCCTTAGGAAAGGGACTCCAATCTTCGTGTGTACTCCAGGCAAGCAAGAAAGAATTGAAAGGAGTTGAAGTTAACTTAGGGCTCTCTACGACAGAGCTTTCCACGGTTGAAACCACGGGCGTGGTTATGGCCCCCAGGCCGTGGTTCATCTGTTCTCTTCCTCCCTCGTGAGCTCTTCAAGTGTGGTTCCGGGTTTGATGGCAAGGATGTCCAGGGGTGAGAGTACTTCATTGCACTCCTCCAAAGGTGAAGGAGGTAGAGCTAAGCCTTGAAGAAAGGTAGGATCTCCTAGCATAAGAGCATGCCTAATCTCCTCAATCTTCCTCCTCATTTGTTCTTCCCTCTCGAAATTCAATCTTCTTGCATCTTCCAGGTCCAAATCCCTTAGCCATAATTGCTTCTGACCTTCGTTCAACGCTTCTTCAAGGTCTCTAATGGTCATGGTTGAATCGGGCACTTCTTGGATCTCCTCATGGTGAATCTCCTCTTGTTGAAACACTTCCGCTTCAAGCACCATGTGGGCACTCGAAATGGAAGCAAGGTTACTCTCTAGATCATCCATCTTCCTCAACATTTCTTCTAGCATTGATTCCACTCGGTCATTGTGAGGTTGATGGTGAGGTTCCTCATGAGGCAATGTAGTCATGTGAGCTTGATCATGGAACTCATGATAGGCATTAAACTCCTCCCAATACTCAAACTCATCATGGAGAGGTCCTCGATCTTGGTATTCCATCCACTCCTCATACTGCATGTTGTCAAGGTCGTCTTGGAAGTACAATCCGTCCATGGCAAAAATGAAAAGGCAAAGACAAAAACAACACAAGATCAAAAGTAAAAAGAAAGAGATACACTAAAAACAATCAAAATAAAATGACTTAATCTAGACCCAGTCCCTGGCAACGACGCCAAAAACTTGTTATGCTAGAGATATAGCACAAAAAGCTTTACATTTATAAACTCGATCTAATCTCCTAAACTACCTAGCAAAACCCGCAGTGTACGGATTGTTATGTAGGAAGGAAAGTATTCCGAGGTCGAACACAAGGACTGAGGTGAAATCAAGTCATTCAAATGGTCAAAGATAGTGCAAATCTAAACTTAGATGAGATGAGGAATAAAGAAAGTGAAAAACACAATAATTTATGGTTGGTTTTGGGTGATCAAACAAGGATCACAAAATATGCAAATCAAACAAGCAAACAAACACACAAACACAAGATAAGAGATAAGAGGTAAGAAATGCGGATTCTAGAGATTCGGAATTCCGATTATAACAATGGACTCATCCTTCTAAAGATAAAAGGAAAGCTACGGTTGTTCGGAGTTGGGTGTTTCTCTAATGGGAGCAATTACCACGTAAGTCTCATACTCCACTAGTCTCGCACCTAAGGCCTTATTACCGGGTAAGTCTCAAGGGACCTAAGGACGGGAATTCTACACAAACAGGCCACTACCTAAGGGTCAAACCCCTCCTTACCGGGTAAGTCTCGGAAAAGGTAAGTCTTAGGAAACGATCCTAGCACACTCAATCCAATAGCGGCTTTTTTGGCTCACTACTACCTAGAGTTCATCATCTTATGTATCTAAGAGAGGAAATTACCGGGTAAGTCTCATTCCTAAAAAAGGTTGCTAACATTAGGTCACCCTAAGCTAGATTAGGCTCAACAAACACTAGGATTTCAACACATCTACATCCTAACATCCAAATTCATCAATATAAGCACAACAGAGAAAACCACGGTCTGATCATGAGAAACCACGGTCGAGATTTTAGATGAACAGGTCGTGGTTTGGGTCTGAGTTGGGGTTTCGAACACAAATCCATCCTAAGCTAACATGGAAGTCCATACAATCATAGTCCAAAGCATAAACATCATTCCTTCACCCTAGAATCACATCTACTCAGCCAACAACATACATTTCAAGATTAAACTTCATAAATAGAGCATGCTTGCAAGTCATAGCTAGATAATGAAGAATGACCCAAAGAAAAGACATTATAAAGCTAGAATAGAAGTTACCAAGTCTTACAAAGGGTCCAAGATGCAGCTCCAAGGTATCAACAAAGGAAACCTCAACTCAAAACCACTCAAATCTCACTTTAAAACTAAAATCTACACTAATCTCTCCCAAGAACACCCACAAGGGTTCCTTGACGAGAGGCTACAATGGAGGAGTGTTGGAGAAGAGCTAGAGGAGAAGGGTCCAAAAAGGAAGAAGATCCTCAAAATCAGCCTGCATGACCACTTAAGTACTCCACCAAAAAGCAAGGGTCGGACAAAGAAATCGTGGGACACGTGCAAAGCTGTCCAGACAGAACCACGGCCAAAACCACGGGCGTGGAAATGCCCTCTCGGCCGTGGTTCCTACAGCTCAGCCATCCTTGGATCACTAAGTCGTGAGTTGGTGAAAGGCATGCACCAACAAGGTCTTTTGTGTTCTCCTTTGCTCCTAGCATGCTCCTTAAAGAGTCCGGATGTGTGCCATCACAAGGAATGATCCTCGAATGTATCGATTAAGCATATCCACGGGTCGGATCCGCCGGGTCGACGGGTCCGACCCGCCGGGTCACGAGTCAGACCCGGCGGGTCGGCGGGTCGGCCCTTTTATTTTAAAACCCATTTTTTATTAAAAAAAAAAAAGATGACCCGCCGCGTCGACCAGACGGGTTGACCCGCCGGTCGACCCTTTTAGGCATTGGGTTACATTTTTTTTATTTATTTTTTTCAAAATTGAGGTTTGGCGGGTCGACCCGCCGGGTCAGATGGGTCGACCCGCCGGGTCACGGGTAAGGATCACCTCGACCCTTACCCATACCCGTAACCCGCCGGTTCACTGACCCGCCGGGTCAAAACCCGCCAGTCACGGGTGACCTGTGACCCGTGGACATGCTTAGTATCGATTAAGTTCCAAAAGCTCCCCAAAATACCCACAAAACCGACAAGAGCTCGTGTAGACTTCTATTTCGACAATATACATGAATTAAGCATAAACGTCACGAACTAATGCGGAAACATGCATGAATGGAAAGGAAAACTATCTAAAAGAGTGCCTAAACTAGTGTCATAAATCATGTTATCAAAATAACCACGGGCGTGGAAATGCCCTCTAGGCCGTGGTTCCTACAACTCAGCCATCCTTGGATGACTAAGTCATGAGTTGGTGCAACACATGCACCAACAAGGTCGTTTGTGTTCTCCTTTGCTCCTAGCTTGCTCCTTAAAGAGTCTGGATGTGTGCCACCACAAGGAATGATCCTGGAATGTATCGATTAAGTTCCAAAAGCTCCCAAAATACCTACAAAACCGACAAGAGCTCGTGTAGACGTCTATTTCGACAATATGCATGAATTAAGCGTAAACGTCGCGAACTAATGCGGAAACATGCATGAATTGAAAAGAAAACTATCTAAAAGAGTGCCTAAACTAGTGTCATAAATCATGTCATCAGTCTCCTTTGTGTGGAATGCTAAGTACCCTTTGTCTAGACTGACGTAGGATCTGATCCAAATAATCCGCTTCTTAAACCTCTAGTTCTTCTTATACGAGTCCATCTGTACTAATTGTGATCAATAAAATTTTTCTTAGCCAATAGGTATGCACTGCTCACAATAAATCTCTTTATACCATTAATGATATAAGGGGGTCATTTTTTACCATCAAACTCTGTTTCAATTTTTTTTTTGAGTTACTGGCTTGAACTTATTTGGTGTCACTAGCACTCGTATTGATTTAACTTCACAATTGTCGCAGTTGATTTCTTGAAGAGTATCTCCGGATGTCAATGAAAATCTTCATAAATCTGTGGTCATTCTTCTTATTTGTAAACCAGTCACCACTAGTTAAACCGCACGTGTAAAGTCACAGTTGTTCCAATTAGTTTGTAGTTGACCTTCTACAAGATCATAGACTTACTTTCCTTCTATTATTCTTTTTATTCCTTTGCCTTTAAACTCAATTGTAATTGTCGGTCCTTGTAGTCCTTTAATATGTCACAATTGGATCAACACTCTATCTTTTCTATAATCTCATGTCCACACTTGCCTATGGCATCATCTACATTAGTTGCAATGTCATTTAACCCGCCAAGTGTAGTTATACTCTACACCGCTATGTGTTCTGATATTGTCCTCTTCAACCTGCACTCTATCAGTCCTTACATGAAACCTTAAGTTTCATCTCTCGTCTTTATACCGTTAGGTTCCTTGTACGGATTTCTATCACTTTTAACTGATTTGATTTCCATTCCTATTTGATTGTTCTTGTCGTTAAGAATCATCTTGAAATCTTTCTTATATCCACTCGCTCTTCGAAATATTGTAGAAATCGCCAAAATGTCTGTCATAACACATTACTCTACTCCGAGGTCTGAGTCCATTATCTTCTTATAAAGATACTCTTTTAAGATCTACTAACATTTATAATGATGCGATAATTGCATGATGATAACTCAACTAAACAATATTTCCTATCCTTTAGGGTACTAACACTACAACAAAATTGATTTTTTATAGCATTAAATTATAGCGTTTGTACTACAAATGCTATAAAATATATGAGTTCGTTTATTAATAGCGTTTTTATATTACACAAACGCTATTAAGTGAACAAGCGCCAAAGTTTTATTCTTTTAGCGCTAATAAATGCTATTTGTTTCTATATGCGCTATGAAAACGCTATCTTCTACTAAAAGGGGGGAAAACCCTACATTTTGTTCCCTTTGAACTCACGCTGATTGCCTTGCTCTCGTCTTCTTCTTCGTGAGAACAAACGGCGACCTTCTAAGTTCCCTTTCAACTCGCATCTTCTTCAGGTCCACCGCCGGCGCCGATCTTCTTCTATTTTCGACAACCGTAAGTGATTGTTGTCGAACTCCTTTTTTAGGTTCGTTTGTTTTCTCAAAACTGCCTCAACTCCCTTTGTTTTTATGGTTTTCCTCTTCTAATGTTGGATAGAAATAATAATTCATGTTTGTATAAATTTTTGGTTGCAAATCTAAGGAAAACTCCTTCATTTGTTTACCCGCAACGGATCCTTGAATTTCATCCTCTCACCCTTGAAAATCAGAGAATGTTCCACTTTCAGTTTAAAATTTTGTCACCATTGTTTACAGGCAAACAATCCGGTGAAGACATTTTTCAAGTTAGCTTCTTTTCTCTAGTGCTTTTTTTCTTCTATTCCTTCTTGTTAATGTCATCAATTTTAGTTTCATTTGAGCTACTTAATTGTAACCTTACAGACAACCCTATAAGCTTGATTTAGCTCCACTCTCATCCTCAGCCTATTAATTCCCACATAGCTTTACAAGTTCGAGGTGAAATTTGGGTAAACATCTGACTTGTTTTCAATTACAATTCACTCTTCAATAATAATTAACTCCACAAGTTTAAGTTGATAAAAATCTAGAAAAGAGATCCCAAAATAGAGTCTTAAGTTCATTTTAAATTGACTCTATATTCAATAATAGCTTAATATCCATATTTTGGAAAATGGAATATGGTTGATGCCTTGTTTTTACTCATTTGAATATTGGCTTATTGTCTTCTTCATTATATTTATACTGAGAGGGTGAATTTGTAGTTTATCAACTATCACAATATGTAGGAATTATTGGAAAAGTTTGTTAACCCAACTCATATTATTCTAGGAGGCAGTGTCAAACCTTCATTCATTTATATCATTATTTGTAGCAAAGCTAAACAATTCTTCACCTTTATATGTCAAATGACTTCGTGCTTAATTTACAACATAATTCTAATTTCATGCATAGCTGTTCTAAAATCTTGATACCCTGGAAGTTTGGTTCATAGAACTCTTTGCTTGAGTGCTAGTCATGGGTGAGGTTGTGGTCAGTTTTAATTCTCATTCTCATTTTGGGGCATATGCTTGATATTCTTTTTGTAATTTCACAAGAATCATCACCCAGTGTTAATGGCTTTACACTATTAATAGATTTTTGAACTTTCTTGTTGTAGATAGAACTTGAAGAATTGCTTGGATTTGTCCGAAGTTTAGTATTAGGATTGATATAAATGCTCAACAAGTAAGGTATCCACACAATTCTCCTGTACCTTTTGCATATGGGTTTTATTGCAGCTCTGAGGTTTTGTTTAGGTGGTCTTATTTGTTTGCTTTCTTGTTTGTCTTATGATGCATTAACAATTAAGATTGCATGGGGCCATGAGCATGCCTTTTCAACTTTCATTGCTAAAAGTATATTAGAAGTGACAATGTAATTGGGATTCTTTTGTCTTTATAATGCCATCTGGTCAAAATAGATGTGGAAGTTGGAAGTTGGAAATTTGAAATTAGAACTCACCGAGAAGGAAATCAAGATATCGTCTACCGAGGATTACCATAAACCATTTGAAGAGCCATGTGATGCGAAGACGCATGTGAGGTTTTGTGTTATTGGTAAGTGCTTGTGTATTTGGTTGTTGGCATTCACTCTTGTTTATGATCACATAGTCACCGAAGTTTGATACCTTAAACTCAAGCTTTCTGCAAAAACTTGTGAATGATACCCTCTAATACTGCTAAAATCCTTATACGACATCTTCTGATAAAACCAAATGTTGTTTGACTTCGATAATGTTGGCATTCGCTCTTTTATTTTATCCTGTCAAATAAGTATCTATATATCACTCCTTCTCTAGAATTCAAATCTACAAAGCTTTCTACAAGTTGAAATATATATACTCCACAACGGTAAACAAACAATTAATAAGCTAATAGATGATTTTATTTTTATGTTTTATGAGGGCTATAAAATTATTTTACTGGGTTTCTTGTTTTTTACTTTGATTAAGCTTAAATGAGGTAGTAAAATCTATGTCTAACCTTTTTTTTTCCTTTTATTTAGAGAAATAATAGTTATTTTCAATTTCATATAGTAGACTGCTTGCTGCAAGAGGGTGTTTTCTTTCTGCTCCAAGTCAGCCATAGACGCATGCTCAACTCTTGATCAGGATGATATACAACAAGCAATTCCCACTAGGAAGTTTCCGTGAAGAGTTCACGGAATGACTAGAAAACAAGGTTCATTCTTTCTTGACATTCGATGATTCAAATAAATTAGCATGTATTCTTGGTGTTCTAAAGTTCTTTTTTAAAACTTTAAATCCATAGCAGAGTTCAAATATATTAGCATGTATCTCTGCAGAAGGTTTCTGCAGATGCATAAGATTCTAAACTCTTTACATTGAAAGCCATAAAAGTACAAGAAATAATGAACATGATTATACTATCAATAGTAAATGTTAAAAATCAATTTGTAGAGCATGAGATGAATAAACATCGACAAGGCTTATAACTAGTCCCAAATTGATGTTAAAATACAGGAAAAACAGCTAAGCTTAAGCAGTCATAAATAGATAGTAGTAAAATTGTAAATGTTCAAAATCACATGGCAGTAATAAAATGAAATAGTAAAATCAACTCGCTTCACCTTATCCATCTCAGCCTGATCTTTCTTAGTAAACCCACTAGCAGCAAGTTCCCTGTCTAGGTGACCTACATCTTTTATGGCTTTCAATGTAAATAGTTTAGAATCTTAAAGTTGTAGTTATCTTATTTGGTTTTTGAATGGGTTTAGTAGTTGTTGTGTGGAATTACAGATTGATTTTCATTGCAAGCTTGGTGATAACGGGCACCTAAATTGGCTGATTTGGTAGTTTATTTATTTTTCTCAAAAGTGATGTCCTAATTGATTTTCATTGCAAGCTGAGTTTAGAATTTATTGTTGTTATCTTATTTTTTTTTTTTTCTCATTTCTCTTTCAAGATCCTTTATTGCATTTTCATTATTTTCTTGGTGCAAGTTACTTATGACTTTTTAGTATTGTTTTCAGTTTCGGTTCACTCTTCAATTTCTACATTGTACTTGATGCTTCAAATTCTTCTAGTAAGATGATATATTTTATAATTTAAGTTTAGAAGTCGGAAATTTTAAATAATTAGAATGCATCTTGAGATTTTGGTTATGGTGATGGAAGAACAGTTTCAGGATTTGAGATTAGTCAATGATACTAGGTTTTAACTTCTTTTCAAATTCTTCTCTATATTATTACTAAATTAGAAGGATTACATTTGACCGTGTATAAACCTTCAGCAGAATGAGATTAGTCAATAATACTAGGTTTTAACTTCTTATTAAGAGGCATAAGAAACTTATGATCGAAAAATAACCCATATGTGAATAATGTTTTTCACTTTTAGTCCAGCCTTTTGCTTTGATCAGATTTTTTTTATATTATGTATTTGGTTTATCAATTATGAATTGACATTTTGGGTTATTTAAAAAATACAAAAATTGATTTTATTTCACGAAGATGTCAATTTATTTTCTTATGTTCGAAAAATAATACTAGGTTTTAACTTCTTGTTCTATAGGGACCTTTTTTTTTCCAGATTTGTCACTAGACCTTGGAACCTAAGAAGGTCCTTGCAAAGGTATTCCTATTTTTTTTTAAGTTGAACTTGCAACTGCTGTTGTCATTTGGAATGACGTTGTGTAGGCATACAACTCTTTTATCTTTGGTTAATTTATAGAAAGTGGGAATGATTTGAGATTTATAGTATTGTCGAGCTTAGTTTCTGATTTTTTCCTAAATATGACGTTGTGTTCTTCTAGATTTGCACCGAGATACTTATCACAACATAGCATCCATTATCTAGTTAGTAAATAATGATGTCCTAATTGATTTTGACTCTTAATGCACTTAATTCTGAATTTCCTATTCACTGTATTTTCTCTTTCAAGAATGAAACACTAGACTTCGACTCTTATTGCACTTAATTCTTAATTTCCTAGTCACTGCATTCAATTCTTATTTCTGAATTTCCTATTCACTACATTTCCTAATCACTGCATACTTATCTATTTTTTTCTCAGTTCCTAATTTTAAATTTCCTTTCACTTTCAATTTCTACTTCTTATTTTGCCACTCACTACTTTCAGTTTGTACTTCTAAAGTTGCTACTCACTACTACTTTCAATTTATTTCTTTCAATAGTTCTTATGTTACTATCTATAACTTTTGCAGACATAAACTGATAGGGTGGTGACTGAATTGATTGATGATGGAAAAAGAGTGGGTGTGGCTTAGCAGGTTAGATTGATATTGCTCATTAAATAAATAACATAAAGTTTGTTATGAATTTTGTACTTGACTTGATTGTTTAATGTATTGTTTTCTTGTTTCTTTTTTTTTTCTTCATTTTGTTCCTTTAGGTCCTAATGTTGTACGAGTTTGGGTTGACATACCTAAGATTCCTGATGCAACACTTTGGAGGGCAACATCTGAGTTAGAGTGCATTGAAGATGTTGTTGGTACAACAATTGCATGGCCAATAGACAAAGTTGTTATAATATGAAATGACATCCATTTTAGATTAATATTGTCAAACTATGTTCTCTTGGTAAACAATTGTTTTAAACAACTCATGTTTTGTATCATTTTGAATCTTAGAAATGCAACAATGTGGCTTTCGTTATTGAGTTTCTATACCATTTATAAAAAAACACTATTGTTAGGTTTTATGGTGTTTATCAAAAATGTTATTATTGGGTTCCATAGCGTTTATAAAACACTATAAATGACATTATTTCCATAGCATTTGAGAAAACGCTATTAATAGGTCCACTTTCCCATAGCGTTTCATCAAATGCTATAATATGTCCACTTTTTCATAGCGTTTGCACAAACGCTATAATAGGTCAATGTTTTCATAGCGTTTGCACAAACGCTATAATAGGTCCAAGTTTTCATAGCGTTTGTCAAACGCTATAATAGGTCCACTTTTCCATAGCGTTTGCACAAATGCTATTATTGGTGACTTTTCCATAGCGTTTGTAGAAACGCTATAATAGGTCCACTTTTTCATAGCGTTTACACAAACGCTATGAAAAGTTGTGACCCTATTATAGCGGGCTCTGTCATAGCGTTTATAAAAACGCTATTAATGTATATCATAGCGTTTTTCAAACGCTATGAATGCTTCTAAATGTTGTAGTGTAAAATGTTACCTGTATATAGATATATATATATATATATAACCTACATAAACGTATACTATAAGTCCACATACCATTTCCTATCTACTAAGTTGCAAAGATCCGCGGAGAGCGATGATGGTCCGATGTACTACTATCCCAACAACCCGACTATGCACATGATTTTAAAGTAAAACTTCACTTTGAAAATTTTAGACCCCTTTCGGGTTCTGGTTATTTCTACATTCGGTCATTCAGAAGATTCCAAGTGCCATTGTTGCCAACCCACAGCTCTGATATCATGTTATAACACCCCAAATTCTCATAACTCGGGGGCTACTAGTTAGGACCTCATAATGGGTCCCGACCTTAGTTTGACAACAACTTTACTAGGACCTTGCAACAAAGCACAAACGCATTTAAAACCTTTTGAAAACATTAAATAATATTTACATGAATGATCAACACACGACAGTCTTACAAACATAATATATTAATAACATGCATGCCGAACGGAAGATTCCCCCTTCCCCATCTAATGAGTATGTGGACCCGGCTGATCATCCGTCCCGGATCTCTATGCAGCGGTCAATCTCTACAAACTCTACAACACGGATAAACCGTTAGCTAACAATCCAAATATAAGTAGAATAAGAATAGCACAAACACAACTCAGGCAAAATAAAACAATCATCATGCGGGCACACAACCGGTTATTATCTGATAACTTAGGTGATTCACTTTATTCTGTTTTTAAAGTTGTGGCACGAGAAATCTTAAGATTTTTCGCTCCGTTCCTTATCCAACTGGTGATGGTTTGGCACAACTCCGCCGGTGGCTTCCCCGCTAACCAAGTATGGACTAGTCCCTAAAGAAACCTCCAACGCCCTCGGGCTAACTGAGCAGAATGCCACCGCCCGTTACTCTTAGGCCAAATATGTAGGTCGGTCGAAAATTAATAATAAGTACAATTATAAACACATCCTTCAAACATTACTATCATTATTCACACTCATATTTAGAAGCTAGCTAAGTAAGCCCAAAGGACTTACCTGAATCAATCTCGACTGTCTAAATCTCAAATCGGTCAGCAATCGTAGAATACTCAATTGCCTGTCACAAGAGGCAAGTGGATCAAAGCATTTCCCATATACTTAGAAGTCGATGACTTCTAAGTTGTAAGATCCTATTAGAAGAGAAATAACTAAAATACCCTCCTAAGGTAAAAATGACCATTTTACCGTTGATCCCGAAACTTCCGAAATCCCATAATATATGCCTAAACTCTTCCTTGGGACTAAATATCATATTCTAACTCTTAAGAGTTAGTTAAGGTAGAACTTATAGATTACACTTTTTTCTTAAATTTTTTAAAAAGGTCACTAAGATCCAACCTTAGCCTATAATACGAGACTCAAATAAATTTATAAAAATTCTAATAAAACTACCCAAGTCATCTATGATATGCATACAAATCATAATGCCAAAGATCTCCCAAAAATACTCAGTCAAGAATCCTACATAAATTCCCAAAGTTGGGTCCAACATCCATAAATCTCATACTTAGCCAAAATTTGTGTAATTTCCTAACTGCACCATCAGTCTAGTTTGGACCTTCATAAATCTAATCTAACCTTTGGATCAACCTCAACTTTTAATACATCACCCTATGCATGGTACTTCATAATATACTAAAAATTGAATGGTGGATTATATTTCTAAGGTATCTAAACGTAAGTTCAAACATTCCTGCACAACACAAAATGTTTCCAGCACTTAGAGAACTTCAACAACATCCAGCAAGCTGCTTACAGTCTCGACTTTGAAAAATCATAACTACTAAACCTCTTGATGAATTTCCCTCAATATTTGATATACTCTACTATGTAATCCTAACTAATACATATCCAAAATTCAAGTTCAAAAGAGATCAAAAACCTATCCAAAACTATCTCACAAAACTGCATCACACGCAGTTTTTCTCAACACTCAGCACACTTATAAAAACTGCATGAGGAACGAACTTTGGGACACCGTAACTCTCAAACCGTAGTTCAGATTCCTCTCAAATTTTGGTATGATCTACTATGCAATACTAACTATAACATATCCGAAATTCAGCCACAAAAGAGGAGTCTAACTTACCCAAATCTGGACTCCAAGTCGGATGTTCGTCCCTTCCGAAAACTCAGAAACGTAACAGCTACTCTAGTCATCTTCCATGGCTGCTATGTAGGGTTTAAAGAAATGAAAAGGTGCTCCCATCAGCATAAATACAAAGTGGGTAATGCAGTGAGGGAGGTTACAGTCTTTTCCGGACAATCGGGGCTTGTTGTGCTCACGTGTACGATGGCGAAGGGAGGACGTGACCTCTTGTAATGGCCGTCTTGCGGATCTAGACCTCCGCCCCTGCGGCCTGGACTGTGGTTGTAGCTGTTGCGCTCCTGGAGAGGAGGGCTCGTCGTTCATGTGTTGAATTCGACAAAGAGGACAACGAGCCACTAGTGCTACATCTCTGTGCAGAAGGCGAGACCATGTAGAAGGCGCTGGTCTGGACGTGTAGAAGGGCCTATTGTGGCCGCCGACATGCCGGAGGAAAAGAGCTGAAGCGTGCAAAGAGAGAAGACTGAAGGAAGATGGCCGGCTAGGGTTGTTGTAGGCTGTCATTGGGCGTGAAGAGGGCGAGATCCACGTAAGGAAGGTAGGGCAAGCTAACATGTTGCTTGGTTGGGCTGGACATGATGTGGGATGCGTGAGATGAAAGGGAGATGGGCTGAAATAGTCAAGCCCTTGTCATGGCTTTGTCAAGCCCTTGCCATGGCTTTGTCAAGCCCTT
This sequence comes from Fagopyrum esculentum, assembly GCA_033239045.1. NCBI lineage: Eukaryota > Viridiplantae > Streptophyta > Magnoliopsida > Caryophyllales > Polygonaceae > Fagopyrum > Fagopyrum esculentum. The sequence goes on along the minus strand of BSUD01000006.1, from coordinate 69,066,918 downwards.
GTCATGGCCTTGTCAAGATGGCTTAAATTCCCATGCTTGGTAAAGTAAGAAAAGTGGTGATGATTATTTCTTATGTGTTAAAATATTCACATAAAATGATAAATTTTGATCAAATTATGATACTAAAATCATGATTTAATAGATCAAGTTGGTCGTAAAGCGATCGATTCGGAGAATAACGGAAATAAATTTTCGGGTATTACACACACAATCAACAATAGCTACCTACGAATATACATATAGTAAATCTATACACAAACTATGTTTCTGTAAGATAGATATTATTGTCTTCTTTAAAAACTTGTGTGAAATCGACGAAGATAGCGTACCTGGAAATAGAGATTGAAGATAGACAAACCGAAATTTTGAGAAGCCGACTATTGCAATTGGTAATTGATTATACCTGCTCAAGACGATTGTTGGAGCCTCGATTGAAATTGGATTTTGACGATGAAGAATCAGTTGAAGAAGAGACCTAGAGAAGAATGGCGATGGAGAACCTCTTTCCGAATGCAAATTCTTTTTTTTGCTTTGATTTTGTTTTCCGCTAAAAGAGCGATAATAGCGGATTTATAGATTCTGAAATCTCAAGTGTATGGTTACCTTTTTTTGTTAAACGATATCCTAATTTATAACATATTTAATATATTTTAGCAATTAGTTATCTTTCATTAATATTATAACTGCCTAATAAAGATGCTCTTAATATCTAATTTACCTTTTTTTAAAATTGTTAAATGTTTGGGGCCTAGTTTGTTTTCTAAAAAAAAAGTTGTCTTAGTACCTTAATCTTCTCACAATTTATCTTCAAATTATTCATTTCACATTTTTTATTTTTCCAAGTTTAAGATTTATTATCAAACTAGATTTATTTTCTTCAATAGTTACAATAAATTTTGACTTAGTTAAGAATCCAACTCAAATCATATTACACATATATAATCCTTAAAATTATGAAATCAGTATGCCAAAGACCCACATATTAGTAGGTTGGTGACCCACATACCAATAGGTCGGTGACCCACATACTAACCATAAGAAAATATTACACTTGATCTTTGCCAAAAAACCAAGAAATACATGATTTGTTTTCTCTTCAAATGTTTAATTTTGGTTTATATAAGTTCTCATATTGTAAGTTTTATTTGATTATCGATGTGGGATAGAAAAATCCATTAAAATATGACCGGATTAAAAAAATTGTGGATAATTGTTCGCTCTTAAACGTGTGTGAAATATGAACGAAAATAAGCTTTAAATTTATACCAGAAATAAAAACCAAGCAAATAAGCAAACCCGCAGTGTACGGATCAATTGCAACAAAACAAAATATTACAAGGTCGATCACAGGGACTATGGTGAAACCAAATAGTAACAAATCAATCTAGAATAGATAATTGCAAATATCGATGACTGAAAAGAACAAAAAGCAATTATATGAATATATGATAATCGAGAAAGTGCATATTCTAGAGATTAAGGTATCCAATTGTGGTTTTCGATTCAAGACTTCTAAAGACATATGGACAGAGTCGGGATTGCTAAGAAAATGTGTTTCTAAGGTGGGAAAGATCACGGGGAGGTCTCAGTATCCACTATCCAAAACCAAAGCTCCTATCATTGGCTAAGTCTCAAGGATCTAAGGAAATGAACTATAATCTCAAACCAACCACTCAACCTAAGGGAATAGAACTAACCTTTACCGGGTAAGTCTCAAGTTAACTCGCAAAGGCAAGAAGAAGGCACAATCAAACCTAATAAAGTGTAACACCCCAAATTCTAGCAACTCGGAATGCTACGGGCTAGAACCTCACAATCGGTCTTGACCCTTAGCTTGACAATAATTTCATCGGGTCTTGCAACAAGACACAAATAAATGAAAACTCTAAAATAGATAAAGTACCAAAAGGTTTAACATATATAAAATCAAAACTATCAGCCGAGTTCTACACCAATAATTGAAAAGACAACAAAAATAAGAAAACCCATATCTCGTCCTATAATGTACGGGATTCCCCGGATTACCACTCCGACCGGATCACTTGACATCATCCCTAACCTGCAAGGCATCTACACAATAGATAAACCGTTAGCTAATATTCTATGCGTCAGAATAATTATAACAGCACAATCACTCATCAAAAGATAAAACACATAAACATGCTTTCACATCAAGTCCGGTTATTATCTTTCATTAAGTTATACACTTTACTAATTCAACTTATTTTGTGACACGAGAATCTCCCGAAACTCGTCTTTTTCCCCATATACCAACATGAATGGATCCGATGCATCTCACCGTTTACTTGTTTGGACGAGTTGTAGAGAACCTCAGAGTCTCATATAGAACTGGACAAGTTTTCACTACCTGGTTATCATACACTTGGGGCCAATCAACATATAAGGTCGTCCTAGCATGTTCTTAACATTTAATATCTAGCACACACCACTATCATAACTATGCTAACACATAAAAGACAACTAAGTAAGTCCAAGGGACTTACCTGTATCAAAGGTAAACTCAGTTCCAATAACATGCTCAACTTTCCGCAGAAAGTAATTTATTCCTGCTCAGACAAGGCATCCCAAATCAGAATCTAACCGACATGTTAAAAGTCTTCACTTATAGTCTCATTGACCTCTACAAGGTCCATACTACAACGTGCTAGAAGGTTCCTACTTTTAGTCTCAATGATCTTTACAAGAAAACACCACCATGCTAGGAGGTACTAATCCTAGTCTCAAGATCTTCATGGATCAACATCAACACAACTAGATCAAGGGTTCTAAAACCACTTCCAAACACTTAGGAATCCACAAGCCACTAATTGGAATTCACACTAGTTCACCTAGGGTCCACCTAGCATGATGTAACACTAGGAACAATAAGGGATCAAGGAGAGAAGTGACATACCACAAAGATGGTACCCACTGGAGGTAAGACGCGATCGCGGTTAAGGAAGGCGCGAGAGTGGTGACAAGCTCCAGATGACGCGACCGCGGTGACACAGAGGCGCGGGGGCGGCGGCTTTGGCTAAGCGCGGGTGCGGAAATGCTCCAGGGGCAAATGTTTAAGTCTTTTGACGAACAAAAACTCCTTGAGGTCAAACCTATTCTCCTTCGTGTTTCCTGCACAACAATTAATACCACCAAGGCTTAGATTCTCGTAACAACAATGACCATTAGGCATACATGAGTTCAAGACTCCATATTGATTCTCTGCCAAGAAGAAGAAGATCGAAGAAGACGGAATACAAAAGAAGAACGAGAGGGATGAAGACTTGCTGTCAGATTTACAGTATCAACCCACATGCTGAAGGCTGCAACTCGAGTGAACTTGGATGTAGGAAGAATAAAGTGGAAGAAGAGAATGGAAGAGAGGAAGAAGAAGTTGCGTAACAAGGGAAGAAGCAACAATTGGGGAAAGAGGAAAAGATGTAGGTTTCTAGGGTTAGAAGGCATAAGAAGGGACGGTCGAAACGAAAGATCAAATCTTCTAAATAAGGAAAGAACGGGCGACGGTTACAAAATATCATACGCGATCTGTTGTAAAAACCACACCGCGGCAAAACCGTTCCGTGCCCGCGAGATCCAGGGCCGCAGGTGCAGCGACTCCCTTTCGGCACCACTTAAGTGGTTTCAAAAGGATTCTCGAAGGACCAAAACCGGAATGAAATTACCGGTTGTTACGATAAGCCTTTATTACCTAGAACTCATCATCTTTGGCAACCAAGAGAGGGAATCACCGGGTAAGTCTCTTCCCAAGCTTGGAGGTAAGCTTGAAAGGCTCAACAAGGCTAGGATTAGGGAAATCTATAACCTAAGCAAAAGGATATAACATAAACGGATCAACAGAAGAAGCCACGGGTTGTTCTTGCTAAAATCTCGGCCGAGATTCTTGAAGAACAGACGGAGATTCGTATTTGTGAAGGTAAAATCAACTCTCATGGTCCAATCTAAATTTAAAGACTCAATATATCATCATCTAAACCACAACCATCAACCAAACACCCTAGAATCGCAAGAGTTTTAGCCGATAACACACATATTCAACCACGAAAGATATATAAAATCAAGAAACTTATAAACTATATAAAACTAAAAGAAAGAATAAGAAATACTTAGCAAGGTGTCTTCAATATCCAACACTGTAGCAAAAGTAATAACAAAGATCCAATCTTGTGTTCAAAGCAATGAAATCTAAAAACTAAGTATTCTCTCCAAGAATCTTCACAATCTCTCTCAATCCAAAAGTGTTGTAACTAAAGATGTTCTTCAACTATATGATATGTAATACATATCAATCTTGTGTCTTGATGTTCTATATGTCGAGGGGTTTTTTTTATGTTGTAGCCATGATATCTTATAGAAGGATCTAGGGTTCGAAGTTAAGGTTTTGGGCCGTTTTGTGCTAAATCTCGGTTGAGCCTGTTAACAATCTCAGCCGAGATTTCCATGAGTGAACCGAGATTTGTACTCTGTTGTGTGTTTCCCTTAGCTCCTTGCTTGTATCCTTTTGATGATGACCCTTAGTTCTCCTTGGTGTTCCAGTATGCTTCCTATGTGATCCACCTTAATGCCTTGTCCATGTATGTTCCGTTTTCGCTCCAAAATGTGCCAATTTACCTTCAATTGCAACAAAACTATGTGTAGATCTCTATTCTAACAGAATAGGCAAATATAAGTTCAAATGCTATGGATCTATGTCTATGCATGCAAAAGAAAGGGAAAAACTACCTAAATGCATGTTTATAACTAGGTCATAATTCATGTTATTTATAATAAATGATTCTTAAAAATAATTGTGAGAAAAAAGATTTATTATATTTTAGTAAAAAGATTTCATGGATATGTTGTTTTAACAATCTGACCTGAAAATTTATATATATTTGATATGTTTTGTTAAAAAAAGTATAGGAATTAAGATATAAAAAAAATTTATATGGTATTTTAGTAATAAATGTGGACGTTGTCTTAATACTCAATTCTTAGAGCTCCGCTTTAATCATTCGTCTTCTACTTTAGTATGTATATATAGTTATATAGATTTAATGTTTTAATGTCTTTCGTTTGAAGTATGATATACACGAAAATTTTTATGTGTAAACCGTAAAGTTTAAACACTAAACTATTACAGGTAAAGTAGGAATGACTCATCATGTCCCGTCCCGATCCCGATCGGGATAGGGTCCGACGAGATTTGTATACAAAAAACACAAGTCCCGTCCCGATCTCGTCTGCCGGGATGAGACGTGGGATGACCTCGATCAATTTTGTACCAACCCTTGTCGACCTGTAGCTTCGGGTTCGAGTTTGTTTCATGTCGGTGTGCTTCGGTTTGCTTCAAGTTTGGTATACTTCGGGTTCCGGTCTATTGTGGATCGGCTTTTCTTCGAGTTGGGGTTGAAACGAGTTAAGTCATGCCATATCTTAGTCATGTACTATTATTTAAAGTATATTCGGGGTTCATTTTTATTGTGAAAGGATTAAAATGCTTGTAATATGATGAACGCATGAGTAATGGGGAAGAATGAGGTGGATGATTTTGGGGTTGAGAAGGATATCTCATGCCACTGTCAATATCTTGGAGAAATGGGGAAGAATGAGGTGGAAAAATGGGGTAAATGAGTAGGATCATTGTTAGGGACACAAGGTGGATGATTTTGGTTCTTGAGTGGAAACTCAAGGTAAGTCACCAAAGGTAAGGTCTTTTGTTTATAATGGAGATGCGACCCTTGATGTCTTATGCGATAAATTAAAGGAATATTTGGAGGTTTGAGAAGGATATCTCATGCCACTGTCCCTTGCAGGCTTGATGTTCTTGTGAAGCGTTGGAGAGAGCATGTATTGTATGGGCTTCTAGCGTTGTTCGAGGAAACAAATATGCATACCTATAATGTGTATGTGACAGGTGACTCAGGTACGTGGAGGACTATTGTTCCAATTCCCTCATTTGTTTAAAGGAAATCATCAACACTAGATGTGTTAATAGCCTCTTTAGGGGAGGTAGTAAAGGTGAACATGGTGGCAATCATCGGGCGACATGATATTTCAATCATAAGTGCAAGGGTCACACTAGTGGCGGATGTAACATCCGGAAATTTGATTTCCGGTTATTTCCGAGACAAACCGGAACTCGACCGGTTTGGACTTTTCCGTTGTTTTCTCATATTATATGGTACCGGGTTCTTTTATTTGTTTATGTAAGAGCTTGCCATCCGGGCCAGTTAATCTTGCCATCCGGGCCCATTGTTGTGGTTGGATGTGTAATAGTAGTAGAGGAGTTACACTTAGCAGCCCTTCTCACCATTGTTGCTTCAAACGTAATCCACCGCCTCTAGCCCTAGCCTCCTCCAGCCCTAGCCTCCTCCAACCCTTGCACACCGCCGGAACCCTAGCCCTCCAGCCACCAGTGACGTCGAGTGTCTCCAACTTGCCATTGCCTTCAATCCGCAACCGTTATCCCTCCTCGATGAATCTCGTAGGTGTAGGTAAAGAGAGATTAATACCCTTCCTCATGCAACACCAGGCCTACTTTTACCGGACTAGATGTCCTCCTTGACGGGACACCAGAGCCGTCCTTCCACATCGGAAGACCCAGCATCTCGAGCCATCTCTACATCGTGGTCTGTAGGCTACAACAACACGACGGACTGGACGAGAAGGGTTACTACAGTCGCGCTACGAGAAGAAGCCAGAACCGCGAGGGCGGATTTGTGAGCTGCATGTGCGGCCTCCTCAAGCACCGCTGGTTTGGTTGGCTCGAGCCGCAGGTGCGGCTGTACCGAGCCGCTGGTGCACCTCCCTCTGACCGCGAGCACGTCCCAGTGACAGTGGGCTCGTTCCGTTCTTCTTCCTTGTGTGTGCGAGCACGTTGAGCCCGACTAGTTAGGTAAGGCCCCTCTTCTCTTCTGTACCCTCTCTCTATATATATATGTGCTGATGAGCCCCGTTTTTATCTCAGAACCCTTCATAACAGCCCTATAAGATGGCTCATAGAGGTGCTGTGTTTTCCCGGTTGTAAAGTGACGAACAACCGACTTTGAGTCCATTTTTTGTTAAGCTAGACTCTTCCTTTGTTTTTGAATTTCGGATATGTTATAGTTGATATTGTATCGTATAACATATTGAAATTTGAGATTATTCCGAGTTATAGTTTAGGAGATATGGTTCTCCAAAGTTGGTTCCTCATGCAATTTTTATAAGTGTGTTGAATATTCTAAGTGTTGGGAAAAACTACTTGTGATGCAATTTTGTGAGATAGATTTGAATGGGTTATTGACCTCTTTTGGACTTGAATTTTGGATATGTTGTTTATGTATATGCATAGTATCATGTGGTATAAGTTGAGAGAGATCTGTTGGTTTAATCCGGATTTGTGATGTTCCGAAGTTGGGTATAAGTGTAGTTTAGTTTTAGAAGAGTTGTATTAGGTTTTAAGTGTGTGATCTTGGAGATGATTTGGGGATTGTGTATCTTTATGGTTTACATCATTGGTATTCATGGTCGAGCATGTAAGTAGATTAATCGGTATGTTTGGGATTTAGTAGCAATACGTTAGTTGAGCCTTAGTAGTAGATAGTAAGTTTGAAAGATAGTCATCTTTAAAACTCAGTAGATCCTTCCTCCGGAGAGTTTGATATTTGGGTTGGGTTTTTGGTAGATGTTCTTGACATCTCAGAGAAACTTTAGAGTTTCCAAATCCTAGGGGTAGATACGTCTTTTCTTAGAAAAGAGTTGGTTTAGTGCAGTTTCTCGGTTTTCCATTGTTGACCTAGAAGTTGCGACTTCTAGAGGTCGGATAGTATATTGATATGAGCTTTATGTTACGATCAGGCGGTTGAGATATTTTTAAGCGGAATCGAGTGCTTTGGTTGACGGGACTTGACCCGGTTCAGGTAAGTCCACAGACTTACTTAGCTAGCTTATTCGTATTAGCATGTTGTGTATTGGGGTGTGTGTTGGTTATGTTAAAACAACAAAACCGGAATAGGACGACCTATATATTACATAATTGGCCCCCAAGTGTATGATAACGGGTGGTGACATCACTGTCTAGCTCTTGAAAGAGCTAGGAGGTTCTCTACGACTAGCCCAGACAGGTAGACGGTCGGATGCATCAGTACCATTCCTAGCTGGTAAACAGGGACAAAGGCGAGTCTCGGGGATTCTCGTTCACAAACCGAAAGTTGAATTAGTAAGGAGTAACTAAAATAAAGATAATAAACGGACTTGAGTGTTTGCATGTTATGTGTGTGTGTGTGTTTGTCTTTTTTATGTGTTTATGTGCCTTTACCTTTATTCTAATGCTTAGGATGTTAGCTAACGGTTTTATACTGCTTTCGAGATGTCTTACAGGTTAAGACGGTTGTAGAGAGAACTGGAGGGGATAGTCAGCCGGGTTCACGTACTCATATAGATGGGAAGGAAGCGTCTTTCCGCTTTTTCATGTACATTATGTTAATTGTTATGTTTTGTAGATGACCCATGTTTACATTTATCATTTTAACATTTACTGATTTCAAATTGTTTAATTACGTTTGTGCCTTGTTGTAAGATCCTAGTAAAGTTGTTGTCAAACTAAAGTCGGGACCCATTGTGAGGTCCTAACCAGTAGTTCCCCAAGTTTTGAGAATTTGGGGTGTTACAGTGGAGCCAAAAAATTATTTAGAGGGTTTTTGTATAAGTCATTTATATATTATTATATAATATAATATGATTTACATCGAACTAGAAGAAATACGAGAAACAATTTATGCCGCCAAAATTAAGCTAAAAATTAAAAACTAAAATCTATAAATTATATCTACCTAAGAAGAAATAGTAAAGATGTGTGAATTATATCTACCTAAGGAGAAATAATCTCGACAGAAGAAGGGGCACAACCCACCCCTGGGTGAGACAAGAGTGTAACACCCCGAATTCTCAAAACTCGGGACATTACTGGTTAGGACCTCACAATGGGTCCCGACCTCAGTTTGACAACAATATTACTAGGATCTTGCAACAAGACACAAATAAAGAAACCGAAATTCATAAAATAGTATTTTTAGGGTAATGAATGTAACACTGTCTAGCAGCCAAAAGTACTTAAACAAAAGAAAAGACAAACACAACTCCCAACCCCCACTCTAAGGAGTACGAAGACCCAGCTGACCACTACTTCCGGATCACTCAGCTGCTGGTCTAACCTGCGGTAAATCTAAAACACAACAAGAAAAACCGTTAGCTAGTTATCTAAATATTAGCAGAATAATAGCAGCACAAACACACACATAAAAAAAATATAAACACCCATCATGCTTTCAAACAAGTCCGTTTTATTATCTTGAGTTAAGTTACTCTTTCACGCTAATGGTACTTATTTTGTGACACGAGGGATTCCCAAACCTCGCCTCCGCCCCCGTGTAACCATCAGGAATGGATCCGATGCATCTCACCTTGTACCTGCCTGGTCTGGGTATAGAGAACCTCCCAGTCTCCTGTCAGAGTTGGGCAGTGATGTCACGGCCCGTTATACATACACTTGGGCCTTAAACATAATAATAACAGTCGTCCTAGCAAGTTATTATTATTAAAACACGCACATAGCACACACAACCACTATCACTCAACTAATATCCAGAAACTGGCTAAGTAAGTCGCAAGGACTTACCTGAGTCAAAAACACTCTAACACTCCTCAAATAGTCCGTACTCGTGGTAACTCAAGCACCTGTCAATTAAGGCATGTGTATCAAAATCACATCTCGATGTCCAACCTCATGCGAAGGAATTACGGAAAGAAAGATTCTCATACGGTGAAAGACCGTTTTACCCTTAGTGCCGATAATTCTCTGAGTCACTTCTTGACTTCTAATATTTCTTTTTGAACGCTTTTCTAATATCTGACTACTCTAGAACGGTTTACTAAAGGTCATAATATTAATCTCATCCACTCGTCATCTAAAATCACATTCCTTCATTCTCGGTATTATCTAATCTTATATATATCTATATATATACATACTTATGTACATACTAACTTTCCTTCCAATTCTATAAATCCGTCACTCATAGGTATTTATACATATATATATATATATATATATATATATATATATATATATATATATATATATATATATATATATAT